>JAPQRN010000017.1:14829834-14849966 GCA_037367275.1 Coranthus polyacanthus | reverse complement strand
TGGTGTAAAGATTGAGTGATGTGTACAAACAATAAGTAGTAGAAGTTAAATTGAAGCTTTCTATTTTATGAGGCGGCATAAATATTATAAACTGGCTCTGTTGCAGTGGAAAACGGACACATATCAATGTTACCTAAATGTGTAACTTCTGCGTACACCGATTGGCAGACAGTTTAACGGTACCTTTTATCATTATCTCGTTCTGTTAAAACGTTTAGGTTTGGGAACACCCACATGACCGCCACATGCAGTGCAACCCCTAGGCCCATGGCAAGAATAAAAGCTACCTGACATCTGACGAATTTACACATAGGTTTGGCTTCGTGCACCACCGAGCAACAGATGTGAAGGCAATTTACACGATTAGGATTGTTGTTGTATACACTTACCGGCATCATATTGGCAGATATGGCAGGTCAAAACCAGGGGCGCATCGGCAAGTTGGCTAACGGCACACCCACCCACTCTCAATGGCACCACCGTAGAGTCAACCGAGACCCACCTTGCTAGTTATGGGCTCTGGTTACTCCAATGTGACAACCAACTGGGCCTCAGTCCTCTCTGGAAACCAAAACAGTAACGTTTTATGAGCACTACAAAATTGGACATTAAAGCAGTTTAAATCTAGACTCCCGTAAACATAACACCTCGTGTTATTAAACGTAAATTTAAATGGAGCTTATCCAGGCGTGGCTCTGTGCAGCTGCTGCTACAAACAAGCCGACGGTTAGCCAGTTAGTATTGGCTCGTATTGGCTTTCAACGCTAAAGCGACTTAAAACAAATGACATGCAGAGGCTTGCTGTTACTAAGTAATAACACGCTAATTACACTCACCAATGTCAGGGACGATTCATAGTTTCATCGCCTAAATCTGAGCTACGTTACAGTTAAAGGCACGTAGCTAACCGAACCAGCTGCCAGCCCACCAGCTAACCTGACGCTATCTCTGGGTGTTAGCTGTGTTAGCTGGTTTCTGAAGCGGCTAAAGGACGGAATGCAAGGCGATCTCTCCGCTCTCGTCGGCCCTTTAGCTTGCAGGGGCTGTTCATCGGCGCAGCCTCTCGATGCAGTGTTTTTCAAGCAAACGGAATCGTAGAAATGTCCGTCCAAATGGGCTAAGTCGTTTTTTTACGAACGCAACGAATCATCGTTAGCTAGGTAGCGAGGCTAGTTGACGAAAATACAAATAGCTGGATTCCAGTTGTTGACGGTGAGATGGGCGGGGCTACACCGCAGCACGTCAACGTAAAATGTCAAGAATCAAACGTCACCGGCCGGGTCAGCCTGCTAGCGCAGCAAACCGGCACGAGAAGCAGGTGTAATTTTAGACCTATGGAGCTGGCTTGACTCGTTTTCAACTATATGGTTAATGTTGATGTTGAAAGTAATACCGCAACTATTTAGTTAGGTTTCATCCGGAAGATTCGGTTATTTTAGTACGGTATGGGTTGCAGGAAATCTCTGTGTGCATTATCGGACGCACAGCCTTCATTTAATTTCCAATAACTTTTAATCGCTCTTTTTGTATTCCATATGAGGGTTTATTAATGGCAAACACTTTACGAGGAGAAGAAATCAAAGATCTCTAAGTGGTATGTACCGGTAAGCAGAGACTAAGGGACCGGGTTTATTAATTAATATTTATTTGCATCATTTATTTCTCTGTAGGATGCATTTTAAAATCTGCTTGCGTTATGTGGACTCTAAACTACTCCCTGCAATGCGACGCGGACGAGTTTACTCACGTATTCAGTCTGTTGGTAAGTTGTTACATACACATTTTATTTGAAGCTTGTGACAGGAACAAAACACCCTCAGCAGCAGTCCCACAGCGGCCACTACTCCCATCACAGATCTCCACCTGCGTGATGTTGTACTGTTGATGTGGAAGTAAAATCTCCTCCAGACTCTCCCTCAGCAAACCCATAGCCTGAGGTGCTTGTTGCTCTCATTCATCTCATCATCATCATCATCCCACTCCCCTCTTCCTGCATCCTTCACTCGTTTTCAAAATGAGCATGAAAACACTGATGAAATGATCCATAAAGTGCTCAAACTGAGGCGTGCACTGCATCTTCAGAAGATATTTGATACATACACCAGTGACATCCAGTGGTTCAAAACCAGAACTGACAATGTTTGAGGACATTCTTTCTGCGCAGTAAAAACAAAACGCATTAGAGATCTGTCATTTTTGACATACATAATTTACATTCATATTAAAAGACGGGTTGCACATCTCAATAGGCTGTGACATAAACAACATACAACGTAAGCTCTTAATTCATACATAACTAATATGTAGGCATACAAAGATTATTTCTGTGCGTAAACATCCTTTGGGGTTTGTAAATTAATGTGCAAATGACAACAACCGTACATTTTAAACGTGATATAAAAATTAATCAATATTTGTTTGAATATCCTAGGCCTAAAAAAAAAAACCGTCCTCTCATCGGTACGTTAAATAACACTAATGTAAATACAATGCTTAAGATAAAATGTTTACAGTCTGCTGCTGCTGCAAAAAAAAAGGAGATCTTCATCTTCATTTGACTTTTCCTTGCGTCTTCAACTGAGAAAGCACTTTGTCCACCTGCAACAGAGCACAGCAACAGCTTAGAAGTTTAATAGTGATTACGATTACATCCATTCGTGAATAAAAATGATGGCAGTGAACAAAACAGACATTCAACGGAGAAATATTTGTCTAATTTCTGACGTTGACTCTTCAGACCTCGTGTAAGGAGGCTGGAGCGCGACATAACATTTTTTTTTTTTAGAAAGTCCTCATTTGATTTTAGCGCCTCTGTAAACACCTGCAGCCGCAGAGACGCCGTATCACTCACTGTGATGAACCAGTGAGACTGTGGACCGTAGCGAACCTGGGACTTTAAGTTCATCTCGCTGGCCGGCGCCAGAGCGTGGAGGTGAAGGTGAGGAACAGATGAGAACGGAGGGATATGAAACCCCATCCTGGAAAGACGCAGAGCGGCTTTAAACGCGGTTGACGGAGCACACACAAGTGATGATACAACAAGAGTTGAGAATGAAACGGTAGCCCTTTTTACCTGACATCATCGCAGACTTTGTTCTTCTCCAGTACGCTCCTTCCCATTTCCGCCATCTGCTCCACTGTCAACAGGTCAATAAATGTTGGCGTATTTGATCTCTTTTGAATTGAACTTGTGTCATTACAGCTATTTGTAAGGTGTTTGAACCGAAGAAGAAAGAGCTCATTAAAAAAAAAAAATACAAATAAATTGCATCGCGCAGAACAAAAGATGAATTCAGAGAAGGTCCTCTCTGGCGTCTCTAGACGTAGCGGAGCAATGAAGAGCTTTGTGGTGCCATTGTCAAATCAAATACACTGTCACATTTGACGACAGATATGAAGCCTATTTGGGTACAAGTATTTTCATACCAATGTTGTGCAGCGACGAAACAACGTACTCTGAATGGGTTAGTGCCAAAGGTCAATTCTTATCTTACTTCTGAATAAACTGACCTGCCACAATCAAATAACGGCATTTCTTACAGGTGCAATCCCCTCAATCAGAAAGAAATGACTGTCTTACTGTCGCCTAGTACCGACGTTAGAGGCAAACGTGAGTTTTCAAGACAAAACGTTTCGGACTCCCTCACCCAGAGGTATGTTTTCAGCCTTTAGACTCTTGCAGTTGTCAATGTGCGTCCTAGGAACAACAAGGTAGTGATGCGCAGCGCCGGGCTTCAAGTCACGAAAACAAACCAGCTCGGCATCCTGTACAGAGACACACACAGAGACAGAGACAGAGGAGTGAGGGGTTTCCAACAGCTCAACTTTCATGAATTAATTATACCCGTTTGTACTCACACTCAGCAAGATTTCCGCGTCAGTCTGGTTGTTTGCTATTTGGCAGAAGGGACAATCTTCGGAGGTGTCCCGACTCCCCGTGACCGTGTCCATGGCTGTAGTGTAGTACTCATACGGTGCAGGTTAGGACTAAATACCGACGATGACTTCAGGGCGTGTCTGCTGAAGGACAGGACGGGACGGGACGGGACGGGACGGAGCTCGTCGAGCCGGTCCGCTGGTGCGTTCAGGGGATCCTCGTAACTCCTCCAATCCAAGCGTCAAAGTCCTTATAAGGTTTGTTGAGAAACGGAATCAAGCAACTTCGCGTGTCCACGGTCAACCGTTGTATAATTCATTGGTAAATGATTGTACAAATGTCTAGTTTGAGTGCCTCTATTTAAAATATGTATCGCAAAACAAATGATTTCAATACAGCTATTCTGACCAAAAACACATCCTCCTTACACCAAAAAAGGACAAAAGAATATCTATATGTTGTGCGGCTTCAGTATCCGGACTTAGTAAGCATCATTAAAAGACTGTATACTATACTCAACTTGGCATGTGATGTAATTAGATTATTATTGCCTGATCAGGTAGCATACGAATAACTAGACCAGAGGTTTGCACATTTAGACACAAGGATCCAAGAGACATTTAACCATTTATTGATGAGGGAGTGAATATATGAAGGGATGGAGGAACAGATGATTATTCTGTTCAATAAACAGACAATAAATTACCATAAGAATAAGAAACTTAATTACACAAGTGACTTACATTAGGTTATACAAAGTAAAGCTTCATCAAGAGCCTATTTATAGAAAATGTACAACTACTTTCTCCTCTAAATGTAAAAAGTCTGTCTTACTTACAGGTTTAAACTTTATCTCATATAATCCTGAATCCAAGCAGCAACAAAACACTACATCGTGATCTGTTAAGAAGTCTGAAAGATATTATATTTGGATGCATAGCATGTAGACATAAGAGTCAGTCAGTCATCTAAAAGAAATCAGCCGAATCATTTCAAATAAACGTTCTGGTGCGGCAGCATGGTTCAGACAACTGATCTGAACAGAACGCACTCAGAACCTTCTCTAAAATCCTCCACCTGTGCACTGACAGGTGAATCTCTCCTCCTACTCCTGGTCTCCTGGACATTCAAGCTTTGACATTCATGAACAACCACCCCTGCACAATTTTAAACCCAGCATCTTCATAATGAGGCTTCAGTTCACTTAAAGAGCCAATTCAGACCCATCTTTGTCGCTCCAGAATGACTCTTAGGTGGGGTAATATCCTTTAGACGTATCCGAAGACGATCTTCCTACACAGAGGAAGCAGTAAGTCAAATTTAATAATATTGCGTGGGATGTGCAGGACAGAGAGGCAGAGACATTGTATTAATCGACAAAATGAAAGGAGCGTGCATAATTAAAACCATCTAATGTCTGATGGTTTTTTTTTTCCTCACGTCAACATAATGTAAAACGACTAAAGTAAAACTACAAAGTAAGGAAAGCGTGAGAAGGAACTTTTAGTCCTTGGCACTCACTTTAATAAATGAGGTTGTCCCTGGAATGAATTTGAACCCCATGAAGTCTGAGATTTTGCTTGCGGGAGCGAGCACATGGAGATGGAGGTGATTCACAGAAATGTACGGAGGTTGGTGGAAGCCTAGTCTGTGGAGGAAAACATATCAATTCTACAACCAGCACACTCTGACAACCAAATCAAAGAGCAGTTTTAGGAATCCCACTCCCAGAGGAGGAATCAAACACCTCTGATTTTCTGGCGAACGAGTAAAAGAAAAAAAAAAAGTGTGGCGTTTGTGTGCATGTTTCATAATTGCCTTCACTGCGCCTGGTGCGCGTCCTGCTGGGAATAGTGATTGTATTGTGGACAAGAGGGAAGATGTCTTCACCTACCTTATGTCTGTCATATCAGTGATCCCTTGTTCTTGTAGTACAGCTTTGCCCATCTCAGCCATCCTTTCAACTGTTGGACACATGACTCTGTATTTACGTGTCAGAAAATACATGTGTGCACTTAAATGTAGTTTTGTGCATTTAAAACAGTTAAAAAAAAGTATTAGAAATAGTGCTAGCAAGAGAAAAGCGGGGGCAACTGACAAATAGAAATAGCAATGACACTGATGGTTGTTGCTGTATTATCATAATACCATTATTTAAAGCAGCTGAGTAATTTATATAAGTTTCTTTTTTTATATATATATAAAATGATAAGGAGTCACTCTTTAACTACCCAGACTGATGTGTCCCCTGTGCAGTGAGAGGCAGCTGCATATGTGCTGTCGAGGTATAACCAAGTAGTGGTGAGGGGCAGCAGGGAAAATGTCCCGGAAACACACCAGCTCCTTATTCTGTTGGAAGGGATGAAAAAAAATTAACGAAAAGATAAACTGCTGATTCAAGTTACAGTGTCAGTGAACGCAGCACGGCTGAAAGTCCTCTGTCAGTGTGGCGTCTGGTCCCCGGTCCCGGTCCCGGTCAGTAGAGGGTACAGTTACACACCTGATAAACACACTAGAGTTTAGGTATTGAATTGGCGGATTGTAGGCTTTTAAAAACACACGAAGGTGGGCGCTTTTGCTCAACGCGTTCAACGTGACAGGAGAGCGTTTGTGTTGGATGCGATGTTTACAAACAGGCTAACTAAACATTTAGCTAAAGGTCCAGCGGTTGAAACGGACATTTCTTCTCTCTTGACGAATTAGCATCGAGTGATGACACAAAACCTGTCTGTTGTCGTTTGTCGTGTCTACTTATTACTTACAACCTTGGAAAGTCGGCTTATTTCACTATTTTTCAAAAGCATGGCTGTCAGTAACGTCTATATTTTTCCTTGTTAACGCACATCCGGGGTAACGCAACGCCTGTCGCTGTTTATCGAAGCCAAACACTTTCCTACCTTTGTAATGACGTCCGCTTCTTTGTCTTGGTCGGCAGCTATCAAACAGAAAATACAGCTTTCATCCATTTCATTACTTGTGTTAAAGTTCTTCCCTTTGTCGTCCATTTCCCCCCCCAAAAAAACTATTGACCGGCATGTCACAGATCGTCTATGTTTGCGACGACGGATCTAATTTCAGAAATCCCCACGCCCCAAGTAAACGACTAGTAAATGAGGCTTGGAAAGTAAGTCACAGGAAGTCATTTTCTTCATCCTTGCGTGTAGCGATATTGTTTGTTTAACTATTTTACTCTAGATAGAAGACAAGTAAGCTTTAAAACTACTGAGTGCTTCATCTTCTTAGTTAACGATCTTTGAGAGAGAGCGAGAGATAATAGACTGTACTACAAAAACAACTACACCATTATGTGTGTTCTGCAGAAATCCCAACACAAGCTGGGAAAAAAATAAAAGACAAACATTGCAACGCAATTGCTTATTTTATGCAATTCGTGTGCGACTCAACAGTTAAAAACAACACTGGCCCATTTCATCATTTGTATATATTTACCATTTATTTAAGTTTAAATATGGTTGCAATAACAACACAATAAATAGATCCTTAGTGAGATCACATCAGTTTTGGATTTACAAGAAGTAATACTTGGGAACATTCACAGTTACAACACTGAACAGCGACAACAACAAAGCTCATTTTCACATGAAGCGATAACTGGCATTAGTAAATAGTATGGCAGGTTTCATAAATGGTGTCACTCTTTTGCAGTATTGCATATTCATGCACTACAAGCCGGTGTTATAACCCCTTTTCAGTTAGTGGCATTATCTGAGTGCAGTGAGACGAACCGTTTATCCCTTTTTTCACCCATTTGAAGTAAAGCAGACGTTGAGCTGTGGGTGTTCAGGCAGCTTCCCTTATGTAGTGGTGATCAACAACATTCAGTGACAATTTGACATTTAAGAAATGCTAACTTACATAGGGCCAGGATGAAGAATGTAGAGTCTATCAACCCTTTAGTGCAAAGTGACGTCATAATAAAATTTTACCTGCTGTAACCTTCTGAAAAATGACGACCATGAAGTCAAAACCGAAGAGTTAAACTGGTCAGTGTGAGATATGATTTAAATACTACTAGTTTTTTTTTTTTTTTTTTGTTTTTTTTTTAAGTCATTTCTAGTGCTTGTTGGGTTGCGTCAGTCTACAACTGATTCAATCAGAAACAGAAATATTCAGCACGATGTTATTTATAAAAAGTACAACCTTTAAAAAAAAAAAAAAAACAACATTCTTCGTAAAAACAGAATGTAAAAATAAAATGTAAAAATAAAGTTCTAAGATACTATATAAAATATGATGAGCTCACAGCAAACACGAAATCAAAACAACATATTTGGTCATTGCAAACGTTCTGCTTGCGTGTTTTCCTGGCTTAAATGCTTGTTTTGGATTGCAGGGGGATGTGAACTGAAAACATTAAGTGGAAATGTATGGTAACTTTCTCATTCAGTACATTTTTAACTCAAAAGAAAAAGAAAAAGACGACCTTCGGAGGAAGTGTGCCACTTCCAGTGTAAACAATTACTACGTTTCCCACTTATTTAAAAAAATGATTTAATAGCAGAGGATGTAAAATCCTCTCTGGCAAAGTTCTACTTCCTTCAAGTTTCAAGTTAATTGCGCTGTAAAAAAGACGCCCCGTTCCAGATGTCCTGTGTACAGTTCTCAGTACATGATTCTGTACATTCCCAAACATACAAATTACACCAACCATCATTTCTGCACAAATTAACACATAGAATTGTTGGACACGTTATTCAGCCATACAGACTTTAAACCAGCTATTTTAGGGATTACCTCAACAGTAACATCAGCAGACTGACTTCTTTGTCCCCCTCGTGGCCAAAGAGTCAAACAGCAGCCATCGTCTTTTAAAGATTATAGTGGTAAGGCAGTCTGCATGCTGGGACGGCTGGAGGCGAATGTTAAGGCAGTCAATGAACTGTGAGCAGCGATGACTAACATTTTCTCACACTTCCACCTTTAAACGACGCAACCTGACTAACACCTTCCACGATGTCAATAACACAGGGCTACGCTTCCCCCCCGTTCCCTTTTCAGTCAGTACGCAAACTGTCTTTCCCTCACAGAACACTTGCTGTCATTTAGGGTAACGAAGTTTGCCTCCAAGTGGTGCATAATAGACTTGGGGGGGGGGGTGTTTTGAAGGTTCGGGGTTGTGGAGCAGAGAGAGTGACTGCAGAAGTAGCGGAGAGCCTGTGGTGTTACTCGAAGGTCCAGACCTCCAGACTGTGGATGTTGAAGTCCTGCTGGGCGGAGAGCGGCTGGTTGTTGAAGGTGGCACATTTGGTGGTGGTGCCTCGGTACAGCTCGGCGTCCAGCCACAGACCCAGCTGACCTCTGGAGAAGAGAGGGCAGAGGTGCAGGAGGGGATATGGAATAAGGTGGACGTTAATTGATAGCTTGATGAAATAACTTGTTTTTCAGTATTGCTGTTTGATCCACTTACCCTCCTCCTCCCATCTGCAGAGAATCAGTATTGCCTTTCACAAAGTAAGAATTCTCCCCAGTCCAGCGGTACACCTACAAAGACGTGAAACTGTTTGAATCTCCCACGAAGGAAATAAAGTTTAAAATTGACACCTCTTTTGCTTTTTGGGGGGGGTATTATAGTATCAGTTTAAAACTCAAACTGAGTTTTAAAGCTTGTCTGAACAGAAGGTTTTAAGCCCCAGTTTTCCAGTGGTCGGTCTCTCAAAGTCTGATTCTATTTTAATAAAAGTAAAACCTACTGCATTCATTGTGTATCCTCTGAACTATAACACTGATTGTCCATCATGCACTGTGTCTGAATGCGTCCTCTACAGAGACTGAAGGAGGACTGAAGCTCTTCTGCGAATGTCCTGCTTTCACTATGTTGAAAACAAATTTAATACAAACCTTGATCTCAGGACAGAAGCTGTAGAGGAATGTCTCTCCTGTGCCGTAGCAGTGCTCACTCACTCTGAAAGGATGTGTAGAGAACGCCCCGAAAACCTGAGACAAGAATCACATCCAATTCAATGTTAAATGGCTATAGGAAAGAAACATGAACAGCATTATTGCGTCAAATAGCCGTTAAAGACAGCTTTTTATTTCTTTTAAATGTTTATAGGATCTTTCATGTTGGTTTCTGATTGTTGGGGTTATACTTCAATATATTTTTTATCCTAACACAAGGAGGCGCCAAAGTCAACTTTAAAAAAAGCTCTATTTGTTTTTTGCAGCTAATTGCTGTGAACAGTATCTACCTGGTTATCCATATCTTTGATCACCAGCAGCACAGGACTGTCCACATCTGCCAGGTTCCTGTACAGAGTCTTGAGGCTGGTGCCGTGTTTCACAGTGCTGTAGGCCAGTCTCCAGGGGTAGCCCTGCACACGGGCTGGCAAGCGACAGGCGAGCTGCAGAACAAAGAGATTATGGGATTAGGACAGCACATTTCTTGAAATGTGGTCAGTGTCATTCAGAAAAAAGGTGGATATTACAGTTGGAATATTAAATAACCTTCTCAATGTGTGTGTCCTGCAGCAGAGCACTGGTGTCGCTGAGAAAGGGCAGTGTTTCCACAGACAAATCTCCATCACAGCTGCCAAAACTCTGCCTACGCTTGGCCTCATCAATGGTGATGATCTACAGACAAGACAGATATATAATCAAGTTAATGATCAACAAACAAAACATAGACCTCACTGGCATCGGCAATTAGCGGTTAATTTCATACGTCAAAGGGCTCAGACGTGCATAAGACGTACACTCCCTTTTATTAAAAAATTCAATATTTTATCATTCTAAAAGTAGAAATACCATGGCTATGTGCTTTACTACTGAGCTCACCTCCCAACTGCAAGATGCAGGGTCACCGAAGAAGTTGTCAATCATGTCCAGCTCATCCTTCTCCACCACAACAAAGCCCTGCTCTCGTGCCTCCTTCCCATACACATCAGGAGACCACTGCACAAAAAATGCATACAGATGGTCCACCCTGGGACACACACATACACAAACACACGCACAGGACAGAAGAGAGGTTAAAAGCCCAAAGCAGACTTACACACAAAGCCTTTTAAAACCACTAGAAACCCCCGGAATTTCCCAACAGCCTATATGTGGTTGTTTTTTTCCCTCCATTCTAATGATGTTAGAAGCCACGTGTGTGTAAAAAGGTTGCATTTTTGTGCTGCAGTATGTCAATCTATATGCATACTACATATCATTGAGTTACTATCTCACCTTTCCTGTGGGACTGCAAACCAGTACTCTGGCTGTTTTCCCCAGCCCCCAAACGAATGGGCGGGACTTGAGGTCATCCCAGTGGCAAAGGACTTTCTCATTGGCTTTCCCACTTTGAAGCACAGAAACATGGGTGGGTTTTTACTCTTTTCCTCCGATGAGAAAAGCATGTCTGTACAGGGAGGAAAATTTTAAAGAAGAAGAAGAAGTAGTAGTAGTAGTAATGTGGATCAGGTTTAAATACAGTTTGCAACTCAGACTCTGTGCATGTACATAAAATATCTAGTGTGAGCAAGTTTCGTAATAACATTTGTACCTTCAATTGGAGCCTGCATCCTCTCCAACAGCCATGACTTCACCTCTGCTTCATAGTTTTTCTTCCGTTTCTCCTCTTCACTCAGTTCATTTCCTTCTGCTGGTCCGTGCAGCACTTCCTCTGCTGATCCCGATCTCTTAGGACTAGAGTCCTCACAAACCTCCAAAGCCTCCTCTAGACTCTTGTTCCTATTTTGGTCTGCCGGCGGCCTGATTGTTTTATCATCTACGACTTTTAGCAGCTCTTCGATCCCTAAAGATTGGATATCTTTGGTTTCAGTTACCTCTTGGTTTGCAGATTTTTCACCCTGTTTTTCAGTCTCTGATGAGGATTGTATCGACTCTCCGTCTTCAATGGAGCTGTTCTGAGCTACACCCTCATCTTCTTCATCATCCAGCTTCCTTTTAGTCTGAATAAGCGTGGACTTGTCCTGGACTGAGCAGCTTGGTTCTAGAAGCTCCTTTTGGTCTCTGCTGACAGCAGGGGGTGTAATGGAGGATGCCTCTGCCTCTTCAGTGCTCCCATTAACAGTAGGCTCCAACTCAGTGAATCCTTCATCTGATGGAGACTTCTCTGTCTGCTCCCCCTCTGCACTCACTGGTGTTAAGAAGATAAAACAGGCTGTGGTTTATACTCAGTTGTGATTCAAACCGTGAACAGAACCCAAATACAAGCAATAAGAGGTGACGGTAGAGATAAACCAGGATTCTGTGACAAGGCTGGATCTGAAAACCCATTAAATGCACAGTGATTTCTACTACCGGGTATTTATCAATCAAAATATGTAGTTTGATGATGTTCCGAAGCAGTGTGAGATCATGGGAGTTGTTTTCATCACCCTTGCTGATAAAAATCTATCTGACATGACTCAGAAATCAGGTTTAGAGACAAGGTAATTACGTTGTTTTCACATTAAGTTCAGTGACATGAATATACGCTAGATTGAAATGGAAATATATTAATAAATCAACTCTCTACTGGATTACTGTGTTGAGGCCAAAATACTGCTGTATGAATCCAGCAGGACTTACATCGTAATAATGTTAACACAATGAGACTCAAAGGAGAAATTTTAAAAAGTCATGCTGCTGTTTTTGTTCTTCGTAACAAATACTACACCATCTGCAGTTTAAGAGAAGTCAAACTGTACAAACAAAAATTCAATAAGATCCAAACTATCTGTATTACTTATAGTGCAATACTATGTCTGACGTTTTATCCCATAAAGAGGATATGACGCCGTTACATTGTTGGAAACGTCGGACACGATGAGTACAAAAGTCAACAAATAGATAACATAGGCCTGTTACATATTATAGCTTTAACTACCTACTAGAAAACTACTACACAACATAGTTGGATAAACCACATAAAGTTATAAGACCTATATATGTTTGGAGGCTCTCATTCATCACCCACGTTAACATGTGAATCCCTCTGGAGCTTGGATTAAAACTATTCCATTTTACCGGTTTCAGAGAGGGTGGACTCAATTTCATCCAAAACAATGGGTCGCTTCGGATCCAGAGCTTCATAGCGGCTGAAGGGGTTTAAATCCCGCTCCGACGGCAGCTGCTCCCATTCACCAGGCCTGTACACAGGACACAGATCCTGTGGTAGGTCTCTGTGGCATCACGGGGCACCACACATATGGCACCGTAAAAGAGGATGGAGGGGGCGATGGACAAAGAAAACAAAGAAAAAGGAAGTGTCGAACTGAAATTAAATAAATTGATGACCAAAATGATTCACAACTTAAAAGACAGACGAAAAAAATATGATGTACAGCACAAAATAATCTGAAACAGCAGGAATAATGAAAAATTCAACTTAATGTGGGAGAAAATCTCAGAACTGGCATCTGAGAAGGGTTTAAAACAAGTATCCAGACAGGTTTCAGTATAAACAAAGATACATCATTAGAAGTTAAGGAGGTAGTAAAAAGGAAAATGAAAAACATTCAAGAAAACTGAATCGGTAACCAGTTTACTGCTGACAACACAAGATTAAGAAAAGCGGAAACTTGAAGGAGAAACATTAAAGATTGAATAAGAACTGAGGCACAGAGGAACAGTTGCAAAAAAGCGAAATGGGGAAATGGAGATGCTTAGAGGCTCTTACGATGGCAGGACGTCCTTGAGTTTCATGCGTGACACGTCGTCGTACAGCGCAACGGAGACGACCTCCTCCATGGGGCAGATGAGGCCGTACTCCTCACAGCCGTGCTCGATCACCAGAGGGTCCGATTTGTGGGGGTCGAACATGATGTTGTTGGGGGTCACAATGAGCACGCCTCCTACCACTCCCTGCAGGGATGAAATGATGAAACAGCAGATCTCAGAGGTGAACATTACATTTGTGTTAAAAAAAAAACAAACCTGGCGAGATACATATTTGATGGATTTCCTACCATGCCATCAGTGAAATATTTGCAGCTCATCTTAATGAATTTAACCGTCGCAGGGCTTTCATCCTCTGAATTTGGGGAGAGTTCACGCCGGATGGACTTCACTGACCTGCAGTCCGATACGCCATCCTGAAGGATGATGAAAGACCCCGATTGTCATTTTAATCTTTTGTATAGCTAATTTTAAAGAATCTACTGACCAGCTGTTTTACTTATCACTGACTCAGATTCAAATATTTCAGTAAACTTCTTTCTTCAACCTAAAATAACAAACAAAAGTGAGCAAAAAAAATGTCTGGCTGCAGACATCTGAACAGTAAGGCTGATTTTACCGATGTTACTTTGTACAATGTGAACCATTACTTCAGGACATGGTGTTCACTTAATCAGTGAGCACATCTGTTTTGCTTTTCCTCCCCATTTTGTACATCTTTAAGAATTTGTTTTACTCACGTGCGCTGCTTTCTCGGACACGCCGTTTGAGAAAGCGGGATCAGATGAGCTCGGAGATTTTGCGTCTGCATCTGACTGGCTCAGATCAGGGACAAACAGCTTCTGTAATGGCGACAGACAGCTCATGCTCAGCCAGTTAGCTGAATAATGTGACTGTTAAGCAGCGATTCGTGATGCTGGCACTGCTCTCACCTGACCGGGGTAGACGCTACGGGAGAAGAGCTTGTTCAGCTGGACCAGTTTGTTTGGGGTGACGTTGAACTTGAGTGCAATGCTGTTGAGGGAATCGCTTGGTCCCACCTGTAACAAGAGATCCACTCCTCTGTGAAAGTTATCCCTGAGGATGTTTTTCATGAACGCAGCTCGAAATACCCCATGGTGCAATGGTAACAGTTTTTGTCTCATTCAGGACGTCGTTTTTAGAAATACTCACAATGAACTCCACTGTTCCAGGAGGCCTCCTCTTCTCCCTTTTTGCCTCATTGTTACTTTTACAGCCATCATCTGAGACAAACAGAACATTGAAACTAAGGACAGCAAAAATGGTCAAATTACTCCATTCCTCTTTATCTCATACTTTGTAGGGAATAAATAATAATAATAATGTCGTGATTTTAAGTTCCTATATGTATAATAAAAAACATTTCACGAGGTAATAGAAAAAAAAAAAAAAAACACCCCTTGTGCAGTAAAACTCAAATTATTGAATGAAACTTATAATTTAAATGTCAGTTGAACAATGCACTTGGCAACTGAAAATCATCCTGCAGTCAAGTGCCTTTTGACTCAGTGTCAGTGGCTCTTGTTATTGGTTGGGGCTTGAAACAGTGCCCCACACACTCAAGCAGTAATCATAAATATACACACACAATCTGACCCTTGTAGTAGACAGAGTCCACAGTCAGCAGTCCTCTCTCGCCAAGAACATAGAAGCTATTAGTAAACCGCTCTGTAACTGCTTCGTTACACTGCCGCCTCCTCCATGGAAACGGAGGGCATGACTAAGCATTAAGACAGCCAGACTCCAGCTGTGCGTGTCTCTGCACCAAACGCAACACCACTCTCACTTTGGCGAACGCTGGAACTCAGTGACTGCAATTTGTACTGCGAGAGACAGCTCCGGTTGTACTTAAAACATACCGCGGAAGGGTGTATCTGATGTGATGAGCTATTACAACAATACGACAGACATACTGCGTTTACACAGCTGTCTGACCCACTGCAAAGATGATAAGAGTCAGTGAATGTTCAGTGATGAATTATATTGCAGATAAACACAGCGACACGGTCAAATCACAATGCAATGAACAAGGCATGTAATAATGTAGCATCTAAAACTGCACATCAGTTGTGGATTGCTTAAATTTTGAGTTTGCTTAGAGGAGTAACCGTTTTTGTAAATTAGAATAGATGACATCAGCTCAGATAAATAAATATTCCGTGGAAAGATGCTGAATTTTGTCTCAGCTGGGTGCTTGATAAGATGCTGTTTTGGACACAGTTACTAATCACACTGAGCTCAACACACTACTGATAAAAAGTACTCTATGTCAATCACACTGACCATTTTCTCCTCTGAAATTGCAACGGTCTTACTCTTTAACCTCACTTTTATGACTTATCTGAATAGCAAAGAGGTCAGTGTCATCACAAGGATTTGATACAATATTGAAGCACGGGATCTTAATCTGTTATTTAACACAAGCACGAATTTATGAGCTGTAAGTGAAACAGTACAGGATATAGATTATGCAACTTCCTGTTTAAAACTGCTGAGGTTGTGAAAATGGCTCCAAAAGCAGGGAATCCGTGTGTCACAATACAGATACTACTACTAATATTACCAATACTGAGAACATAAATTAGCACATTGCAATTAAGCCTTCAATTTAAGACTTTTAACGCCTTTTAAAAGGCCATTATGAATGCAATTTATGATAATCCCATGTAACTATAAAGCCTTTATTCATTAGTTGAGCGTTTTTTTTTTGGTTTTTTTTTTTACACAAGGTGCAGAGGGCTTCAACAAAGCACTACATCCAATCTATTTTTATGACCTGTCAAATTCATATTTAAAATACTTTAAGGACTAAAATTCTGATTATTGGATTTCAGACTTTTTAAGGACCTACAGAAACCCTGTTTGCTATAGCTGTAGATGTGCAGCATCGTCAGAGGGCTTTAAATAAAAGATTACCATTCAGCTGCTCTGAATGGAAACATTACACCAAGATGATGTATCATATAACCGAACTAGAATATTTTTCACTGATGGGATGTTTTGAGGCAGGTCTTACCTGAGCCTGCAAGTGGTTTTGCTGTTATTCTCTGTAGTTCTGGCTTGGTGGTCTTCTCGTTTGGGTTGCTGTCGTTCAGGACGTCTGGACAGGAGATGATTGGCGGGTTCGGCTCGTTCACGTTTTTCTCCGACTGGCTCTGCTTGAGCTGTCTCCGCCTCTTCAGCCTCATAGGATGGAGTGGGAGAAGACTTTGCTAACATACACTATATACAGTAAATAAAGCACTGCCCTTTGATATTTTTTGATACATACATACCCCATGACAACTGTGTTAGGATTGAGATCAATATTCAGTCTGTGCATGTAAACTGCAACATATGCAATTTTCACTCACAGTGTATGTATTTTAAACAGTGATTTTTAATAGCGACCAATAAGATTCTTAGTTTACAGTGATATAAAATGAAGAAAAGGACTACTGACTATCATTCATTATTATCCATTCTTTCCTGAAAGACAGCTTTAACGATTATTTGATCATTAACATTGCTGATTTGGTGACTGATTGCTCAACTAGTTGCTTCAGTAGCATTTTACACATTGTCACCTGTATACACATCAATGCTGCACCTTATGACTTTTTTTTTTTTTTTTTTTTTTTTTTTTAAATTGTAAATTAACTTTTAGTTTTTACATGCACAACCTAAAGCCCTTTTGGTATTGATTATGTAGAGTTCTCCCAAATAAAAGAAAGTCAAATATGTTATATTTCCACCTAAGAAGAAATGCTATGTTAATAGAAAAAAAAGAAAATATAAAACACTGGGCAGCTCACGCTTGTTGACAGTCTGACGTCACTTAAAGATTACGACTTCAGGTGTAATTTTTGACCTTCTGTTCAGGTGCTGCTTTTGTGTTATCACACTGGGTTTTTTACTTTGCTGCGTCAGCTGCGTGATCCTCTCAGCCTGTCCTTCCTCCCTGATTAATCATTGATAGCTAAGGGAATTATATAATAGTGTCTCCAGACCCTGTTGGGGTTTATTATGGGGTGATGCTGCAGTGCAGTACAGTCCACCATCAGGCTAGCGGTGCACTTAAGGCTTCAATGCTCGTAATAGAGTATGCATTATCCTTAAGTGTGGATGTGAGTTTGTTAAGAAAGATAAGACCAAACTGATCTATCATATGCTTTGAGTGATAGGAGTATTATTGCCCTGCACAGCCCAGAGTGAAGGAAAAAATAAAGGGAAAAGAAAAGAGAAGCGTCTTAAATGTTCAAGTGCTTAATGGAGCGGCAAGAGCGGGTCGATAAGGCTGCAGACAGACACAGCTCAGGCCTCTCCCACAGGTCGCTCTCCCACTTAAGCTGAGGCAGCTCACATCTGGTCTTGAACTCAGGAATTTGCAGACGCATTCTAAACAGCAGCGTCTGTTTCACTCTGGGGCATTTCCTAGAATCTTCTAGTCTTTTTAATCCTTTCATTTTACCGTTTCCGCTACTACTACTGCACCCACTGACGTACAGTTTGTCGCCAGGGTTTTACAGAGAAGATAGACAAGTGACAAGAATGAATTTTAATGTGGTTTCATTGTCATTTTTTTTAACATGATGGCTACAAAAGGAAAAACTGTCTCTCTCTAGATTAGAGAACCTTCTTCTACTTGCCTTCGCACTCTCCTACCTGCCTTCTGATGAACACTAGGTGTCATGTGAAATGTTTTCAGCTGCCATAAAGCTGTGACCGTGGCAACAGTCGTGGGCACAGTCTCACTCATGGAGCCCCCTCAGAGTTGCTATGCAATATTGACAAAGTTTTTTTTGCACAGCCCTCTGAAGGTTTTACATGTGTGCTACAGCTATAGGTGCCTTGAAAATTTAGTAACTGTGTTGAACATTGGTAGTCTTTTCAGGAAATTGAATCGATAACAGACAGACCCTCCAGGCACAGTTATTTAACCTACAAATTAGTTACACACTATAAATTCGGACTGACTTAGATTAGTTTATTGTACTATATCTTGATGTTCTTAAACAAGTCTGTAACGGGTTAACAGTTTTCATCGCCACTGTATGTCTGTGCGTCAAATTGACTTTTGCTCTATTTGTCAGGAAAAAAAAACGAGCATATGGTGCAAGCAGGCGAGCTACAGCACATGTGAGCGCAGTAACTGAATTGAGAGATAAGGCTTATTTAACTTCCTGACATGTCAAACTCTCACCGTCCGCACAGATACAGTGAAGCTTCAGAAGAGGTCTTTGTGAGCCTCCGTTTATCACCTCAAAACCTTTTTGTGCTTTTCCGACACTCACTCCCATAGCTTTGCACGCCGCCTTTGCAGAAAAACACGGTCCCTTATTCAGCTCAGTGCTCGCATCCCATTAAACTCTAATCATGCTGCCTACCCACTTACTAGAGAGTGACTGGGAAGTGGGTGCTACTGCGACTCATTTCTCTTCATAATGTTATATTTTCAACATTAGAAAATGACAAGACAAACTGCAGATTTGTACCATAACCCAAACAAGTAAACTGAGACAAAAGAATAAAATCCATTAGGCTGGATTCTCTCCTAGCATCCATCACGTAACAGCTCTCATGTCTCGTCACACATCTATTTTCTTGTTCTGCCTGCATTTGACTCAGTCAGCCTGGAGAAATGTTTTATCTATATCGTATATTTCTGATGTACTCTTCATACATGGTATTGAATGAAGTATAAACAACAGTCTGAACAATGGGCTTAGGCTTTTTAGACACATTCCAGCCAGATTACACGGCAGCAATGTTTGTCAACTTTCAGTATTCTCTAAGCTCTACAATCAAAACCTGCCAGTTGCCATTAATTAGTCTATCAAGCTGTTCTAGGACATGCCATGTTCGTTTGACGTCAGATGGGGGGGTGTTCTTTGTTGAAAATCAATGATTTTCTTGTTAGTCTATGAACCGTAGCTGTGAGAAGCCTCTTTACCCTCATTTCCTGCTCTCATGTTTCACTAAGCAGCCAAAATCCAATTTGAAAATCCGACATGATCCCAGTTCAGACGATGCGTGTAACAAGTCTGACGCACGAGGTGGCATCCGAGGGCTGCAGCTCAGGGGCCGCGGCCGTAACACCACCTGTCATTTACTCAAACAAGGTGGGCAGAAATAATTAGTAGATGCACATTGACGGCAGATTTCTGAACCACAGTGTGGCTGTGTACCATCAATGCATTCTGCTTTCTCCTTCTGCTTTTGAAAAAACAAAAGGACTTTGCACTCTAGCACATGCTCTGGACTGGGTAAATAAATATCTCAATAGCCTAAATGACGTTCTTTCAAAAGACATAATAAAAAGGAGCAAAAATGCTAATTTAATCTAAGGCTGAACAATTAATTGAGGATGCACAGATATATCAGCTATTGATATATAAGATGTCATTTCACCAATGACAGTGGTCGATGTTTATCTGTTGTCTTATAATAAAGGTTGTTTTATAAATTTGTATGATTGAATTTGTGCTCATTTAAAGGCAGTGTGATGAAGGGCCGAAAGTCTTAAAGCCAGTTCAGTTAGCCTGTTTTACTATTTTTTATGTTGTAAAACTGTATGGGTGGAAAAATGGCAGGATGCTGAAACATAAAACTAAAGAGCTGAAACAGA
>JAPQRN010000017.1:14784138-14802598 GCA_037367275.1 Coranthus polyacanthus | reverse complement strand
TTTGCCTCTCATATTTGTTCTGTATTAAGTGTTCCGTTTACAGCTTCAAGCGTGTAAGCGACCGGCAGGTGGAAAGGGGTAAAAAAAAAAAAAAGAAAAGAAAAGAAAGAAATTAAAGTAAGAATTATGTCTTTCCTCAGGTTTGAACTCTTCAGCCTTATCAGTAATACGTTGATAATTTGATCACTTCTTCAGGAAATAATTAACTATTCTATTCTATATGTTTATGGAGCAGTATTTGTATCCTGTGCAACGACTGCAGTCAGATACAATTGAATAAATGGAGATTAGTCCTTCATATTAGTGCATAAAAAGTGAAAGTATCTCATAGTTGCAATTTGACTTTAACCAACGTAATAAATGAAACACTTTTCGGTCAAACAGACAGTCTACACAAACTGAACAATGCTTTTTTAAAAATTTTTTATTCTTCTTTCACCTTTGGCCTCCTAAAGCATCAGTGTGGGTGTTTTTAAACTGCACCCTGATAAAAGACGCACTCTGACATTTATGCAGCGGAAAAAATAAACCTCCATTTAGATAGTCTTGGACACTGTTTCTATTGTGTATTGTCTTGTGTTGCTACGTTGTGTTGGCTACAATAGCTGCCTCAAGGTTAGCTTGCCCTGCGAGCTCTGTTTTGCTCTCAGCCTTGGAGGGAGGCCTGCATAATGTATCCAGAGTTCACTTCTATTCCAGTTTCAGTCCGTCTGCAGCGAGGGAAGAACACATGGAGGCCAGATTTGTCATTTCTGAGGACCGATTGCATGCAGTGAAATTCTAAACGCAATCTGAAGAAACGCAAATGTGACTTTTATGGTGCGCGTTTTCCACAGTCCCTCCAGCGTTTTTCAGCAAACGCCGCACGTTGAACGGTACCAATGCTAAATGAAGAAAAAAAAAAAAGAAAAGCCAAGCTGTCACTTTCACACCACAGACTGATGCATCTTTCTCCTGAAAGGCGAAGTGTTTCTCGGGAGATACTCTGTTACGCGCCAGAAGAGATGACATTAATAATCAGATGAGTCCTATCTGAGAGAAAAGAGACGCAGCGAGAGGGAGAAGCGATAGACGCGGAATCTCTATTTGAATATGATGGAGCTCTGTTCGGGCTCTATTTCCAGCCTGACTCTTTATCTTACGGGTGGTGGTGGTGGTGGTGGTGGGGGGGGCTGTGAGATAAGCAGGGATTCCAGGCTGCTGTTGTGTGGGCCTGTCGGTTCATCCCCTGCGACAGAAACCTGCACCTCCTGCTGGTGCAGAAACCCCACTGCACCGTGTTATCTCCCATTCTGTTCTTTACAGCGCAGGAAACTGTTTATTGAAGGGAATGGAAAGAATTTTTTTTGTGGCAAAAGCCCAGCTGGATGTTCAACTCTTTAAGAGTCTCTCTCGGAAATGTTTTGGTTTTTGAGTATAATATGAAGGGGCTTGTGCTAAGAAATACATTAAAAAAAAAAAAAAAAAAAAAAATGCTTTAATTGCCCTCATACCGTCCTCCTCGTTTATTTAGGGCCTGGTGGAAATCTTCAAAACAACAAAACAGCCACATCTGTCAAGTGTGTCTCATAAAAAACCTACAAGCTGAGTGTTTAAAGAGCTATGTGTGTTTTAACAGATGATATCAATAAATAAAACCCACCTGCAAAACAGTAACAATACTTGACGAAAAGGTTGTTTATTTCTGTCAAGCCTGTCCCAATTATTACTTAATCGTACTATTATTATTTCAGGAAACTGCAATCATTTTTGCGTAGTCATGATAGCTGTTTTTGTTCATCAGTGTTTTCACATCGTGGTCTTTTAAAGATGTTATCTTGCTGCTCGAGGCCCTTCTGTTCTTCTCGGTACCTGTCATTATCAGTCATTTCTTTGTATATTTCGGTATAGAGGTTCCTGTATTTTACATTCTTCTTGAATAGTTTTTATGTTAAATCGACCCTGTGCGGTTTCTTTGGCAAAGCCTACAATGCAAACAGAAATGGCTCTTCTTCCTCATTAGATCACGTGTGTGTATAAATAAACTGTTGTTAGGCTTTTACTATACCGGTGGCATGAAATAAATAGACAGAGGCAATCAAACAAAAAAATTTCACGTCGTTACAGCCCTAATTTCCATCCCCGTCTTTCCTCCTCAGACCTGTTCGATGACTTTGCGGAGGGACGAGAGTGTGTGAACTGCGGGGCGATGTCAACCCCCCTGTGGAGGCGGGACGGTACTGGCCATTACCTGTGTAACGCCTGCGGACTGTACCACAAGATGAACGGCATCAACAGACCTCTCATCAAACCCCAAAGACGACTGGTGGGTGACAAAAATCCACATCTCTCTTTACATTCTTTGCGTCTGCGCCGAGGTCTGTCTTCTGGTAAACGCTAAATGAAGTTCATTCTTCTTCTTCTCTTTTTTTTTTTCTTTCTTACTTGTGGTACTTTCTGTGTGCTGCAGTCTGCCTCGAGGAGGGTGGGCCTGTCTTGCACCAACTGTCACACCACCACCACCACACTGTGGCGACGAAATGCAGAGGGAGAACCGGTCTGCAACGCCTGTGGCCTCTACATGAAACTCCACGGGGTAAGAGATAAAACGAGGGGACGCCGAGTTCAAAGTGACTTCAGAAGTGAATTTAGAATTAGGTGACTAAAATATGCGTTATGTCGACTGCAAAGTAACTGCAAGTCGACTTTTATACACACGTAATCCTCACGGATGGAAGAAAATCAACGAAGGCTGATACATAATGGTGATAAAAAGGACTTTCTTTCTTTCTTCACCTTTTTAACATTTTGGTTCTGTTTTCCCAAAAGGTCCCACGACCTCTGGCCATGAAGAAAGAAGGGATCCAGACCCGCAAACGCAAACCCAAGAACCTCAACAAGTCTCAGGCTGGTAAGTTTAAAAAAAACAAAACAAAACCCATGTTCATGCTCTTAGCTGTGGAGTTCTGAACTAAATAAAACCTTCACCCTATTACCTTCACTTTGGTTGCATGTGAACATACAACATATATAGGATGTGCACGAGTACACGGTGTGAATGTGTCCTGTATGATAACGGCCTCCATTCACCTGTATAGAAACAGCTGGATGAATCAGAAAGGTCATATTTCCATCGCTATTTTCACATTGTTTTTCCACCAAAGTTTGACTGTTCCTCTTTTAATGACGTCATCCATTGTCAGTCATTTCTGAAATGTAAAAGTAATTGCTATTTAAAATGTTTCACAGTTCAATGCCAATAAATGGCTCCTCTTATAAATAAACTATCATAAGGCTTCTACTGTAATAGCGACATAAAGTTAACAGGAAAAATGAGCGATTCATCATCCGGTACATTTTCATGATCGTGGCAGCCCTAACCCCCCCGGCTCTTCACGCCACAGGGACCCCAGGCGGCGACGGGACTCTGATCACGCCGAGCAGCACTCCACGCGTCCCCAGCTCCACGGAGGAGCCACGGCAGATAAAGACGGAGCCGGAGACTCACAGCTTGTACACGCACCACAGCGCGCACACACAGGTACGACAACGTCAGAGGTGTTTGACGGAGGGAACCCGAGAAGCTCTAGTTGTAAATGACATCGTGATTTTGCTACGCTCCAGAAAGAACTTCAGGCACAAGTTACTGCTAAAATGTGTTAAATCTTTGGCTGAAATCTACGTAAAATGTTGTGTTTCTTCCACTTGCTGTTATTTCTATTGTGTCTTATTTAACTCATGGTTTGACTGATGAATTAAAATGTCTCTGGACCATTTTGTCATTGGAGGTTTGAGGTTTAGTTTAGGATAATCCTTACCTTTAGTCTTAGGATTTCGGTTAGTCTTAGTTGCCTTGTGGTTTAAAAATGCTGTCACTGTTTTTCAAAGGTGTGTAACTGTACATTTTACTTTCAAGCTCTAGAGAGCTTCTCAGGGCGTCCCATTGGACAAGTCTCCTTTATATTTTTATCATTGTCTTTGTATTTTACTTGTTTGCGAATAAACTGAACTAAACTCAGGCACTAAAGACGTAATAAAACGTCATCTAAGAGCAGGAAGAGTAAGAGTTTGTAAAATACTAACATGACAGAAAACGTAACAAAAGATAGATGACTAATGACGACCAATGGGAAACCTTTATGTAAACCTTTATTTATCATTATCTTCATCATTTCTTCGACATTCCAGGGTTATTGTCCTTAACCTTTACAAATACTACAATGAAAAATAGCCACGAGGGAAAAAGTCGTTAACATAAATAGAAAACATTTTCAAAAACACAAAAACTAAATATTAACTATAATGAACAATGCAACACAGCTCTGTTTTCAATTTCCAATAATTCCAACTGTTCATGATGTACAAGAATAAAAACGAATAATAATAATCAGTGGTTTTCTAAATCATATTTAATGTCATGTATTTCTTCATCCTGCCCTTTTTAGCCTCTATGAATCAAGGTTTAAAACGGGTAAATTCTTAAATAAATGTGACACAACGGCACAATTTTGCACACGTAAAACTAACTGAAACCAAACTGAAAAGCAACAACTAATAATGAAGATCTAAAAACTGTATTATTCCTCTGCATTCACGTAGAACGTGGTCTTGTGCGTCTCCACAGATTTCAGCGCTGCCGGCCTACATGGCAGCTCAAGGAGGGGCCCTCCCTCTCAAGATGTCCCCCGGGGGTCACAGCGGGTCTTCTGGCTCCAAAGCTGAGCCCTGGAATAATCTAATCCTGGCTTAGACGACGCACAGCCCGGCATCTCGAGACCTACCTTCTCTATTCTGATAAAAAAAAACCCTGCTGCGAGGAACAGGCCGCTGCTCCCGAGTACAGGTGGCCTCCTGTAGCCTCCGTAAACTGCCTTCACTTCAGAGTTTTGGGACAGACGCGTGGGGAGCTGCAATAGAAACTGAGATCTTAAACAGCGCCGCACAGACAGAGAAAACAAGGACTGAATGGAGATTGTGTTTGACAGTTATTACAGAGAGGCACTGTGATTAGATTCACTGTTTATATAATAAGCTGCAACAAGTGAAAAGAGAACTTTTGTCCGTCTGACATATTGTACCGTAACAGTGGAGGAGCATTAAGCACTCGACAAACACCGCCGCCGTGACAACAGTGACGTCGGACTTAAGTTCCCGTGTTCTACTAGTTATTTTCCTTTCAGTATATAAATGTCTAATTGATGCCATTTTAATGGATGTTATTTAGGACTAATTTGCCAAAAACACCGTGGACGTATATATCAAATGTAAAGAAACAACAAACAAGTAGCGGAAAAGAGGTGTTGTTTAAAAGAGGAGTTCACATAAAAAAAGGAATATAGATTTTTACCCTTAGTGTTAGCTGTGCGGAAATACTATGACAAGCACCGAAAAATGTCTCTTCACAGAAAAAAACCTGCTGATTAGTCACTGTGTTTTTTTTAATTTTTTTATGAAGAGATCATTCAGTGCAAGAGTATTAGAGCCAGACCGGAGATTTCGAGAGTAAAGTCGCAATATTTAGAGAGAAAAGCAGTAACATCACCAGAAAAGTTAGATTATTTGGAGGAAAAAAGGCAAATTATGAGAAGAATAAAGTTGCAATTTTCGTCTTTATGAAATTCTAGAAGTAAAGAAATCACGTAGCATCAAAAACGTAAGAAAACAGTAAATGAAATTATTGATTAAATACAAACAGCAGCCGTTGGAGCCGATCATTTTGACAACGCTAACAGAAAATATGACTTTTTCCTTGTATTGTTCTGACTTTTTATCTCAAAATATTACAGCTTTATTCTCGTAATATTATGACTTTTCTCAAAATATTATGTCTTTATTCTCAAAATGTCAGATTTTCCCTTTTTTTTTTTTTATCATCATCAGTGTGGCCCTAATACTCCTTTGCAATTCAGGGTAACTGTAACATCAGTGTTTTTAAGGAAAGTATATTATTCAGTTTTTAAAATGGAGCCTCTTCTGCAGCCGTTATTTCAACACTAAACCAAAAAAAAATGGATTATGATTTATGTGAACCGACCCTTCAAACAATTTGAACATCAGTGATTACAATGAGGTATTCTGTAGTCGCTTCATTTTATGTGTAACGCATTAGTGCATCTCCTTCTGCAAAGAGAATCAAAATTACAGCATAACTAAGAAAGAACAGCTTGAAAAATCAAGCACTCCTCGCCTATAGCTTCAGTTTCAACACGATCCCGACTGAGTGCAATAGAACCTGTTCTTTGTGGCGCCTTTTTCTTTTTGATTTAAATATAACAAGTACAAGTGAGTATTGATATTTGTTTTTCGAAAACACACATGATAAACTACCTATATGCAGCAGATAAGTTGCACATGATGAACGTGATGTGGATGCTCGCACTGTAGCGCCCTCTGCTGACACAGGCATGCACCTGCATCCACAAGAAGCGTTCGCCTTTCTTCAACACATTTGGACACTTCCAAATAAACCTACAAGTATTTATTAAAAGCACAGCCCAAACGACGCTTTCATATAATTATCATCTATAAATTGAAGGCTGTTTAATAGAATGTGATGAGCAACGACTGTGTTTTTGCAATAATTTGCTGCCAAGCAACGTGTAAATGTAGGATAATGGGGCATGTTATTACCAAAATATATCAACATATATGTAAAAAAAAAACAAAAAAAAAACCTCCACTCCATTATCTAACTGTGTAATACACCATTTGTGATATATTGTAAGTTAACACAGAAGACGCAGTGACACGTTTAAGTGGATTTTCTCAGTGAGCTCGAACACTGCACTACCTGATGTCCTTCCTCTGTGCATCTTGTAGAGGAAACTAATAAAGACAAAGCATTTTGACATAATGCAAATGTAACATGACATGGCTTACGTATGTGTGTCATTCACAGTGTTGGGAAGGTTGCGTTTGAAATGCAATAGGTTACAGATATAGAGTTACTCCGTTAAAATGCGAGTCATGTAAGCGTTTTAATTATGTCTTCAAAGTAAAGTAATTCATTACATTTGATTATTTTTTGATCACTTTACTAGCATGTTGCGTAATGAAGCTCAAAAACATGCATTTAAACCAGGCAATATAACCTCAGAACAGTTCTCAACACTTATTACCGTTAAACTTTTATTAAAACTACAGTAAAAGTTAGAACCTTTTCTGATTTCAGAAGGAAAATGTTGAATTTCCCCTAAAAGGCTTGTCTGATGGCATGATCACTGTTATATTCTACATATAAAACAATACATTGGTAACTGTAATTGTTACTGACTACAATTACATTTATTTTTTTCATTTTTAATTTGTCATGTAAGAAAATGGATTTATTTTACTCACTGTATCACAGATTTTAATTTACTTTGCTTTATATTTTCTAGGCTTGTCTTATTTTAGTGACATTTTGATGATTAAAGCATTTTTTTTCCTTGAAAATGTAATAAAATGAACTACAATTATTTAAGTAAACCCAACAAAATCTAAAAACTAACATTTATCGATAGAAAGAAAAGTATAGATGGAAATATTCACTATTTATTTATGAAATATTTAGTTAATGTAACTCATTTTTTGAGAGCATTTGATAAACTTTTTAAAAAACAAAGTTGTTTTTTGTTGCCATCATTCTTTAAGGAACCACTGATCACATTTTTTTTTCTAACTCTCCAACACTGGTTATTCATTGCACTTAAAACGCATACAAAACATGTGTGAAATATTTAGTCTATCATTAACTGAATCCTTCCGATCTGTAAATATTCTTTGGTGAACTCTACAACATCTTTGATAAAAAGCTGGACGGTACATTGATTGAAGTCTTCAGTCAGCGTCTCCCTGATGAACTCCGCATACTTGTCCTGTACCATCTCCCGCCAACACTGTTGAAACGTGAGTCTCATTTGATCCTGGACGGCATTAGATACTGACGAGTTAAAAGTGTAGTCGTGCGCAAACGCCTGCCCTCTTTCTAAATGTTCCGGAAAGCTTTCGCCCGACTCTGAAAGCAGAACTTGTGCAGCTTCAGTCACACCGTTCACCTCGTGGGTCAGGAGTGTTTTCATGTCGTCCGGTGTGCACTCTAAAACGCTGTGCAGACATTTAAAGTAACTTCTCCAGTCCTGCCCGGACGTTATCAAAGGGAAGTTCACAGGCCCGGACGTGAGCAGCTGCTTGACAAGGGAATACAGATTTTCACATAATGGATTCATAGTCGCTGTAACGTACTTCTCGTGGGTATCACTCTGATCTACACACTCCACTTGGCTGTAGTTGACAACCCGGAACAGGGTCTCTTTGGTTCCTTTGAAGCCCCAGCATTTCACATACCCAATATGAGTCTTCACTCCAAACACAAGCCACCACTCCTGAGCCTTCTGGACCAATTTTAACATGCATGGCTCGGTGTTTCTAGCCAAGCACGGGCTGTTCATTGTAAAAACGTACACCTTCCAGTCGTCCGAAGCAGCACCTGACTCCAGCAGCTCCTGCGTTTGTTTGATGATGATGTCCTCGCTGTGCTCCCCGTTGTTGTAATTCGGATAATAAGGTCCATACATGACTATTTCCTCCTGTTTCTCAATAACCGCCCATGAATGTTGCTTATCTTCAGCTCCACATTCCTCAGTGATATCGCGGTGGAACTGCAAAAACTTCTTATTGACCGAGTCACTGAGTAAAATTTCACTCGTGGCTTGTTGGAATTTGAGATGATCTAGTACTTTCTGCCCGGAGGACTGTGAGTCAGTCCAAGATGAAATCTGCTGGAAGAATCTCGTTGAGTCTGTCGGGTCTTTTGTGTTTCCATTTACATAGGCTTCAGGAGCTTCTGTGTCACCACAGCAGGTCCTGTAAGTCAAAAAACGATGCTTGAAAAAAGTGTAAAAGATGGAAAAGGACACAAATATTTCACAGTAGCACAAAGTCTACTTGTGTGGACGGTTTTGTACACACAGCTGTGTTTTGAACAACACATTGTGTGGTCAAACTACTATTTACAGAGTTAATATTAAACATTCAAGCTCAACGTGATGAAAAAATATCTGCAAAAATGACAGTTGATCATAAATAAAGAGCTTTGGCAGATTACCTCTGATTACCTCTGCATTTGAAGAAATGCATCTGCTGGTTTGTCCGTCAGCATGACTACGCAAAAACTACTGCACCCATTTTTCTGAAACTTTGTGGATGGATAAGGGCATGAAAACATTCAGCAGATCCACAAAAAGGAGCAGGGCCTGACTTTTTTATCATCCCTTTTTTATTGTGAGATATAGTGTTTGACTGTGGGGCCTTGTTGGCTCTATAAACATTACAAACATCTATCTAAAATATATGAGATCATTACATTACACAGGTTTAGAGATGTTTTATCAGTTTTATCAAAAAGCCATACAACAAGAGTATAGTTAGTGATGCCACCAGAAACTGAACATATGATATAACCTTAGAATTAAATCTGTGATATTCCTGTTGAAACACGTGAAAAAACAATTTCATGCTTCAGATGAATATATAAAGCAATGTAAGTACTTACCAGAGTCTGACATGAGCTCTGGCTTTGTCTGACCTGTCAGTCTGATAGCCGTTGAGCAGAGTTGTCAGATCAGCCAAACATTTCTTTGTGTTTGGCGGAAGCTCTTTTTCGTATCTGTCAGACAGAGGCCGTTTACGGCTCAACCTGAATGAAAACAAACAGACGATGATAACATAAGGACATTACGAACACCTCAGTGGCCTAGGCCCACACAAAAGTACTAAAGAGAATCTCTAGCGTATCAAGCATCAAATTCAGTTAATTCAAAAGTATCAAGGGCCGCAGATTAATTTCTCTTAGTTTTTGCTGTAAATCCGGCTTTACTCACACGTGAGGCTCCATTCACAGCAACGCTCAAAGAAAAAAACGCCTTCTTCAGCTCATAGTCACAGCCGCGGCTCGTAATGAGACCTAAGATCACTTCTGACAGACTAAGACACACAAGTTGAACTGTTTCCCTCGTGACGCGTTTACTGTCAGCGTTCAACTCCTCCTCTTGGCAACGCTCACAGCCATACAGACCATTACATAACCTGCACAATCGTGATGTATTGCCTCTGTGAATGAAACTGGAGAGCATGTCGTCAGCTGCCTTATGGCATCCTCTGTGCCAGCTTCACGTGAGTAAAGAGCAGAAACAGATCAAAGTCCAAAGAATACAGTGAGAATGTATATGATTTGTGGGTTCATTTATGAGTCAGAGTGATTCACGGGGGCGACAAAGTGATTCTGGAGTTTGGTGAGAGTTTCCAGCTGTATGCCCTCCAGGAAAATTATAATTGCTCCAATTAGTCCTGTGTTGACTTTCACTGTTTCACATGGTAGAAAACGTCTTTGTGTTTCCAAATATCAGGTGTCATGGATGATATGAAATGAAACCACTGACAGTTAATGACAACCCTAGTTATGTGCTCCCAGTCAATAATGTTACAAACTTTGGGACTTGATAATAAACTTATATGAACCATCTCAAAGTGTTCATATAACACCACTAAAAGTCGCTGCCAAAAGAATAATGAAAAGACAAAAAAATAGGTACGCTGGATGCAGCCATGACAGCATCTATAAAATTGGCGATATATTAACGCAACACCAATTTGAAACAATGAAAACAATGGAGCTCTGATGCTTTTGGCTCTTGGTTTCAGACATAAACACAAACAACATCCTCTGTGGGATCAATGTGTGTTGTGGCAACTGGACCAACTGTAATAACATCAATCCGTTTTGCAAGTTCGTTGCGGTTTCTTTGAAATGTTGTTTGGTGCGTAGAAGTAAACGTGTACAGACAACTTTTAAAAAAAGGCATGTCAGTTCATGACACTGTTGCAATAAGCACAGTCATGCAGCGTAACGCGTTGAACTAGATCTGGTTGTCACTCTGGCTGTTTCGTGATTGAGTGGCTTAGTGGGGCAGGAAACATAAGTGTGTGTTAATACATAAATAGACGTGTTGTAAATATAAAACTTTCTCCTTTGAAGTACAAGGGGAACCAATCAAAAAGGGGAAAACCTGATGGGAGATGTGTTTTCCGGGGTGACGATGTCCCCATCGACAGGGCACGAGGGTAAATTGAACGGTTTGATGAGAAGGAAAATGATATGAATCATATGCTCTGGCCTTCAGTCACCACATCAACCTAGACTCTCCACAGCACCAAATGAGAGAACATGTTTTGGAAGAATGGTGTTCACCCAGCCATCCTGTAGAGTTCAGTTTGCTGAATGAAGCTGTTGTGGCAGCACGCGGCGGCCTAGCGTAGCACAATAGAAATGTGGCGTTTTTACTTGTGGCAGTTTTCCGTGAGCGGGAATGAGGGGAAACAGTCGCTATCTTTTTGCAAGCGGGCGCTCGATCTAAGGGTTGCCGTCGTTGGTTGCTTCCTCTGTCCGTCTACGCCAGGGGGCCTTGTGCGACAATGACCATGGCCTAGGTCTGCAGCCACGCTACGCTACAGCCCGGGAAGCCCTGCATGGCCTTTGCACAATGGCGCCTGGACTGGACGCTGGCGCCGCACACAGACAACACAAGAGTGACAGAGTGCAGTGCTTGCAGCTGTGGCTTAAATAGACCGTGGGGCCGTAACACCTATTCACACCTGCCTCCAATCCCACACCAAAGCGGCCCTTGGCTCACAGCAAATGTGCAGCAATCTGTACGCCCACATACACAAACCACTCCTGGAGAAAGGTGGGCTGGGTGACAGATGATAAAGATGCTCATAATGTCAGTAATTATCACAATAAATGTCAAATGTCAATATTTTTTTTTTTAAAGTTTAAAGACTGGTTTTTGGTGCCAAATGACCAGAATGACCAAAAACCAGGTGGTTCTTTGTGTCTTTAAACCATTCATGAGATAGTGGAGTCAGAAATCTAGAGGTAGAGCATTCAAAACAGTTATAATGATAAAATGTATGGGAAAAATATGAGTAAAAATGAAGTAAAAGAAGTTTTTTTGAGTGTTTTAGCTGACAATGTAAACAAAATTAACCCTAAAGATGAAGGAAACACTGATATTGCGATAATGATTATTATTGCTTTATTACCCAGCCCTTTCACAACACTTCCCTCAGACCCTTAATGTTAATTTTTCCTGTAATTTGTGACCCGTCTCTCATCAGTCTCGTATTTTGGATGCCCACAGACTTGCTGATAGGATTTGCGAAGGGCTGGCACGGCTCCTTTCTAAAGGAGAGAGCCTCCCTGTAAAAACATTCCTTATAATTGAAATCACTTTACTTCATTCCGATCAGACGCCCTGCCCATGACTGTGAATATAACAGAATGATAGTAACCCTTTTCTGCATTAGACGTCTGGCCTGACACAGTAGAAACACAGTTGCAACAAATAACGTATAAACCACCGTGATGATCCGAAACGAACAGTGCAGTGCCCTGACTCCGCAGCACCTGAATCTGGAGATGCTGGAGATCAGTCATCGTGAATTGATGTGATCAGTGACGCGTGTGATATGTTCTGCTTCAACATGTCAATAAGTCCACCGTGGAAAAAACACATGTGAGCACTTTGTCAGTTCTTTGATGATTGCACGATTGAATACGCCGAGCCAGGAGCTAATTCACAAGTTTATTTATTTAGTTTTTTCCCAGTGGATACGTGTCTGTCGTGTGCGTACCTGTATACCTGTTGTATCTCCCTCTGCTGGAAACGGAGTCATATCATGTGACCTTGACTTGCTGATGGGATACTTAACAATGAGGCGACTCAGCTTAGCTCACACTCAGTAGGCTTTACTGCACATGTTGTATTAGCTAAGAACACCTACAGAGGCCTAATTTTCACATAAAATGACCAATCAGAAAATTAAATTATGATTTTGTACATTTTTTTTGCAATAAGTACTTTTTTTTTAACTTATTGCCGATGTAATGTCTTCTCCCTTCACTTCTGACAGTTTTCTCTCAGTACTCTTAAATTTTGTAAATCTTTATACATGTTTTTTTCTCAATTTGAAGCAAGTGTAGCTAACGTACTGCGGTTTCTTTTATTCATTCACCCTTTATCTGAATCTTGAAGAATCATTGAAAGCATGCCCTCGTGTAACGAGAGTACAATTAAAACAGGACAGATAAAAAAAAAAGATTTGAAATGAACACAAGTTACATTCTTTTTATACTCACTCGTGTGGGCTATAGGTTTAAACTTCAATTCGTCTTCATCGTCTAGATCATTAAAATAAAGAAACAGAGTGTTTTGGAAACATCCACAGCATAATCTCTTTTTTGTCCTTCTTTATTGTATATTCAGGGAGATACAAAGATAGAAAAGTCATCAGGGTAACAACTACTTGACAAGTGCTGTATTATAGCTAAACAAAGTACAAAAAAGAGGGCCAACGTGTTTATATAAAAACAAAGGTATATGAAATGTCATTGAAAATGTTAAATGAGGTACTTTTTTATTTTTTTTTATGTGTTTTTCATCCATAGTCTCGTCGACATACCTATCACTTTTCGGGTTATTGTATAATTTAATTGTGCAGGTATGTCTTCCCTCTCGGATAAATAACCAACCAATCAGAAGCCGTGCTCCTCCGACATTCCTCTGGGGCGGAGCATCACACCAGACGCTCTGGCCTCTCATTGGACAACGAGTGCTAAGCCCATGACTCGCTACCCAATGAGAAACGTCAGTCGATCTGACGAGGCTTGTGATTGAAAGCCGTGTTTTCCGTCGGTACGTGGTGCCGCTGCGGCATCTCTGCGACGCACCGCTTTGATGGGGAACATCTCGGCAGGTTTACACATCAGTTTGTCAGAGTAACAGCCCGACGCTCGACGCGACATGGACATCTTGAAGTCACTGGGGCATCCGGAGGAGATACTGAACCTGTTTAAGTTTAAAATGGGGGGATGCAGAGCCGTCATGCCAAAGTTGGATTATGTAAGTAACCCTTATCATATGGAAGATAAACCAGGAATAATAACGCGTCGTCCTGAATATTCAGTCAGCAAAACACATGCCGTGTTCGATGGACTTTTTTTCTGACACATCATGCACTTCGTATTCCCTTCCACGCCATCAACACAGACTAGTCTGATGCGGGCTGCAAAACACAGACAGGTCGCAAAGCGGAGCGCATCACAGGCCTGTTGGTAACTAGGTCTGCATGCGCTTAGTGTATACAGCCTTTATTGTAATGGATTGACCTATATCGTGGTCGGTTTTGCTCCCCAATAAGCTGATGAAGACGGAGTGAGCTAATTGGACTCAAGTCAAATCAGATCTGTGCTCTCGCTGCTGTGTTGGCTCAGGTGTACGGGCAGAGCTGACCATTGACTTAGGATTTACGTTGCATAATGAGCTTGGAGGGCTCACCCGCGGGGAGAGATGCTGTGCGCATGTTTGACGGCTAATCCAACTGTTTTAACACCAATGTGACCCAAGGGGAGAGACAGTTAGAGCCCGCAACATGCTTTGAAAGGCGTCCTTAGTATAAACGGGCCTGACCACAGTCTCTATAATAACATCTACAGCGGGCTATATAATGTGTCTCATAATGATTACATCGCGTTTACATGTTGACAGGAAAACCCTTATTGTGCTTATCGCTTTGGCCAGATGTGACAGACAGAATGGCAGACATCTTTGCATTTTGTCAGTCGGCGTAACAGGTGCCACCCGTTTATCTGCAGCTTGTTTTTTGACCGGATGAAGAACGTTGGCCGTGTTTGTCACGTACTGTAAAGAGGCTTCATCCCAGTTTCCTGACTTGACCACATCGACCGAAGACATTTTTGAATTTACTTAAACAGAAAAAAAAAACACCAGAAATAAAAACGAAATGTTTTTTGACCGCTGTTACCAAAACAACACCCGCATATACCGAGGTAGTAAACAAAACAAACAAAAAAAAAAAACACAATTTAGTCAGAATATCAACATCTCCACAGAATGCGTCGCGGTAACTCAGGTTTTGTTGCAACACGTGATAAAGTCACATACTGTACATCGCAGTTGTCATTCTCTCTGTCTGCCACTAGGTGTCAGCAAAGCACACTGCGAGAATTACCAGCAAACTGTTGGTAACGCTTCTGCTTTTTGTTTTATATCACTGTAGTTTCTGAGGTAAAACAGATGGAAGAAGAAAAAAAAAAAGATCCTATGTTGTAATGCAAGCAGTCACGGTCACCTGGAAACTAAAGACACTATACCATCATAGAGTCATATGATTCTTGATGCCATTATTATTATTATTATTGTGCAGTTTAATGCTGTATTAGCCTGTACAATTCTCGTAATCCTAGAGAAGCGAGTCGTAAAGAGCTCTAATTGGGTAAAACATTGAGACTTTCTCGCAGGCAGAAGCAGGAGGATTAGGAAAGAGCTGGTTGTTTTGGGTAGAGGTGGGTGGAGCGCCTCAGCCAATCTGCGCGCGGTGCTGGATCCTAACATGAGATCTACAAACGCTGTGGACAAGGGCCTGCCCTCTAACTTTGTCGAGTCAGGGAGTTTTTAGATCAGCGGCGCGCTTCTCTTGGAGCTCCCCGAGGTCCTCCTCAAACCGTTTTCACCTCGCTCGACCCCTCCGCTCGCGTGTCCTCTACATGGACTGCGCGTTTCAAACCTCTGCGCGAGCTGCGGCGTCGAAATGGCACGCTTTGTTTTGTAGCCGTCCGGCGGGTCGCGTTGCAGAGCTTTTCGCATGGCCGGAGCTTGCTGCAAGTGTCCGGTCTCTCTGTCCGTGCTCAAGCGCTCTCTGTCGGTGGCGCCGCGGGGCTCCGCTCCTCGGTCCTTCCTACCGTGCTGGAGGCGAGGGGAGCGGGGCCTGCAGGAGGCCGCCCGACCCTCCAGCGCCCTCAGACCCACGGGCTTCTACCGACACACGGCCTTTTCCTGTTTGTCTTGCCAGGAGTCTATGAGCGAGAGTCTGCGGACCTGCTACTTGTACCTGAACCAAACCAGCCGGAGTTTTGCTGCCGTGATTCAAGCGCTGGACGGGGAGCTGAGGTGAGTAAAAACTACAAGCTGACTGACAGCTGGGCTGCTGAGGGGCGTGTCTGAAGGCATGTTTGGTGTTGTGCGCTTCCCTACTTTTCCCTGCTGAAAGGTCTATCTTATAATAAGTTCAAACATCAGTGTTTGTATCATTGTACTGCTTAGTGCTGTTCAAAGAAGTATCCAGAAAACTGAGATTCGGGTTACTTTATTTGTACCCATAATTAGAATTACTTGCAATTAAGAGAAGGCATCCATCTTGATACAAACACAATAGATAACACAACATGGCAGAATAATACAATAAAATAAAATGCCCAGTTCTGAGGCAAAGTAATTGAATAGAGTAAATGACAATTAAAACACTAAATGTAAAAAAAAAAAAAGTAAGTGAATTGCAGCTTTCTGTGCAATTTACACTCTTTAAATAAGGTGGCATCACTTGACTTCCAGACGCAGACCTTCCTGCTGCTTCTTTGCATTTTTTTTTGCACAAAATTTCAAACACACATGAGGAAGAGATGCAGATTGTGTAATGATGGAGTAGCTCAGTGGTGCACTTGTAGCAGGGCTTTTAAAACATTATAACGCCGCGTGTTAATACGGAAATTTCTCTAAATATAAACACCATCCTGTGCAGTACACACAGGCGACAAATAAAAAAAACAAAAAAAAAACACCACCACTCCCATCAGGCACTAGGTGTCACTGAATGTTTTGATGAGGAGGAAAAATGATTGGTGACTCGTGTGCTGTGGCCTTCACGGTCACCACGTCTCAACCCAACTGAATGAACTATGGCAGATTGTGGACCTACGTGTTAGACAGTTTTCTACCGCCACCATCAAAACGCCAAATGAGGGGACTATCTTTGGGGAAAAAACGGGACTTGAGTCTTGTTGAGTCAATGCCCAAAGAGCACTGAAGCTGTTCTGACGGTACATGGTGGCTCAGCACCTTACTAAGTTGGTTGTTTTTTTTTCTCCATTGTTGTCACCCTTCTTAACAAACCATATGCATCACAACCCGTTGCTGGCTCAAGACTTTTTGGGAAGCATCTAAGTAGTAGTAGTTATTAAAATGTAATCAAATTCAAAGCACATCAGTTGTAATATGATCAGCGTAGTTTTCGTCCTCTTATTCTTGGTACTGCTGCTCACCTGTCACGTGTCAGCACATGAAGCATGTCGTGAGTATTTCTGTCCTTTTGTCACTCATGAAAAATGACCAGGTGTAGTGCACACCCAGATTCTAAAACAATTTGATGAGTCCAAAAGAAACGAATGTCCCGACAGTTAGAAGTAACAGTCAAGCATTATTGTATAGGGACAGAACACAAGTCTGCTGCAGCGGCTGTGTCTAATTTAAGTTCATATGTCTTGCCAGAAATAGCAGGACAGACGTGACAGCTGTTTGTAAACTTACATCTTTACTCTGTGTGTGTGTGTATGGTCACTTTATATATATATATATATACCTGCTCAAAGGGAATCCTCTACATATAGACTCACCCTAAACTGTCAGACGTGCGTGAAGCGGTACTCACTCAAAGCATTTTCTATCCGAACCAGACATGCAGTTTGTATTTTCTACCTGGTGCTCCGAGCGCTCGACACTGTGGAGGACGACATGAGTATCCCCCTGGACAAGAAGGTGCCCATGCTGAATGATTTCCACACTTATCTGTACCAGGATGAGTGGTGCTTTACTGAGAGCCAGGAGAAAGACCGGCAGGTTTTGGAGGATTTCCCCACGGTGAGTGGCACGAAAAGATGCAACAGTGACAGACGGAAGTGGCTCTTTGACTTTAATGTGTATTTCTAATCCCTTTATAATGATTAATTGAAACAATGTGATGTTTTGTTTATAAATGGCTCCCTGATTTCTACACCCTAACTATAATTTAAAGAGGAGCAGAGTGAGTGTAAAATAATAGCACATTTTGACACTAAATAATTTTAAGACTGCGACAAACTCTTCTTCATGTCATCGCAATCCAGATATCGCTGGAATTCAGAAACCTTGCTCAGGAATACAGAGAGGTCATCTCAGACATCTGCCACCGTATGGGGGTGGGAATGGCCGAATTCCTGGAGAAGAAAGTGGGATCCATGAAAGAATGGGACCAGGTGAACGTCATCACTATGTTAATGACTGGGGACATTTAAAAAAAAAAAATCATTATTATCCTTTATTTAACCCGGTAATAGTAAAATCTCTTTTTCAACAGAGCAGCACCAACATTGTTTCAACAATAAAAGGCCTGTCACAATTATTACATTGCTTTATCGCATTTATTAATTGTAATAATGTCGACATCGTTTTCCTCTGTCTGAGAGTTGACCGACACTCTTTGAATGCAGCATCCCTGTCACTACTTGTCACTATCAGCGACTTCTTTGTATTTTTCAGTAATAGTCTTTGTATATTATTAAGTTATTATGTAAAATCTGCCCAATGCCTTTTTTGTTTAAAAAGCCTAAAAG
>JAPQRN010000017.1:14756578-14784038 GCA_037367275.1 Coranthus polyacanthus | reverse complement strand
TGCTCTATGTGAAGTGAACTGAAAAAGACAATTCATTAATTGCAATTATTATATATAATATACCTAAAATTTCATTAGTACAAGTACAGTTGACATACATACATTCAAATTTAAAGCTTTAATTTGTGACTTATATTGTGACCAGGTCTCTTGTATTCTGCGTTAGTCATAACATTGTAGATGTTAACATTGATTCTTATTCTCGTGAAAGCTGAGCCTCGTTGTCTTTGTTTTCCTCGGTGCAGTATTGCCACTATGTGGCAGGGCTGGTTGGTATCGGCCTGTCTCAGCTGTTCTCCGCGTCCCAGCTGGAGGACCCCGAGGTGGGGCAGGACACTGAGCTGGCCAACTCCATGGGTCTGTTCCTCCAGAAGACCAACATCATCCGAGACTATCTAGAGGACACGCAAGAGGGACGTGCCTTCTGGCCACAAGAGGTGGGAACACGTTGTTTTGTGTGTTGAGCCTGCAGGTATGCACTGTGAAAGACAATATTATTATTACAGCAGCATTAGTGCACTGAATGGCAAACCCACGCAAACATTTACCTACCTTTTTATCAGCTCTGAAGAATTTTCATGTTTATTTACATGTCTTTTATACTACATGAAAAGTTGTGTCAGATGTGCAAATGTTGGATAACAATAACAATAGTGTTTAAAATCTGCTAACTAAGATGTCATCCAGTTTATGTGACTTAAAAATACAATTACAATGAAATATTGGATTTGAACCATGTGATTTTTAAGAGATTAAAAAAGGGACATTCGTGTAATGTTGTGTGGAAATGCCCCCTCTGCAGGCGTGGAGTCAGTTTGCAGGTTGTCTGGAAGATCTGGCTCAGCCAGAGAAGCTGGAGTCGGCTCTGTCCTGTCTCAACCTGCTGGTCACTGATGCTCTGCGCCACGTCCCAGATGTCATCACGTACCTGTCCCGCCTGCGCAACCAGAGCGTCTTTAATTTCTGCGCCATTCCACAGGTATGGACTCACTGGAGGTACAGTCACATTAGTCTAGAGATAAAACAAATATTCATAGAGTGCAAGTAAGGAAGTGTAATGTGACTCTAGCTTCATTCCAATAATCTAGTGATTTCACTTGAAGGTATGTTTTCTAATCCTCCATTAATTTAATATTTAAATTAAAATAAACATGTTTCGTTATTGAACACTTCATCTGTCACACACTGACACAGATATTTTAGCCTTTTATGCACATGAAAATACTGTTTTAGATCACTTATTCGTTATTCAGATGTTTGATGTTTTGAATTTGCTTGTTTTTTTGTGAGTAACCGGTTTAAATATTATAAAAAAACTAAGAAAATCTGTTAAAATTAACATTTGAGAAGCTGAAATAAGGAAATGTTCATGTTTTTTTGTGGACACTGTCATTTTCTGTGGATGAAATGTATTCTCTCTTTTCCTCATGTTATTCCTCTTTTGATCAGGTGATGGCAATAGCAACATTATCAACGTGCTACAACAACCCCATGGTGTTCCAGGGAGTAGTGAAGATCAGAAAGGGACAGGCCGTCACCCTCATGATGGAAGCCACTAACATGAGAGCAGTGCAGACAATCATCACCCAGTACAGTCAGGAGGTAGGTGTGATTTTGCGTTTTTTTACTCTCTTCCTTCCATCATACGTGAGTGATCTTTAACACTCGTCCTCCGTTTCTGCAGATTTTACAGAAAGTTTCCCTCACTGACCCGTCACGGGAAAAGACGCTGCACACCCTGGCTGTAATCCGAGAGAAGTCCGCCTTGTCGCAGTCCAGCTTCCCCTCCAGGACCCACCACCTGTCGCCCATGTACTTGTCTGCCGCCATGCTGCTGGCCGCTCTCAGCTGGCAGTACCTCAGTACTACCGCAGCACAGGCACAGGGCACAGGAGACATGCAGGGACAATGAGCCCCTCACAGACTCAGAAAACCTGTCTACCCTTTGGCCACTCTGGATCTCCTCTGACTGTGGAAATTGCACACTTCTCCTCCCCCACTTTGCCCTCCACTTTATGGCCGTTCCAGGACCATGGACTCGTTAACTCCAGGCTACGGAGGGCTACTGTTAGCAGACGCATTAGTTAGATTAATAGTCATTTGTGGTAGTCCATCCTGTATCTGGATAAATTATTTACACACAGTGTTGTGTGGTTATATTCACCAGCATAAATAGCACATTGAAACAATTCAGGGCGGTTTGTTTGATTATGTCGATCATGTTTTTCTTCATTTTTTTTTGTTTGATTTTTTTTTTTCTTAACATCTTTACCAATTGATTGGTTTTATTGAACAATTTATAACATGTCAAAACTTATAAGAAAATTCCATTTTCCTCATTTAAAGTGGGCTGAAATATCAAAATGCTGCACATGACACTGTCCATTTTAGGATATTTGGGAACACAGTCAATTTCTAAATCTTATTTTCATTCTTTTTTTTCATGTCAACCCATTGCTTTAATGTACCATTTGAGAAACCATTAAATGAAAGAACTGTTACAATAGCACTTTACAGCATTATACGTGATATGGACAGATTTGTTCATGTTGTCTCGACCCTGTGTACTTTAAAATAGAAGAACCAGAACAGAACTGTGCAATGCAGACATAATTTTAGTTGACTCTGACTTTAAAATCTCTAAGTCAGAGCCAAGATATTCAACAAATGTAATTTTGATACATTTAATATCAGAAAGGTAATGTGTATGAAGGCTAGCTAAGTGTCCTTAACACAGCTTTGGTGAGTAGAAAGGCTAGCTCAGAGTAACCTTGTACAGAACCAAAGGAGAGCTACAAACATTGCTATGTAATGTGATATAATGATTTGTACATATTTGAGAAAATAAAGAGCTGAAGGGATCTGAAGTGTTTGCAAACTTTATTTTGAGGACCAACATGATTGGTTGACATAATTTGTCCTTTTCTGAATACACTGAGGAATCGTGACTGATTTTATGGGTATATATGCTAACGCAGGTTCAAGGTTCATATAACGTGCTGTGGACGGTAAATACTACAGTGTATGTGTGTATATATAACAGTCATGCTGGTTGAATACAATTATAAATGGGGACGACTGGCACTGAGTTGACAATAAAGGTATATTTTCTCATAAATGTTGCCAGATGATAATTTTTTAAGTCGACCTTTGGAAAGACCTCGTCACATGAGATACGTCGTGACACATTAAACGAGACGTGTGATGCCGTAACGTGTTGCTTGTAAAAAGATAATTAAAAACAGAGGATTGCTGTTTTAGTTCAGTGTGAGAAAGGAAGTGGCTCAAAGCAGACACCCATCACACCAACACCACAGGTAAAAACTGAGATTTACTTTTTTCGAAGCTGCTTTGATTTTAATCCGGCGTTGCTTTAATTTTGTAGCTGGTGGCGTATTGTGTTTATTACAGAAATATCCTTGGGTTAATTAAGAGTGAACAGGTAGACAGGAGACTTGTTACAACAAATATATGAAGTAGTCAAAAAAGGTGGAGAAGGAGCGATTCCGGGACTCAAAGTGTTTGTTAGAGGTGCTCTTTGGACGTATATGAGAAAGGAACAAAGAACTTCAAGGCACTCTCTCTTTTCAAACTATTAAAACACCTTAATTGTCGTGGCATTGTCAAAAGACCTTTAAAACATGACAATAAAGGCATTTTAATAGTTTGAAAAGAGAGTGCCTTGGAGTTCTTTGTTCTTTTCTCATATATGAAGTAGGGTGAACATTAGAATGCGCAGCTTTGTTGTTTTAACTGCTCTGGAATAATATGGATTTTGTCACAATAAAAAGGGAACTGCAGGGGTACAAAAAATGAAAACGTGTCAGTGGCGATAGAGCACGTGACGGACATATTCCAGTCTGCTCACTGACTGCGTACTGTTTCTCAGGATGTATCGACTGGCCCTTCTCTGTCTTATGGCGACGGTTTCCGTCACCTGGGCTCGGCCTCATCTTCCTCTTCTGTCCTCAGAGATGGTCGATTTCATTAACAAGGCCAACACCACCTGGACGGTGAGGCCATCACAATCACGCAATCGATCTTATTTACTGCATTTGAGAAGCACATCTGCAGCCGTTCACTGATTCAATCAGTTATGTGGTTGTGAAAGCAGGTATATTTCTCTTGTCACTAATTCTATTTATCTTACTCCAGGCTGGGCAGAACTTCCATAGTGTTGATCTGAGCTACGTAAAGGGATTGTGTGGAACGATACTGAACGGACCCAAACTGCCAGAGGTGTAAGTTATAAGAGTGTGAGGTCATTTGATATGTCAGCAGGTTGGTCTTATCTGCGGTGCTTCGTCTCCTCTTGCACAGGGTTCACAATATTGAAAACATCAAACTTCCAGACAGCTTTGACCCACGAAAACAGTGGCCCAACTGCCCCACAATCCAGCAGATCAGAGACCAGGGCTCCTGTGGGTCCTGCTGGGTAAGTCTGACAAGTAAAAACAGTAAATAGAGTGAAGGTGGTTAAGCAGACATGAAGATGCTGCGTATGAGTACAGAATGACCATATTACCTGTTGGCAGTGGTTGAAGTATTCAGATCCTTGACTTTAGTAAAGTGAAAATACTCCACAAGTAAAAGTTATGCATTCGAATCAAAGGTATGTAAGTATTATTAGCAAAATGTACTTAAAGAATAAAAAGTGAAAGTAGTCATTGTGCAGTAAAACAGCAATAACATGGTTCACTACTTTATATGATGTTTTTACATTCATTTTACTGCTTCATTTTACTGCTGCTCATGTTTAATGTTGAGCTCATTTTAACTGCCTCATACACTGTTGGGTAGTTTAATCTACAGGATGTCATCACGTTTGTTGCATTCCCGTCCTGTGAGAACCACATATCTCTAAAAAGCCAGGCAATGTTTCCAGCTTTGTGACGATGCATTTTTTCTTTTTCGGCGAATCCGATATGGTTTTAAAGACTTTTATTTAGGTTAAGAAGTAGGAGAATTTTCTCAAACCATCATGCTTCATGTTTATCACAAACAATCAAAATCAACACACGTGGAGATAGATGGTTTTCACTGGACAAGAAGGGGTGAAATGTAGTGAAATAAAAAGTACAATATTTGCCTCTGAGATGCAGCGGAGTAGAAGTATAAAGTTGCATAACATGAAAAGAGTCAAATAAAGTACAAATATCTCAAATTTGTACTTAAGTGCAGTACTTGGGTAAAAGTAGGCCGACTTAATTACACCCCTCCCACTGGCTCTTTGATTTCCCACAGGCCTTTGGGGCAGTGGAGGCAATATCAGACAGGATATGTATCCACAGCGATGGTAAGATAAATGTGGAGATCTCAGCTGAAGACCTACTGTCCTGCTGTGATGAATGTGGCATGGGGTGAGTATCAGTGTCACAAAATAAATCTCAGAGTATCACTTGTGTTGTAATAATGTGTGACTGTGGCTGTAGGTGTTTCGGTGGTTATCCCAGTAATGCTTGGGAATTCTGGGTGAAGAAAGGACTGGTCACAGGAGGCCTGTATGGCTCCAACGTGGGTAAGTACGTCACACATGCAGTATGGGCTGAAGTCAGATAATGCTGCTTTTCAGGAAACTGTAACAGGAAGTATTTCAAGTCTGCACTACACCTGACAGTATCTGTGTGCTTGTATGTGCCGTAGGCTGCCGGCCTTACACCATCGCTCCCTGTGAGCATCACGTAAACGGAACTCGTCCTCCTTGTCAAGGGGAAGAAGACACTCCTAAGTGTGAGGAGCAGTGCATTGACGGATACTCACCATCCTACCAGAAGGACAAACACTTTGGTAAAACGGACTGAAATTTGCCACTTTCCAACAACTGCTTTTGTTTCAGCTTCTATTCCTATTATGTTGTAATGTCTACTGTGTCTCCCTCTTCAGGCAGGCGCTCATATAGCATCCCGTCCAAACAGGAGCAGATCATGACCGAGCTGTACAAGAACGGGCCTGTGGAGGCAGCTTTTTCTGTATTTGAAGATTTTCTGCTGTACAAGACTGGTAGGACTTACTCCACTGTGCTGCTCTGAATTCTGAAACACATATACAAATGGAACCCTGACCTTTACAGTGTTTGAGCTGCACGAATGCAGCAGCAATATGAAAGGGTTTACATTTAAGAACATCAATGGTAAGAGGTTACAAGAAGTGTTCGTATGAGCTCTGTGTGATGCTCTGATAGGTGTGTACCAGCATGTGACAGGAGAGATGCTGGGCGGTCATGCCATTAAGATCCTGGGCTGGGGCGAGGAGAACGGGACGCCCTATTGGCTGGCTGCAAACTCATGGAACAGTGACTGGGGAGACAAAGGTACATAGCATTCATACAAAACTGATGTTAGTTGGTGTTTATAATAATTAGGTACTTTGGTGACTGACGTAGAAAAGAAGAATTGGCCTTAAATCCTGTTTTCCCTCTTTGTCATTTAAGGCTTCTTCAAGATCAAGCGTGGAAATGACGAATGTGGCATCGAGTCAGAGATGGTCACGGGAATCCCACACAACTAGATAAAAGGAGTGATGTCTGCAGAAAACCGTCATATCAAGTCAATCAAGAAATACTAAAAGGAAGACTGCATTATAGAAGAAGTCTGCAACATGATGAAACACTAAGTTTTGTGACGAATCATTGTTTTAAATAAATGATTATGCTGATGTCCAGGTTTTTTTTTTGTTTTTTTTTTATCAAATCGTAAGTGCAGCTTCAAAAGGAAATTTAAAGGTCAGCAATAAAAACAAATAAAGAGTTATCTACAAATGTGACTCTTTTCTTGAAACTGTGTCCTTTAATGTGGAGCCAGAGATATGGGTGAATTTGTACGGACCATGTAAAAAGACGTCCTCAAAGGGCAGTAAAGGAATTACATCCAGTCCAGTCAAAATAAAAAAGAGCACATGAAGAAAACAGCTCAGACCAATAACATGGAAAATATAGCATCATCAGAAAGAATCAAAAGTGACCAATTTCAAACCCACGCCCAGGCTGCAACATATCCAAGAAAAAGTTGGAACAGGTGGAATTTAATATAATCCCTTTATTTGTATTTCCCATAGTACTTTCCATTTTCGCGCCTTATCAACATCTTTGTAGCTTTAAACCTCAGTCATGTGTCAGAGCTGACCCTAAAGACACGGTCAGGTTGACAATCAGACCATTTCTGCTTGTACGAGTCATCGTTTCTGCGGCCAGACGTGCGGGAGATTACGTTAATTTAAGAAGAAGAAGAAGTTCTACTCCAAACCAGAAGGTGGCGGCAGTGCGCACAATGAGCTGAGGTACCGCGCATGCGCATTGGCTCAGGTCCATATTTGTAGTTGCAGCGGACCGGAGAGGAGAGAGAGAGAGAGAGAGAGAGAGAGAGAGAGGACGGCTTTGACATTTAGCCTACATACCGGCTTCGGTCTGCGGCTATGACCTGACAACCAGGAAGCGTCAGGTGCGGAGAACAACAAACCGCTGGCTTTTAACCGGCGGGTGGATTTCTGCCATTGATCCACGCCATATGAGCCGATGGGACGTCGCGGAGAGGAGTGGCTAACGTCTCATCTTTAACGTATAGGTGGTGGTGATGAAGGCAGGTTATGGGTGATTAAGTGTCAGTCTCTCTGTCAGCTTCTGTTTAGTTGTGTCTGTGAACGAGTAACGTCTGCCGGTCGGCTCTCTGTTGTAGCTAGATAGATCATTATCATGTTTTTTTCTCATGTGGAGCTTTGGAGAACATGCTGGGAGTGTGTTTCCAGACCTTACACGGTGTTCATCTGCTCCGTCACGGCCGCACTGTATCTGTGGGGCCGCAAGTGCCAGGTCAGTCACCGTGGAGTGGACAGGGCTCACTGTAATGACGGCACTTTTTATTTATTTATGTATATATATATATATATATTTTTTTTTACTTTATTTATCTTTCATTCGATATTTTTTCTTATTTGAGTTTTACTGTCATAAATATATTTTTTAAAAATGACATTAAAATTATTAATATTGTTTTCTTTTTGATGCTCAGATATCCCACAAAAGTCAATTCTTTATGTTACACACTACTTTTTTTTTTTTTTAAATATATTTTTAATTTTATTACTTTATTATAAGTAGTAAAATCCTATCATGACCTTTAGCCTATATAAATTCAAGTGTACAGTGTATAGTGTAGCCTACTTCTACGCTGTACTTATACTTTATTTGTTTTAATGTTCTTTTCCTGTGTGACTGAGGTCATTTTAATGTTGTTTTAATTAACGCGAGCACCTAACTGTTATTTTGTTGATGATATTTGATTAAATTGCCAAGTCCATGAGATGTAACAAAAGTTTAAAATTCAAGGCACTATCATGGAGTTGTCTGTGCGTGCAGACAAAAGACCGAAACCCAGAGATACTCATTTTAAAATAATGTAAAACCGTCCTTGTTTGCGTTTGTCTAAGGTGTTGTTTTTATTTGTCAAAGGTGACAAATGGCCCCCTTGTTTAATTTTTCTCTTTTCCTCTCACAGATGCCGGCCCTGGTTTGTAGCGAGGCTTTCAGTGCGTTCCTCCACAAATACTGTCCCGTGGTGGCTGAGCGCTTCAGTCCCACTCCGTGGTGTTGGGGAGGCCGCCTTCAAACCCTGGTCTGTGCTCTCCTCAAGTCCAAGCCCCCCGTCACTTATCGCAAGTAAGATGAATCTCCTGCACACGGTGAAGACGCCGTTTACATGATTATTCTGTAGGAGCGTGACGTTTTTGCTCTTCAAATGCAGTGCTTTTTACGCTTGTATTACAGACCTACACACGAGCCAAATAAGACAAAACACGTGGAGATCAACGTCTCACTTCTATGTCAAAATTAAAGTATGTAATTAAAACCCTGACAATCCTTTTTAGCATTTTTATAGAAAATAACAAGTCCTGTTTGTCTAGATGATCTTGGAGCTGTGACACGGGTCTCCTCCGGCTTAATCCACTTTAGGTTGAGCAACAGGAAAACCAACGTGTCCACATTCTTTTGCAGAAGGGAATTTTTTGTTTTGTTTATAGTACAGAAGAGCTGGGCAATGTGGACGCGAAATCACATGTCAGTATATTTCAGCTAATGACAACGTATGATATTTATCTCATACATTGTCTCAGTTGTTGTACATATCAAAATAAAGGTCGATGTACATGATAAAATAAATGAGTATATGGCCTGTCATAAATAACTTACAGATCTGCAGTATCTGTGAGAAAGCTTCCAGTAATGTAGTGCAACTAGACGGCAGGTGAAGGTTAATAATATGATGCATATGCATAATGTTGCCTGGATCGTCGTCCAGCTTTCTGCGTAGGAGTGTGGACCGAACGGCCACAATAGGTAAAGAGATCAATATCACCTCTCTCCTGCTCTCAAGTCTTAACTTTAAACATTTGAAGCATAGAAATCATTTATTATTTTGTAGTTACTTCTTTTGTGTTTTGGTTGGACATTTGAAGAGCTTCGTTCTCATGGACCCATGCTTATGATGCTTTTGTCTAAGTGTTCACTTTCGGTGTGCAAGAGTTCAGCAAAAAACTGTGACAGAAACGACGATTTACTGTAAAGCCCAAAAGACTAATGAAAAGATTTGTGATCAGTATCGTGTCTTTCTCTGATCCGTTATCCCTTAGTGAGCTGATTCGTACAGTCGACGGCGGTCAGATATCTCTGGACTGGGTGGACAATCAGAGTAGCGTGGACTACCCAGAATCCTCTACTCGGCCCACGGTTCTGATCCTCCCAGGCCTGACGGGAAACAGCAAGCAGTCCTACGTTCTCCACGCCATTAGGCAGGCCACCAGCCGGGGCTACAGGTTGGTGTTTCGGTCTTAAATGATATCACTCATTATTTGTGCGTTCAGTATATCTCAAGTATATCTAATCTCGAGATGCTCAAGGTGTTTTCATTGCCTTTTTCCCGTCTAGATGTGTGGTTTTCAACAACAGAGGAGTTGCGGGTGAAGAGTTGCTGGTAACTTAATGATCTGCTTTCTACTCACCTTAATAGTTTCTACACACTGAATAACCATTAACAAACAAACAATACAGTGAAAGGGCAGTGCAATACGACGATATATATTATGTAACTATGTAAAAACCTATGTCTCGCATTATGCTCTTTTGTTTTTTTTGTCGTGTTGCAAATCACACTCTTAAACCGCCTTAAATCTGGTCTCAGTTTACATAGTTTTGTGATTTAGTGCACTCAACCCGAGCGGGTTTACACAATGCCAAGCCAAAAACAAGTGTGGAATTGTTTTCTTTTTAATTTTATACATTAATATCCTATATTTTGCTACATGCTCAATTGAAAATGTTGAGTTTATAATTCAAAATCTGAGGAGAAATAGGCCTATCCATTGGTTATTTTGTATTCTAAACTGTTTATTCTTTGAATTTACATGTACAGAAAATGTAAAGAACTTGAGATTTTGGTGAAATCACACAACCCTAACAACAATGAATGTCCTACATCTCCGCTACTGCTACTGGAAATATTCACTCACGCACCCAGTATGTACACAACGCTGTATGTTTGTGATGTGTTTTTTAAACGTCCGAAGAAGCAGCAAATGGGCCGAGGGCCGGATCTGTTTCTTTGGTAATAGCTGCAGTAGAGCAAGTTAAAGATGACAGCTAACAGCCTGTGCTCCTCCTCTGTCTTCCTGCTTGCTTCAGACGCCTGTCACCTACTGTGCAGCCAATACCTCTGATCTTGAGTGGGTGGTGCATCATGTCAAAGGGCTCTACCCACGAGCCCCTGTGCTTGGTGCTGGTGTGTCTATGGGAGGGTGAGTTAGCTACCCGTCGGTGTTTTGGATTCCATTTGCTCGCACTTCTCTGAGGTCCAGCTTTTGTCCCTCTTCCCTTTATTAACCTTTCCCAACCTCCTGCCGTCTTTTCTCGCGCCTCTCTTATTTTCCCCCCTCTCTCTCTCTCTCTCTCTCTTTTTGCAGCATGATATTATTAAACTACCTGGCCCGGAAGCGCTCGGAGTCAGGGATGGTGGCCGGTTTTACCATCTCTGTCCCCTGGGATGCGCTGAAGTCCTCTGACTCGATGGAGGAGCCGCTCAACTGGCTGCTGTTTAACAAATACCTCACGGGCGGCCTGTGCCATGCTGTCCGCAGGTTAAATGACATAGCAGTACTTTATATACGTGTGTATGCATTTTAACATCTTAGACTTGGTTACTCAGCTTTGGAAATGTGTTTCTAACAGGCACAGGAAAGTTCTGGAGAAAGTGGTGGATATTGACCATGTCCTAAAGGTACAGCTCATTTCATTCCGTCGACCTTTATGTCAGAGTTCCTAATAATCTTCTGTAGTGCGAATGCCTTTTCATCTCATTTCATGCATGCAGACCATTCTGTCAAATAGCGATGGCCCTTTTTGTGTCATCCTTGCAAGGAAAGTGCGGTTATGTGGAAATGGTTATATGATACGAATATTTGGGCACTAATTTCAATGATCACTGAGACACTTGTGAAGAGGGGACGCTGTTCATCTTCTCCGCAAATTAAATTCCTTTAATTTGCTTATCGTTTATTGAGAGTCCCCTCAGTTTTTCTTTTATTTGCTGGTTTCACAGCCTCATAGTATAGGACAGAAATAGCATTCCTGAGTTAGTTTCACACTAACAGGTCTGTTTTTTTTTTTCTGTGACAAACAAATCCCGCAGAAAGCAGCAGGTATCTTGGCTTCTTCTGGACATGTCTCTGTTGCCATCAGTGCATTGGTGCAGTGCAATTTCTTGTATCCAATTACTTAAGTTCAAAACATGTTATTTCTTCATAGAGTGTATAGATTTCAACAGTGACACCGAGCTGTATTTGTGTTTTTTTTTTTTTGTACAACAAGCTGCTCCGAACAGATCGCCCTTAGTGGGATTAATAAAGTTGTTTGTATTGTACTGTATTTGTCTCTTGTAGGCGCGCACCATCCGTGAGTTTGACGAACGCTTCACTACGTTGCTGTTTGGTTACAAATCTTGTATAGAGTATTACCGTGACGCCAGCCCAGCCAAAAAACTCCCCAACACGACTGTACCCATCCTGTGTCTCAACGCTGCAGACGACCCTTTCTCTCCACAAAATGGTGAGTGGACTGCAAGGGAAGATGGCGATCCTGTTAGCCTTTCAGTTTTACACCTACATTTTTGTCTGTGGTTATTAAAGACGTACACATTTCGATGCGATGCCAACGATCCGATACATTAAGATACATATGAATTTGATGTGATTCAAAACAACGCGATTCAACAAGAGGCGATGCAAAAGAATATGATGGTATGCGATTAAATACTGTAGATAGTTTGATTTGATGTCTTTGGTTCTTCTCAAACAGACAGCAAATCATAAAAAGGTGCCATTTTTACTTCATGTATTTATTTCTTTACTAATGCAATTCACTAAACCTTTCATTTATTCTGTTTCTTTGTGGCTTCTAAAAAAAGTCTTTGATAAACAGGCCTTCTCACAAAAAAGAGTTTCTTTTAAAAATTTAAATACAACCAAGCTTTGACCTCCTTTCTGTTTGTCTTTCTGTCCTTTCTTCTGTTCTGTGGCCAATTACAGTTTTATGAACACGTCTCAGTCTCTGTGGCAGCCTAAAGCTTTGTTTTACTCGTCAGAGACTTGGTGAGAATTGGCCACTGACAACAGAGAAAACAGTTCAGAGAAGAGGAATCAGCACTAATCGACCTGACGCTTCTAAACAATAAAGCCATAGGGCCTCTACCAGTAATTACATATATAGAAATAAATTGTATTTTACCAGTGCAGAGACGTTAACAATGCATCTCGATTTCATCCCAGGTTGCATCCAGTGCACACTTTTTCAGTCAGAGCACTCTGAATCTTAACCATCCCTAGAGCAGATGCCCCCAGTCCAAACCAAAATGTAAAGTCTGTGCCAGGGTTCTCAACTGGTTAGAGCTCCCTCCGTAAAATCATGCTGAACAAGTCTGCCTTTTTTAATGTTTTGGCTCTCTTTTCATGTCCTCATAGCCTTCCCGCTGACAATAGTCCAGGCTCTGCCCAATGTCGCCCTTTTGATGACGTCCCACGGCGGACACATCGCCTTCCTGCAGGGCTTGTTTCCACGTGGTGAAAGCTACATGGAGCGTCTGTTTGGCCAGTTTGCCCAAGCTGTCTTCGAACACTCAAAAGACCTGAACAAAGCCTGTTGCATCAAGGAGGAGCTCATAAGCTGATCGTTTCTTTTTGGCTCTGGTGCTTTGCATGTCTGCTGAAACTGAATGAATGCCAGAATGGCCGCTAGATGTGACGAATGTGCAGTCATTGCCGTTATAACAGTGGAACAGTTCATAAAAATGTATTCCCTAGCTTTGCATGTCAACCGTTGTCTGATCACAGAAATGTTCTCCATGTCTGTACAGAGTATTGCACATGAGATCACATGACTGCGGCTCTGTACAACTACCTCATCATCTCCTCAGGTTCTCCTTCAATGAGCAATCAAAGAATGCTAAAAAAAAAAACTCTGAAATGAAGCTCTGGAAGCCATTTTTACCATTGCCAGTATCACTTGACCATTTTTAAATGGTATGCTGACACCAACACGCTGAATGTGTTCTGTCTTCATTACTTTTTAGAACATGATTAGCTTTTCACCATTCTGTATTTTCTTTGTGATGGATGTTGAAAAGTTAACGAGCAAACTGTGTAAGAATAAGCTCTGTACATCTGTACGTCACTGATGGTTTTTACGACAGCGGTGATTGTCGTCACCAAAAATAATGCATTGCTTTCCTATTTGCGGTCCACCAGAGGTTTCTGATGGGGACTTTCTAGTAATTTGAGGGCATTTGTGTTGAGTTTAATTACTGATTTTATAAAAGAAAATTATAAAAATACCCGATCAGTGTGGTAGCAATCAGTACGTCGACTAAATGTCTGTTCAAATCACTTGAGAATATGCAGATAGTTTTACTGTGTGTGTTTAGCATCGATAATGCAGTGCTGATAGACCCACACAGACCACTTTATTGTATCAATATTAAAGTATTGTTAACTTACTGTATCGGTTGCTGCAGTTAACCTGACTATTTTTAACCGTGACTCCTGAAATGGTGCTGATTATTGACTTTATTTAGACAATGTGATCTATTATTTTCAGTTTTCCACAAAATCAAAGTTTGTTTGCTTTTTGCGGATGTTTACCACGTTCACTTGCCTTTGTTTTCTTTTTTCCTTTTTATTTTTTTAATTTAAGGTGCTTTAATGTTATTTAATATTAACTATTGTTATGCTGCGTTCATGAAGGTTGCTATCTATCCACTTGAAGAACACCAAGTATTATGGACTGTATAAACCTCATATGTGATCAAATTACACATGCAATAAAGAGTAATAATGATATGCATTTTAATTGCAGCTGGTCATTTTACTTTTAGCTGACTGATAATAAGATGATGAAATCCATAAGGACAAACAGCCGTCATCTTCGCTCGGGCTTGTTTTGATAAATACACGTCACTCTGTGGGGCTTAATGGAAAAAACGTCCTAACACACATGCGTTTTCTACACTTCCACAGTGAAACTGGAGCCCTTTTATCTCTGAGCGATGGGTCATTAATGTAGTTGATTAACCACATGGAGTATCAATAATTAACCGTCAACAATAAAAGCCCACACCCTCCGTCACAATGCGAACCCTTCAGCCCTCTTTTAGATTCATTTAATGACGCTGCTGCCTGGAAAACATTCAGTGACATTTACTCTGTGGAAAAAAAAAGAACCTAATGAAGAGGCACTTTCCAGCTCCAGCAGATAAAATCTGTCCTGGTTGCCCTCTGGTAGTTGGCGTTAATGATTTTTTTCAATATCAGTTGACAGTTATATGGCTGCGGCACGTTGGAAAGTCTTTTTTTTTTTAATTCATGGAGAAAAATATCAAGGTAGAAAATGTCAGAAGAGAGCATTTGAAGAATTTGAAAAATGTACATATATTTGCCCTTTATGTAACCTCAAGTGTCTCCTTTCCACATCCTCTTCAGCCACATTTTACAATTACATTTTTATTGTTTACTTATGCCTTCACTTTAATGTTCTGCTGCTGTGTGTCTTCTTTGTCAGGAGGCAACAATATATCACTGCAAAATGCCACATGAATCATAGGCCAGTATTGCCGTTATTATTCAGCTGCAAAGCGGCACAAAAAAAAAAAAATGAGAGAACAGGTAATGTTATTTGATCCTGAACTGTCTGTTTACGCTATTAATAAAATGCCATCTACCACCAGCATTCCACCATGTTAAGAATGTGATTTTTGGACCTCTACTTTCGCCTGTCTTCAGTCCACCCTGCTTCTCTCTGTGTTCCTCTACCTGGTGTGAGGGGAGGAGCCTTAGGTGATGGTTAATGATTCAACACCAGAGCTGCTGAGATTGACAGATAGAGAAAAGAGGGGGAAAGACAGAGAGAGAGAGAGCGAGAGAGAGAGAGAGAGAGACGGAGAGAAGTAAAAATAGTAAAGACAGAAGAGCAGACATGGCAAGCTGAGAAAGTGTGCAGTAGCAGCAGAAGAAGTGATGTTAGTGAGGCTGCAGAAGGGGAATGCGTGTTTGTGTCTGCTCAGGTGTGTCCAATCTCTAGACACTCTGGGGTCAAGCAGATTGAACACATTAGTGTGCACTTGTTTGCAGCTGACACCTGGATTTTTGTAAGCTGTTTGGGGCGAATATCGGGCTTGTGTGATCAATGTGGCCTTTATAGGCTGGACAGACACTTTTCTTCTCTCCTGATCACATACAGCGTGCAGGTGAGTGTGACTCTGGCTCATCTGTCCACATATTACACATAACATTCGACATTTGCGGCTTCACCCGTGTTTTACTGTTGCACGTGTCTCTGTGTCAGCTTCAAAAACTTGTAAAATGCAACACACACGCCTTTTTTTTTTTTTTTTTTTTTTACCTTTTTGAGCTAGCTCAATGATTAACATCAAAATGTCTGTAAAAAGATATTTTTTGGTGCAATAAAGAGAGGCTGCATCTCAAACAGGTCTGACACATGTTTCCCTCCAGGTTTGCATTTCACTGTAGCTAATAAGAATTCAGCTGTAGTTACACTTGGCCATGAATTAGTTATGAGGCGGTATGGAGCGTACGGTGTGCTGGCTGCATGAGCATAATGGGAATCAGTCCAGCATCATGTTCCCGACGTGCAGCTAAAAAAGCCACAAGCAAACCTTGTCTCTGTTAATTTGCCTTTTGTCATTGTCAGTAAAAATTAGAAGCTACTAAAAATAAATCACTGAATGTTGCAAATTTCCAAACGGGGCTAATACTTCTTACTAATAATAACCCGATTTGCTCTAAAAATAAAGCTAAGAGGCGGCATGCATCAATTTGTAGCCCCGGGGTGAATGAGAGGTAACCTAAGAGTGGCTTTCCTTTCATTAAATGTTGACCAGCTGGCACTAAAGAAAGGTTATCTTCCCAATCTGTTGTCCTGCTTTATGGCTGCAAGTTCCTAGAAAGCTTATGAATTGTGTGTTCGTTTGGCCACAGCTGTGTTTGTGTTGGTAACCGGTTAATAAAACACCACAGGCAAATTTGACTTTCATGTATGGTGCAACCTTTATTGACACCTTTTTTCGCTGCCATTATGTTCTCTGTAAAATTTGAATTGTCCTACTTGCAATAGAAGCCTGATGCCTTTTAGAGAGGTATATCTACATTGGTATCTCATTCAGAGGTGGGAAGTAACTAAGTACAGATACTTTGTCACTGTACTTACGTTTTCAGGTGTCTGTACTTCACTTGAGTATCTACTTTTACTTCCTACATTTCAACACAGATATCTGTACTTTCCACTCCTTGCATTTTCAAGAGGATTTAATGCATTTCAGGGGAATTATTGATTATTTTTCACTCATTCTTCACACACACGACAAGCGCAACAAGGTGAAAGCGGCGTAAAAGATGAAAAACAGTCCAGTTTTATCCAAGTATCTGTACTAGAGTGTGTGTACTTTTCCCACCTATGACCTCAGTTAATGAGAAATCACTGGTTTGATGGAACATATCATATTCAATTTTTGGCTAATGGGTGTTTTAAGAGCCCGTCGTTCTTATCTAGCAGTCTGTAAATGTCACCCACTACACATCAAAAGTCGTAGAGGAACACAAGCCGTGTTTTATTTTCCCGGTGCATTAAGTTTATGATTCGCTCACGTCTAATCTCCGAGCTGTCCAATGTTCAGGGTGAGGGAGTGGCAACTCCAACTACGGTCTTACTGAGGCAGGTGTGCATGTTTGTGACTCTGTGTTTGTATTGATTGTAATGTTTGGTCTGTCAATAGAGGCATAAACATCTTTCCATTAACAGCAAAATGAAAATGGCGAGGCTGCCTGCTTATCAGGACTTTAGTAAACAGGCATAAAAAGATGTTATCAGCAGGAGTTTGGTTTGTGTGTTTATGCAGCCGTGCTTATGAACCTCTGGTAACAAGAAAAAAATATAAATATATATATAAAAAAAATAAAGTATGTTGTTTAAAATAAAAAAGAAAACAAAAAAGAGAACATTGTAATAAGAATCTAACACATAGATATAAAAAAAAAAACACACGCACTTTGAAAAGAAGAAAGAAGAAGATGAGAAAACTGAAAGAAAAAAAAAGAAAATTATCAAGCGGTGTGATCTTCATTTACTTCAGAGCTTTGAGGCTCCGCAGATATAAGCATTTTTTTTCTGTTGTAAAACAAAATGTTCCATTTTACGGATAACAGAGGATGCTATTTTTACTATTATAACATCCACCCACTCGTCCACTTTTTCCTCACAACCAGCAATATGTTCATTAAGTCTCTTTTGGTCCATTCGAGTCCTAAACTCTGGATTTCCACTGGGATCCCAGTTTTAAAGGTCTCGTAGGGCAGTGTGTAGAAATCCCAAAAGATTCCCAAAAGACGCGATAATGGTTGCGTTCCTGTTTCCACAGTTTCTCCAACAGACGGGGGTGGATACTTTCATAATGTGTTTTTGACAGGTTGTAATAGCGTATCTTATCATTTTTTTTCCCCCCAATTGTTCTCTCTCCCTTTCTGTGAACCGGTGCATTTCCATTGTCCATGTTGTTGCCCATTCTTCCTCGGTTACACTCATCCCTCCTTCGTTCTCGCATTTCACTTTAGTATTGACACTTGAATTTGTTTAAAGGTTCGACAGAGCTTTATATATACATCAAAGGGAAGGGTTTTATACTATTTTGGTGTCATCATCAGTCTTTCACACTGTAACAGACTGTTAAAAGCTGGCAGGGTGTGACAGCGTTCAGAAGACACCCTGTTGACTGCTCATCATTAGTCTGCATTATTCAGCAGAGCTCTTGCTGTTTGCTTGCACTGCAGTAGATATCTGTCTCATGAAAAGGTTGGTATGTTGTTAGTTACATGCAGTTTACATGATAAGTGGGACACTGTGGTCTTCACTCACGCACACATGCTTGGTATTTCACATTTGCTTTGAGATGCATAGCTTATACGCGTTCTTACTATCATTACCCGATACCTTTTAACCCTATTGATCTCTACTAATACATCTGTCTTTTTGGGATTTTAGCCCCTGTAGTCATGGAGAAGCAACTAGAGGAGCTAAAACAGCAGCTGGAAAAGCAATGTCTGATCAATCAGGAGCTGCAGAGACAAAACAAAGACCTGGGTGGGTAAAATAACATCTTTGTCAACTTTGCTCTCGTGATGAATGAAATTGTATTTGAATAATGCAACTTGTTTCAATCACATCCGCCACAAAATTAACAAACGAATGAGCCAAGAGATTGTTCAACACCACACTTGCCTGTTCCTTAAATATAATGTTGCAGAAAATGTTTTTTTTTGTTTTCATCCTCCAGAACAACGACTTCAAGAGAAAGAGAAACTTTTGCAGCAGCTCCACAGTCAGTATCATGACTTGGGTAAGAAGTCCTGATGATCACACGATGAGGTATTCCATGAGGCAATATTCAACTGAAATACCACTTAACCTTCTTTTGTGTTTCTCTCTTTGCTCATTCCAGAGTTTCCTGCCCAGAGCGGTAATGAGACTGAACCCGAGTTCAGGAAGAGCCGTGCGGCTGTTATAGCTACCGAACCGATCCCTGAGACCCTGGAGATTACACGCACCAGGGTCAAGAAATCAGTCAGGTTAGTTAGTTATATACTGCTGAAGCACCACTTGAAGAAAGACACGAGATATACAACATAAAAACAAATCTTTGCAGGTCTTCTTGGTCGATGAATAATATACGACATTGTCCCGAACACGCCGAACAGCAATATACATATAATGCATGAGTGGCTGAGATTTTTAGTGACCTTAGATCAGGATGACATCCTTCACCTTAAATCAACAGTGAGACAAGTCTGATCGTCAAGGCCATCCAGAAGAACGACTTCCTGAGCCGCCTCGATGATGAGCAAACAGCTATGATGGTGGATCTTTTAGTGGCATTGAAGTTCAACCCGGGGGATGAAGTGATTAAAGAGGGCTCTGAAGGGGACAGGATGTACATAGTGGCAGGTAGAGGCTGAGTTTGTGCGGATGTACGTGTGTCTGTGTGGTGTTTTGAAGGTTTGAGTGATGAGTCATGTTTTTTAAGGCTCTGTGTTTTGAAGATAAATATAAACATAATATAAAAGTACTTAATATGTCAAAAGCATATTTATAGAAAGTATATTAAAATATGACGCTTGTTTGTTTTTTTTTTAGCTGGTGACCTAGTTGTAACCCAGGCGGGCAGGAGCCTCCGATCTCTTACCACTGGTGATGTGTTCGGGGAGTTGGCCATCCTGTACAACTGCAAACGGACGGCAACAGTCAAAGGTCAGCCTCTGTAATGACAACTCCGACTGGTATGAAGATTTAATTGCAAGACCGGTTATGACTTAACATTAACAATGTAGTGCGCTTGCACACTGAGTGATTTATGCGGGGCTTTTGGTTCATGTGCAGTAATGTTTATAGCACCTGTCTGACCTGCATGATGGGACATTCAACATTCAACCACATGAACACACACTCAAGCGCCGATTCTTCTGTTTGGAGCTGAAACTCTATTAGCGGTCCAACTGAACTATGATCCTACTTAGTTTTAGGAAAGATTACAATCAAATTAGAATTTAGTTCAATTCAATTTTTAAAAAATGTGCCAAATCATAACAAAAATAACCATGAGGCAGTTTACAGAGTAAGGTCAAGACCGTATAATATTATACAGAGAAACCCAACAAAACCCCCTTGAGGAAGCACTTGGTGAGAGTAGTGAGTAAAAACTCTCTTTAGCAAAAGAAAGCTGGACAGAACTGGGCTCAGGGGGGCAGCTATCTGCCATAGTGGCATATACATGGCAGTCCATCCTGGGAGACTTTCCAGCAGTCTGTGCTTATTGGAGTATTACTAAAGGATGGTTCAGGGTCACCTGATCCCGTCCCTACTATAAGTTTTATTAAAAAATAGAGTTTTAAGTCTAATCTTACAAGTAGAGTGGATCTCTGCCTCCTGAACCCAAACTGGGAGCTCGTTCCGCAGCAGAGGTTCCTGACAGATAAAGACTCCCAGTCTAGTTTAAGTAAACCTGCACTCGGAGCGTTAAGTGTTCCACTGGGATGAGATCTTTAAGATACAACGGAGTGTGGTTAAGAGTTTTGTATGTAGGGAGAAGAATTTTAATTTCTATTCTAGCCAAGAACTGGAGACATATGATCTTTCTTGCTAGTTCTTCACTCTCACTGCAGCATTTTGGATAAACTGAAGGAACTCCCTCTGGGAGTTAGTGGGACATCCTGATAGGTATTACAACAGTCCAGCCTGGAATTAACAAATGGACAAGTTTTTCAGCATCACTTTGAGACAGGATGCTCCTAACATCGGCTCTATTGTGTAGGTGAAAGAAGGCTGTCCTGGAGATTTATTTTATGTGCGAATTAAAGGACACATTGTGGTCTAAAATAGCTCCTCACTGGAGGCCAAAACAAGTGCATCTAGAGTGTTAGATAGTGTGTTTCTGAGGTTTTTATGGTCAATAACTTCAGTTTTGCCCAGAATTACATGTCATCCAGGCCTTTATGTCCTAAAGACATGCTTGAAGTTTCACCAACTGATTTATTTCAACTGGCCTATATATTTCTTTATAGCTGGATGTCATCTGCGTATATTATTGATGGAAATTTGTATAGTGTTTCCTAACAATATTGCTTTTGTGTGTGTGGAAGATTCAACATTAACATGAAAGTGGAATCTAAAATATATAAATATGCAGAATTGTTTGTTGATAACAGTAGTCATGCTCTTTAACCATGTTTTGTCGACATCACAGCAAAGACAGCAGTGCGTCTGTGGTACATGGAGCGACAGACCTACAGGACCATCATAACCAACAAGTCCAAGAAGAAACGGGAGCAGCTCATGGGCTTCTTGAAGACGTGAGTTTAAAGGCTTCTTCTATTAGGAAATTTCATTTGCTAAAGTCGAATAGCAACAATTTAACATTTCTTTGGCTTGCATACGTTTTAATTACCTTACCATAATGCTGTTGGTTACAGATCTCGTACTCTGAAGGACCTGAATGATGTCCAGTTGTCAAAAATCATTGACTCAATGGAGGAGGTGTGTATTTGGAATGTGGTCGTTACAAATCACTATCGTCACGTAGAAGAACTGCAGTGTTTTTTTTTTCTCAATGCATGTAATTGACCCCTTTCTGTTTTACTTTTTCCAGGTGAAATACCAGGACAAAGATGTTATAGTACGAGAAGGAACAGAAGCAAACACGTTCTACATCATCCTCAAAGGAGAGGTACATTGTTGATGAACTCGTATTTAAATGTCATACCTCCCTATTTGTGTGAATGCGCTCATTCTCGTTCCCTCTCATATGCGTTTTCACCCTCAGGTCCTGGTCACTAAAAACGTGAATGGGCATCAGAAGCAGATTCGAAGGATGGGAAAAGGGGAGCATTTCGGGGAGCAGGCCCTCATACGGTAACCATGGCAACTCAGCACATGAGCTTGCAGACATTTACAGGAGCCTTGTGCAACACCCACTGCTCCCCTTTTTGGCTGCTGTCATCTTTCACAGCTACCGTTCGTCTGCCTCTAAAACCGCTTGGATACGAGGCAGCTTTGTGGTTTTATTGCAGCTTCACAGCTCAGAGATAACATGCTTGAAGAATTTTTCAACACTCTTTTTTTCTTTGCATCCACACATATTAAAAGCTGGAACAGCCTGTACATCAACAAGTCAGCTGTGATTGTTTCTACCTGCCGCCAGTCTTCTCGCGAGCCCGAAAAGAACATGTGAAATGCCAGCAATCTTTGAAAAGCTAGTGACTTTTTCCAAACTGAGGTGTTGACAAATCTGTTTACTCGTTAATCGTAATGACAGTTTTCTGGAGTTGACAAGTGACATGTTTTTCCTCCTGCAGTGAGGTCTTGAGAACTGCCACCTGCACCGCTGATGGCCCTGTCACCTGCTTCTCCATTGACAAGGAGTGAGTACACATTCAGTTTTGAGTGTAAATGAAGTGCATATTTCTGTTCAGTCAAGGCTGCAGTTCCATTAGTTTCTTCTAATAATCCCTCCGTTTTATTTGGTGTCTGTTCTTGCCTTTTTCTTTTTTTTTTCCTCCAGGGTCTTTGAGGAGACGATTCCCATAGAACACTTGGAGCTTTTTGATGAGTATGTTCTGTAAAACACATTTCATTCACTTTTACATTAACCCTCCCCTCCATTAAAGCGATTGAAGTGCTTTGTGTAAATGTAATGGACCATCCTGATTGACTGATTCTCATTTGGTTTTCATTAGCTCCAAAGTTCTGCAGGAGGCAGAAGCTCCAGAAAAGTCAAGGTGAGTAACTTTAAAACACCGTTACATGTGGATGATGTAGTTATAGTAATCGCACGAATTAGTTCCTCGTAGGTTTTAAATGAAGTAGTTAGCATTAATGTTTGTGGTGTGTCTCAGTCCCAGCACGTCTGTGGGGCTGAGGTTTAAGGACCTGCTTCCTGTGCTGTACCAGGAGGGTCGCTATCAAGGAGATCCAGTCACACTCGGAGTTGGAGGTTTCGGACGTGTTCAGCTTGTGAGTGTGTGTTTTTAAGAACTTCTCCAGTCTTTAGAGGAGCATGAAAAAGCATTTGTTTTCTTCTCCTAAATGTTTTTTACTGATTTTCCAAGATCAAACCATCTCTACTAACCTGCAATAAACAGCTTTAGGTACAATGTCAAGCAACCTTTAAACCTAATTAATATTTAATACATATTCAGGAAAATGATCTATTACCTTTCTCTCTGTGCCAGTCAAGTTTATCTATCAGTGTAAAATTGTAGTTATTGGACCAGTTATCAAGTTATTATCATCCATTAAATGTTAACTAGTGATGTTGTGTTTTTGTGTAAGATGACCACAGTGAACCATGGGAAATATTATGCCATGAAACGTGTCAGCAAGAAGCAGATTGTTGCCAAGAGACAGGAGGAGCACATGTTGTTTGAGAAGAAGATCCTTAAAGCCATTCAGTGCGACTTCATCGTCAGGTATCTGTGATCAAAGGCACAAACACATAACTTTGACTAATAGTGCGATAAATTCCTGACTCTGAATTCGGAACTTTTCCTGTCTATTGATTACGAGACAGTTTTTAGAGTTACAGAGAAGATAAAAGCAAAATCTATGCTTTAATCCAACCTTTTTTAATTCTTTTTCGCTCTCCCAAGGCTTCATGCAGCTTTCAAAGACACACGATACATCTACATGGTCATGGAGTTTTGTGTTGGTGGGGAGATCTGGACCAAACTGAAAGAAGTGTGAGACATGACACAAATATGTTTGAATGACCTGATATTTTAGGAGTTTCTCTTTTTTGAACTGAATTGCTGCAGCAATCTATAGTGACCCTGCTATAAAATACAAAGTAGTGGCAGAAATAGAGGTTCCTGAAAGCAGCTTAGAGTGATCAGAAGTTTGTCGTCATGTGTTTGATCAGAGGGCGTTTTGACGAGTCCATCGCTGTGTTCTGCACCGCCTGTGTGGTGGAGGCCTACGCCTACCTACATAAGAAGAGCATCATGTACAGAGACCTGAAGCCGGAGAACCTGATGCTGGATGTGAGGGGCTACGTCAAACTGGTGAGTCCTAATCTCTGTAATCTCTGCATTGCCTGCAATATTACACAACAGTGTTACCGTTAGTTCCCATGTTGTTACATTTAGTTCGAGGGTGACAGTAATGGAGGAGGAGGACTAGGGCTGTATTTCTTTTACTTTTAGTACATGGAGCAGCTGCACTTACAAAGAACGCACTGTAGCATGTATTTGGGACGTACAACGTTGCACCTTGAACTTTGACCCTCTTATTGCCACCTACTGGATTATAATAGCTTCACACTCACACACAGAGGACTGTGGTTTGGATATAGCCCAAAAAACATGCTGACTTGCATAGTGCAAAATGTGACCAGTTGTAGGAGGTACAAACCCTGTAATAATAGAATGGTACCCAGCAGTTAAAGATAAAGTTATCTGAAACATCCCAAACTTATCCCCACCACAGCTCCAGAGGAATTATGCTGCACATTGTTTTTTTTTTTTTCATGACTTGGGTCTCATAACAAAAAACTTGCACCCACAGACCATGGTATCTGCTTCTGTACACATGATGATGTTTATGGTCTGCATGTTCTTCCCTCTTTTTGTGTGTGTGTCTGTGCAGGTTGACTTTGGCTTTGCCAAGGAGTTGGTGCGTGGTGAGAAGACTTACTCGTTTGTTGGAACTCCTGAGTACATGGCACCAGAGATCATCAAGAACCAGGGACATGACTTTGCGGTTGATTTCTGGTCTCTTGGCATTCTGATCTTTGAGCTATTAGTGGGAAGGTAATGCTAAATGCTTATACTAAGGCTAATGATGCTAATTCTAACATTCATAATAATACTAGTAATGACATTAGAAAGTTGGCTTGGAGACAGACATTTCTACTGTTCTGCGTGGTTTATATCTTTAAACTTTTATTAATAAGTGACTAATTATTAAGCAAAACAGGGATTTAATGTAGCAACAGACACATAAGTTAAGTCAAGTGAGAGTCATTTCTGCATAAGTCACGTTGTTATGTCAACCAGTAGGTGGCAGCAGGGAAGTATTACTAACATCTGCAGCAGTGAAGCATTTTCTCTGAATAGTCTACTGTCACGTCCAGGTGTTTTTTGTAATGTCGTGTCATGTCAAGTTTAATAGCCTAATTCTACTTTTTCTCAACAGCCCTCCTTTTTCAAGTTCAGAGCCTCAGAAGATTTATGCCAAGATTTTGGATGGGGTCCTCAAGTATCCGCCTTACTTAAGTGAAGCAGCCAAATCCATTATTAGTAAGCTGTGCAGGTGAGGAGTGTAGCATATTAACTTCATCATGATTAACTTTATATAACAGTGCATGCATTCAAACTCTACTGTGTGTTGACTGAATAACTTGTTCATAAAATATATATATAGATCATATAATATTCATGTAAAATTACCTAGAGGTTTGGCTGTTATTATTATTTCACTCAGTATCACATACACATAAAGTTTGTATTATAAAATGTAAAAAAAAAAAAGGATTTTAAACAGTATCTAAAGTCATATTGCGATCTGTTTTGCAGACCTCGTCCAGGTCAAAGGTTAGGAAATACCAAGAATGGTATCAAAGATGTCCGGCATCACAGGTAACCATGGCAACAGGCTAAAGACCGAGCTCTTCGACTGGGGATGAATACCGATGGTATAATTATGTCTTTTCATTTCAGATGGTTCAGCAGTATGAACTGGCACAAGCTACGCGTGGGTCAGCTCGACGCTCCCACAGTCCGTCTCATACGCAAGGCAGGTCAAACCTCTAGATGAGTGTTTCTATTAATGTAGAAAGCTGGTCCCGTTCCAGAGCAAGCTCAGTGGAGTGGATATCAAGATGAAGTGACTTTAAAGACTTTTCTATTTGCATATTGGAAACAGGCCCAGAAACAATAGGGACAGGCCCAGAGTGAACTGTATGTATCCACTTTGTTCAGAATCAGAATCAGGAATACTATAATGATACTTGAGGGAAACTGCTGAAGTTACAGCTGCAATAGACAAAGACACACTAATGATGTATAATATAACTATAGAAAAAGTAACGTGATAATATGATAATAAGATGTAAAAAGCACTTGTTTAAAGTCCTCATGAAAGAGCTACTGGAGTCCTATTTCACATATCTACACGTTTCCTGTAAAAACAGGAATCTAGGGAGGACGCCTCCCGAAAAGCTCAGTCTGCCCTGATTGGTCAACTCCACCTGCGGAGCAGCGACCCATAATGACCCAGTGACGACCCATAACTGCAAACCACATCCTCTGAAGGGAACATACAAATTGGAGAAACCATTTAATTGGATGCAAAATTAGTATATCCCCCTGAGCGGAGGACGAGTCATCTTTTTATAGCATTTTCCAGGAAATTACAAACTGTAGAAAACCATTAAGAATACAAAAAAAATATTTCTTTTTTGTTATAGCTGGCCCAGATACTGGCATATCTGGCAGGTGGTGCAAGACATCATATATAAACACTGAAACACCAAATCTGATTTCATGGGGGACTTTAAAAATGTATATATTGGGGCAAGAAATGAAGGGAGAAGTTCTGGAGTTTGATGGAGGAGGGAGGACTTTCTGTGGTTACTTTATTCCAATTAGTCTACAGGCAAATGTGCTTCTCTCCCTGAACACAACACTCAAGCGTGTGTGATTAATTAATTCAGAATAATTCATAAATCATAATCCTCAATCAATTACTATCTCTAATGTGTCCTTCAGGGCCCCTGCTACATCAACTTCGATCGTTTCCCACAAGACCAGACAAAGGCGGAGGAGGAGTTTTCTGGTTGGGACCAGGACTTCTAACTTGTGACGTTAATGGATCAGAGGCCACAGGACTTTGTCTACATTACCCCAAACATGGATCCAGTTTAGAATAACAATAGGTCACCTTGGTTTCCTTGACTTCCTCGAGACTTCGCTTAATTACAGCGTTCCGTCGGAACAGGGTTAATGGAGCTAATTTCCTGCTGGAACTTAACAAACAAAACAAAACGTGTTTTACACAATGCACTACGATTCACTAACACGATTTGTTGTTTTTTGTTTTTTTTTGCAAATACAAAACGCGATCACAAAGCTAATGCATTTTGTTTTACAAATCCACAAAGGCACCATCTTTCCACTCTTTGTGTTGGCTAGTTTCTCACCAATGTCTCAAGTAAGAATGAATCCCCTTTGTGTGTTTATTCTCAGACATTATAAGGATTAAATGATGTTGCTCATATTATGCTTTTGTCGAATTATTCAGGACTTTTGTGAGAAAATCGTCAAGCACAAACATGGTGGAAAGATTGGACCAAAACTCATGTGACCATCTTTG
>JAPQRN010000017.1:14740885-14753093 GCA_037367275.1 Coranthus polyacanthus | reverse complement strand
GACGCAAACGCTTTCCCCGGAAAACTTTAATTTCCTATTAATGTTGTACAAATACGCAGTGATATTATTTATTAGGAATTAAACACTTATGAATTCAGTTAATCTGCTTCACTGGGACTGTGTGGGTGTGGTTTTACCGCCTGTGATTGACAGTAGCCTGGTTATATAAGCACTCAAACCCAAACAATTAGTAGATTTAGTGCTGATAATTCTAAACCTTACTTAGAATGCATTTACATGTAATAAGCCCCCTCCCATTCAGTCTAAAACACAGATTTCCCATGTGAAAAAATCCAAACTATTTAAGCAAAGGATTCTGCTCTTATGTAGGAGCGATTATGAAAACGTGTTTCTCTCCAGCCGCCCCTCAATATCCTGCCAGCAATCAGTGTTTAACTGTTTCGTGACTGCATTAGGAAACGTTCCCTAATGAGGAAGTCTCCAGTCCTTTCACCCTCGTATAAAACTTGAGCTTGGTGAGCGGCCGGGCTTGTGCGCCATCTTTTTGAAGAAATGGCTAATGAAAGCTCTTTAAACAGATACATGTCAGCGTAATTGAATTGCTCTTCAGTAATCCTATGTGCGTTTGTTGATTGACCCTTTTCTACTTTATGGTACAGGTCCTTCTCCCTTATGAAACCCCTGCCCGCTCACATTGATTAGATGAGTGGTGTGTAAAATTGTCCATCCAGCTGGATTGCGGTATAATTGGTAGCACTTGTCCATAATTACCATCTTTTCATCAGTCCCTGTATCCTTAACCTCCCATCTTTAACTGCATGAAAACGTATTTGAAAATGTTCCACACTGGCAGTAGCTGCAGCCTACGCCATTTTTTTTTCCAATTTCCAAGGAGATGAAAAGTCAAATTTTCCAACAGGTCAAGTCCCTGTGCACACCAGTCTAAGTCGCACTGGTTTGGTCATGCACGAGTTCTCTGTTTATGTTTTAAATCTAAAGATCCCTCAGTATTTTGCCACAGCAATTGGTTTCTCTCGCGCATCTGAATCCCCCCCCCCAGAAACAACTGCACTTAGAGCTGCCTTGTTTCTATTCATCACAAATTAGCCTGGTAGGCATAAAGGGAATGCTTCACAGGCTGAGTATGAGCAATACCTATGATTGTAATTGGCTGCAAAAGGTAAATGCACATTACTGCATGTAGAAATTGTCAGTTACATGATTGCACTGACTGATGAAAATGCTGGCTTACAAGAAAACCGGCAAATTTTTTAAAGAAGCGGAAAACACAAAGAAAAAGCTTGGGCTCACAGCTAGAATAAACACACAATATCATCTCTCTGAGGATAAAGAGAAGCTGCAGAGCTGGCTCCGATCAAGCTGCTGCCATCGGCGAAGGTTTGGCTGGTGCCCCTAGAATGACAACTAATTCCACCACAGATCGTTGGGTTTGTACTCTTTACTTCTTCTTGATTGTAGAAACAAAGTTATAGCTGCATTGCTGTGATGTTTTAAGGCGCAGTGGACATGAAAACTTGCTGCATTGCTGGGCTTGTCAGAGGCAGAGCAGAGTCTGTATACAGGAGTGATATTTCAAAAGTGCGTCTGAAGAAGGATATAGGTGTTACAAGTGTACACTGTGTGCTAACTAAGACTATAGATGTCAATAAGATGTTTGTATTATAAACAGTGTGTTGATAACCGTATGGTCAACAGGTTGAGTGTGTGCGGAGGCTGCGATGATGGTGGGAAACGGCAACCACCGAGGGAGAGCAGGTTAGAGGACGTGAAAACAGAGGAGCTTGGGATAAACAGGACGGGAAGAGGAGGGAAATCGTGGCAGTTGATAACTTAACGATGGCGGCGTTGCATGTGAATGTTTAAGGCTGTAGAAATGTGCTGTTGTCATGGCTCGCCGAGGCACCTAAATATAACGGAGCCATCGTTTTATATAAACCGTTACACCTGTACACCCCTTTGTTGCTATGACAACTGAAAATGTTTGCTGTAAAAAAGATCCATATTCTAAAAAATTCATGAGGCAGATGCTCTTTTTTCCAGGGTGACACCGGGTGTTATGAGAGCGTTAGAGGACTAAATAATAAATAGAGAATACAGCGTAATATTGTATATATGTCGCACATTTTAGCAAATACGGAGTGCAGTCAAAAAAATCGCTTTTTTCCACTTTTGCACAAAGCACAGGTGCAACAGGGAGACAATCAATTCCTAATGTGGAATCTATTATGTAGTCTTCCTCTGCAAATCTAAAAAAAATAATAAAAATAAATAAATCATTTTATTTTGCTCCCTCATTGTCATCACTGAGTAATGATATGTTATAAAACCAGTAGCAGGAAGAAGGAAATATGCAGGTAAGTGTCAGAAATAGAGGCACAGAGGGATTAACGGTCCATTCATCAGCAGGATCACCTGGGCATTAATACTACACCTTCCAGACAGAAGACGTCCGTTCAACTTTCAGAGGCTTATGTGGAGGTTGAAATTAACTTTACTTAAAGTGCAAAGTGCAAGGACTTTTTAAAAGTCTTTTGCCACACCTCAAGATTATAAGTGTTATTTTTATTATTAATTCATGTTAAAATTATACTTAAGTACCTTAGTTCATGAATAATGAATAATGTTTACTCTGTTTTAAAGCAGAGTAAATTTAAGGCAGAAAAGGGAAGCGAAGGGAGAGAACGGTCTGGTGAATTGTTTATAGAAAGAAAACCTGGGTGAACCAGACCGGTAAATAACACCAAAATATGTCAAAAAAAATGTAAGGCCAGTGTAGCACCCTGAAATCTGTGCTGTGAAACTGCACATCTATCTGATGGACTAGAAATCTGTCTCGATGCGAGGTTGTGAAATGAACTTGCCTCAGGCAAAGACTTTCTGATGCAGCTTCTCTGAGATGTTTCACCCTCTCACTAACATCTGCAGAATTTAAAGTCAGACAGTGAGACACTTAAAATAGAAGAGCATTATAGTCTGTAATAAAACTCCCCTCACAAACATGCTGATGCTTTGTGCAAACCCATGAATCAAATGAAAATGATTAATGATTTTGTAAAATAAATTTTTCGATTTCACTGCATTATTTCTTATTTTATCAAAGGTCATTCTCACTGTTCTTTTCGTAGCATATTGCATAGACAGATAGATATTGCTATTGCTATAGATATTGCTTTTCAAGCACGTTACATAAATTTGCACTTTGTTGCATTTTTATGTGTTTGTTAATAATGACCTGTCCTGCAGGAAAACAACCACGGAGTTTATGACGAGTTTGTGGCACGTTGCAAAGTTTTCATTGTTGAATAAAACATGGTAAAATTATTGAAGTGAACGTTCAGATCTTTTTCAAAAATCGATGTAATTACTTCAAATCCCTCGTTTTCGTCTGCAGGCGCTGGAGCAAAACGCATCTCCAGTGTGTTTATGAAGACCAACTCAAAGTTTTGAGGAGAGACTGGAGGTTGATAAGGGGTGTATTCATGCAGTGTTTTTCGTCTTCGAAATTTCAGTGTGTGTTTTCATCCACATCGCAACAGATATCTTCCCTTGTAATGTAGCAATTAGACGATCTTCCAGAGTGTCTCGTCGAGCCTCTGCAGGCGTGTTGTGCCAGCGGAGTCATCTGCATATCATAAACCTGAAGAAAGAAATGAAGTATTGGTTGATCTTATGCTTCGCGCATTCTCCTTGATTAGTGAAAGTCAAGATTCACCAGAGAGCAATTAATCAGTTTGTGACACACAAAGTCTAGAAGAAATGTATGGAAAATTTGCTTGACAGATTATGACAGCTGGTTCAACCGTGCGTGTAATGACTTAATGCTGCTGTTTTGTCGCCGCTACTCAACAGAGAACCGGTGTAATACAATTTTATCGGCATAACATCAAGCAATTTCTGATGTAGGAAGCAGCAGACAGTTGTACAGATTAACTTTCGTGGATGTGCCAAAGAATTTGCAGTTTCATCAGAAGAATGACAAGTTGCAGGTGGTTTCAATTTCGATTTTGATCTGAGAAGCAGCCCCATGATAACTTTCAATTTACAAGGTGCACCTTTTACATGTATTTATGAATTTGTGATCCACAGGGAGGATTGAGCAGCAAAGGTCAGGACGTCGTTCATCCTCTCAGCATGAGAGGATATCCTATCTGCAACAGCCAGGAAAATGCTGCTGGATCCAGCGAAAGGTCAAAGTTTACACTAAATCACCCCCTCAGGATTTAAGAGTTGGTCTTTTGTTGTCAGGTTGCCTTTTAGACGTGTTATTGTGATGATCTGATTTAAAAGGCCAGTCAAAATAAGAAGCTGCCATCCTGTTTAACACAGTGATTTTTCAGTGTGAAGCATAGCTGTTTATACTTTAGACTATAGCTCTCCTCATTTAACAACAAAGGAATGATTTGACATTTTGTAAAGTTCAAAAATACACCAACAGATACATCTACAAGTGATCAGTTACCGGGTATATGTTGTTTGCGTTATCCATACTTATTCATACTGATCTACTCATTTAATTCAAGAAAACAATGACTTATACTAACTTTAAAAAAATCAAGGTTTTAATATTACAGTGGATTAAATGACTGGTGTGTTGGAGTGGCTTGTAGAGACAATGTCAGCTGTTTTGTGCTTGTCTTGCTGAACTCAAAACACTTATATCACAATGCACCAGGCAGCCAGAAAGCTCTACAAAACTCAACGAATGCCAAGCACCAAACTGCCAACAAAGAGAGGGACAAGCTGGTGAACAAAGTGGAGCATTTAGCAGCTGAAGGGACATATTTTTTGTAGGAGAAACACGCATAAAAAGAGTGAATTGGACTTTTGATATAGTATTTCCAAAACCATATTCTGTATTCAGTGGAGTTTTTTTGTGCTCGCTGCAGCTTGGCTCAGTACTCCCTCTTAGGTGCGAAAGACCCTAAAAGAAAAAAAAAACCAGGGAGAGAAAGGAAAAGACATTATAGGGCCAATTATAAGCCGAACAATAGTTTCTAAGCCGAATTAGACAGCCTCCAAAGGACCTGTCACAGAAAGTCATTCCACACACACACACAGACACCACCCACACACAGTTCCCACTCCCTCTCGATGTGTGAGGTAACTGCTTCCGTTCTCACCATGTACCTCTCCAGCCAGAGACGGACGTGGTTCGAGGCTGAGTCACCGTTTCTCTCTGATGTCACTGCAGGCGGAATCACTAATGAACTAACTGATCTCCAACTGGGCTTCTGCGGTCGTCCGTCTGTGGAATGCAACACGCAACACGCTCCGTCTCAAGCGGCTGTTGGAGTGCTCTGGGTTTATTAGTGCAGTTGTGATTACAGCAAAACTGTCAAGGTTCTCCTTATTTCCCCAAAGCACTTTCTCCTCTATTAACCAAATGTAAATAACTGTGATCTCATGGATTGTCTGCGTCTGTCCTGCCTGAAATCTACATCACTGAAAAACAAAAGCCACACCTTCAATCATTTACCAGCAACGTACAATTAGTGACAGACTTTTTAGAAACAGACACCTGATAAATAGCAGTCAGTGGACATTGTAATATACTTTCTTGCAACTCTTTCATATTATAATGTATTATGAGAAGTCACAGCGACCCTTGACCTTTGGCCACCAAGTGAATGTCTGAACCAAATTTGAAGACATTCTGTCGAGCTGTTGCCGAGTGTGTTTAAAAATGAACCGAACATCCAACAAACCCTGCAAAATCTAGCTGGGAGCAGTTTTTATTTTGCGAGATATTATGTCCTCCTCAAATTCAGTAATTCCTGTCGCGAAGCCTGGTATTACCCATCTGCCACTACTGTAGCCATGCTCTTCGGATTCCAGTAGATTAATCTGTCTATCTATTGCTTACATGGTTCAAAAATCTTCATTTTTTAACAAGCAAAAGAATGAAACCTGTTTTTCCTCTGTGTTTATATAAAGCCAGGGTGCAGTCATCTAACAGCTGTGAATCATACTGACTCTTCTTCTTGGAAGGACACTCAGTTGAGGGTCATGTCCTCTCGGTGTAACGCCGCATCTCTGGATGTGCGTATGCTTCTGTCTGCCTAGATAGAGAGTGACATTGCACATCACCTTCCAGTCGCTGCTCTGTCTTACAGTCATTAAGTAAGCTGTCAGGTCCCATTAAGGACCACACAGTCTGTCTTCGAGTAACCATTATGGATCTTTTGTTTTAACCATAAACGTTGTAAGTTGCATCTTTCATTTGAGCTGTTTCTCCACTTCGGGATAAACTGTAGGGAGATTGTTTTATTGTTTAAACAGTACAAAGACAAATCATCTTCAGAGGTAAAGACACCAGTTACGCCAAGGTGTCAGTGCAGCAGCACATGAGTGGCGGACCTTTCGGTTCATGCTGTGCTTGTGAGCCACGAGGAACATTTTGTAACTTGTGACTCAAATCAGTTTTCCAGGCCTGATCCATTGTGAGGCAGCGTCATTGTGTTTCATGCGATTACAACACCACTGTGTCCATAATTAGTGAGCTGCGCAGAACAGCCGGGTTCAGGTCCTTTTTCTGGAACATAGAATTCTTTGTGAAAAACAAGGTTCTCATAATGAAACTATTCCCAACACTATAGCTTAGGGATTTCTACACTGCAAGAAAAAACAAAACAGAAATCATATGAATATTGTATGTTTAGTCCACAAACCCTGTTCTGATTGTGGGAATAATGGCCCTGAATTGAACTGTATTTAAACAATATTGAATATAATAAACAACATTTACATTTAGTGTTTTTGCATATAAATGTTTTATTCTAAACCTTTTAAAAGTTTGTCATGACTTGAGATGACATACCCACATTAAAATACTGGAAACACATGGTTGTCATAGTGTTATTAAAACCAAACAAAGTCTGGGATTTTAGACACATCTGATCTATAAACACTGGAAGTAACACTTAAAGTAGCATGCAAAACGTATTGATTTCAAAAAATAAAAATAAAAATGTGCACGCGTGTACATGACCCTTTACATGTATGTTGGCGTCTTTTTACAGATTAAATCATTAAGGAATTTAGAAAATCATAAACAAATCATTTCTCATAGCTTGGGCCTAATATAACATAATGGGCCTAATTTAAGCTATGGATTCTCATGCATATATTTTAAGCAGATGACCAAATTCTGCTCAAAAGTCTGGTTCATTAAAAATGGATCTTGAGCACTGATGCACATTTTATTACAGTTTTATTAAATCATATGGTAACACTGCTATCTACCATTATGATCATTATGTCTGTGATTGTTACAGAGTCATGTTTATATGGCATCACGTTTTCTGTAGTAAATGATAGCTGCTGTTTTCAAAGCACACCCACCGAGCTAATTAAACTCCTCTTTTTTTCCATAAAACACAATGTTAAATCATGAATGTGCTTACATTCATAATGAGGCTCATCTATGGCGTCATGAATGAATTGATACATTCAACATGCTTAAGCTGAGATTTTGATGCAAGCCACAGACTTAATTAAAAACTGTCACCCTGGATAAAAGAGAAGACGTCGCCGCGTGGAAATGTTGGTGCGGGTGGAGACGAAAAAACGACTTGTTTCAAACACACGCATTCAGTACACAATTTACGTTTGTTTCATGCATACACAGGTCAAGACATTCATGAACACGTTTCCTCACATGTGGCCTTACGTGGCCTGACATATTATGTAACGCTTCATCGACAGCACTCCTTGACTTTCTTCCGCGCTGACAGCTCCGCCTCAGTGGCTGTCAATCACACGACTGACTGGGAAAAAGCAACAGGGCGAATTATGGTGCCTTTGCTTTGAGCCACTGCACTACGGCTTGGATCTCTTCCCCAGGCAACTCAGCATCAATGTCCCAGTATCTTTCTTTCATTGAGTGTATTGCAAGTCAATGAGACATACAGTAACTTTTTTTTGTTGCTATTGATTGCTTTTAAGAACAAGAATATAATGATGTATTTCAAAGCCACCCTTGGTAGAAAGAGTCTATCCTTATTCTTATTCATACTATTTTCTTCACAATCGCATTGTGACTCCTCTTTGACTTGTATTACATATGACAGCTGATGGCCTCGGTACAGTCAGTCAGACTCTGCATAAATCAGCATAAATCACGCTTAAGTGAGTACTGATTTATGCAGTGCACCCAGTGCACGCCCTCCAGTCCAAAAACCAAAAAGCAAAACTGTAACCCATTTATGCTGCCTTCTGATATGGCTAAAAAATAAGTTAAATTTCTAAAATCACCTCAGTGTCGAGGTGCCCTGAAATGCACTGTAACACAAACAAATGTAGTCACTTTTAAACACAAAACATTTTCCAGGCCATAAATCAAACATTTGATGCAGCAGACAGCTGGTAAACTACAAGACACTCTGTATTGTAAATGTCTTCTGTAATGCTACAAACGGTAAATAGTACTATGCAATGTGTCGAGAATGTTACAGCATATCTTGCTGGATAAAAGCACTGAATAATAACGTAAGACACAATAACCTGAACCAGCCTTCCCCTTCCTTCCATCCAAATACTCTTGCATAAAATGGGCCAATTTCAGATGATGTGATGAGATGATTAATTAATCAACATCAAATCGTCGATATAGAGGCTTTTTCTTTTTTCTATTCCAGTGTGTTTCAACTTATGAAATATTGAAAACTTAGATGCTGCAGTAGTATAAAGATTTTAGTGGGCTCTGATGGTGCACATACACTACAGGCAAGGCAAAACTGATCTCATCTCTATCAGCTGAGGAAGGTAAGTGCTGCAATGTTGTGAAAAGCAGTAAGGCAGAGATATGCCTTGCAGCCTCAGAGTTTCATTGCTACAGTACTGTACATGCCGCGGAAAAAGAGACAGTGTTGTGCATCAAGCTTATGAAAACCGAACATGACAAGATGTAGAAATCAGACAAAATAATTCTGATCATTTCACAGACCGAAGATCCTCTATCTCTCTCTGATCCACTGTCAGAAAAGTAGGATCTTTACTTTGGTATGAGGGGATAATGCGGTATGATTTGTGAGCCTGTAAATGTGTGGTCACAGCAATGTAACGCACTGAGAAAATAACAGACCTAGAACACATCAGCAGACAGGTGACATTTTCCAGATCACTCACATGCTAATATGCCATACATAAAGTGTCCATGTCGTCTTCCACTTGTCTCGTCTTCATACTCTGTTTTTCTACCGCTACTGTGCTCATATGTAACATGTATGAGTGGACAAACACAGCGTTGCTCAGTCTTACATGCATCGTCATCCGTTCGCTGTAGATTCAGTAAGGCACAAGTGGATTATTCCTTAGGGCGAAAGCTTAAAGTCAGTCATGAAAGAACAAAAATGTTGACATTCGTCTCTGTAGTGAGGGCAGATTTACCAGCAAGTGCGAGGCGTAATAATCCATAAAGTGAGCACTGTAAACTGAAAGAAAAGGACACATTCTTTCACATACTTTTGTAGTGTACAACTGCCTCATCAGCAGCTGATGTTTGTTGTTGATGGACTGGTTTTGAGGGAAGAGGATCCTTTTTATCTGATGCAGATGTCAGGGCCTCTGGAGAAAAGCTCAGATAGGTCTATTGCTTTCTAGGTTTGATGAATGCATGTGTTTCAGGCATACGAGTGTGTGTGAATAAAGGATTTTCTGTGTGTTGCTACCTCAATATGGGCTTTTTCGTTTTGCTTTCTTCCCTCTCATGAAAGAAGAGTTTTCCTGTGATTCGGCTCCATCTCTAGCGCAGCTGTCGATCATGTTGGCACAGACATAACAGAAGAGAGCAAGACAACTTTGGAGAATGAATGATTTTTTTTTTTTTGTGTAAGAGCGCACATAACAGTAAGGACCTTGATGGCGGAAAGGTGTTTGAGTCACTCTCAATGCTCCTTAAATTGATAATTGAAGCAGAAACCACTTACTGAATGCACAGGGGAACCATTTCACAGATACTCAGTCAATAAGCACAAGAGTGTGTGCATGTACGTGTAGGCTCTGTCCTCTAGGTCAAAAAGCATCCGCTATATATGTTCTATTTCATCATGCTTCTTATTTAAGACTTTCAATAATAGGAATCTCCCGCCGGTCGGCATAGTCCGGGCTGAGGCCGTTCAGGTAGAGGCTGCCGTTCCTGCTCAGTGTCCCTGGTGTGGGACTGAGGGACAGAGTCAAGTTGGGGTAAGTCTCTCTTTCCTCCCCCAGGTTGACCGACAGCGTCCTCTTGCCTGGAGTCATTTCCTGGTTGATGGACGCATTGATACCCAGCTCAGATGACAGCTTGCGCTTGATGGACGCGGCGCGCTGGAACTTGTCGTAGATGTCGACGCTAAGTCGCCGCCGGGTCTCTTTGAACTCTGCTGACACGTTGGCTGTCCACTCAGCTGCGTGGGCCCGAAACTCCCCAACCTGCAGAGAGACAGACAAAAGACTGATGCCCGTGGCAGAATACATGTTTTCTAGCTCCAGTGATCTGTGCCAGCATTTTAGCTTTGAGCTCGGAGTTCGTTTTTTTCACTGATAATCCAGAAAATGATTTTTACATCCTCTCACAAGGTGCACACGTGAATCTATTTCGTGTTTTTCTAACAACCCAAAAGGGAGATGATCTTATCGCTGCTGAAACCATGAGATGACAGCTTGCATTGGACTGAAGAGGCCCGTTCCTAGGATAAAAGAGCTTCTCTGCCCACTGAGTGGACTTTTTCACTTCCGTTCAAGAGGTGCATGGCTTCTGTTAACAATCCAAAAGTGAGTTGAGGTCAGCGCCGATGGGTTTTAGAAGACCTATGTGAGTTGGCTGGAGCCTAACTCAGTCCCTCAGCCTGCCTTGCTGTTGGTTTATCAGTGCCCACACACTGTTGGGTGAGCAGCTGAAGTGGCCTCTCTGCATATTCTACTGTACTGTGCGCCTCCTCTCAGACCTCTCCACCTGGGGCAGTAGATCTTGTATTGTTCTTTCTCAACAACTCACGATACTGAAGTAAACTGCATAATACAACTAAGCCATATTCTGTGGTTTCCTAGGCAGGCCTCATGCATGTGTTGGGTTATTTAATAATTATTATGTCTCCCCTAGACGTTCTGGATCAAACTGGGTGAGGTGATGTTCATTCCCTCTTTCCCTAACTCTCTCACCAGAGACTCATTTAATCATCATTTATAATTTTTAAAAACTCTGAAAGCTTTGAATGACATTCTCACTGTGCGAGAAGACTCCCTGCAATTTATTGCCAGAATCGCTGATCGTAAAAGCAACACGTAGCTAAGTTTGTTATTTCGCTGCTGCTGTTGTTATCTGGGGATGTACAACCGTACCCTGGCCCTATGCAAAATATATTAACAAGCGACTTCAAGCGTAGATCAGGCGTTGGCCTTGTGCATTTTAATGTTAGAGGTCTAGAGATATTATAATTTTATCAGAAACTTTAAAAAAAAATCAATATCTTATTTGCACACAACAAACTATTTACGATATCCCTGCCTCAGGGTTTTTAGGTATTTACACATTTTAAATTATGTCAGAAATCAGTGAAATCGTGACTCAGCATGAGCTCTTCCAGGCAATAAATCAATGTAATCCTGGCAGTCACGAGGTGGTCTCTTTTTTTCTGTCATGTCCTACATAACATATCTTCGTTAACCACCTTAGGGCTGAAACAGGCGTGGGGAGACGTCTGGGATGAATGTTTAATTATACATAACTGTTTGGATGTCAGACATATTCTTATATTCTTACACAGTGTAAAACGATACACAGATTGAATTATTCCAGGAAAAAGCTACACAGTTTTTTTTTTTTTTATTGACGTTTCGCCTGTTTGTAATTGACATTATGATCAGCAAATGTAACATGTTGTTCCTGGTTCTGCAGTAAACTTTACACATAATAGAAAAGCATCTTTCATTGTTTTTCAGAGGCTTTTGGGAAGAGTTGGGAACCTGATCCACTTTCAATGGAGCAACTACCTCCTTAATCTGGGTAAATAAGCATGTAAGAATTGCTGTTTAGTTTGGAATGGTCAAAGTTAGAGGATGAACTCTACTACCTGCATGTGATTTGAAACGGTAAACACACGAAACCTAGAGAAACTGAGATTCTACAATGAAGACAGAAGTGGTGCGTTTGAGAAGGTTTGGGTAATGTGTCTAAAGCAGGGGTGTCCAACTCCGGTCCTCGAGGGCCACAATCCAGCATGTTTTAGATGTTTCCCTCTTCCAACAC
>JAPQRN010000017.1:14724594-14737939 GCA_037367275.1 Coranthus polyacanthus | reverse complement strand
AGGATCGTTCTCAGGCTTCTGCAGAGCTTGATGATGAGCTGATCATTTGAATCAGGTGTGTTGGAAGAGGGAAAACATCTAAAACATGCTGGATTGTGGCCCTCGAGGACCGGAGTTGGACACCCCTGGTCTAAAGGCTCCTACAGACTACGAGATTTCAGCAGTTTTGTAAGATGTCCGTCTACGCCGCTATAGATGAATGAGATGAATATAGAGAATGATCGTGCTGTTACATAAGTGATATTTAGATGTACAGTAAAACCTCCAAAGTCCAGGGGAAGGAGGAGAATGTGGACCCGTTCATGATTCGGGAAAAGGCCAACTTGGAATGACAAATTTTGCAAAGAAAACTTGAGATTAGTATTTTTTAGCTACATAAACTTTTGTGTCGTGCTGATCAGAGTGTCATTTCATGCTGAATTCCTTCTAGTAACTCTGACTGGGGCTAATGTTGAAGCATGATGTGCTGAGCCTGTTGGCTTTTTGTATTTTTGTCATGTTCCTTAAAAAAAAACCCCCACAAAAAACCTTGATCGAAATGGATGCGAAGCAAGACAATTCAAACTGCTCACTGTCAAAATGACTATATCTGAGGATCTTCACTTCACAGTTGCTGAAGAGAGCTGATGGCCACAAAAGAAATCATCTCCTCTTTTTCTGATGCCTTCCACACAGACTCTCCTCTAAATCCCACAGTATCAGGGAATGCGTGACTCCTTTAATGTTACACAAATTATTCATGTTCCTACTAGGCTAAATCCAAAAGATCTCAGTAAGTCTACACTATTAAATCCCATTCTCACAGACACACTCCAGAAATGAACCTTGACTCCATATACTGTAATGGCATTAATTCCTTAAAAGGGAAAATGGGCATGACAGGCTTTCTTTGAATGCCTATTGAGCACTCGATGAAGATTAGGCTGGGTTTTTACTATCAAAATAGGGCCTTATTCCAGTTTGGAAAACGCTTGTACAGGTCACGTTCGTAAGCGCTACCTTGGAGACATTATTTACATACATGCTGCCTCGTCTGCACTTCACTGCCTAAGGTAGTCCTCCACAGTCAGACCTATCTCTAGTCTTCGTTTGTGATGTGCCGAGGAAGGTTTGGCTGAAACCGTTATCATTCTGGAACTAGGGGAAAACCTCTCTTGTTTGTTTGTATTTCTGTAAAACCAATCACATTTTGGGGCATCTGGGGCAGTGCTAAACCCAGATTGCAGTGATGGTTAGTCAGACTAAGCCTAAAGTGGCAGCAGCACTGCCATATTTTTATTTACAAAGCTGCATACTGGGTAAACTCACTTCTTATCTGTGAAATCTCCTGCCACATACCAGCAGCTGTTATAGGTTTTGCTCCTCTAGATGGTTGCTCTTCAGGGTACCCAGGATTTGCTCAGGACAGCTTTCTCCTTTTGAGCCCTGGTCATGGAAGAACCTTCAGAACACACTGCAGCTTCATGATTTTCTCTCCCTAGAGCTCAAAGCTGTGCTGAAAAACTATGTAACCGAAGAGTACGACTGCTACGATTAAACCTTATTTTCTATTATGTATCTGTAGTCCTTTCTGCTTTAACTTGTTCTATTTTTCATCCCATTTCCTTTTTTTTTTTTTTTTTTTGCTTTACTCAAGTTTACATTTTTGTAACCTTGCAATGTTGTGCTTTCTTGGCCAAAAAATAGACTTAAATCTCAAGCGACTTCCTGGTTGAATAGATGTTAAATAAATAAAATAAAATGCGTTTATTTAGTGGTGTTGGTAGCATCTCCTTTTATCTAAATAGAACTAGAAAGGCTTTCAGAGCTTTCTGCAAAGTCTAATGCTCAACTCTTCTCCTCATTCTACAATATAATAAACCACAAATTATGACCTATATTTTCATCCTTTTTCGTCCTTTTCGTCAGCTGGTTTTGAAAGGGATTTCCAGGACTTTGACATCTGGTTGCGTCGCACACTTAAGGAAGATCATCACAGAAGACTCACAGCCCTACCCTTCATGAAAATCAGTGCAGTAGTCTTGGCGTAATCTCGCTGACAGACAGACAATCGTGACTGATTTCTCTGATGACCATAATGTGTGGTTGAAACGTTGTAATGTCCATGTAGAACATAAAAAGAATTAGTAAAAAGATAGCTGCTGTTAAATTGTTAAACGTTATGAGCTATCAAACAAGTATAAATGCTACATTTGGGTGTGTTCATTGGTGTCAGAGAGAGGACAGGTTAATAGAACTGACAACCTAAATGTTAACAGCTGACCAATAATTTATAGCATTCTCATGAACGTAAATGCCGAGTCCATTAATCCGTTCAGACGCAGCTTTTCCCTTAAGCGTTCCTTCACGTGTCCTGGCTGTTCTTCAATTAGCCGTGACCATGAAAGAACCTTCATCTATTATTTGCACTGGATGTTAATCTATCATAAATTTCAACTGTAGACGTAGAATGAGAGCAGAGTGGTTTTGGGGATGGATTTCAATTAGGGATAGATATTTTTCTGGTACTGGCATTTAGCACACGATTAGGAGTTAATATTTGAAGGAAGCCTCCATTTCCATATATGTAACTACAGTATATTTAGCGGGCAGTCTTTGCTACCGTTTTTATTATTTTCGGACACATCGGGGACTAATAATTGAGAGACTACATACTTAGCTTGACCATTGCAAGCACGTTTCTTTATTTCCTGTTAGATTTAATATTAAAAAGGTGCCAGCGCTACCATTCGGCAATAAACGAGAAATGATTAGGTTGATCTGTGAGCAGAGTGTGACCCACTGGGACCTTGTTTCTGGAGACTTTGTACTGTATGTGGTTGGCATCTTGTTTATGGGCCTTGAAAAGCGACTGAAGACAGAGTGAACACGCCATTGATCTCACCTTTATAATGCATTAAGCCTCCGCCTCTAGGCTGTTTACTTATTTATGGAGCTCTGAGGTGTCCTCTCAGGGTAGAATTTATGCCGTGTGTCTGTATGTGTGCACTGATCAGAAACTCTCTAGTGCCCACACTTGTACGCGCTTTCTCCATCTTTTTCTCACTTCTCACCAAACATTTTGCCGTATCATTTGATTCCCCGTTGCACTCACACCCTCCACAGCAGTATTTATGCCTGTGGAAGGATTTCCATCGCACTGCACTGTCATACAGTTACCCTCACATAGAAAAAAAATGTGATTACTACGTGGCTGGTTTATGCAGCACGGTGCATGATTTCGCTAACACACACGTGTGCTTGTGGAATACTGGTTCTTTCTATCCTTTTTTTCATTTGAATAATGAACCTGCCAGAACAGCAAGGTATTTTATTACCGAGCAGCAGCCACTGGAAACACCCCAAACATTCAATCCTTGTCGTGTATATGATGATATTTACTCCACAGGGTGCAACCAGGATGGAGATTAATCACTTTAGTTTTATATCTTGACTAGCAAGCTGGAAAACAGTGTGAGGTATTACTCTGCCAGTACGAAAGGGAGCTAAGGACTTGTTGGAGTAATTTGATCCTGTGGGAAAATAGTGTTTTTAATCTTTTCTATGGACAGTGTCAGGTCGAAATAAGGAGAAAATGTGGAGACCAACGACCCGTTCTCATTCCCAGGCCATCAAATAGCCTTTGTTTTATTCATACACACTGTTGATCAACTCGACAACTGCTTTGGCCTCTTTGGCATAGTTTATGGGCTTTGTTCCATTTCAAATTATCACCTATCAGCCTCAGTGACAACCAGGCCTTAACAAGTTCAAACACAAAACCGCATCTGTTTCTGTTAATGAAAGGATGTTTACAGTCTGTGACTGTAAAATATACAGTTATCCATTTCATTTCAATTTCATTTTTCAATGATATGCATATTTAATAGGATTGTTGTTGTTAATTGCTATTGAACCTCTTTTACTCAGTAAAACTGTAACAAGTTAATGCATTTTCTCTAAGAATTGCCTTTACCAGTCCCTCCATTTTGCATCGTAAAATGTCTGATTTCATGGCAGCATATTGTAATGGTTTTAGGTTTGCAGTGAATTGAACAATTAAGTGAATATGGCTTGGCTATGGCTATGGCCTATATATATATATATTATGCAACACATAACTGATAAATTGTAGCAAGTTTTATGACAGACAGACATGCTTAGAGAAACTTAATCCATATGAAATGAAGCATCAAATTGGCATCACTGGTGCATTATCATCTACACTGGCTTCTTTTATACCATACTACAGTATTGGAAGCCCTGCGAATGAGAACGGGTTAAATATGTGATGAGTTTGGTAGTAATATATGCAGTGTGTGGATGTGTGAACATAAATAGGTGTGAGAATAAAAATATAAATGAACCAAAGTCTAACAAATCAAGCAGCCTCGAGAGGAGGATGGAGAGAGTGACTGCTCAGACGCCTCTATATACGTATATATATATATACTATAGAAGAACAGACACAGTAACACAGGTATCGGCCATCCCTCCTGATAAGCTGCTCTCAGATCTTGGCAACCAACAAAACATAAAGTGTTCTTGAGGCCTGGTGACCCTCGCAACAGTTTTAAAAAGTTGAAAATGAACATCAACAAACTGATTATTAAGCTACATGCAGGCAATTCTTGACTCCCTGAAGAATTGTGACCGCTATTCTGTAAAACGTCTACACGCATCTAAGGTGAAATAGTCTTTTTCCTCCCTCACTGTTGAGAGCCTCCTTATCTCCCACTCACCTCTACTATTATGTAACGCACAACGCAGCACGACATACCTCCTCTTTAGTTTTCTGGGAGATGACTCGGAACCAGTCTCCGATCATACTGAGCACAGCGGCGAAGTACGCCAGACCCACCAGGATCCAGAACCACACCACAGGCTTGTAGTAGTCCAGATACACTGGGCTTTCTGATCCACCTGCTGAACCAAAACCACAGAACAGCGGATTATACAACTCTGTTACACTGGTCTGGGTTACAACAGACTGCATTGCAAGAGTAAACCAAGCGGGACTTTTTAGAGACAGTGTTTGGTTTAAGATTCAATCTGCCATAATTTAAACAGAGCTTTAACTTCCAAACTTTTAATTTGTACTGAGCTATGCCCTTTGAATTAGCAACTTTCATTGCAGCAATGCCTTTCACTGCCTCTGGGTTTTTGGCTCAGGATCTGAGTAGAACCAATTTGCAAGGATGACCAGAAAACAGAAAGAGAGAGAGAGAAATGAAGAAAATTAGGCAGAGGAAGTGAAAATATAACATAAGACTGATGTTTTCTCTTTGCATAATTTCACTTACGAGGGAATATTGTCCTTTCTGGCAAATATGCTGTATTTAATCTCTTAATTTCTATTGCAGTATTTCTGGAAATCTTGTTCTTTATATTACACACGTCACACAATTTCATGCACGAAAAATCTCTTTTGTGCGTCACACAGAAAACATTAAAGTCAGCCAGATATTTGGAGAAAATCTGAGGGTGGGGAGGGGAAAGTTCTTTATCAGGATAAAAAATAAAGCATGAAGTAAGTGTTCTTTTTCTTTCTATTTGTGCTGTTATGTGGACATTTTGTACATACATTTTTACTAACTACACACTTACAGTAGATGCAGATGTATGTTCAGAAACCTCAGCAATAGATTTGGAGTTGTTTTAAATGTTCCAGCAACGGTCTGACTCTCCCTTAAATCATTAATCTAAGTCTACTCAAAGTGTAAACTCTGCTTTAATACATTAATATATTGCCTTGGCTCCCATCGTGAGCTGTATCTGTTGGATCAGTCTTCAAAGGATCACCTGGGTCCAGTTTGCACACTGTGCAGTGAGATAACCATCAGTAACAGCATCAGTTTAGCAGCAGTCCAGGCTAATTAGTTTACTGTAACCGCCGGGGTTGGCACAGGTGGTGTAATCTAATCTATAATCATTAGGCCTGCTCAGGGAAATTTAATCTAGCAGCTAACTGTTTGTGATTTTTACCATCTGCCTCTCCCTTGTTGTCTGACAGACAGGTAGCTAATACCACCTGCTTACACCCACACAAACAAACACACGCTTAAACATGCTCAGTCTCCTTGTTTTCCCTCGGTTTTTTTCCATAGATGTACCTTTCATGCCCTGGCATTAAAGCTACAGGAGCTCTTTCTTCGCAAAGGAAAAATCAAAAGACTAAACATAAAGACAGATAACCTGATGCTGTTACCACACTGCTGTGGAAAAGTGATGCCACTTCACATCAATTATTCATAATGTATGAAATGTACTGGATGTTGTAATATGTAGTAATAAGACTAAGAAGAAAGGAGAAATATGTCTGTAACTCAGTGAGTAATTATTCATCTCACTTATGGGTGTTTCATATCATGGTAATATTTATGAAGAGAAAAACAGCTATTAAGTTTTGTCCCATATTCATCTATTTGAGCTTTTTGGTAATTATGAGTATGCAATTTTTTTTGTTAAACAGATGGGCGTGTTAGCACATTTTCCACTGTTTTAGATGCATTTTGAAAATTTTTTGAAGTTGGCCAGCGTGAGGCTTATCTGCTGAGTCAGAGCAATTCGACAATAAATATAGAGCAGCAAACATAAAAATGAAAGGTGGCCCATAAACACTCCGCACAAGACACTCAACTGACCTTTTTCACCAGCGACAAAATCTCCAAAGCCGATGGTGGTGAGTGTGATAACGACAAAGTAGATGGACTCGAGCGTGCTCCAGCCCTCGATGTGCTTGAAGATGACGGCCGGCACCGCCACGAAGATGAGGCACCCGAACAGGATGAAGAGCAGCGTCGAGATGACGCGGATCTGCGTCTGGCTGACTTTCCACTTCTGTGCGAAGAGAAAAGAATTATTAATGCAGAGAACGGATCCATTTCAGATCCAGAAATAAATGTTTCAATTAACTCAGTGGGAGTAAAAGAACAACACTTGAATACACTTGAATTTTAATAAGGTGGATGTTGATTAGAGTGAGTGAAATCTCTTATCCAAATGCTATTAAGAAGCAATAATTATTTTCTTGTTAATTGTGAAGCATATTTTTTTCACTTGAGCCCATAGGCATCAGTCTACACAATAGGCTTTGTGTAGGAAATTAACACTTGAAAGCATACTGCCTATTTCCCACTCTCTGATTTCCCACAGGCTTCCTTTTTCTTCTCGCTTCATGTCGTGATGAGTCACTTCCTTCAACTTCTTTCGAGGGATAACTACTACATTTGCTGTTTTCTCACAAATGCCAGGCTGACGGTGTCATGTTATGTGACATAGCTCTGTATCAGATGGCGCGCCCACCAAACGCTGGTGTCACGTGACATGCCACATATGGACTGTAATATAATGCATTCGTGGCACGTATTATAAATGATGTCTTACAATTACAGCTCTTGCTTTCACTTGTAACAGAGACTTCATTTGAACTGAGCCCTGCAGTTCTTTTTTTTTTTTTTGCATTATAGTAGATTACATCCTGTGTGCACTGCTGTTTTCTGTGCTGCGTTTCCTCTTGATGTAGCTGCTTTTACCTAGCTGACTGTTCATCGTGCCCTTTTCCCTTCTAGTTATGTAAGCCCAAAGCATCGTGCCTCTGAGGGGAGGCAGACCTTCGATCACTATCATGTCTAATGTTGTCTCTTCACCAAGCGACGCACTGGAGTATAGTAGAGTACAGTCCACAGGCTGCAGCGGTGAACCTTATAGGAATACAATAAAATGACTGAAGACTAACATCATCATTGTATTCCAAAGGGACAGATGCAGCCTGCATTTTCAGTGCACAGCTATTCAAGCAGAGGCTCCAGTTCATTTATTTCAGTTGTTTGAACCAGCTGCAAATGTCTCTCCTTATCCCCAAAGAGGGACACCACAGAGCCAGCAATAAATCAAAATAATAATTTACCTGTTGCTACCCAGTACTTGTGTATGGCTTCTCTGTGAACATGTTTCCTGCCTCATAGGCAGCAGACTTTTTTTAGCACACTAAGCATTTTATATGACTATAATCAGTGTTACATGCTGATCAGTTTGCACCAGTGCCTGATGCTCTTCACACACTATGGCTACATTCGCACAACAAGCCATAGTGCTCAAATCCTATTTATTGTTCAATAGTGTTGTAGTCAAGACCACCTAAACAGAAAAACAGAGATAAGACCAAGACTTTCAGGGGGTGAGACCAAGTCAAAACTGAAACCAGACTAGATACACCGCAATGGCATTACGACAACCAAGTTTTTTCAAATATTACAGATTGATATGGTATGAGGGATGAGATGATTCCCTTTGCCAGTGAGTAGCAGTGCCATTGACAAATTCTACACCTAAAAGAATTATTTTAAAGATGTCTTTTTCAAACCACAGTAATGATGTTAACAACAAATCAGGAAATGCACCAGAAATTTTGTGATATCCCTTCAGCTTGTCTGGTCTTGAAATGAAACCCAGAGTCCTCTGTCTCCGAGACCACGACAAGACAGAGTAAAAATGCACTGGAGACCAAGATCTTCAAAAAGTGGTCTTGAGACCCAGACCACTCTTGAATACTACAATGCTATAGTTCAGATCTGAGTCTGTTTTTTTTTTTCCGGCTGTTTCAGATTCCCGTGTGAACTCGCCCCGATCCTCGACTGACCTGCATGTGCAAAAATACAAAAATAAAGATGCCACATGCAGCACACTGTTGTAAGGAAGTAAATATTGAGGCCACTGAAGTCAGCGTTTATGGCTTCATTTCATTTGCAAGTTGATGTGCAGTGGAAACCAGCGAATTCATGAGCAGATGGTAACGAGGATGCAAACTGCTAGAGCGTTGATATGCTGTCAAACACAGATCAGCCGCAGTACACCTCCTCACGTTTTGTTTGCACATGAGTGTCACCCCAAATTCATCTGAGATCTAACAGCTCACTGCCTCCGCACTGATGAATAGTTGCTGCATTCTTGCAGCTAATGGGAACCCTAATAAACTACACTAAACAAAGGGAAGTGGCCCAAATCAGAATATAAAAGGTCAGATCCCATGTGCTTTTCACAGTGTTATGAAAAAAACATTTGGGCCACTTTTGCTTTCAGCCTAAATGTAGCTAAAAATAAAGCCAAGGACTGAAAAATTTCTGTTTGTTCGTCTGACCCATACAGCCTCTCCATTCCATTCTGGCTTTGTCATTTGAAGTCCATGTAAAGACAGCTGAAGCATGCTGCTTTGCTTGATCTTATTAAAAGCACCATCGTGCATCCGAGATTGCTATACTTGCCCGAATAAATGACCAGCTCTGAGCCGACACACTACAGTGTATATTAAAGAGACTCTGCATTCTTCTGGCAGCAACCCTTGCAATTGTTTTCACCTAGCACACTAATTTAACATCTTGTCGCCTCTTTATCTTTCTCCTTTGAATAATATGCTCCATCTTACATCAATGAAATTCGTATTTGCAGTATTTTACCAAATTTCTGCATTCTGCTCATTCCTGCATATTAACTACTTTTTCTTTCAGGACAAAAGCCCCCATTAATTCTACTTTAAATTATTACAAAACTATGATATGTGCATTCATTTTTCTAAAAAAAAAAACACAAAAAGAGCATTGTTTTGTGCTGGTCTGTTCAGCTCACATGCGGTGTGCAGATCTCTCTCTCTTCTCATAAACTGGACCTGGGGCCCGTATCACGGATCAGGATTAAGGGGTTACGTAGGAATCTTTTGGTTTAACTCTGGGTTTTCAGTATCGCAAAGATGGTTTATGTCTTAGCGAGGTTAATTGATCTCTGTTCTTGCAGTTTAACAGTGAAAAAACAAGGCTCAAATTGTCTAACGCAGCATAACAACTAAACACCACGTTACTGTAACAGAATGTAACAGTTCCTATTATGGTCCGATTCACTCGTGCCTTGATGATGTGATATTGATAATAATATTAATTTACGCAGTCACACAATGGGCAGTTTGTTGCCAGCTTTCCTTCCTTGTACTTTAAATTCCTCATATCTGTTTATTCTTCATATGAGGAAAATGCAGCTCTAGACCTGTGTGCGGGTCTGAAACCTGCACCGGACCAGAGTGTGGACCAAAGGCCGTGCAGTGTGAAAGCAAAACTAAGCAGACCAAGTGTATATAATGTAACAAAAACATGAACCTTGATTTGGACCTTGGTCAGATTTTCAGATGTGAAAACACCTTAAGTTACTGGGTTTTAAAATGCAGTTATCATTTGTATTTATTTTGTACCTTCACTGTCTACAGTATGTCCTGTTCTGTCTGTTTGAAGGTCATTCCTCCTGTATGAATGATAAAGTATACAGTGTTATTGGCCTTATTATTATAATGTATTATTTTTTCCAAACCGGTTCATCGTAAGTCACACAGTCAATTTGATGAATGATGTATTTTATTAAAAGGTAGAGATGACTGGTAAAAGGCCAAGTAAATACGAAGGAGCACGTATTCATTTAGTAAGTGTGAAAACACTACGGCAGCCGTTATTCCTGTCAAATATCATCTGTACTGAACTGTGCAGTAGAGAGTCTTTATATTATTTTATATGTCCAGTATAACGGCGCCTTTTGCTCCTCCTAGAACTGTAACACGTATGTTTATTAGCGTGTCCATAATATTATACGGACAGAAGTCATGTGGTACCCATGCCTACAATCATTATTATTTCAGAGTAACGGTCACTGTGCACTGCAAGTTTATTCCAAACAAATTAGATGGCAACAGTCCAACAAGTTCAGTACAGAAGGTTTGTTGAATTTTGAAACACAGCTCTAACAACAACCGCTGTCATTTTTGATCCGCTATTTCAGTGCTAAAACAAACTGTGTGCACTTTAGACTTGTGTTCAGGAGTCTGTTAACATGGCAACTCAAATACTGCATTTTTCTTCACACAGTCGGGTACTGGCTGTTGTAAACTGAAAAACAAATGTTCAGCTTTACCTCAGGATGTGAATCAGTTGTAAACTGATTGTTTATGGTGCAGCTTTCACCTTGACATTTAGATATCACAAGAGTCTTGGAACAGTCATATAACTTTACAGCTGCCTCTTGAACTATGCGGGTAATTAAACTGTCAAATGTGACCGTGTTGTCTAATTAAAACGGTTCATTGCACACAAGTAGACAAACAAGAACGTGCAAATAAATCATAGACAAAAAACTCACATTAATAAAGGAGCTTACTACAATCATCTTCTCTACTCTGACGATGCCCTTTCCAAAGATGGTCCCGAGCTGATCTCCAACACCAGCCAATAAAAATCCAAAGAGAGGAATCCCCAGCAGAGCGTAGATCATACAGAAGATCCTTCCAAATTCTGTGTGAGGAGAAGTGTTTCCAAATCCTTGCAAAAAAAGGAAATACATATATTTCAATGAGTTCAACATATTATAGGAACAACCTGTAACATTTAAGGTAGTAGTACAAGCAATAAACACATGTTACCAACGGAAAATATCAATGGTGGAATGTAACTACTTTTACTAGTACTGTACAAAGTACAAATTGTACAAATACATTTCCATTTTATACTGCTTTATACCTCTACTCCACTACATCTTAGAGGCAAATATTGTACTTTTTTTTTTAACTCCATCCCCTTCCTGTTCAGTGGAAACCAGGTATCTCCAAATGTGCTGGTTTTGAATGTTTGTGATAAACTGAAGGATGAAGTGTTCCTTCGTGGGTTGAGAAAACCCCTCCTTCTTAAGCTCAATAAACTAACTGGAAAATGCACTGTGACAAAGCTGAAAACAGGCCTGTTTTTCTGAGCTCAAGAACAGTTTTTGAAGATACGAGGTTCTCACAGGACAGCACCACTACAAACATATGATGATCTTATAGGATGTGATGCATTGCTGTATTAAAATGAGCTCAACCTTAAACATCTACAGCAGCAAAATGCAATATTGACATTAATGCAGCAGTAAAATGAATCAAAAACACCATAAAACGCTGATATTTTAATGCACAATGACACTTTTCATACTTGTGGTACATTTTGCTGATGGTACTTACATAGAGTACTTTTACTTAAGTAAAAGTAGTACATTTTGAATGATTTTCACTGTGTCGTATTAGTACTTTATCTCAATACTTCTTCCATCACCGATGTCTTTGTTTAAGTTGACAAATGCAATATTGCAAGTTCAAAGTGAACTCGTGAGGCAAAAAACTTGCCAGAGAATTTAGAATTCACTCTCATTCTCCTCCAAAAATTCTGAAATGTATACACGTCCACCACGAATTCAGTGCTTTTCATCTTCTCTAAAAACCTGTTGCTCACGACCAACTAGAAACGCAGATAAGATTTATACAAAAATCTCTTTCCTGATAAACAACATCTGCCAAGGCCTGCGTATTACATAAAACCGACTTCACACATTCAACAACATATTAGTTTCATTATTTAACGCTCCATAAAGGCTCTGCGTAATGAACTACTGAATCTGCTTTTCTTTATTAATGCAGTCATCGTCTCAGGAGCTGCAGGGTGCTTTCTAATGACTTTCCAGCTTCACCTGCGTAAGGTGACACTAAATGTGACAGAAATGTTCAATCAAGTCTCACTAATTTCATAATTAGTTCAATGGGAGACAGGATGTCGAATTCGTTTTTAACACCTCCGGGTGCCCCTGCAGAGCAAAAGACAAAGAAGCTGCACTTCTGTTTTTTTTAATTCTTCTGTATATTCTCAGTTTAGAATAAAATTCTATCACATTAGACATAAAAAGCAATATAAGCCCAGGAAAGCTTATTAAAAATATTCATCTTTGGGTTTGTCAGGGAATTTGTCACTTTGCTGTTATTTAACCCTTGTGTCGTCTTTACTTTTGAGATACTCTGGTATAACTTGGGTCAAAATGGGTCGTACTGAGGATGGAAGATTCTGTACTGTGATGTCGAGGTATTGATCTCTTTTGTCCCGCCCCCTTGATGTGTAGGTGAGAGGCGTATGGTGTGAGAAAATGTTTGATGTTTACAATTTTATGAATAACATTGTAAACAAGGGGTTTGAAGGTGGTCACATGACAGAGGGTAAAGAGTGACATCAAACAATAGACATTATCACAATAACATTATCTGTGTGTGTGTTCGTGTTTGTGTGTCCCTGTGTCAAACTGACCTGAAGACCATATGAAGGACGGAAATGTGTGCGGTATGGTAGCGTGTGCTTTTTTTTGTACACGTTTACCACAGAAAATAGAGAGGCCACTGAGTTTCAGGTAGAAAAAAAATATACTTACAAAATTTGAAACGGGTCACTTTGACCCAAATACCATACAGGAGTTTAACCATGTTGGTCAAATCAGTTTAATTAAGGTACAGGCAGAAAATAGCTAGAATGGAAATAGGAAT
>JAPQRN010000017.1:14710336-14724494 GCA_037367275.1 Coranthus polyacanthus | reverse complement strand
GGTGGTCACATGACAGAGGGTAAAGAGTGAGATCAAACAATAGATTAGAACAATGTAACATTATCTGTGTGTGTGTTCGTGTTTGTGTGTGTCCCTGTGTCAAACTGACCCGAAGACCATATGAAGGACGGAAATGTGTGCGGTATGGTAGCGTGTGTGCTTTTTTTTGTACACGTTTACCACAGAAAATAAGCTAAGGCCATTGAGTTTCAGGTAGAAAAAAAATATACTTACAAAATTTGAAACGGGTCACTTTGACCCAAATACCTTACAGGAGTTTAACCATGTTGGTCAAATCAGTTTAATTAAGGTACAGGCAGAAAATAGCTAGAATGGAAATAGGAATGACTGTGGAAAAAAGGGAATTATATGTATAGTTTTAAAACAAAACTTGAGGGCAAAGAGTGAATACACTTGGAAAATGTCTTAAATAGAGCCTTTCCATTGCTTCTTTTCTAAAGGGATTTAATTAAAGGTTAAAAACTGAATCAAGTGAAGCATCATTACGCCATTCAATCAGTTTCAATAGACATTGCCTTATTAACCTTTTCCACAGTTCGGAAGCTTTTGTTGATCATTTAATTGTGAGAGCAAAGGTATTAGAATGAAAACCCTGTGATTGTGCCTTTGTGAGCAATTAATTAAAGTGTTGGTGGAAACACTGTCTTACTGCACTTATTAGTCTCTATGAATTCTCAGAAAACCAATCCTATTAATTATGTGATGCTGACTACAATTCATGTTCATATATAAGATAAATGAGGAAGGAGACAACAAAAACAAAGCTGCATTTACTAAAGCACAACTTTGAAGTACTTTTACTTTATGAGTATTTCCATTTCATTCTTCATACATGGTCCCTGAAAGCACCGTGGATTTCAGGAGAGCTCACTGTTCTTTCACTTCTTAGTGTTCAGAAACGGCAGATGCAACATTTTTTTATCCTTTATTTGTCATTATTCTTATTTGTAAGCGAATGAACAATATGAATATGATAAATGACAGTGAAATCAAGTCTTCAAATGTATCTGTCATTTCTGATCACCCGCTTTTCAGAAACACAAATTATGGGACTGAAAATAGAATAGGTCGCGATTTGATATCCATTTAAAAATTCACAAACAAAACAACATTTTTCACTTTCCTGATTAGAAATGGAAAATATAATCATTACAGAAAATAAAATAGTCATTGAACTTTTCTCTCAAAGTGCAGTACTATTATTACTGAAATAAACAGTGTCTCTCCCACTCTTTCCTCACCTCCCTCCATGCTTCTGTGGTGCTGAAAGATGCACATCAGACAGCATCCTTTTTCTCATTCTTGTTAGTAAGAATCATGGATGAATAACACATAAATAGTAGCATGATCATGCCTATGCATGATCTGTGACCATCCATCATCCATCTGCTTATCCAGGTCTGGGTCTCTGGGGCAGCATCATAAGCAGAGAAGCTCAGATGTCCCTCTCCTCAGCCTCCTGTAGCTCCTCTGGGGAGACACTGAGATGTTCCCAAGCCAGCCGAGAAATATAATCCCTCCAGCATGTCCTCGTTCTGCTCTTGGGTTCTCCTCCTGGTTGGACATGGTCAAAACACCTCACCAGGAAGGCGTCCAGGAGGCATCCTAACCAGATGCCCTGAACCACCTCAACTGGCTCCTCTCAATGTGGAGGAGTAGCTATATCGGTATATACAAGTGCAGAAAAGTACAAAAATAGCATCAGTAGCAGGTGTGAGCAGCCTGGACCTGGGTAAGTATGGAGGGATGGAAGTTTTCAGGGGAGCTCATGTCTTATTAAGAGTAGCCAAGCTCTCCCAGGCTCTCCGGTGGCTCATTCAGACCCTGCTTTTATTCCCAGGTGAAGATAGGAGGGAGGTAAATGAGACTGAGAATCTTTCTGTTCATTGAGGGTACAAGTGAAGATGTGAGTGTGTTTGTATGGATGCATCCACGCCCAATTAAAAATTTCCACATGAAAATACTAGTCACTTGTACAAACAAACAAAAAGTGGCAAAAACAGCTGACTTGACTTCAGAACTGTTTTTCTCTGCACACTTCATCGCGTATGTTTTCCCACACTTCTGCACACTTCATTTCCTTGTAGGTTGGCTACAAGTAATTTGCACGATGACTTCAGTTGTAGTTTTGCTAAAATATGATTTCTTGGCACAGTAGCAATGGCAAGTGAACATTTTGTACCAATCAGGCAAAATGATCATGACTGCCAACAGACCGCACAGTAATTATGGGCTGTTAACAGGAATAGAAGGTAATACACACAAAACTCATCTGGAAATGAGATTTGTGCCAGAAAAACAAGGCAATGAAAGCCCCACCACTCTGCTGTGTGCTAAAATAAGACCTTATTTCATTTCTGTGCACGTATACCTTGCAACCTCTTCTGGATGTTTGAATTCGCAGCCTGATCTTTCATAACAAAATTAAAGTTACAGGGCTCTCTTTTCTCTGCTTCAGTAGTGGGGTTTAATAAAAACACCACTACTTCTTCAAGTGAATCAATAAACTTAAAAAGCAACATAACGCAAGTGCATTATCAGCGGGAAAAAATATAAGGTCAGTGCACCTCACATCTTTTTTTATTAATATTTTATTATTAATTAATTCCAAGCACATACATTTAACCAACCATAGGGCAAACTGAAACTAAGAACAGCCTGCTGAACGGACCGGTATGTTAATTTCTGCTAGAACCTGCCAGATGTTGTACGTGCTGTTGTTGTGACCGTGTAAAAAAATCAATACAAAATCAAGTTGTAAAAAATAAAGGTTTTATATATTGTGATACAAGTGTGAGCTCTGTCTGGATGCTAGAGACGGGAAACTGAGCGCACGGAACAAACGCACTGATCTGCTCAGAAGCACCGGCTAAGCTGTCAGAGCGACATGTGTATGTGTGTGCGAGATGTTTCTTTTTTATGATTAAGAAGTACTTACAGCTGGAGGTGACGGATAGAGGGATAAAGCGTAAAAAAAAAGATGATGGAAAGTGAAGTACGTTTTTGTCTTAGGGTGTATGAATGTGCCACAGCCTGAGACAGATGACAGCTCATTCATTACACAGTAACTACGAGGCCAGACAAGAGTAGATGAGAACAGACTCTTAAAAATCATCCTATGTTGTGTCAGATCCCTTCAAGCTAGTTAATGATTTTCAGAGAAGTCAAATCATAGTGCCGCTGTGCAATGCGGCAAACTTTCAGTAGTGTAACAATTACTCTTAATGCAGCAGAGATACTACAACATGTCTGGAAAACCCAATTTCCGGGAACAAATTTGCAGTGCAATTGAGTGTGCAATATTAGCAATTTAGGTGCATAGTTGTCCAAGTGCAATTGTAGTGCTTTGAAAGGAATTGAGGCAGGTTTTGGTTAGCAGGCGCAGAATGCCAGTTCATTCCAAAATGGCCATCAAAATTGCACTGCCCCCCTGCTGACTGTGTGTAAGCACAAAACTGTTTCAAGTGTTTCATGTAACTAGCGTGCAATATTGCAAGGGCGTTCAACAAAGAAAAGAATGAGAGCTGAGGTGATCCAGAGAAAGAAACTGCTTTTCTTACCGATGGTGGTGATAACGGTCCCAGCAAAGAAAAAGGAGGAACTGAAGTCCCAGAGGCTGGTCTGATTAGATGAGTTTCCTGATGGGTTCACACCTGCTCGGACTGCTGAAACCACTTGCTGGAGCGGAACGTAAAGAAGACAAAAAAAGTTAGCAGGAAGAAGGACAAGAAAATTAGTGGCGTGCATCAACATTCCTGGGTAATAGATGACAGCAGACGTGATAATACAACTGGAGCCAATTATGAGAAAAACAATGAGCAGAATCTGTCACCATTGTTACCGTAAATCAAGTCTGAAAAGGCTTAAACTACTTACACTGTTTACAGAAGAGCCAAACCTGTCAAAGTTACACCTTTAGGAGCTCTAGAGATTATGAGATTATGTTCAGGGGTTTTATGCATATGTTTTATTTAAAGGTTCTGTGTGTAATGTTTAGTGGCATCTAGTGGTGAAGTTGGCAGATTGCAACCAACTGAATCACCCTCACCCTGATCTACGGTGGCTGCAAAAATGCAAAAGACTCTCATTAGAGCCAGTGTTTGGTTTGTCCATTCGGGGTTTTTTTTCAGTTAAGGATATATCAACCTCCTCAGTCTTACACACTGGGTCTTTAACACATCATTAATATATTCTCAAAACGCTATTACAACAAAAAGAGATTGAAGATTGTTATCCGATCAAGCAGGAAGTCACTGAACTTGTCTTTTTAGCCACATTTAATGTTTTGGCAGTGAATGACACACCTGTAAATACAATATCATTTAAATTACAAACTGATTTACAACACATGAATTCATATTATCACTGGTCATTGCAACAGCTTATTACTTGCTGCATCCTTTCCCAGCGTTGTTTATGTCCATGCTAGCCTTCCCGTCCGCATTTCTGGTGCATTGCTATGTTCTTGAGCACATATTTGCCTGTATTTGTCAGTCAGCAGAACAGTGTTAAACTGTCTGTTTTGTTAACAGACAGAACCTAGCATTCAGCCAGGTAGGAGTTCAGGGTTTGCCAATATTCTTGGCAAGAACTTTAAAGCTGCTTTGTTGGGAGTATCACGAGACATAAAAACTGTACATATTAAGAAAAAACTTCAGGACTTTTGTTGCAATTGTATATTAAAAAAAGAAGCTAATTTTGAGAAGGGCAGATAGATCGGTATAGTGTTGATTTGTGTTACCTGGGGGTAAAAAAACAAGCCGTGACAGAAGTCTTCTGGACTCAGATGAGTGTGACAAGCCCTTTAGACACCAAATAACTGAACAGGAAACACGATTCCCCACCCTGGGCTGTTCTGTCATGAGATGACACGAGTTGGGGAGGAAGCCTTAAGCTGCAGAAAAACAGCCTCTATGTGAAGCTTATCGCTACACAGGTTTGCATCTGTTGCATATTTTCTTCTTTACTTCTAACACGGGACTTGTCTCATTTGATTTCCTCTGCATTAACCTGAATGCACCAGAGTCCAGGCTCTGACTTACACAGTGTATTTCACTGCAGTAAGACAAAATGTTTCTTGGTCCAAGTGGTCTCTCAAGATTCAAAATCATTACCGAGACAAATGAAGGAGAAACATTTTAAAACCTCAGGGGAACTGTAACCACTGCTACAGTGCTGATACAAGTAAATTGCAGAGAAATGCATTACTAGGCTAAAGCTTTTATTCCCCTGTGTATACGGTATTTTTACCAAAGACGAGAAACAAAAACTATCATTATTTTGTTGTGTATCTTAATAAATGTATCTTGTGGACAGCACTTATTTTCGATTACTTCCATTGTTTGCATTTAATTTCAGTAAACCCCAACTAAGAGAGGGCTGCAATAATGAAGTACGGCTTATAACAAAGCGCAGTCCTGAACTAGCGCTGTCAGCTTTTTTCTGAGTCTGCACATGTATGGTTTAGGGTCACTGCAATTTCAGGATGTTGTCGGAGGTGATTCATCATCCTTAGTGACACTGAGAGAGTTTTTCATTAACCTGTGACTGTCAAGTGAGATAGCGCAGCAAAGATCGAGTGTCTAAAAGCTGAAACAGGTGAATAATGGATTGGAAAATGAGGGAGCAGGGACTAATACAACAGTAAAGTGTTAACAGGACATAAAGGTGGAGAGAACCGAGGCTTGTGGCAGTGAACAAAGTTGTAATGTGGTTTGGGAGGAGAAGCTGTGCTTTGCTTATCTGCACAGGCTGACAATTACAAAGGTAGAAAACCTTACTTTGAGAAGTAGAACTGTAATGAAACAGGCCCCTCAAAAACTGGACAAATTCCGTCTGCATGGCTACACACAGCAGATAAGTACAAGGTACAAATGTATGTGTATACAGCCGTTTACACATTATTATTTTGTCACTTTCTTTGACTCCAAAAGTAGTTTCTTACCGGTTCTCATCCCATCTCGTCACATTCTGCTGGTTTGGTCACAGACCCCTTGGCATTCATTTTCAACGCCATGGGAAGCCTGACTCACTACTCCCTCTAGTGGTCACATACATTTACCGTAGCACGTCGGCCTGTGGTTGGGAATAAATTTAATGCATATCTCTGCAATTCAATCCATTGACATTTTTGACATAACGTCAGAACTCTTTATTCTAATCACTCTAATGATAATTTTAGGTCATTTTTGAATATTTGAAAGTAGAAATACTACATATAGCTCCTTTAAAGTCAGTAACTCTAGTTGAGAAGGCTAATATTATCCATCGGCCAGTATCAGAGCCAAGTTCTGCCCACACTGATAGTTTCTTAAATGTTGTATCAGTGCCAATTAATCTGCCAAATTGCTTAGTTAGTCTATCTCTATTAGCGACTTAATTAAAAAATGTACAAAGGTGAGCATTTCAATAATAGTTCATTGTTTCCAATCCACTATTAAATCCCAAATACAACAAAGAAGATGGTTCAGAGATAAAATGGCGAAACCTCACATCGACTGAGCCAATTTATAAATCAAACAATCACACAAGCCTGGCTCTGTCAGCCCCTTTGTTTTGCAGCCAATGCAGGTCTCTTAATGCATTGTTTTGGCCCTCAGTTGCGCACATATTAACTATAACTAATGATGAGATAGAACAATATGACCGCACTGATAGTCAAGCCAAGCTCAGACAAACAACCACACAAAATTGATTCTTCTGAGCTTTTTGACATCACTCATTTTTTTTAATTACTCCCTTTGAGAACAGATCTCTCCTCAAATCCTCTGCCGACTGGCTTTTGATCAGTGGGTGCTTACAAAGGTGTGTGTGTGTGTGTGTTGTCTACATAATTAAGTAAAAGTGAGTGGGGGACACCTGTGTGGAAGATCAATAAATCATCACAGGAGAAATGAATGTTTGAAAGTCTGCTGAGCTCATGGAGCTGCTGTTTAATGGCCATGATAAAGGCAGAGGTGTATATTACTGCTGCCCAGTGAATTCACACTGATATATATATCACTGTACATTTACTGGTGTGTGATAGTCAACAAGATTTATGTAATACAGAATCTGGCAATTTGCTTGATAGCATTAGGAAAAATCTTAATTCTCCTTAAATGTATCTCAGATCTAACAAGCACTGTCAAATTCAGTCAAAATCAGTGGAACCAAAGCTTAATTTGGCTGAAAACACAATTTCCAAAGCATGTTTAGCTTTAATGAGACAGAAGCTTGAGATATGATTGTAGCAAGTAAGGAGCATCCTTGTTCTAATTAAAAACAGTGCACCGCACACTTTTGTTCATCAAAACAGTCTCACAAGACCAGGTCCATATCTAAACGAGAGACTATTTCCTTAGCAAACATGTCACATAATATACAGCATAAAAAGACATAAAAAGAATAACAAATTGGGTAAAGTTTGGTGTAATGGAGCTGCTGCTTCCTTTTTGCAGGGCTTCATACTCACAGTCCACTCATTAAATTCAGTCATACATGAGTTCATTAACTTCATTTTTCAGAATTTAATCTCAGGACAGGAAACGCCATGATCATCATCTCTGAACAATAAGCCACCATCTCGCAGCCAAAAAACAAAACAAAAAAAAACTAGACCATCCATTCTGAAATGATCTCACTTACATAAGCATTAAATATTAGTCTGGATTCACCTTTAAATTTAAACTTGGGTCGTTTTTTGCCAATATGTAAATGTCACTAAATGCCAAATCAGTGAAATAAAAATCCTAACACTGAAACACTGAAAAATGGCACAACTGGGAAAGGTGTCAAACCAAACACTGTTGAAAATCGAATCCGTTAGTACACTATTCGACTTTTAGCCTGATTAATAACTAATTAACTCACTTTCCCTCGTGCTTGCTCAAGCTGCTGTAGAATATTAAAGATGGGAAAGTCGACAGGTAATTTATTGATAGCACTTCATACTTAAAGCTCCTTTTGCCGAGTGCATTAAAGATACTGAGATGCAACAGTTGGAGAAAGAAATGCCGGGGTATATACTCATCACGCAGCTCTGTGTCTCTGGTTTAACTTCATACTTACAATTGGGTTTTTTTTTCAGCCTTTCACACCAGACTTCCTGGTTAATTAATCCAAATGTTTTCAAGGTTGTTTGGAGTGTCTACTGTATTTAATTATGCTTGACTTACTGGGTGATAAAATGTTAATTCACCATTGGGTTTAAAAGAAGTTCTGATATTTGGATGGTGTAGGGGCCAAAATTAACCTTGGTAGACAAAGCTGTCTCCCCAGGCTTTTAAAGACCTTTCAGCTCTCACACATTAGAGAAGTAATCATCATCCACAAGTCCAATATGCCAGATAAATTCCCCAGAGGGGCATGCTTTTCATCAGCTCTGAGTTTAGTTGGCGGTGAAATCCACCAATCAATATGGCAAGTGAATCGAGAAAGTGGATCTGATTTATCAGGATACAGCTTACTACTAACTAGTAATATATTAGTACATATTATTATTAATTTTACTAATACTAACTACCTTAAGACCCTAGTTAAAAGTAGAGGTGCAACATTGTGTCGTTGCTCCTGATCCTGATCTTTTAATAGTATTTTTATACCACGCCAAAGCTGATATTTTCTTACATCATTTTATTTTATTTTATTTCTATAGTACAATAAAATAACTTAGAACTAATAAAGCAATTTAAATATAGTATGTGTGACTGCACGACCCCAAATCAGAAAAAGTTGGGATGTTATGGAAAAGTTAGGGGAAAATAATTAAATAAGGAATAACAATGTGATTTGAAACAGGTGATGTGAACAGGTGAATTTACCATACTGCCACCAATTTTTTATTTTTGATTTGGGGTGGTATTCAAAGCTTCTGTAAAAATTCCATAATAAGCACATTGTAATTCAAAACGTCTGAGAGGAAATGAGGCCTAAGGTTTTCGGGCTTTAGCACATGAAGACCATGACGGAGGATTTTGGCCAATCACTTTTCAGAGAGGGGGAGAAATAAATACAAGTGACTGACAGCTCTAATGAACAAACAGTGACTCATCAGGCATCACTCATCTCTACTGCAGAGACACAGCTCTCCCGTCCATCATATTTTGGCTTCAGTTTTCTGTGGCAGCATGAAATGCCGTTGCGTTGTCCATCTTTATATACAGTCTATGCTTAGGACAGACAGGAGGGATTCTCAATTGTTCCTGATTTCTGTAGCTTCTGTAGTATTATTAGTAGTAGTAGTAATAGTAGTAGCATCGCTGCTATCCTTCAGTGTTCAGTGTTCCCTATTTTGGGTAATATTTGTGAAAAGGCTTGGATCTGCTGGTGGTGGATTTTATGCTTCTGTGCCTTGAGGCCCGGTGTCTCATAATACGTCCATGGTTCTTAGCAAATTTAAAACCTTGGTACAGCAGAGATGTACTAGTATAACAGCCTCCAGGAAATACAGAATTAATATGTTTAAACAATCTGTTTCTCAACTGGATGAAAATACCCTCAGGTTAAAGCGTTTATAATGTTTATTCACATTGTGTTCATATCCTGAAAGCTCAATTAGACCATTTAAAGCTGTCTAAATACCACTATGGTATCTAAAGACCAGCCACTTTCAGGTATTGCTCTCTATTTTTCTCTGTGTCATCTTCCCCAGTAGAGAAGAGCGTTAAAATATATTTATTAAAGCAATGTTCATCCTCCCACCTACCTTGACCAGATCCTCCAGCTCAGAGTTGTTTACACAGGCGTGCATGGCCAAAAAGTCTAGTTTTTCTGCAAGAATGGCCAGTTTCTGGGAACTTTCATGCGGCTGCTCCAGTGCGCTGAACACCGTGGCCCCGATGATGAGGTAAAGCACCACCAAGAAGAAGATGGCTGAGACTGTTTTCCACCTCATGACGGTGGTCCGGATGTCACGCTCTTCATCCTCCGGGGCGCTCAGCACCACAGGTTTAGTCGAGAACGACAGGCGAGGTTTTGAGTTGTGGGCAGCAGACTTCGGGTCAAGAAGGTCAGGTGCGGCCACTGTGAGGATGAGACTGATTAGTGTGGATCGATTCTTACTGCCTTTCCCCCAGTTCTTTATTGCTTTGTTAGCTATATTGTGATCTGCTTAACTTTCCATCTATATTTTTGTCTGCCAGGTTACTAAAATCTTTGACACACAAATCTAGAAGTATAATGCATATAATCTGAGTGAATAATTGAATTAAATATACTATGCACTTATAAAGGAAAGCTAGGAGAGATATTAAAGAAAAGAGCAGGATGCCAGACATTTCACTGTTGTAAATGTCTTTACAACAGTCAGTAAGTCGTTAATATTACGCACATACATAGGAATCCAGGACAGATATTTCCCTGAACACTGTAGTAAAATATCATTAGTATTCAATCCTATTCCTCCCTTTCATAATGTAAAACACTTAGAGGTTTTTAATCACGTGGTTCAAAAACATTCACCACTCTAGATCTTAATGTCCAGTTAAATCCAGTTTCTATTACAAAACTGGAACTCTTTTTCTTCTAACAAAAAATCATTCAGCGGAACAGCGCCGCTACACAACCTCTGCAGGAAGGATCTGGTGGAGCACTTTCCTCTCACGAGGAGTTCAAAGCCCTGTCTGCAAAAAATACTCCACATACTCACCCACAATCCTTACACTCATCTCTGTAACATACCGTTTTGCCTTGATTTCAATGTAAGGTCTGCAAATTCAATGAATAATCAAAGTCAGCACTTGTCAAAATAATCATAATCTAACATAAACTTGAACAGCCGTCTGATATCTTTCTCCTCACAGGCTTGTGACTAAAATACTACCAACATTTTTTGTTGTTGCTTTTGGGTCCCAGCACAAATAAATACAAAAGCTGAATAAAGCTCATAAAATATTAAACATTCTTTGTCACAATCCCGCTTTGCAAGCAGCTTGCTAGATGCAATTATATAACCACCCCATGAGGTCCTAATAGCCAGTAAACAACTTATGGGGAGGCTCATACACTTAACAATGTGCTACCCCTTGTGAAACAGCAGGGTAAATGACAGATTAATGTTAATGTCATAGTTTGTTACTATACTATTTATATTATTACAAGACTGAGATGAGTATTTTCTTGGTTTCTGTCTGCTTAAAATGGTTTTGTGAAAGACCATCAGACCTCTCATGCTTGCAAATAATGCGGCATACTTCTGATAAAACCTATGAAAACAGAAGTTCAAATAGGAATAACGAGATGATTGTAAGTATATAAATAGGCTACAAATTAAATAACATTTTTTTTTTGTTTTGAATTTTTCCTAGCATCCCTCATAAGCAGCTAATTTGACAGCTGGTTAATACATCTTTTCATTTTGTGATGTTGAATTTCAACTAGTTGTTTGCGCACTTACTTCTCTACCATCTCTTCTCTCTTTGTTTCCTCATCGACGGAGCTTTCTTCGAGAAAACGGAAAGAAACCCTTTCTATTAAAGTCGTTTTTTGCCTCCAGTTTTCCCACTGAGGGACGTGTCCGTTCTCCACATGGTCTCAGCGAGCTGCGCTTCCCACCAGTCTACAATCTCCGGAGAAAATACATCCAGGACATCGCGTTCCCACCAAAAGGCGCGCTAGGATGGAGCATAAAAACATCGAGGGGAATAAATCGCTTCCACGAAATCCGTCCAATTGTTTGGAGACATTGCGCCAGACAGGTGCCTACATGGGCAGGCGCGGAGGTTTGGATCGAGCGGTCAGAGGAGGTTGGATACTTGAGACTGCAGCTCCCACTACTCTGAGGTGTAGACAGTGTGCTGAGAGGAGCGACTTGCTCTTCACTACTTGTGACGCTTCCATCCTCCGAATGTATCTCACATGACCAAGTATGAACATGACATTTAAGGTTCTTGCCAACTTCCTTATAACGCAGATGTGGAAAAGTGGTGCCACACGGTATTGAAGATGTTTGCCATTTTTACATTATAGTTATGAAATACCTCTTCTGTTCTTGAGTGACAGAGGGAAGCTGCAGAAGATAAGCCTCTAGATTTCTGCAGGGATTCGAAGCTGACTGATGGAGAAAGGGGTGAGCATCTTATTTTGTAGTGGCTATACACACTCTGAAGAGTAGATGTCAGTGAAGAGTGCATTAATTGAATTAGTAAGACACACTGTGTGGTTTATTTCCGAGATGTGACTTACTACTCTCCTTGGCATCCACGTATGACCGCTACACAAATAAAGGACACTGGAGATGACAGAAGAGCTTTTCATTAATTTGATTGTCAGCTGCTGCTCAGTTCCTTTTCGGACACGTTTGCAGATGTGCAGTAATATTGATCCCATTTGCATGAGGGACTGTTAGGCTTATAGGCCTAATTGAATGGAGACATGTGTAGCTGTTTGTCTTTGCTGCTTTGACACACAGACACCTACAAGGAGGTCCCGTGCAGCATGTTAATGAGGGTACAAGAAAGATTTATCTAAAAGAGAATTACTATTTATATGCTTTACACACCAGCGAACATGCTCTTATATGGGTACTACAGGCTGCAACCGGTGCCTGTTTGAAGTTAATTTACAATAATAACCAGTCCCCGTATGACACCTTAAGACAGTGCATTATTACTACAGTTGGCCAAAATGCCTAAATTTAGAGGACAGACACAAGCCATGTCTAATAAACCACAGAGACACTGCGTTGGCATGAATCATTTTTACTGTAGACAGCAAGTGTTATCTTTCACAGGGTCAAAGGTCACACCAGTCCGAGAAGAGGATGGATATCTGCGTTTAATGGAGCTTCTGCTGCTGAAACATATACTTGCATAAACAATACACTTCACAGAAGGCTTCTTACCACTAATAGATTGACAGACAAACTCTTACCAGAACTACAGCAGCTGAGCTGTTTTCACATTCCATATCTTGTGCGTGGCTTTGCATTTTATAATTTAAAACTCTTTTGAAAATTCTCTTTGCACTGTTTCATTCGTTTCCAGTATGTCTTCTTAACTATTTCCGAACCGTTATTTCTTATCAAGGTGAAAAGAGAAAAAAAAACTATTCAATTTTAAGCCTCCATTCAATAAATTATTACAGCCCAAGTCATACGCTTTTTTCTGTGCACAGGTGACTTATCTCTAAATTGGCTGCCAGCTCAGGCTTGTTTGTTATCTGTGCGAAGTCACACACCATTAAGCGCAGAATCATTTCCTCAGACACACTCAAATAAATGAAAGAACGGAAATTTCTGTTGACTTCTTATACGCAGTTAAAATGCGGCAATGCAAAATCAAATTGGAGTTAGTTGATGTGACGGAAGAAAAAAAAACAACAAATTAAGGCGACGGAGACTCTTCAGAACTTTATCTGTCCTTTTAAGAATCAGCTCAGATGACGCATGAGGCATTTTGTCAGTTTTCATCTGACTAATGACCCTCAAGATGTATTAACTCATGCTTCTTGTCCTAATTTGCTGACTGTATCCCTGCAGCAGGAACGCACCTGCAGCAGGACCATATGGCTTTTATTACATGACAGTAATGTTATTATCTGGGACATTGTTGCAGTAATGGATCCAATTATCATAGTAATCTCCTTTTGTGTGACACCAAAAACAGCAGACCCTGGTCGAGGGAGCTGTTTTTGAAGTCACCTTTGACCCGTTTGATAAAAGGTACATACAAAGTGGTTTCTCAGCTTGAATCTGACACTAATTACAATTTGAATTTTGAGCTTGGTGTTTCTTTTTTAGCAAAACTATTTTTAAGGACAATAGACAATTTTCCAATATGCTGCATCAGCTTCAGGGGGATAGTTTTGCGTCCTGTGCCCATTATTTTCATAATGTGATAAAGCATACAGTGCACAATAGGGTGCATTATTTCCCTTATTTTCTTCCAATGATCAAGTGAGACGACTATGCCCGATATTTTGTGATTCTATAAGTACTGTATTTAGGAGTTCCAATTCAAGCTGGAATATTTAGCTATTATAGAATAGCACAGGGGGTCGACAACCTTTTCTGTCTAAAGAGCCATTTTTGGCCCAGAAAGAGAAAAAAATATGTGCCTGGAGCCGCAAAAAATATTTGAACCCTTTAGATGCAGGTGACAGATGACATATGATTCACATTGTAGTTATTATTCAATGTGTAGTCAACACTTTTTCACAA
>JAPQRN010000017.1:14691163-14701285 GCA_037367275.1 Coranthus polyacanthus | reverse complement strand
ACTACTACTACTACTGCTTCTACTACTACACTTCCACATACACCATATTATGGCTGTAAATACTCACTGGAGTGTTAAACGTATTCACTTTTCATGTGTTATAAAAAATGAAAAACCCTGCATTACATTCTCCTTTAAGTGGAGATTAGATTAACTTCATTATTATTATCCCCATATTAGTATGTAGCGTAGGCATGTCTGTACAGCAGCAATGATACAAATACTCATAATAATAAAAACTGATAATGATTACAGCTTTACACACTGCACTGTCCTGGATTACTAAACACAAGTATTCAATATAAGAGTATGTTGTGTGGCGTTTTATTTTTGTATGATGTTTTATTTCGTGTAAGATTGCACATCACTAGTGATCTCCTTTAAAAGAGACGACTGCAAAATTCTGGATGATACTGGACAATTGATCAGCGATTGACTTATTCCTGCTCCAAACTATCTTTTTTTACATCAACCTTTAAAAACCCATTATTGATCGACCTTTATTTAAAACTGCGAGGATGAAATTCAGTCAGGTATAATCACTTATTTTAGGGAAAAAGGACTAAATGTTAATGTTCCCCTCCGCTTTTTCAGTGTACAAAGTTGAACACTATGAGGGTTTTCTCACATTCACCTGCTGACGGTGTAAAGTTTCTCTGAGCTCACCAAAACTTGAATTTTAGAATGAATTTATGGGGCGACGGAAGTACCGTTGTTAAATGAAAATATTTTGGATCCAGTCACCATCTATTGAGCAGCTTTTACAGACGACATGTGAAAACCTGAAGCCACCAGTGCACAAAGTCGAAAGTGAACTTTTAGGAAAGCAGGAAATATCTAGTGCCCAGCAGATAAATGAACAATAACTGCATGTTAAGAGACTTCAAGGTGTACAATGAAGGTCAGTGAGAAGTGGTGACTTTAACAACTTCTTAACAAGGTGTTGAAGTTTTTGTGCAAAAAACTCAGCTAAACTCAAGTTCTTATTCAATGCAGATTATTTATTATACATCATAACATGACTGAAGGGGACCTTTAAATATTAGCATCCAGACAGATCGTTATTATCCTCAAATACAATGATCATCCGTAGTCTTATGATATACTGTAGTACAGACATACATACCACAAGATAAAACTTAAAAGGATGTGAGAGGTTTGCGTTGGGTTTCCTGTACTGAAAGTGTTTAATCAGATTAGAAACATGCAGATAAACACACACACAAACACGGGCACAACCAGGTTTCTGTGCATGATGGATGTGGCAGATAAACTGGCCATTAATCTCATTCATACAGTCTTCTATCAGCACAGCCCCAGAGGCAGCTGACGCAGTGATCTGAATAGACTGGACCACAAGCTCCACCATCCATAATGTCAGCACAGACTCACACTCCTGCAGAGCGCGCCGTGTGTGTGGCGTTTCAGACGACGTTTAACTACTGCCATTGTTAAAGCTGCGTGAAACCAAAGGCCCCCGAGCACCGAATATACACAGGGTCCTCATCAATACTGTTTATTAAATATGACACCAGCTCCAGTAATGTTGATGTCTGATATGATTTATCACAGACTCCTCGACTGATTACCTTCTTATTGTTTGGTCAATCAGGTTGTACTTAAGGCTGCAACTGACTATTATTTTTTATTGAATAATCCATTGATTATTTTTTCGATTAGCCAATTAATCGTCTGGTTAATTATCGATAAATAATAACCATAACTTCTACCATTAATCTTTCAACCTTTTATTGCAGCACTGTCGCATAAAAAATAGATCAGTGGAGAAAATGGCTTTGTTGTGCCTGAATTGGTTTGTTTATTAAATATTTTTTTAATTATTCTTTCGCCTCAGCTGCCTGTCACCATATTTCTGCGCTTGTTGCATCCGTTGTTTCAAATTAAAAGCCCTCTGCAAAGTCCTGTAATCACGACTTCACAACACTTCATAAAATTCTTATTTCCGGCATGCTCAGGAGCGAGAGCTGGGGTAACTGGGGATAAATGTGAGCAGTGAAGAGATGAGGAGGAGAAAGCTCATCATCAGCTCCAGAAAAACAGAGCGTTAAGTTCTGTTTTACCATTTGCCCAATTCAGCAAGTGAGTTCCTAGATTCCCAACCTCAACGTGGCAGTTTATTTGCCCCAGAAACAACCCCTTATTGTTGAGCTTCATGCTGAAGCACATTTGCATCTCATCAGTTCACTTTCTGTCTGCACTGGTCTCTGTTTCTACTAAAGGTTGTGCACATCACACAAATGACACATTTTGGATTCAAAATGCTGTATTTTGCCTGAAGTTGACAAGTTTAAATCCCTGACAAGAACCTGTGTCAAGTCAGTACCTGCAGTGAAAAAGATCTACTTAGCGCCTGATCAAAATGTGTGTTGAAGTACAGTCATCGGAATATGGTTAATGTTACGGTTGAGGCTCCACAGAGATTAGACAGAAGAATGATGTTTAAAAAAGGATCTATTTATGCTTCAGTATCAGGCATAATGTGTTTTTTTTGTTGCCGTATGTGAAAAAAACTAGAATGACAGATGAGTGTAGCAATGATGTAATCCCATTCAAGCTCTAGCTGTTAAAATCTGTCCTGGTCAAATAATCACCTCTAAGACATGTCTGCACTGCAGTCCTGTGTCTTCACAGGCCACAGCAGAGAACAGGTATCCAGCACGAGGAACATACAGGACGCTGTGCAAAGACACCACTGCCCTCTGCTGGAGGACAGGACACACTGTACACAGGTGATTTATTTCCACTGATGTCATGGCACCAAATTCAAAATGTAGACGGGGTCGGATAAGGTAGGACATGTGGATCTAGAGGCTTTAGAATCATATGATATTTTAAGGCCTAAAATTCAGATTATTGCATTTTAGACTCGTTAAGGGTCTGTGGAAACCCTGCAGTCGCAATATTAAAAAAGTGAAAGCTGTAGCCATTACAGTAGTGTTTGATAACTTACCGGAGTCAGGACGGTCAGAGCTGCTGTGCAGAGCGTCAGGGTGGGGCAGGCTGTAAATGGTGACCACACCGGCGGAGGTGGCAACCGCCAGAAGACCCAGTCTGGGCAGGAAAGGAGCCTTGAGGGGGTGGAATGAGTTTATGAATGCAGCCAGATTTCAATATAAACTAATAACAGTCGTACTTGTTTTTAAAGTGTGCACCGTTGCTCTGTCACTACTAACCTTTCTGCTACAGCTGGGAAGCTCCCAGGCTCCTGCAGGACACCACTTGAGCTGCCAGATGAAGCCTTTGTCCTGGGCCAAGCCATAGGTCAGGGCCGGCGGAGAATCTGGTCTGCAGAGACAGGTGTGCATGAAAAAGAAAACAAATGAATAAGAATACGTAGTACAAGAAAGGAAAGATAATTCTCTGTTAACAAAAAATGTGAAACTAACCCAAGAAACTGTAGGGTGACTAAAGAACGACCAGAATCCAAAATTAAGAGACCAATTCTGACCATTAATCATGAAAACCAAATGCAAGGACAGGGACAAGGGTATTCCTGAAAATACAATTTTAATTCACACACAGCAAATATTAGCAGCTTTCATTACTGAAACAAGAAGCTGATTAACTGCTTAGTCAATCGGCTGTTCAGTTTTGATTAACGATTCATTGTTTAACTCATTTATCAAGACAAAAGGCTCAGTATGAGCGACATCACTTCCATTATGTGAGGATTTGCTGCTTTTCTCTGTTTATATCTTCTCATATCATAGTTTCTTGAATATCTTTGTTGTTTTTGGATGTTGATTTGACCAAACAAACATTTTCAACCTGTCACCTTTTGTGAAACTCACTTGTCACTAATTCCTCACATTACATGAACAAAAGAAATCATTTCAAATACAAGCAGTTGTTCGCATCACAGCCAGGATGTGCACACTTCCTCTGTACCTTTTGTCATACTCGAGTTTGCCCACTTCCCACAGCTGTACCAGTCCCGGTCCGGTGTACGTCTTGTTGACGTGGTGCTGGTCGTCCATCCCTCGGTGACAGGCCACAGCTATGTGCTGAGTGGCCGGAGCTCCATCAGGTGTAGGACACCACTCCATGGCCCACACCGGTCCGCCTGCACACAGGAACATGTCCCAGCGCTCAGGGTGAGCAGGCAAAGACCCGAACCTGGTCAGTTACATCAACAGGAGAGATTAAATGAGGACAGCTTTGTCTCCTGTACATGGTTTAAAAGTTAGGTTTCTTCCTGCTCAGTCTCACCTGCCGAGTCTTTGCAAGGGCGTCTTCTCCTTACTGAGGCCTTCTCTGGACACCATGAAAGCCGCTGATTGAAGTTCCTGAGGCAGGTATTTCTCCAAATCACTGAATAACGCATAAGACACACAAACCTTTCATACCCCGCAAAAAACCCTGGCACGGTTGTTACTAGTCAAACATTTCTATTAGTTATGTTTCCAAATATTTATATCATATGTTTTAATAAAATAGTTGTAGTTTTTGCTGAGCAGAGGGTTTAGACTCCTGAAAATCTGACACGTTTTTGGTTTTTAAATATATTCAGCTATTAACAGCTACTGTAATAAAGTCTGAACGAACCCACAGATTACAGGTAATGTTTTTTAAAAATCTACCTTTGTGGTACGAGGTTCCAGGCAGTGATTGAGGGAACCCACTCTGGGAACACCCAGCTGCTGTAGTGCTCCTCCCGACTGGAAACACAAACAAAATAATAAGAGATTTACTCAAATTCTTGTTTCCCGGTGTTGTTTTGCAACAATGAATTTGTTTGAATAAGTCCATGACTTATGTTTGTTTTATGCTACATTGAGTACATCAAGTGATAAAAACACACAGATTCCGATAATGATAAAAATATTATACTGACAATATCTCTAAACTTTAAGAGGAAGATTTAATTCTATCTGGTGTAAATCCACTATTTCAGGTTCACCGTTGCTTAAGGTTTACTCCATCTGAAACAATCAAATCAAGGCTATCACTGTTGTTTAGCTTGTCTTCTTGCATCATCTGTGTTTTCAGTCCTTAAAAAGGGAGATCTTCTGCATGGGTAAAGAAGGTGAGTACAAACAACCACTATCAGACTGCAGGAGGAAGAGTATGGACTTACAACTTCTTGTTTATCTCACTGGATTCACAAACGGTCCTCATGGAGTTGCCGGTAAGTCCGTTGGGGGTTCTGATGGTCGAAAATGTCTGCAGGAGAAGACGAAAACTGGTGGGTTTACGGCTGTTCGGTCATATTAACTTAAATGTTGGCCTGAAGTAAACTTTCACAGGTATTAATCAATGGTTTTCATCATGAAGATACCATGTAATTGTAGAAAACATTAAAGTAGTTCAGATTTCTTGCGTGATCCCTCTTGTAAAGAGGTGACACTATGTCTCAATATCACTGAGCGAAAGTCAACTGTAACTAATGGGAAAATGATACCCAGAAAGAAAAGAATTTTCTTTTTAATACAGCGTGAATATCCAGAAATGAACAGTGACAGCAACGTGATAAATAACTGGTACATCATATTTTGGAGCTTTTTTAATTAGAAGTATAATAGGTATGAATTTAGTTGATGCAGTATAACTGTGGGACGCCACTGAAATGTCTTTTCTGACCCACTTCCTTGTTCAAACTCACCACATTTCAAAGAGACAAATCAGAGATTAGAAAACTACTGACATTATTCATGCTGACACGAAAAGCTGCAGGGCTCCTTCCGCCTTTCCCAAAATCCAAGTCCACGTCTGACTCCTCTCCCTCTTCTTCTTCTTCCATCTCCTCCACCGCTTCTTCTTCTTCTTCTTCGTCAGCATCTGGCACAAAGTCTTCATCTTCTTCAGCATCGCTGTCAAAGTTATGACGTTTCCTCTTTTGGCCTCGACGTCCTGCTCAAACAAAGGACAGAAGCATTTCATGTATGGCCACCACCACAAGGTTAACTTAAGATGCAGCAGCCCATTAACTTTGTAAATGTAAATTAGTGCTGTACTTGTGACTTTAAATAGACATTAAAGTCCTTAGAGATGTGTGAGGTGTGTGAGAGAGCTTCTACGTTTTTCCACACATACATTTCAATAGATTTCTTTAAGGTTTGGGGAGAAATGACACAAAATAGGAACTAGACGAGCAGTCAAAGACTTCCCGGCTGTACCTTTGCCTCCTTTGGGTGTTTTCCGCGCCGAGCCTCGGTGCGGTTCTGGTTCTGTGTCGATGTAATCACCGTTGGCCGCTGGCTCGGAGCCTGGCTCGTCACCGGGCTCGTCACCGGGCAGGCTGAACACTTCTTTTGCCAAAGAGTGGAGGTACTTCAGTGCCCTGGAAGAATGTTTTTTTTAAAAAAAAAATTTAACACTGAATGACGAGGATGGTCGGTTAGAACTTGGTACAAAGGATAATAAAAGCTAGAATCTTCTGGCCAATCGGGTTGACAGTGGTTTAACTTCTTCTGCCAGTTCCCACACAACTTTCACCCACACCTTCTCAATTCTCATTGAGAATGAGAACAACTTGCATCTACTTTTAGTAGTAAACAGTCTAAATTCTCTGATTCCAGCCTCTTGAATGTGAATATTTTCTGGCTTCTTTACTCCTCTATGACATTAAACTGAACATCTTTGGGTTCTGGACCAAACAAGAGACCAAGAACCCATTTGAGCACAACATCACAAGTTCACGATAGTGCACACAGTAAATGATGCGACTTACGCTTTAGCAGCACCTCTCTTGGGACGGCCGCGCGGTTCTGCCTCGTCTTCAGGTTGAATCGGAGGCTCCGTCTGACTAATCTCACATGCTGGATTTGGAACTGGTTCCACTTCCTGTACAGTTTGCTTCCTCACGTACTTTCTCTTTGGCTTTGGCGTCCCGTTCTCCTGCTTCAACGTACCTACACCTTCACCCTCTCCGGCGGGAACATCCCCATCTGTGGTGGGAGTTTTTCTGGCTGGCGTCTTTTTTGAGGTGGTCTTCTTGGCTCTAACTGTCTTTTTAGGAGTTTTCTTTGCGATTTTTTCAACAGAGTCTTGAGGTGTTTTTTCTGATGGTTCCGGTTCCCCATCGACAATCTGTCCTGTGGCAGTTTTAGCTTTTCCACGCTTGACTGGAGTCTTTTTAGAAACTGCTTCTCCTGAGCACTTTCTGGTTCGTTTCTTCTCGGGGCTTTGCACATTTAAAGCTTCATCGGTCTCATAATCCGTATATTTGGAATTTTTTTTCCGTTGTCTTCCTCTTGAGCTGGGTGTTAAATCAAAAGACTGCTCTGACGGCTTCTCTTGCCCTACAGGAGATTATTATTATTATTAATCCATAGACAGTTTTTCAATCTATTAAAAAGACAATTCCGAGGATGAAGAACCATGTTGGCAATTTTATACTGTAACTCTCCTGTTAGTAAAGCAGTTTGTGAGGCATAGCGGGCACCAATTTGCATGAATTAATACATTATTTCTACTTAAATTAATCAGTTTTGTGCATAATTATATCATCAAGTACTTACCTCGAACTCACAAATAAATATAACTATGTTAAACAGTACTGACGTTAACATTAACCATCAATGCAATCCAATGCGAAAGACACTACTAAAAAATACACTAATAAAAAAATATCAAGACAAATGAATGTTAATGATAATAAGGAACTCTGTATTTATGGACACTTTGTGGAAATAACAAAAACTACCCTTCCAACCACTAATTAGTCCACGTGACTTTGATCACGTTACCTCTCATCTGCTTCGATGTAAAAGCTAATCTGAAACAATATCACATCATAGTAGGTGGTGAAGTAAACCTTGTTCAGAGTCAGTGGCATCCATAGGCTCCGGGGTTCTTGTGCCGCAGTCGTTTTGTCGGATGGCTCCTCATGTGTGGAGCAAGTTTCCTCTCACTCTGTCCGCCCGGCTGCTCGGACAAAAACAGAAAAAAATAAATAAATGTAAGCAGACATCGCATTTCCTTTTATGGCACAGACCGAATTGCTAAGGGTGCCGAAAAACGTCCAGTATCATTTTCATATTTCAATATCTAAGGAGAAAATCTCATCAGTATGGTTTTTATACATTTTATTTAATAATATATTATGTTAAGAGACAACTTCAGGTTGTGGTAAATAGGTTTATTTTTTATGCTGTAAACTGCTTTAAGTGGAGACAAATGCAAATGACTAGAAAAATAAATAAAAGATTTCTACTTTACCACTGTATTGCAATTTTCTTTTTTGTTAAAATGAAAAATACAAATGGACAGCTGTGTATGGGACCTGGTTTTAATATCCTCAGTGTTACGTTTTGCCTCAAGCCCTGATCATCTGTAAATTAAACACAAAAATAAATAGGGATGCACAGATATATCGCCCTCGATTACTGACACTGGCGACAGCAGTGGTCCATGTTTATCTGTTGTCATATTAAAGGTTGTGTCATACATTTGTGTGATTGAATTTGTCTCATTCAAACGTGGTGTGATGGAAGCCTTAAAGACTTTAAAACAGCTGAGTTACTTTCATATAATAAAACAGACAAAACACCGGTATCGGCCAAATTGTTATCTTAAATATCGGTGACTGTATCAGCCCTAAAAATAAGAGTTAACATGTCCAGGTGTCATCAGAATACATCAGTGTTTCCTCCTTTGGTCTGGATTAGGGCTGCACTTGTGATTATTTTCATTATCGATGAATCTGCTGGTTATTTTCGTGTTTAACCGATTAATCGTTTGCTCTATAAAATGTTAAGAACACCCTCGAATCTCCTATAACCCAAAGTAACATCTTCAGAGCTTTTTTCACCAACATAAACAGTTCATTTCATCGACTAATCGGTTGATCGTTGCAGCTGGTCTGGATGCTTCAGAGCTAATGACACTCACCGATGACAGTAAAGTGAGCCGAGGGGATCCAGGATGTGGGGATTAATACCTCGTTACGTGGGTTACGTTTACGGAAAAAAAGATTCAAGTGAAGTTTAGACCAGATGACACCGACATACGAGGTCTTGTATCTTTTAGTCTGTGACTGACGCTCTGTGGACCAAACCTCGTGTAATAATATGACAGTTTAATGCGATCCAACCGTACCACCAACAGCACACGGCTATTAGACAGACTGCGAGTCAAAGATCTTAAAAGCTGGGAGCCATGCTTTAATTCGGCACGGCTTTCAAACATCAAACGTCCAATTTAGCAAGTTAATATAGTGCTAAACTCCTGTAACTTTATTTTCCCAGTGACTGACATCTTCTCTAGCCACGCTATTATGCTAACGCCGAACAGCTAAAGCTAACTGGCTAAAGTGGTTTTCGAGCGCGCACTGTCCTGAAATAACTGCAATAAACTATTAAAATCGGCCCACGAGTGACACACATTACCAAGACTGTTGCTGCTACTGTTAAAAACTCACCCTGCGTGGACCACAGGCTTCTTCCCCGGTGGCGAAGGCTGATGTGCCTCGTACCGATCCCCGGTTTGCTAGGATCAGGTCACTCGAGATCGAATCCCAAACTAAACGAAACTGAATAATATCACTGTGCCCGCACGGACACAGCCGGCACATAAACCTAAACCTTATTCTTTGGCGGCCGGCAGTAAATGAACACCACCCGCGCCGTTTCCAGTTCTTCAATATAATGAAACTTCAATTCTTCCTTACATCAGACCGCCATGTTAACGTACGAGCCTGGTGGTCTACACCGCCCCCTATGTATCCAAACTGGAACTGCACTGTTTATCCACAGTAACGCAACAAACGCGACACTTCAACAGGACTTGAGCTGCTGCTACTGGACGCAGAGGTCGTGTCTTGGGTCGCAGGCTATTTCTGGGAATATGCCGTGGTAGTGTTTAACTGCAGTAGTATATATACTCAAGTACTTCACGTAAGTACAAACTTGAGGTGCTTACTTTACTAGAGTAAGTCTGCTTTCTGCTATATTTATGTAAAAAATACAGGCTACAATATTTGCAAATATTATAGTTAAAATAAATAGTAGGCCTATTATAAGATTTCAGTAAAATTATATACTGCTGTACACTGGGTCAACAGTAAAAGCTCATAATAAAATCACATAACTAACAGTAAAATCAACCCAAATTGAACTTTGCTTAATAACATCTGTTTACCTTTAAACACAGAATCTCTCC
>JAPQRN010000017.1:14666839-14684463 GCA_037367275.1 Coranthus polyacanthus | reverse complement strand
AAAATATAAACTTATGTTGTGCAAAACTTTTCTTTTGTGTCCACTGTTATGACAATGATGCCTTTGGTCCAAAAGACACCGTGTGCGCCGTGAACGCTCCATAGCAACAGCCCTGTTACTGGGTCAACTCTGACGGTGGAAGTACTGCAGCCGAGACCAGCACGATTAAAGAAAAGCATCAGGTTCTTCACGATATGGAAGATGTGACAGCCAAAAAGAGTGACTTGTAAGAAGGCAAGTAGAACAAATAGAGTAAATGGTATTTTGTGTTTTTTGCTGTTTAAATTGTAGGCTACATATCGCTATTTAAAACATGTTTGTTAACTGTTCTACCATGGCCAGAATTCTGCAAAATTAACAGCCTAAAAAAGTCTAGTGTAAAATCTGACACATTCTTCTTCTCCTCTTCTTTGTTGCACACTTGAACACATTTTGAGTTGTATGAATAAACACATATCCCCATGTATCGTCTTGCCTTTTTGTCATCAGGCACCAGGTCTGATTGAAACTTCCTCTTAGGCCAGTCTTTGGGCAGCTCGTTGTTTGCGATCTCAGCCAGATGGAAGTTGGCCACCTGCGCTGACGCTCTCTGCACCCGGCCGCTGGCCGTCCTCTCCGGGTTGGCCTCCCTGTGGGCCTTCAGCACCTCGTCTTCCTCAGTCTTCTGTGGTGTCTGGACAACATCGACAGGAGAACCTCATGAGGCTGGTGATCATTAGACTCCCCCACCTTCAGAAATCCAACAATGACTCAAACAGAGTCGATATTAACCCGTGTTATCAAGAACTAAATAAGTGACTGTGATTTAATTGAAACATGTGACTCACAGGGGCGTGCTCTGACTTCAGGTGGTATTCAAGACCAGCCTTGGACTTGTAGGTTTTCCCACAGTGAGAGCAATTCAGCAGCATCTTCTCCAGCTCTGACTCCTCCTTCCCACACTTCTTCATGTGGTACACGTAGCCCATGATGCTGGTGAAGGCAGCGTTACAGCCCTGAAATGAAAACACAACAGACGATCAGTGTCAGCTCTCGTCTCATTTAACTAAATGTCTGTCTTTTGACATGAGTTAATCAAGGCTCGAGGCTGTGTTCTGTCACCGTTATACATTTTATGCTTTTTTTGGCGTTTTCACATGATACAGTCATGTTTATCTTGTAAATAATAAATAATAATAAAGGTGGAGTATAAGGGTAGTTACAAATACTTAGGAACAAATATAGACAAGTGTTGTGTAAAAAGAGACGGCGGCGCTTATACTATCCTGAGAAACTAAGATCATTTAATGTGGATAGGACCTTGATGCACTTGTTCTTGTTGCAGAGTTGTCGTTGTCTTTCTCCATAATCTGCTGGTTTGGTGATCACAGGCAGTGTCAGAAACAGTGAGAAGATCATGTGAAACAAACAAGCCTGTCAGAAGTGTTTGATAGAAATGTTTTAAACTGTGCTGTCAGCCAGCGATCGCACTCCGTACCCAGAATTCACTGTTGTGCCTTCAGGCTTGTGCTGCAAACCGCAAAGATAAGGAGTTACCCAGTGCAACGAGATTATTATGTAATGGTTTTTTATGTATTTATTGTATACGTTTGTTCTTTTATCCAGTCAGAATTGCTCCGTGTTACGTGTCGTCGTCTCCGTTTCTTGCATGTTCATCTATCTGGCTGTTGTGCTGCATCCAAATTCCTCACATGGGATCTTAAAGAAGCCTGGATCGAACCGGTTAACGTATCGTTTTAGAACAAATTATTACACTTTACCTCTTTGGAGCATTTTAATTTGCCCAGTCGCTTCAGGATTTTACGCAATTTGTCTTTGATGGCACGATCGTCCAGGTCCTTACTATCATCTGCTGAGGGCTGAAAAAGGGGAGATGAAATCAGTATCAAACACAAAGAACAACCCACTCAATTTTAACTTAATGTGAGAGTTTCAGCAAAGGTTCCTTAAATTAAAAAGCAGGTTCATTAGCAGAAGAAACTCTCCCAGACCAGTAAAAACAGAGATATCTGCTAAAATTGTGTCAAGAGTTAAAAGAAGCAAACATGAAAAGTTGAGAGAAGAGTTCTCACCAAGTGGCTGTGGTCGGCCATGATGTGATACTTCATTCCTGTTGAAGACTTGAGCTGTTTCCCACAGTGTTGACAGGTAAAGGGTTGCTGCACACACAGATTCATTCTATTATGACTGGGAAATTGAGATATTTTATATTTCTTTCATACTTTTTCCGCGGTTTAGAGTCAAGAAAGCAGGAAATTAATTAGCCTATTACACGTTGCGAGAGTGACAGGTTCTGGTTTCTCTTTTACACTGCTGGATATGATACTGTTTCACTATGTTTACTATTATTCTTATGTGCAATAATAACAGTGTTTACGGTTTATTCCTTTATACTATATATTGTTCTTATCTTCTATTTTTTCATGTTTTTTAACCCTAATAATTATTAATAAAGGATTATCTTATCTGATCATTCATGAGTATATTTTAGTAGACATGTATACAGACTTGGCATTAACTTAACTTGTCTTTTAAGTAAGACTGACCTAAAACCAGCTTTCTTCAACACATATAAGACTATGAAGACGTAGATGCAGTAGCGGGTTTGATGCTTTTGGTTAGAGAATATCAATAATTTGAATTTAATGTCCTTAATTAAGCCCCAAAATGTACAATTAGTCAGTGATTTCTTCATAAATATCATCAGAATTGGCTCCGATGCCCTTAAAAATGGAGAAACTACTCGCTATAATTTGGGTGACTCTTTAAAATAGTAATACAGATACAGTATGCATCAGGATGCACGGAAATGCCAGTTCAGATGACACCCAAGTCATGCACAATGACAGCAGCAATTCAAATCTGTAACAGTCTGTCAAACTGCATCTCGTCCAGAAGATATCAGAGATGCAAACACTGAGCGCTCACCAGTCGGCAGTTCTCCATGTGCTTCTTGAGCCCCTCCACGGTCTTTCTGCTCACACTTTTACATTTTGGACACGTAACTCTGCCTTTGGCCACAATCTGGAGCTGCCAACGCTCCTCTTGGCTTCCTGCAGACACCAACACATAAGGATGCTGTTTATTTAAAACAACGCGTGATGGAGAGGCCGGTGTGAATATAAAAGCCACAGCTCTTCCTCTAAACTCCCCTCTCTCTCACCCACCTGGAGGGTAGGTGGGAGGCTCCTTCTTGGTGGACAGGACCGGAGGTTTCTGGTCCTCGCTGGGCTGAGCTGTCGAGGCTTCTGGATTGTTCTGGGCTGCGTCTGAACCTGGAATATTTTGAAAAGAGTCATTCCTTATTCATGATCATCTAAGAACTGGTCATGCAGGAGAGAGTCTCCCAAATAAGTCATGTCCTTCTTCCTATCAGACTGGTTGTAACTTACTGGAGTCTCTGCCCTCTGCTTGTTGTGGAAAGTTAATAAGAGATGGGCTTCGCTCGATCTCCACTCTCGGGACTTTCTTCATGTTCAAGTCTTTAAAGTGACACATGCAGAACACAATAAATCTCCAAAACCAAAATAGGGCAAAAAATCTCAATATATTTTGCCAAGGCAATATACAGCATATCAACGGGTGAGAACCAGGGGGGCGTAAGTGACATTTTGGGCGAAACTGAATTCTATACATTAAATAAAAGCTCTCGATGAGCTCTTTCCGCTGCCAAAAGGACAAAATTTAATTCTTAATCAATTTAGAGTTATTGATCAAAAACCAAAAGACTTAACACGGAAAACAATGATGAGTTGGTTTTTGTTTTGCTCCTACTGTAAAATTGGTGAAACGTCACCTTTTGCCCCTCTGGTTCTAAGCCCTTGGAACCGCATCCCAGTGTTTTCCAGAGGTGGGCTAAATTGTAAATGTAAACCAAAAACATACAAGATGTCCCAAAAACAGAAAACATTACACTCGCTCTCCTCAGTCCATGTGAAATCACAGTATCACAAAACATAACATTGTGACGCATCAGTATGTTCTCACATATGTTCTTAATATTGGGACATGAGGTTTTGGTCATAACACAGCACTTGTCTTTCCTTTGGGTTCAGTAATATGTTGGCTCTGACTTTAAATTCAATTGCACAATTTAGTTATTAACTAATGAAAACGTAACAACTGTGCAGATTAAATTGGGATGTGAAAGATGCTCATGGGAGCTTGTTGGAGCCACACTCATAAATGTAAATGACTTTCATTACTATTATTAATGTAGTGTGTACGAATCGTTACCTGGTCTCCAGACGTGTCCTCTGTCTCTGCTCGTGGTGCTCCATGTCTGGTCTTGGTCTCGGCCACTGCTCCATCCCTGCTCTGACCCAGAGGAGCCCCGGTCTCTTCCTGGATCCCTGCCCACGTTCCAGGCCTGATCCTGGTCTCTGTCTCTGCCGGACGCCCAGCCCTGCTCCGGACCTCGGTCTCGGCCCGTCATCCACGTCTGGTCCGGTCCCGTATGAGCTCGGTCTCGGCCTGGAATCCACGTGTCTTGACTGGAATGTCCCGCTCGGTCTCTGCCGGAGCTCCACACCTGCTCCTGTGCTCCTCGCTCTCTGCCCGGCTCCCAGGCTTCAGTGCTCCGGCCCCTGCTGGAGGTCCAGCTCTGGTCCTGGGGCTGGGACGGATCCCTGCTGGACTCCGGACTTTGGGGCCACACGTCTTTCGCCACCATCCTCGGGGGCAGCCTCGCAGTGGGCGGAGCCATGGAGCCTGGTTCCGCCCCGTTGGCCAGACCCCCTGATGACATGACTGAACAGCTGGTGGTTGGGTAATCTACTGTTCCTATGGAAACACTCTGGAGGTCCTCATACCTGATTGGACAAATAACAAAAAAAGACTATTCTAGCAAAACAATTAAAAACGTGTAAAACTGTCAGACACATAAACATAAAGACACTGATAAATCTGGATTATCAGCAGCTGCAGCTGATTTGACTGAGTGATTTCTATTTGTGTCATGAACATCATGCACGTCCAGGTGATATCTCTCCAACGTTACGAACAGGATGCACTGTGATACACGCAGCTTTCAAAATAACATTGTGTAACGAGTGTGTTTTTCTGTAGAGATTCAACGTGACAGTCCTTCAGATGACCTTTCTTCCTCTTTTTGGAATATTAATTGTTTTCAGCAATTGCTTCCCCAACACTGTTACAGAATAACTCTGCAAAAGGCAGGAGAAATCATGCGATGAGCTGTGCAAATTCAAATCGACGGAGCGTTTAGTCTCTTACCTTTTTCTACCATATGTTCTTTTCATCTTTAGAGCATCTGGGGCTTGAGACTCGTCATTCTAAAACATTCAAGTACAGAACTTGAGATCCGGTGGTGTGCGTAAAGTTAATAGATTTTCAGTATTAGAACATGGAAATGGACAACCACATTCAAGCACTTCTTATTGTCAGCATTGGTTGATTACAGCTGCATACGTTTGCTTTGATACAATCCTGCAGGAGAGCATGCAACAGGATGTATATATTCTATTCATCCAGTACATTTTTTTTACCTTAGGGAATCCAACTGCATTCAAATCACAGGCTCTCTCTGGCATTTGCTGAACAACTGTTGGAAAATTTTGGATTTATATTAAGTGACACAATCAATAAAGATAAAAATGACCCGATTCTCAAAAACTCTGCCGTTCAAAGCGACAGTACTGATTTGTTTCCGTGTCTTTTTACTCTACCTGGACATGGCACTCCACTTTTTGCTTGCGACTGGGCAGACTTCCTCTTCCTTGGCACGTACAAAGGTGACATATCCCCGTCAATGTGAGAGGGGTCCATTCTACGGGGGCCAGCGCCCGAAACGAATCACCACTGAAAGCACAGCAGAGGAACGGTGTTGTTAACCGACCAGAATCAATGTCAAGGAGCTGTTCTTTATGTTGGTTCAAGTCTGGTCTAGGGCTGCAACTAACGTTTATTTTCATTGTCGATTAATCTGTCCATCACTCTCTCCATTAACCGTTTGGTCTAAACAAAAAGTGAGAAAATAGTGAAAAGGTGTTTCTAAAGCCAAAGTTCTCAAATGTCTTGTTAGTTCCTAAGATATTGCGTTTACTGACATAGGGGAGGACGGAAACCAGAAAATGTTCACATTTAAGAAGCTGGATTTTGATGTTTTTTCCCTGAAAAAATGACTGATTATTGATTCTAAGAATATTTGTCAATTCATGTAGTAGTCAACAAGTCATCGATTAATGAGTTAGTCGTTGCAGCTCTGCTCTGGACACAGACATACATAGCACGTTAACACTGGACGCCACCCGTTATAAAATAGAAAAGAAGAAGAAGAAGAAGAAGAAGAAGAAGACATGATGGTGCAACATGGTGGACTCCACTCCCTCTATAGATAAAAAAATCTGATTCTAAAGTAACAAAAACATTCACAAAAATTAACATTATATTCTATTTCTGCGAGTAGATCCTCCTACATCCCCTTAAACCTTCAACACTACACTGTTGGACCTGCTCTAACTTGTATATAAATGTAACAGGTGCCTGATAAAGTTTCTTCAGTTTGCATTTAAAACAGTAACATCTACTGCTTCGTGACTGGTTAAAGAGTTCATGGGAAGGTTTTCAACAGATACAAAATGAGATTATTTCATAGCATTAATATAAGACAGTATGTCATGATGATGAGAGGGCGTCTTTTGACTTTAGGCATAATAAAGCTCAGAACTTCATGGTAACAATGGACACATTTCTCATAATTCCGATTTACGTTCTCATACTAATGAATGACAACATTTAATATCTTATTAATAAGAAATGCTACATAATAAGACCTCATAATGAGATATAAAGTCATAATATTATGAGAAACCTGCTCAGTATTATGAAATACCAAGTCATTATTCTAACAGTAAGTCATAATTCTGATACTTTCTCCTTGTTATGACATGGTGTGACTTGTGACTGCGAAAGACGGTCTTCTCCTCAGAAACGTGTTCCCGAGGAGCCGTTTCCTGCCAAGTCCCGTTATGTTTACGTTTATGTCCGTCCTGTTTGACAGAAACTGCGTCTGCATGTGTTTGTGTGTCACGTTGAAGGCCACTAGCCGCTGTTTTATCGCCGAACAGAGATGTTAAACAACCGGCTTTAAGCGTCCAGATATCTAAAACACACACTGCGCTGTAATTATTACGGTCGTCTACCGCGAAAACCAGTCATCCGCGGACAGTGGAAAAGTGAGTTAAAAATAATAATACAAAAACACGCCACCATCACTATCTGTGTTGGTGGAAAATTATTTTGACGACGGCGAGGAGGGGAAACGGCTCTTTTTCCGTCCGTGCGGTAACCTGTCTCGCCGCTTCATTGTTTCTTAACGGAGGGGATAGAAATTGCGAGAGAGCCTACCGTCCTACAGCTCACTCCCTCTGCAAGGACGGCTGGCCTCCATGTCTTCGAGCCTGGCCTCCCTCTGTCGCCTTTCCCCCGGCAGTGATACCACCAGGAAGGCAAACATCAAGGAAGGCCTAATCCGCGTATTTACGCACAAAAAAAAAAAACCCAAAACACCCAAAGACAAAACCCTAAGCGTTGTCTGCGTCTAAATGTGCCACGGCGCGCCCGTACACCGGCATAATTGAGCACACTGGATTTGTATGGTCTTCAGCGGAACGCCCTCCTGCTGGAGACAACAAATAAGACCCGCATCTGCTGCTGCCTTCAGGCGCCGTCGGAAACCGCAGCGTTACACTTTTATGAGTCAAGGCAAGCCAGTTTATTGAGACAAGCACACTTAAAGAGTACTAATGCCACACTGTGGAAATACTCCACTACGGGTAAAAGCCCTGGATTCAAAACTTTACTTAATTAACAGCATGTAAGAATTATGAGGAAAATGTGCTAAAGTATGAAAAGGAAACGAGGTTGAGCTTCTTGCAAGTGAGAAAATGTCGCCCATTCCTGCTAAAACACAAGGAATGGGCGACGTTTTCCTTATGTAGGTAAAAGAAGCGACTGGCGGCGCATTCAATAACTGAACTGAAACATGAAACACATGGGACTGAATTTTGAAAGCGACATTTTCCAGCTCAGAAGGTCTGGGTGCCTGAGAACCAACAAGAACCAGCCTATTCAGATCCTTTACTCAAAAGTAAATAAGTAAAGTAAAAGTACTAAGAAAATACTCTACAATAAAGGGTTTGCATTCAAAACATTACTGATGTCAAAGCACATATGTATCGTCTGCTGCATTCATGCGTATGTTGTATTTTACTGCTGTTACTGATGTTTAAGGCTGAGCTCATTTGAACTACTTTATAAACTGTTGTGCAGTTTAATCTACATCAATGCATCGTATTCTGTAAGACCACCATACGTTTGTAGCGTCGCTGTCCTGTGAGAACCACGCATCTCTAAAGAGTCAACTCTTCATGAGCTCAGAAAAAACACGTTTTCAACTTTGTGACGATGCATTTTCCAGCGAATCCAAGAGTTTTTTTTTCTTCTTTTGCTTAGGACGGAGGAGGATTTTAAATTCAACCCATAAAATAAACACTTAATCTTTCACTCAAGTACTATCTTGTAAGTACTTGAGTAAATGTACTTCCCTGTACTTTCATTCCACCACGAATAATGCGAGGCTATGATTATGTGTCATGCATTGGATGAAGTGGAGGATCAACAGGAAAGGACAAAAACAGGAGATTCTCATGTAAAAATGGGAGACTCGTCATTTCTTTGTCTCTCTCTTTGATACCTGCAGTACTTGTGTCTAATGTGTTCACTTGGTTTGATTCTGGAAAAGGATTGTTGAAACCTTGAGTGTATTATGTAGACAGAAAAGAACGGAAAAGATAAAGGCAAAATAGTGCATGCTACTTTACTTTTCACATGCGCTGCCGTTCCCTATCGTAGGTACAAAACGCATTTACTCAGTCTTTGTGCGGCTGAGTTGTCGGAGCTTACGAGCAGACCTTGAACGCAGCGGCAGTCAGCAGTAGTGGCACCAGGGGGGGGGGCGGGTCCCTTGGCAATTCAATTTGTGGCCACCTGGGAGCAGAACTCCACAACACAACATAAAACAGACATCTTACATAACACTGACAATATGAGTCCAGGGTTTTCTCTTTCTGACTCCTGAACAGTATCTGGCTCTGTTTGGTGCCGGGGAATCGCTTTATCGATTTAAAACATCTGCCATGGAACCAAATCTGGGAGTCAAAAGAGGACAAAAAGCTTGATGAAGCCATATAAGAACATAAATCACTGAATCTTAGCCAGTTACTTCTATTTAGGTCACAGTAAGAGTATGGACTTCTGTAAAACTCAACAGATTGAAGGAGCTTGTTTTTTTTGTTTGATGTAATGGATATTATTGCATATAAATTTTTTTTCCCAGAGTAATGTGTTTGAATGAAACGTGGAGTGTAGTTTCATGAAAGAAGCTGCAAAGGCAATCAAATAAAACACTTTTTTATTTGAGTTTTTCCATTTTCAGCAGCTTTATCCTTCTACTCCACTACATCTCTGAGGCAAGCGTCGTACTTTTGACTCCACTACATTTGTCTGACGGCTTCAGTATTTTTACAGGCTACAGTTTTTTGCCGTTGAATGTTTGTGATAAACTGAAGGATGAAGTGTTTCCTTTGTGGGTTGAGTTTAAAACGTCTTAAACTAAATTAAACTCTTCAAAAACCCTCTTGGAAAACGCACCGACGCGAAGCTGAAAACAGGCCTGTTTTTTTTTTTCCGAGCTCATGAAAAGTTGACTTTTCAGAGACACGTGGACGATGGTCTTGTAGAATATGATGCATCGATGTAGATCAAACCACACAACGGTTCATAAAGCAGTTCAACGTGAGCTCAGCCTTAAACATCTACAGCAGAAAAATGTAACGTACGCAGTAAAATGAATCAAAAAACATCACATATAATAGTAAAACACTGATAGGTTTTTACTTTTAACTCTTGAGGCACATTTTGCTGCTAATACTCACATACTTCTACTTAATTACAGCAGTAGTTCTGAGTAAAGTGAGGATCTCTACTTCTTCCTCTTTGCCTGTAGGTTTTAAAACTACACACCTCCCCTCATTTGTTGCTTTTCTCTGCTGCTGCATCTTATCTTTTACTAAATACACACTGAATGACGCGTGGGCGCCTCCTATTTGCAGTTGCACAAAAACAAAAGTGAAAGTGGTTCAACTGTTCCCAGATCAGCGCACGCCGGACATGCCAAAGGCAGTTCAAAGACTCCCTTCGTATAATTCGTAAGTGGACATCTGAAAACGTCTCTAAAAGGCTGAAACACCGTGTCTCTGCGTGGGTCAACACGACGTGTCCGAGGCGTGTCCTTTAATCTTGTGCAAAGAGGTTTTGACATTAGAGTTTGTGACGCACATACGCGTTGCTTGTTAATTATTTGTCTTTGTCTTTGTGTTTCTCTTGTCTTTTCTTTCTAGAATCATGGCATCGGAACCGCCTAAAGGTGAGGACGGAACTTTACTCTCTCTTCTTTTTATTATTATTATTATTTTTTTAACAACATATTGTGTTGTTTTTTATTTCTTCAAGGTTTCAATAATCTGTTGCAGAAATGACGCGGCATTTGGCAACGTTATCAAATTGATTGGCTCGAAAACACCCGCGATCTCGCGTCTTTTACCGCTGCCTCGATCGGTTATACCGTTTGTCTCTTAGGATCTGAACTAACGCGTTAAAACACCACGATGGTCCAGTTACGCGAGCGGACGGGACGGTTTGGAGAACACGTCAGGGCCTCGGATCCACTCCGGAAATGACCGAGTAAACATACATACACACAGCGGACACTAGAACTGATGTTAGGTGGCAAAGCAGGGCAAAACCCAAACTAATCCTTTCAGAACCTCATATGGTTCCGCAGAGGGGTCTTATGGTCCTCTGTCCTGCGGATTGTCCCTGAACTACTCCTGCCACACATCCTCACCTGTGTCCTGTCTGCAGACGTGAAAGAAATCTGTCCAAAAACCTTGAGATATACTACATTTTAGAAAACCGCGTGCTGTGACCTTGACCGTAAACCTTTCATGTTCATGTTTTTTTGTGGCACTCCATCTTGACGCTATACGTGTTTGTGGTAAATTAGGATAAAATCAGATACGTTTCGACTCGGACGTTCAGATAAGAATACAAAGATGTTCTTGCATGAGGCCCACAGACTTCAAATGAACATTTAGTCGTTCATAGTGTTTTATCTGTGTCTTGGTTGCTTTTAACTGACAAAAAGATGCTTTCAACACAGGCACCAGGCACTTCTTCTTTCACTTCCTGAAGTCCAACGGATAACAGAAGAATTAAACACATCACTAGATATAACGTAGCTTTTGAATTAATGATAAAACGTACATGCGTGTACTAAATCTATTGAAGCTTTCACACTATTTTGATTCAACCAAACACACCAGTTTGAATCAAACAACCTAATTTCCATTACTCTATTCCAGTTGTTCTTTATTGTTGCTTTCAAGTAGCTTTTAAACAGGAAGTAACCGTTTTTAGTCTCTGCTGACCTGACAGCAGCTGTTTTCCCACAGGGATGAAGAAACCTCAACGTTCAAAATACTTTTTTTCCTACGCATGTTGAATAAAAGACGGTGCAGCTGAATAATAACACACCATCTGTCTGTGTGTCCTCAGCATGGAGAAAGTTCCATGTCATTCTGGCAGGGACAACTAACATGGCTCATCTGAGCCTCGTCAGAAAGCTCCACGACATTGACCAGATTCAGGTGGAATCTCCTGAAAACTGTGACTACTATGTGGCTTTCTGTCCTGTTTCTTCAAGAGTTGGAACAGACATCATAGAGGCTCAGGACCATATTCCAGGTAGGACATGTTGTGGCCAATTCTGAATGTACAAACACCATTTCCAGAAGAGTTGGGACATTTTACCAAATTGCAATAAAAAGTAAAATCTGTGACTTGACCTTCGTTTCACAGACAGACGTTTCACATACACATTAATGCAGCTGTAACATTAACACAAAAACATCATAGTAAAAGTTTACAGTTTGCTTTTCATACTTCAGTGCATTTTCCTGATAATACTTACACACTTTAACTGAAGTAAGATTTTGATCCAGGACTTCCAGTATTTTCACAGTGTGTATTAGTTACTTTTACTCCCACCATTCTTTAAATGTACTTTTATAAATAAACTGTGCCACTGTACGGATGTGTTGTGCCGTATTTAGATACAGACAAAGCTTAGGATTTTGTCTTTGGGTGTTTATTAGGCCTTCCACAAGGGGGCGCCAGAATTAATGCAAACGTGTTTTGAGTTACTTTAAATACATTTTGCTGCTGACACTTACATACTTGTACTTCTGTACAGTTTGAGTGCAGATCTCTTTGTTGTAATGGGGTATTCTGCAGCAGGGTTGCATTAATACTTTTACTTAAAGATCTGACTGGCAAGGATTCCAAAATGAAGCCAAAAATACCACTGATGGCCACTAGATACTGCTCCAAAAAAGCCCTGGCTCCCATAGACTTACTTTGAAATTCTCTCTGAAAGTACTAAGTGGGTAAGTTTTTTTCAGGAATCATTCTGGTCTCATTCATTTTATTTGAACCCTCTAATAAGTGTTCTGGTCCATCTTTTCCTCCATTAATAAGATCTTGATGTCAGCCGTGTCAGGCTTTGATTGACAACTCGCTCCGGCTTTTTGAGTTTCTGTTTATTTAATAAAACACATTTTTTTCCTGACAGACAGCTCGACTGTAGTTGTAGTTAATAGGGTTCACTAACAAGACCATAAAATGACTTTGTTACGCAGTGCTTGATGAAGTTTACCATTTTACGGACTCAGTGAGCTAGCATTTAGCATTAGCTCACCTATGATGACCCCTCATGCTCCTGCAGCTCTGCCCCTTTTATTTAAATATGGTCACTTCTGGCTCCAAAAAGCCAACATGGTGACGGTCAAAACGCAAACAACTGGCTTCAAAACGGCACTTCAGAAACCAATGGGTGACGTGACGGTTCCTCAGTCCAGTCTATGGTCTGAGTACTTCTCCCACCACTGACTGTAGGTACGAAGTTAAAAGTCAAGTACCTGCTTGTACATGAGGTTTAAGGATTAACGATGGCGTCCCAAGACAACCGAACCAGTCAGAAAGCTGGCTCTCGGTGGGTAGATTGTACAGGAACAGGACTTCTCTAAAATAAACTCATTTAGTTGTGTGATCTGTGTGTCTGCAGACGATAAACCCGTTATTCTGGTTGTGATGCATCCCACCCACAATCGCAACTACGCTCTGTCTAACAGCAGGAGGTGGGTGACTAAACCAAACATCCAACTCACTGTGGACTGTCTGTTCTACGACCACACCATTCTAAACAACTGTAAGCGCAATGATGACGCCTTGCAAGAAATCCAGAAGTTCCTCGGAGTCACCAATTTGAGCCCGGTGAAAGCATGTAAGTATTAAGTAAGTTAAAGTTAAACAATTATTTCATATTTTTTAGTTTTGATGACTTACTGCTCTTTATTTCTTTATTTTAGGGATGGACAAAAACAGGCTCTTGATTTTTGGCATAGTGGTTGCTGTAGTGTTGACAGCTGTGGTAGTGGGACTGGCAGTGAGATTCTTGCGTTGAAATGAAAAAAGTTTAAAGCAGTCATTGTCCATGCATGTATGACAAACCCTACAGTAATCCACAGTCTATCATATATCTAATCAAAGTACAAAATACACAGTCAGTCTTGAAGGGACAAAGTAAAAGTTCTTTTCGTGCATGAAAACGTATCACTGACAGAAGGCTGTAATGTTAATATTACGTAACTGTTAGTGAAGATTCAGTTTCACAAAACTACAGAGAGAGGAAATATTCATATCAGGTGTAAATATAACAGAAAGTGAACCTGACTTTACCCACGGGGAATGAAATCTGCCGCTAACATCTCATCTGGACTAAAACTATAACAGTGACAGCTTTTGTGTAAGTATTTTTTTTCTGTAAAATAGCAATGAGACATTTTCACAGTTTGGAGTTTGTGTTGACTGAGTTCATGCTGCTGTATTTGTGAACTTTAAAGGCTTTCGTAGGAATGTTTTAGTCTTTTAAAGATCTTGTCGATCTTGTCTATGTCCATCTGGAGTTTTGAAGCATTTTCACTTGTTTTTGTTGATATATTATTATGTACTTTCAGTTTTGTGTTTTAAATGTTTGTTTTTTTTATTCCAGATAAAATGTAAAGGTTGTGTTTTTTTTTTTCTTCCACAAAAAGTAAATGAAAGGGAAGTATTTGTATCGTGTATTGTATAGTATTTAGCTTCATGAATGTCAGCGCTTTAAAAAAGCATATATATGGGTCCGTTAATAGGTGCAGAGCTAATAAAAATCTATGCATCCGCTCCCATGTGTCTCACTTTTTTTGCCCGGGTATAACCATGTTGTGGGTAGATTCAAGTCTTGGTGAGAAAACAAGACAAGACTGCATTTATAGGTTTAAAACGACGCAGTTTTGGTCGATACACTGAATGAATTTGGAGCTTGTAGAACAGCTTTAGATGTGAAACCAAAAACACCAAGGCAGCCCAAGTCGTCGTGCAACAGATGAATAAATGAAACTAATTCAACACCCATTTTACCAGAGGTGTAAAGAGAACTAAATTATTTAACAGTACTGTACTGTTTCTGTGGTGAAACTGTACTTAAATAAGAGTAAAAAAAATACTTCATCTCCTCATTTTTGTACAAACAAAGCTTACACTTCATACTAAAGCATCACCTTTTCTTGGACTTGAAGACAAATTAAACGCGTCCATGGATTTTCTTCATGTTCGGCTTCAGCCTCAGCCGAACAGGATTAGGATTCAGTTTCATTTAGATCTTTATGTCTTTCATTTAGATCTTTATATTTCATATGGCTGGTGGTGAGGTCAACATTTGTATCACAGAGAACACTTTACTCTTGTTGTCGACCTGATAAAAACAGTTCCGTGTCCCATTTTGGGTCCCGACCCTCGGTTTTGGAAAGGCAGCTTTACAGAAGTTGTAGCAAAGTGAAACCAAAAAATAAACGTAAAAAATAAGTAAAATCAGTCCTGCTCACCATGTTTACAACTAAGTGCAAAATCGGTCCAAAGGTTCGGACATTTCATGAAGCCTTAGTTTTAGTAATATGAGGAGGCTACAGTGGCAGCTTCTTTGACGGCCTTCGAGTGCGCCTTAAGATGTGGTCGGACAGTGTCATATTTCATCCCTGCTCCTCATTTACACCTCTAACCAAACAGTCCTTGACTCCTGTTATTTCCTTGAAGTGCCATGAAGTCTCAGAAGTCTAATAACGTCACAAATTCAATTTAACATGGACGACGCTGCCGGGCCAACGTGAGCTCTGATCTTGCCTCCCTGTCTCCCCTTGATGACAGCTCTGCACTGAGCAGCAGAGGTCTGGAGGAGGGGGATTAGTTAACATTGGAGGTAGGTGGGTGGGTGGGGGTGCTAAGGTCACGCCTCTGGCCTAAAAAGGCGAAGCAGAGCAGCGGCAGCAGCAGCGAGCCGCTCTAAGAATAACTCAGGGCCTTTGGCTCGGCAACATGATGTGAACATAACTGTACGTAATTAGATTCAGATGTTTTTTTGTTGTCAATTAAAAAAAGAACACATAAAACTTTCAAGAAATGTTTGTGTCCAGATCTGAATCACGTGACTCCAGCAGCTCAACATTTAGTGGTGGGATAAATTTACCAACAAGCTCTCTCTCCCTGTCCCTCACCCCTTTTTCCTTCCACCGTCCGTCAGTCCCTGTGTTGATCTAATTCTGTCAGAACCGGTGGAGAGTTGAAGGGAGGGGGGGGGACCATTTCAGGCTGCTCTATCTACGCTCCCAGCCCCAGCCAAGCAAAGGGCAGCGACACTGACCACCTTAACTTGGTCTCTGTCTGTCTGTCTCCCCAGCCTCATCCACTGGACAGACACGTCAGCTTGGACCACCAATCATTTGGACCACCGAGAGTTTCGAAACTTCTGGATCTAAAAAAAAAAAAACCCCAAAAAGTGCTGATTTCTTGAAGAGTTCTGAGGATGGAAAAAGAGGTGTAGTGTTACCAGTGGTGGCCTAAGGGTTTTGGTTTTCCACATATTCTCAGCCCTAGCCACCCACATGACATTACTGGATTGGAATTAAACACTGGGATTAAGACGCACAGAAACGGATCTACCGTAAACATTTAACTTTCATGGCAACATAATCTACATAAAGGATTAACTTGGAAGAGACTTTACTTTGAAACTATGACTGCTGAAGCGGTTGAAGGTACAGTATCTTCACTTCACATATAACTTAATGCATAAAAACCTTCTTTTGTAGCGTGACCGATATTTGTTCGAGTGCATATGAAGCACTTGAACGACTGTGTCATGTTTTGTTTTGCCTGGTGTGTAGGAGAATTTCATGATTGGAAGTATCTAAAAATATTCCGCTATCATGTATCGGCCATTTGTAACGGCGGCTCTGGGACTGCGCTGTGTAGGATCAGTCAGCATCAACACTGTGCCTCTTGCTGTACAAATACTACTGGTATTGTGCAGTTTCTTGCAGTTTATGTCTGTGAATAATCAGAAACAAAGGCTTGAAAGCAGCAGTGGGCATTGAAGTTTTTAAAACGCTGCGCTCTAAAGATCACTTGCAACTTAATCCTGAGAGGTGGAAGAAGTATTCAGATCCTTTACTTAAGTAAAAGTATTGTGAAAATACTCCACTACAAGTAAAAGTTCTGCATTCAAATCCGTACTTAAGTAAAAGCATGTAAATATTATTTGCAAAATGTACTTTAAGTAAACATTAAGTGGTCAGTGTTTTGCTATTGTATGTTTTTGGATTAATTTTGCTTCTGAATTCTTGTGTTTGTTGCATTTTACTGCTGTACATGTTTAAGGTTGAGCTCATTTGAACTACTTTATAAACCAATTAATTAATCTACAGCAATGCATCATATTCTATAAGATCATATGTTTGTAGCATCGCTGACCTGTGAGAACCACGCATCTCTAAAAAGTCAGAAAAACAGGCCTGTTTTCAGCTTTGTGACGATGAATTTTTTTAGATTAGACTAGATAATTATCACTGCACAGGTTCAAGTATTAAACAGATAAACAGCGACAATGAAATGCAGTTTGGCATCAGAGCTGAACTGCAAAAGTAGCGAAAAATCATAAAAAGTAAACGGGACTGCATTTAAAAAAATGAAACATAGATGTATACAAATATAAATATGCCGTGTTTGAATAGATGTAAATAGATATCAGATGACATCTTATCTTACAAATGTACAAATATACTTACATATATACATAGTGCATGGTGTATAAATATTACTATTACGTTGGTACAGGGTTGTTGTCTCTTCACAGTGTTGTGTGATCATTGTCCAGAGTTTTAACCCTTGTATGGTACTCGGGTCAAATTGACCCGTTTCAAAGTTTGTAATTTGTGCAAAAAGTTGCAAAAATTGCAAAAGTTTAGTTTTTTTCTACCTGAAACTCAGTGGCCTTAGCTTATTTTCTGTGATAAACATGTACAAAAAAACACATTTAAATTTGAGCACACATGCTACTATACGTCACACATTTCCATCCTTCATATGGTCTTCATATGGTCTTCACATGGTCT
>JAPQRN010000017.1:14644110-14666739 GCA_037367275.1 Coranthus polyacanthus | reverse complement strand
ACCAATGCTGCATTATAAAACGCCCCGTAAACTCTTTTCACGCCCTTGTTTACGACCATCAAATCACGCCCGTTCCTTACCTTAGTCGTTATTATTTTGTCATTGATAACTTGGTGCGCGTTTGAAATGCTCCTAATACGAAAGCACAGTGATTTTGGGGGTGTTAATTAGGAACAAATGCATAAGGAAATTCCATACAGTCTCGTATAATGTATTGCAAGAAGAGAAATCGTGTCATAAATGCACCCAGATCTATTGTTATTATACATTTTTTGCCGCAGTTAGTTCGTCTACGTATTAACAATACGATATTTTAAAAAGTTGCAGGTTTCTCGTCTGCGTTCACTATTTTTTTCAGTTTTGGACGTGTACTTTCCCTTAGTTGTGGGCGATTCCGATTGTATTTGAACGCGGCACAGCTGACGGACCGCGGATCCGGAGCAGGGCGGTATGAACCAGCTTCGTCAAGCAGACACAGGAAACACGAAAACACACCACGAGTGGAAACTGCGCTTTCAAATTAAAGGTGCCAAATAGTTCCAAAGGTGGACTTTTTATGACTGAATTAATGTTCATCCCGGAAAGGTGCTTGACTTAATAAATTATATTAAAATGTTAGTCAGACATCAAATAATGTGACGGACTTATGACTATATGTATGTAGGTTACAGTTCATCGGGGGATTATAGAGAACGAAATGGCACACACACCAGCAAAGGAGACAGTCAAGCAGGAACATACTATAGTAGATACAATCGGGCACATCATTGAGATCATATTTGGGACGTGATTAATATGCATTATGCGAATGTTTTTCATAAATGATTGAATTTCGATGTCATGCGGTCTTTCAAAACGATCTACAGTTTGAGTGAATGGATAAGTCGAAGCGAGTAGGTCGGAAAATGTTTTACTTTGAAAGTTTGTACCGGAAGTGTAATGTATAATTTCGGGTGCTTTGCTACTGGCGTGGCAGAACGTTAGCTGGACACATAATCATAAATAGCCGTCGATCTTTACGGTCTGTGGTGTAACAGCTTGGTTATCCTAAGGTGGAGATTTTGTAAGACTACATCGATACATTTGGGAAGTTTGGACAGTTTTGGAAATATCGCGTTACGCCAGGCGATATTTTTGTACTGCCGACATATGTTGGTTTGATTACAGTGTAGCTATGGCTAGTTGTGGACTCGTTAGTCAGATTTGCTTTCGCTCAGACCGATGCTTTTCAGCGGGATAACCTGGCTCACTGCTTATTCTACATCTGCGAGGCCGCCAGGAGCCAACGCACCGCTGCCAAAACCGAGAAAAGGTAGCTTCCCGTAGTTGCACTCTGCTGTTTTTGCTTTATTTTGTCTCGAATGTGCTTCGCGTCCGCCGCGTTGGTACGTGTTCACATCACATCAAGCCGCGACCAAAGATACGGCGCAACTGCTGCACCTTAACGTAACGAGCTCTTTTACTCACTAATCGGCTGGATTTAGCCTAAATCCGCAAATCAGCAGTTAAGGCTAGCTACTTTTGAAGTGGCGAATAACCGATACTTTATCAAAACAACCAAACGTCGTGGTCGCGCGTCGTCTGACTCTCTTAAACCTGGAGTGACAGTTAATGTCATGTCTTTCAGCTTGTTTCCGCTGCCATTCTTCGCGTGTGCCTAAACCCAACCATGGAGACTACTCAGGTGACTTTGGCTGTCAGAGGAGAAACATCGCCAGGTAAGACTATTAAAGTTACACAAATGAAGAGAAAAGGACCGACACGACCGCCAGTCTAGATTATGAACACGTTATGTGTGGTCGTAAAGGGTTGTGGGATGTTGTGAATTGTTTTCTAGAAGCAGGGTTCCCCCCCCCCCTTCCATTATAACAAGTGTTTTTTTTTTCACAGCACCTAAGCCAAATGAAAAGGGGAAAAGCTATGCTGAGAGTCGTCCACCACGTTTTGCTGTTTTGCCATTTCACTGTGTTTTAACCTTTGCCATCGTTTTATGGCGCAGAAAGATGCGAGGGATTACGTTATGACAATCCATGAGCATATTTGTTTCACTTACATTCTTGCAAAGGTCTGAGTAATGTGAAAATCTCCAACGTGTGTGTTTCTTTAAAAAAAAAAAAAAAATACTGTAATGATAACAGCCAAGTAATTGAAAATGCAGTTTTTAAGTTAAATAACACGAGCTCACCGACACTTCTTGACCTTACAGCCCCTGACTGCATTCAAGGCACCTGTCGCGGTCTCAAGAATGTTTCAGTAAAAATGCAAACTGTTAACATTGTTGAAAATATCAGTTACGCCACCGGCCACTTTGTCGATATTCTAGGTGAGGTGATTGCAGTTGTTGGGAGCTGTGAGTCCCTGGGGAACTGGAGCCATCCAAAAGCTGTGACTTTACAGCCCATGGATGATGGGTAAGTTACATATTATTATTAGTGACTTGCTGCAGGTAATTTTCTTTTATCTTTAGTGATTTGTTTGCAATAAAACAATCCTGTGTATGCTGTTTTCGTGACAGAAGCACCTGGACTACAACAATCACTGTACCTAGAGGAGTTGTTTCCAAGTACCGCTATCTCAAGGGCTTCTTTCTGGAGTCAAAGGTGAGTAGTATCTTCTGTCTATACGGTTTAGTTCTGTCTGTATAGTTAGTAGCTCTTCAAATGACAAAAATTGTGTGGAACTGTGAAAGTTGTACTTCTGGCCTTTAGTTGTTTAAAGAATGAAATGCATATTTAATTTTTTTTTTTTGTACATTGCTTTGTAAGTTTGCATTTGGGTGACTTTAAAAGTTTTCTTGGACTTAAATGGGATGATTGTGATACTTCAGATCACGAGCAGAGAGAAGATAAACTGGTTTTATTGCTTGTTCAACAGTGTAAGGACATCAGGAGAATAAACAGTCCAGGAATGAAATACTTTGTAAAGAAAGAGGCAACTATCTCTCTTTAAACAAGCTGTAACATGTCCATACATTTCCATGAAAACAAACTGCATTAGTTAGGCTTTTGTAGCTGCTGCTGTTAGAGTTGGGCTCTGTGTTTATTTATTTTAAATGGTAAGGGCATGGCTGTTCTTACTCGACTTCCTCATATTTTTATGCTGTGTTTGTTATTTTGTATCGTGTTGTCCCTCAGTTGATGTGAACTGAAAGTTGCCTGTGTCTTGCTGATCCAAGGTTCAGGATGTTCTTATTTTTCTTGTGATAATTTATGTCTTTTTTTTTTTTTTTTTTTAAACTGTTTCTTGAAATCAGAAAGTTTCCCATGAAGGGAACACATTTAGCAGTGACATAAACAAGGCCTGAACCTATTTAACATATTTGTTTGATAGATGCAGGCTTGAGTAATGCTGGGTACTTTTCTTGTCAGTTTCATAATAATGTATTTTAAAGTAAAGAGCTAAAAAGTGTTGTTTTAGTCAGTGATGTCGTTATTGCACAAATGTAAACAGGCAGCTTTTTTTCACCTAACAAATCCACTTTTCAGATTTCAACCCCTGGTGGCTGACTGCTCTAGCTGGGGATTGGTGACTATACCAGCTCTTAATTCCTTTTTCACACCCCGGTCTAAAGGCGTCTCTGAGACCAGTCTGAAGAGCAGTGAAATGTATCTTGATTTGAAAACCCTAACTTTGTACTAAACGTTGGAATTGCAGAGTGCTGGTGGTCCCTGTCAAGTGATAGTCAATATGTGGGAGACCCATCATCACCCCCGCATGATGAGCCCCACAGGTATAGAACAACAAGAAAACAAGAGTGCACGTTGTGGTTGGGTTGGGTTGGGTTTGGAAACGTGTGTCATAATCAAACAAACAAATGGTTGTTGTTTAGAGCAACTTGATATGCCGACGTTTCCATACCTTGCACTTGACTGCAGTGTTTTCTTCTGAAACAATCTACTGGTAACCTCTAGAGCTCCCAGCTTAACCTTACTGTACATCTGCTGGCTGGGTATGCCTTGGTAAAGTGTGAGGGACATCATTTTTGCTGGAATAATCTATAACAAACAAAACACAACAAATGATACTGTAGTTAAACCTCATTGACTAATTAAAAATGATCTAAAAAAGCAAAAGCCATGTCCACCCTGCCCACATCCTTTTTCATCCTGGCCTGACACCCCAGCTTTTGTTCTTTGTTTTTTTTTTTTTTTTTCTTCTTCTAGCAAATGCTACTAAAACCATATTTCACTAGAATTGGAATGTGTTACAAGTACATTATGATGTTTACCTCTGGGTTGTATCTAGTGTGTTCGATAAATTAACCTTATTCGGTGGGAGGCGAATCAAAGTCAGAGCAAACTAGAACGAGTTTCAATTTTCTCTTTTTTTTTCTTTTGTAAAATCGACACTGTCTTAAACGCAAAATGCTCTGATTTGATTTGCTCTCAATTCTTGTAAAGTAGATGTTGTTGTGCTTGTTTATTAATGCCCTTTTGCTTTATTGCAGCATCACACCTGAATATTGACGATGGACAATTTGGGATACACAGTAAGTTGAATTAAACCGCCGCTTATCCATCCTCTTAAAGCTCTTTTGGGAGTTTGAAAGCCCCGTATGCCACACTGCTAACTGTGGTTTTGAGGTCATTCATTGTGACAGAACAAACCGCCGTCCCCTCCCTGCTATTGTCAATGGCACAGTTGTCTGCTCAGCATTCACATTCAAAGTGGGTATAGATTGTCATGAAATGCTTCCTGTCTGTGTGCTCCCTTTCTATAGATGGCGTGAACTGTGTTGACTCTGGGTGGCTGACATGCCAGACGGAGATTCGCCTGCGTCTGCACTATTCTAAGATGTCTCCAGTGTCCATCACTAAGAAGAAATTCAAGAAGTCTCGCTTCAGGTAGGGGGTGACACCAAGGTCGAATTTAACACCGTTCAGAGAAAGTTCTACTTGAAAGTGACATGAGACGGATCACTTGAGCTTCAGTGTCGTACCGTGTGTATCAGTTACAAAAGTGTAACAGAAATCCTGCATGCAATATTAAAGTACAGTAAGGCAAGCTAAGAGAACAACATGATTCGACTGAACCGAATAGGCTCTAGACCGTGACCAAAATGGTTGTATATCTTTTTGAGAGCATGCAAGTTAAAATTTTACATTGTTTCATTTGTGCGAGTAACCGGTGCTGTTAACGTAGTTTGTAAAAGGGGGGAAAATGGTGTTGCTTGTATTGTGTTGTTGTACATTTAAAACACTTGCCAACATGCTAAACTCACCAATCCATTTACCATAGCTGTCACCGCATATGAACAGTGACTAACACAAAACCCGTGGTTGCGGTATGACCGGAAGGTATGCTGTGTAGGAAATTTGGCCCGTCCATTGCAGGCAGCTCAAAACCTGATACCGGGTCAACACTGTTTAAGCTTGAAAGTTTAAAGTTCCATGATGACGGTAAGAAACACAAAACCTGTATGACTCAAAACACCGAGACCTTCCCGACTTGAGAGCAATGGCACAATGGAGCAGAATGCAATGGTCATCAGTTTCAACGCTGCTTATAACATCTATCTCTACATCACTGCAAAACTAGGACATGCATGAGCCAATTGAGAAAGTCGATAGCACTATTGGGAAAAGTTGGTCTAGGGCCCTTTTTATGTTTGAATTGTATTTAATAAATCTGTAAATACATATATGTGGCTTACACTCTCTCCATAGCTGCTCATCTACTAACTCTCTCCAGGATCAAGTTGACATTAGAGGGTATTGAGGAGGAGGAGGAAGACGAGGATGAAGAACAGCTCAGTCCTTCAACTTGGCACAAGATGACCACCACACTGGAGATCAGTATGATCAGTGCTGCTGGCTATAAGTCGCGCCACTCGCAGCCTGAATGCGGGTACGCCTTGGAGCCCTCGCAGTGGACCGAGTATAGCATCCACACTATGGACCCGGACAACCTAGAGCTCACCTTTGAATTCTTTGAGGTAATACTGTTTACTGTTGAATTTTTCAGGTCCCCTGGATCAGGGCATATACTAATCATGCTGTTTTGTTTACAGGAGGATCTGAGTGAGCACGTAGTCCAGGGGGACATTCATCCGGGACATGTGGGCACAGCTTGCCTCCTTTCATCCACGTTTTTGGAGAGCGGAAAGGACAACGGGGTAGTCACACTTCCCATAATGGGACGTAATTCCAGACAGACCATTGGGAAAGTCAGAGGTAAGGATTCACATGTACCGATATATATTATATTTACTTTTCTGTTAAACACAGTACTTTTACGTGCCAACCCATTCGCCAGAATAAAACGTTGCCATCGTATGTTGCTGCAAACCTCAGAAAGGTATAATGTCAGTTTGTCTGAACCAAAAATGTGTTCCAACATTCCTACATACAGTATGTGGAAATAAGCATTATAAGCTTTTAATCACTCATGGCACTTTTAAGCATTTTGAGGAAATAGAATGAGGCTATAAAACAGCCCTGTCTCTCAGAAACTACAGCAGTTTTTTTTCTTATGGGTAGTTTTCAACACTGACAGCACTTGGCAAAGGTTAGGGAAAGACACGAGGTTTGGTTTAATACAGAAAAGTCTGCAAATATGTGATTTGTGCCTTATAAGGTAATATTAAACCAAACCATGGACTTTTCCTAACTCCAACCAACATGCTGTTATTGATGAAACCCAAAAACGTTTTTGTTTTTTTTTTATTCCACAATTGTGTAGTTAGGATGTGTAGTTAGCATGTGTACTCACAGAAGAGAAGGAGGCACAAGCTGATAAGCAACCAGAGTTTCTATTTACATATCATTTTGCCTGTAAACATACTAACTTGATCACTTTGCTCATTTGTTTTAGTGGATTATCTGGTGATCCGGCCTATCCAGGGTCTGAAATGTGACATGAGCTCCTCTTTCACCAAGTACTGGAAGAAAAGAGGAGCTCTGGATGTGGGCCATAGAGGAGCTGGGAGCACACACGCAGCCAAGTGAGCAATGACAGCAGTTTGAACCTGACAAGTGGCAACAAAGAAAAGATGCCGCTTAAACGGCCTCATTACAAATCAATTCATCTGTATAATTAATGAATGAACGCATGCCTAATACCTTCATATTTACTTTTGTGACTAGCACCAAATTGTGCAATATGTCAATGAAGGTGCATCGATAAATTCATCCTGAATCAGTTCTTCCTCAACATTTATTGTTTTATTTATTTGTTACAGGCACCATAGAATCAGAGAGAACACAATAGCCTCATTCAAAAGTGCTGCCAAGCACGTAAGTTAACCTCATGATTAATGTATGAATGAGTATTACCTCTAACATTATCCCAATTAAAACATTTTGTTTCTTCTGTATTTGTTTAGGGTGCAGCATTTGTCGAGTTTGACGTTCACCTCTCCAAAGATGCTGTTCCCATTGTGTACCATGATCTGACTTGCTGCATTTCTACTAAAAAGGTAACTATACCTGTTGTGTTTGAAAATAGCCTGGGATTGTTAAACTGGAAAGAAAAAAGCCATTTCCAAGTGCTACTGCATGTATATTAACTAGGAACTAGAACTAGGTTAGTTTTCATTCTTTGTCTTTCTTGGCAGAAAAATGACAAGACTCTGGAGCTTATTGAAGTGCCAGTCAAAGACTTGACATTTGATCAGCTGCAGCTTCTAAAGGTAATGTTTTATCCTTTTGATCTTGTAAACCTATTTCATTTGGATTCATCTGTAAGAGGAAACTGAGATTAAAAGAAACTGAACTAATGTTTAATTTGACGATTGACCTTGTTTTATTGCACAGCTGGCCCATGTCACTGCCATGAAAGAAAATGATCCCAAAGGTATGGAATTCTTTGTCCAAACTGGATTAAAAGATGGTCATAAATCAATTTTGTTCCTGACTTGCTTTTTAACTTTGATTGAAATCAAAGCAACACGTCTGTTTCATCAGGTCATCAGATAATTTGTATTTTGTACTTTGTTCAGATTTGCTGGATGATGAAGAAGAAATTGATGAGCATCAGCCATTCCCCTCACTCTCACAGGTAAATAGTTTTATCATCATTTTTGTTAATTAATTATCACCTACTTCTCTTTCTCTTGGCCTACTTATTGTGACACATGAAAAATATTATTATATTATCCGCTCTATTTAGATTTTCCAAGCTATTCCTGAACATGTGGGGTTCAACATTGAACTCAAATGGATCTGTCAGATGAAGGTGTGTATTCTAAAGCAGGTGAAAAAAATGTGTTTTTTTTTTTCCTTCTGATTATACACTATTGACTAATGCTTTGTATTCACAGGACGGGTCATGGGATGGCAACCTATCATCCTACTTCAACATGAACAGGTTCCTCGACATTGTCCTGTCCTGTGTTCTGCAGAACGGCGGAAAAAGACGTATTGTCTTCTCCTGCTTTGACCCAGATGTCTGTACCATGTAAGCGTAATTGTAAATCTGTACTGTTAAAAGATGGGATTCAGCTGTTACCTCATAAAGTGGAAATTGCTTAAAACTGCTCCCATTTTATCGAAAGTTTCCCCAGGATTTAATTAGAAGTAGGTGCTCTGCAGCAGTTCATGACATCTGTTCTTCTTTGTCCCTCAGGGTGCGTCACAAGCAGAACAAGTACCCAATCCTCTTCCTGACTCAGGGAATCTCTGACCGATATCCAGAGCTGATGGATATCCGCTGCCAGACCACGCAGATTGCTGTGAGCTTTGCCCAGAGTGAGAACATTCTGGTGAGCAGTCATATTCCTCATGAGTCTCATATTTGGATTGCAGTCGTACACTTGTACAGATAGTGGGAATCGTTCTTGTCCCTTTTCTTCTCACTCACTGGATCACCACTTCTGAATCTGTAGGGAATTAGTGCCCACACTGAAGAACTGCTGAAGCACCTGAACTACATCGGGGAGGCGCAGTCTAAAGGCCTGGTGGTGTTCAGCTGGGGTGACGACAACAACGACCACGAGAATAGAAGGAAGCTGAGAGAGCAGGGAATCGATGGGCTCATCTATGACAGGTAGGATAAAACTTAAAATTCATATCTGGGGTATCAGTCCCACAGGCCCATTAGTATAGACTACAAACACAACTGTTTATGTAATAAGCATCTGAAATTAATGTTTTGTGAAAGCAAGTTTTTTTTTTTGGGTCTCAAAGTAAATAAAATTTAAATAGTTAATTGTTTATCCTTTTAGCCTTTTTAATGAAATGTTTAGTACATTTGCTATTTAATTTGCAAGTGATTAGTAGTTTTACTTATACGCATCTTAAAGAAATATATTAAATCAATGAGTGTAAGACAACATTTTATGGTGCACACTACTCCAGTACAGAAACACATTTTTTTTTTTAATTCATTTCATTCAGGTAGCACTTTTGTTACGGGTCCCAAGGCTAGTACCACAGTAACAAATGATTTTAGTTCCATGTCACTCAGTTCCCTGAAAAACACAGGTGAAATGTTCAAAGGATTGAAGACTGTGCGTTTCTCTTCCCAGTTTTCTCTGGGGAGAAGGTAGAAACCCTCACCTTAGGAAACCTGGGAGCAAGACCACTTGGGCTCATTGTTTACGTTCTTCTCTTTTCTAACGAACTGGAGGTTAATCTCACAACAAATGTGACATGAATAACTCAATGCTGAAATGTTTTGCTTTTCACAACTGTCAAATATGACATCAATCATTATAAAATAAATAAATAAATTATATGCAAACTAGTGTTCTAAAAATATGCATAAAAGTGATCACAGTTTGAGTATACTAAACAGTCCTCAACAAACAAAAGTGGCTCCTGACACTTGACTTAATAATTCAAACCTAATCGCACAACCTCCATGGCAGAGGTAATAAAGTATTTTCCAGGCAGCTATACAATTCCCCCAAGGTGTGTGTATTTTTCTATTATTCTCTGGTAGACTGCCTCAGAGGAACCTGACCTTTAGGATGAGGTCTTGGGATATCTTCCTCCCGTTACACTCTTTGAGGTATCTCTTGGCCACTGTTCACTTATGACATTTTTCCTTTCTTGTTCAAGTTGAGCATGAATTCTTTCTCTCCGGTGAGTGGCACCCTGGTCAGGTGTGTCTTGGAGGTTACTCTCACTAACTAGATATACCTTTCCTTTTTCAGAGTCGCTTGTATCTGGGCTCTGTGAGGTATTTAGGGTTTCTGAAAGCTTTTTAGTCTTTTACGACTGATAGGTTATTGACTGAGTAGAATTTCAGCTTATTCGTCTGCTAGGGTTGCCTTGTGCAAACCTAATGAAGTGGTTTATCACTACCAGAATTTACTCACATTAACCCGGACAGTCTTCTAGGTGCCGAAAATCATCAATGAGTTTGAGGAGCGTGTTTTGGGAACACTGTTCATTGGTGTTCTTTCATTTGAGATGGGCTATTCCTGCCTAATGGGCTTGTTCTGGTTATGTACTCTTCAATCTCTCTTTTCATGAAAGGACAATTGAATGGCTCTCTCGCTAGGATCAAGACAGGATCAGCCTGTTCCACACCCTTAAGAGCCTCCTTGTGTATTTGTTAATTTTTTCCTGTTGTTTCCTTTACCTCCCTAACGTTTCCATTCTGAATAATTGCCCACAGAGGCTCCATTTGAGGTGGACCTTGAGTTACTAAGTCAAGGGCTGCCACCCAGGCAGTGTCTCCCTCTTGGGTTCTGCATTTCCCATCCTATGTGGCAGATACTGCTTCCTCAGAAAGCTCCTGTGAGCACTCTCTTATGAAGGCATCAATGGGTACAAGGTATCAGCATCGATGTTGGCTTTATCTGGCCGATATCTGATATCAAACTGAAAATCAGCAAGCTGTCCCACTGACTCCAGGGCTACAGTTACGTCTCGTCAACTCGGCCTCATGGTTCTGGTATCACTGGATCTGTTCCCCTGATGAATGTGAAGTGGAGAGATCCCAGACGAGCCCCCACAGTTCGTTGTGGGTCCTAGGGCTAATACTACAGTAAATTTGAGTTTGAATTCTTTTAGTTTCCTGAAAAACACACGTTAAATATTCAAAGGAATGAAGCCATGAACCATGCATTTCTCCTCCCCGTTTTCTTGATAGAGGGCAACCTCACCGTAGGAAACCTGGGTACATCACCACCTGGCCTCAGTGTTTCTACTCTTGGAAACTGGCAAAAATGAAATAAACAATACTATATATACATATATACATACATACACACTCAGTGTTACTGTGTTTGTTCAGACTGGCGGCAGAACAAAGTAAGCTGATCTCTCATAATCATTCAATCGCTGCTTTCACATGAAAGTCCTTGCCATGCCACCCTGTGAATACAGCCCTTTGGTCAGCATGTTTCAGGTTTTACAAGGTTATATAATCATCATTGGCAAACACGTTAATCACTTGGCATCTGCCAAAGCTGTTGATCAAAATCGTTGATTATTCATTGCCACGTGAGGTATGGCAATTCAGTTACATAAAGCTCCTCTCAGACAGAGTTTCCTGTTGTCTGAATCATGAGGTCAGTGCGAGACAGTGTGACCAGCGGGACCTGTTGGTTTAGTTGTTTCAGTTCTGTGTTTCACTATACTTTGACATTTGCTCTACATTGCTCTGTACCGTCACATTTACTCTACTTTTTTTTTTTTTTTTTTTTTTTTGTGGCCCAGACTGTTAGAGACCCCTGCAGAAAACAGACCAGAGTTTGCCTTACATTTGCCCTGCAGTTTCTGCTGCACATTCCACATCATGCAGTGTCTCAATTTATTATTTGAAATATCAAGGCTGTTGTTATAACTGTACCTCTTTCTTACAGAATTTGTGAATGCTTGGTGCCATATTTTGACTCAAGTTCTCCAGATTCCCGTAATGTCTCTCTGGTTGCTGACTGTGTTTTTCGTTTACTCACTCGTTGGTTGTTTTTTTTTTTTTGGTTTCGCCCCATCAAATACTGCCTGAAAGCCCAAATACTAATTAATATGCAGCAGGAACAAAAATGTTCCCTGATAATGATGCAAGACGGTTGACTTCTCATGAATAATGTTCATCAATAATTAAATACTTGGATTTTTCCATTAGTGAAACAGGTTCCGTGGCAATGACTTACTTTGTTTTATCGTGGTGAATAAAATCATTACTTTGATTGTACCACACAACACTTTGATTGGTCAACTGCCCTGTCTATCATTTTTTAGGCCAGTATCCCTTGGTCACCCCCTTTATCATGCCTGTATGCTATGCTATGAAATACACCGTTATCTTATGCTTGGTATGCATATTGGACATGATTTTTAAAAAGAGGCACAAATAGTGAATGGCTTGCATGCGACAATGTTATTTGATATATTGGCTTTTTTATAAACCAAGATTTGAATTTTCTTTGCGATTTTTAACGTCCGGGTTTGATTTCAATTGGTTAAAACTGACGTATGTCTGTAAGTTTTGTTATTTGAAACCACCATGACAAACAAACATACTCACTGTGCGTGACGCTTGTAAACTAATTTAATTATATAAAATGGATGGATTCAAATAACACCCCGTAGGAGTGTGTTTACTCTCAAAGCTTTAATTTCTCAGTATTATAATCAGATGCCACAGTATATCATATTCAGATCTATGGTATCAGCTGCTATTTGTATCTATCAAGTGTGTGGGCGGGGCATTGCACTGGCTGGCTTAACGGTAGCGCTTTGTGTTATGTGACACCATGTTTAAACATGAGACTTCATAATGAGATTAAGCAATGCTTAAAGCCCAAGTAGCCTTGTTAAACTATTAGTCCTTTTTCACGGCAGGCCACTTCAGGCGCTTAAGTATTGCTCACTTCATTTCAAAAATAGTGACCAGTGCAATCACCACTTCAGTCTCCAGTTTTGTTATTTTTGCATCTTGCCAATGTTTTTTTAAAAATGTGATGATATAGTTCTGTTCAAACTGGGACCAAAATGTTGTATGTTACAACTACCAAAAGATTTTGTTCCATTTGTCTAGAGTTGTAGCTTTAAATGATAGATGTTTCTGATGCACTGGTATATAGTATCTGACTGATCTAACTGCAAGTCGCCTCTTTGTCCTTTTAGAATCTGTGAGGATCAAGGAGAGCAGCCAAACATCTTCCAGGTAGAGGAGCAACACTCCCTGCAGGAAGTTATTACAGAGGAGACGCTGAAGAGCTCCACCTGCTCCTGCTACTCCATCCCCTGCTCCATGCCTATCTGCAGTGCCTCCAAGGGCCGTGCTGGCAGCGCCGAGTCTGATTCAGGTCTCAGTTCCTCATAAATCTCTTTTAAGGTTTACCTTTTTAAATGGACCTCACTGCACAAACACACTCAAGAGGACCAATGTCGGAATAAGGTGATAACATGTACCTATTCAAAAATGAAACTGTAAAACTTTGACTTAAACAATCTACACTCCACTCTTATTTACAGATGATCTCCACTGTCTTATTGCTTTCACAAACTTTTAAGCCAAAACATCATTTAGGCAGCCATGTGTAATGTCTTTTTTTTTTTTCTTTAAATAAATGATGATATTAGTAGACAAGAGCCAATTTACTGAGCAGGATAATCTTTTCAAAGGCCAACATGATTGTGGAACATCGTCTGGCTTGAATATGCTTTTCTGGTTATTTATTTAGCCATTGTGCTGCATCTGGTCACAGTCAAAGTGCTAAAATGTAATGCATTATGTTCTTCAGGTGTAAACTATAACAGGAAGACAAATTCTATGTCATAAGGTTTGTTTAAACAGGGCTATCAGGCTTTTTCGTGCATTTAGCCATTATTGTAAGTGTTGTTTCATATAGTGAGTAACAGTTCTAGTAGTAGTGCTAACAGCCGTACTGTTTGTACAAGAATCACACCAAAAGCGTATCCTGCACATCTTGTTCTTGGGTTAGGCGTGTATCATACACTGAGTAGGAAGATGTGCATTGGATGACAGTGCAGGTTGCCATTAATGAATGATTAATTACCTCTGGCTACAGTACTTACAAGAGAAGCCTACGCGGAACAAGACGCTTATTGATATAATTCTTCTTGAACTGTCTTGTGGAAAACATTCAACACCTTTAAACTCCTACTTCACTCAAAAGTAGGATCCCTGGCTATCATATGCTATAAAGGTAGACTGCGTTCAATATGTACACTCACTTCTCATTATATACTTGATTTAAGTAAAATGCTGAACAATGTTTTATTTATATTTTCTCGTGCACATACCACAGCCTTAAACAGGGAAATTATGTCTGTACCAGATTTTTTTTTTTTTTTGCCTGTTTATTACCTCAGTCATTACTTCTTACAATACAAACTGACTAGAGTGCACAAATGCTTTCTTCACCATACAGTTGTTTTTATTGCATGACAGGCAATATGTTGGTGGAAGTTACACTTGAAATAATCTGTCATTTTAGTATGAAAATGAATAAATATATTGCAATGAAAATGCTGAATCTATAGCAAAGCAAGCTCATGTATATTGCGCTGCCTGTGTCATATCCTCATTGCACAATCTCTTCTGCTACAAAGATACAAAATGATCGAGTCTTGCATCCTCTGTATATCTGTACAAATAACCAGGGGAATCGACCCACTGTGTAATATTAATTGCCATTTCAGGACAGCAGAGTGTAAATGATAATGTAAATAAAATCTAAACTATTTGCTTATTTTGTCTGTTTTTTTTTTTCCTCTTTTGTGTAACTTTTTTTAATCTAGTGACTAATATTTAAAAATCTGGATGTGAAGAATTTTGAAGAGCAAAAAGGGATAACTTTATCACTAGTATCAACTAATATCATCTTGATTATACTGTAATAAAACATCCATGGAACCAAGGACTAATCCAAACTGTGCAGTGTCAATATTAAATCATAAAAATGGGAATAAATGAATTTACTTTGTAAGTAAATCTGGGACTTCTTTGTAGGTTTGTTGCTGAACTGACAAATGATAAAACATGCATTCATAATAGCTTCAAAAAGTCTTGAATTTAACTTGAAACATGCACAAATCCTATGCTATCCTCAGCGCCTGTAAAGTTAATTCTGTAATTAAGGGTGGTGTAATGGCATTTACTGGAGAATTTTAAGTGAGTATAAAAATAACTAAAAACAATAGGGCCATCGCCCACACTATATGTGGTTCGGGACCTAATTAGATCATTAAAAGGTTGCCGTTTAATCTTCTTACAACAATTATTGTGTACTCCTATGAACATCATATGTCATTTTAGTTATATTATTCACCCTTAAAAAGTCATGGAAAAGTTCTGATGTTTTGTCTGTGTGAACCCTGTAATATCTTCTGTGATTTCTACTGGTTTATGCAGTGGTACATCATAGCAGATTAAGTGCCCATGAAGCACAAGGCTGGAAGGAACAGGAGATGTTCAGTTCATTCTGGCTGTAATCAACCTGCAGGTGCAAACACGCTGCAATTGTTACTGTTATGCACAATAGTAAATGATTCATTAGATAACACAGACACACTCACTATTTGGCACCAAGGACATATATTGGTTTTCTGTTCGTCAGACAGTGACTGTATTGGGCAGTGTTTATCAGAGTGAACTTTGAAACTGATTTATCACTGATTAGTTGTATCATTTGTGTGCTTAATAAAGACAAATTCCCACATCCTGGGCTGGGTTTGAGGAACACCCGCATAAAAAAAATAGAAACGATATCCAGCGCGCATTTTGGCTCAAGTATTTAATTCTGTGTAAGAACAGACTCAAGCCTATGAAGGATGCAAATTGTCCTTCCAAATTACAGCTAAGCAAGATGCATACTTCTTTTTTGAGGATACGAAAATGTAATATAATGACATATATGTACAAATGTGGTGAATATGTTTAAATATATTGTCAATTTATATATTTATTGGATGGTTCAGTGTGGATTTATGAGCAGTGCATTTATTTAAAGACATACCTGGAGAATTTCATTATGTACATAGAAAATATATAAAAATAACAGAGAGGCACTCATAAAAGTGAGGAAAAACCAAATCTATACTCTTTTTTTTTGTCAACACCACTACAAAAATCTTTAATATACAGATATGCATGGTATAGATAGAACTTGAAGTGTTAAGACGTGGGACCTTTAATACATATATGTGTGCACTGGAGTGTACGCACTGAATTGTGAAGTAAATCTGTTCAAGTATATGTTTCATCGTGTGTGACTTATGTATGGGCGGGTTGGTAAACCTATTCAGCTCCTTTTTCATTGAAGACTTAAGGTTCAATGCATTGTCAATGTACATGTGCTTGTTCCACAGCAGTTGAAATGTTTTTGCGCCCTCTACTGAAAAGAAAAAAGAAACACACACTGATTATATTGCTATTTAAATTGTATTTACTTTTTTAACGGGGAGCGAAAATATTATCTTATTGGATATTGCAAGAAATTAAATAATAAAAATGTCTAAAATTATTTATTTATTTTTTACCATTGCCATTTTCGCCACCAGCTATTACGTAACACAAGCGATAAAAATAGTTTCTTGTTTTGCTGGGAGTTGTAGTTTTTTCTGCCTCGCAGCCGACTGTGTCTGCCGCACAAAACACTCAAACTCCCGCGACACCTCGGTGCACGGTTAAGCCACTTGCCGATGCACGCCTACGCTAAGTAAACCCATCGACTGTAATCCTCGCTGTCTACAGCTGAATCCTCTGCGGATATTTTCTGCCTCAGTCTAAGTTTGTTCCAAAATCAGACCAAAATGGACAACTCCGGGAAAGAGAAGGAAGCGATTCAGCTAATGGCCGATGCTGACAAAAAAGTCAAGTCCTCTGGCTCTTTTTTGGGAGGGATGTTTGGAGGGTAAGACAGCACTGCACCAAAGAATACACAGCTAGCAAGCGTTACTGTCAGTAGCAAAGTTGGCACGCAGCCTGTTTCTATATGAGCAAATGGTTCAGTTAGTTTCATAAGTCAGGCATCGTTGAAGTATACTTAAATCGGTCTGGGACAGTACGAGACATTTAGCTTAACTGCTCTTGACATAAGTTAGCTAAGTTAGCCGTTATCATCATTGTAAACAAGTCGGCAGATCACGATTCTCCAGCGCTAAGCTACGTACGTAGTGCTGCAATGTTATTAGCTGTGAGCATAAGCCCTGGGGTTAAAACATCTACTATTATCTAGCCCTTCCATGGTTTGATCCAGTGTAAGCATCACGCCAGCACACACATCTCCACCTCCTTTTGTTATACTGCAGTTTGTTTTTACAGCTGATGACTCGGGGGTTGGGTTTTCACAAGGCTTACTTGGTTTGTTAAGGTTACCACAGTGTTTTATGTCAAGAATCACTCACGAAATAAGAACAAAAGTATGAAACCCAAACACACAGGGTTGTTGTTTGATACGTGGTAATTTTAGCAGGATTTAGTCACATTTGTCCATTAATCCTGTCATTAACCCCTTGAACCAGTTCCACCCAAAATAACTCTTGGCAAACTTGCATTATTTTTCTTTTGTCCCCCCCCCCTGTTTCCTGTTTAGCCTGTGTTACAAATTGAGTAATTCTAGCCCCAGATGACGCCCAGATGTTGCTGATCAGCTGTTCTGGTGCGTTAACACTTCAAAGGCTTAATATTGATCATTCTGAGGCTCAGCAAGCAGCAGTGCAATAATCCTCTGACATGATTGAATGGCCAGAGTATTGTTACAACTACAGTTAGGAAGTTGACCTTTGCGTGCTCCACCCAGAGGTCAACTTCTTAACTTGTCATGGACATTTACTGCATAATGCCTGTGGAGAAAGATTTGTTTTAAAACAACCCAAACATCTCATTGCATCTCCCTGAAAAATACAACAGCTTGGTCCATTGTACCCTGTGATGCCATTTAACACGAGGTAGCTATAGAATGTGTATGAAACTGAACATCTTTTTTCTTGTTTTTTTTCTTTCTCTGTCTAGAGGACCTCACAAAGTCGAAGAGGCCTGTGAGATGTACTGCAGAGCAGCCAACATGTTTAAGATGGCCAAGAACTGGAGCGGTGTGTATTTTCCTCTGTCCCCAACTTAAACATTTCAGCACAATTGAGAGGCTGTAAGACAATGCGCTGTCTTTTGGCACTGTAACTGCAAAGCACAGCACTTGTGAAGGTGCCACAAGTAAAAAGTTGGCATTATGTGCATAAATTGGGGTGTAAGCTGAAAGCAAAGTTTGTACATGAAAGTTTCTGAGCTTTTCTTTTTCTGCTTTTTTTCCCCCCCAGCGGCTGGAGGCGCATTTTGCAAGGCTGCACGTCTCCATATGCAGCTGCAGAACAAGCACGACTGCGCCACCAGTTTCATCGATGCAGGAAACGCTTACAAGAAGTCGGACCCTAACGGTGAGACTGGGCTCAGCTGATTTAAACCTCTTTTCAAACCACATTTTCACTGCTTGTGTCTGACTTTTTCTGTTTGTCAGTATTTATACCACCAAGTTAATGCAACGGTTGCACAAAAGATACTATTACCAACATTTTTTTTATTAATATGCAAAGTCCAGGCTTAAAATTACATGACGCGTGATCACAGTTAAAACATTCGCCGTCTGGAGTGTTACCATGAATCAAAGCTGATGAGTTAAGAGGATTCCCACGGCCTTTTGAGTATTATTTTAGATTAAACCACTGTCCCCAGGCTAATTTTCAGCAAATCAGGAATGTTTACCACTGACTCTGCAGGTACCAGCCTGTAGTTTATAATGAGACAGATCTGATCGACAAAAAATAATATGCTTGAGTTATTACTCCTTAATTGGACAGTGTTCCTTGCGGGTTGATTTATTGTCTCTTTGTTCTCTGTGTGGCCTTGTTTGTCATTCCCTTATGCAAATGTAGAGCCATTGTACTGGGCGGGGGGGGGGAGGCGACTGAGGTATTGGGTTTGTAGAAAGAAAAGAGGAGCCTTTTGCTTACGGTGTTGTCATGTCTAATATCTTCCAGAATGAAACATCTTTCTAATTTGACTGTACCTGTCCGCTCATTTCACCACGTTGAATTAACATCCAGTGTTCACTGAGACTGATTAATGTGTTCATGGGTTTGTCAGCTTTTAACAAAACTAACAACCGCAGTGTCTAACTGTTCCCTCCTCTTCCCTTTATGCTGCTAAAAGAGGCAATCAAGTGTTTAAATGCTGCCATCGATATATACACAGACATGGTAAGAATCACATAGAAAGTGGACATCTGTGTTGTGACCCTCCACACTCAATCTGGTCATATCGTTTTGTATGTAATTGTGCCCTTCAGTGTCAAATTTTTACTGAAAAATTCTAGACGCTGTTGTAATGCTCTCCCTGCCTTTTCTTAAGCCCTGGCATTTATCACACCCAAGTTTGTTTATTTCACACCAAGATTTTGATCAGATAGCCTTGTTGTTATTGCTCTGGATTAGTTTCAAGCACTGAAACCTTGTAAATCTGAAGCCACCGGCTACTACTTGACCTTGCTCCTCCACAAAAGGAATGCAACTCAACACTTGAACTGACGTAAAGTATGTGCAGGCAGATCCATTTAGTAATGATTCCTCCTTCATGGCCTCCACCTCCAGGGGAGATTCACCATCGCAGCCAAACACCACATCAGTATCGCCGAGATCTACGAGTCTGAGCTGGTGGATATCGAAAAGGTGTGTGGAAATATGCAGCACGTTCTATAATGGCATTGCTAGATAGTAATAATAATAAGAATATTAATAGCATCAAAGGGCATTTTTGCTTCAGGACTTTTTAATTGATTGTTTGTCTTTTGTGAAGGCTATTGCACATTACGAACAAGCAGCAGACTACTACAAAGGAGAAGAATCAAACAGGTAGTGTTTTTCAGCGAGTTGCTTAAGATGATCTAATTGACTAAATAAAGGTTTTGAATATAACTTGAAGGGTTGTTAGCAGAAGAAGCACAGGTGTTTAGCGACATTAGAGAGCCAGTGTACACAGCGCCAACGCCCTTGAACTCAATGTAGTCTGGCTGACGGGATGCGCTGATCAGTTGCTCAGTGGCGATTACCGCTGTCTTATCGCATGAAAGAACAACCTTCGAGCTGCTGCTGCACGCTGACGTTTTTTTTTTTATGTGCCGCTTGTCTTTTGTGGGGACTTGTTCCACCAAAACGACTTCTCTCCTGACTCTACTTTGCAAAGACCCCGGCACTGCGGCGTCAAAGACGAGTGCGATTTGTTCAAAGAAACACAAACTAGCCAAACAAGCCAGAGCTTTTACCCCTAATCCAGAATGACAGTGGAAGCTGTCAGACCTTTCTTCAGTAATGAAGTGTCACTATGCGAGACTATATTTTATGTGCTTTTCTGCACTAAAAACTGTCCCCTCTCCACAGCTTTTGACGGCTTCTCTAATATAACCAACCTTCATATGCTTTCTTATGTTTCTTGTAACCTCCTTACCCCTAAGTAAGAGTGTTGTTTTTATTATTATTTATATATATATATTATCTGACCTCTTCTTATCTGTCACATTATTGAATCACCTTTTCATTTTGTAGTTTTGCATGCGGGTTAATGGAGAATGAATTAGTTTTATGCTGCTAATATTTGAGCTTGAATATTAGTTGAAATATTCAGTATGTCCTTTGTATTTTCCTCTTAGTTCTGCTAACAAGTGTCTGCTAAAGGTGGGGGCTTACTGTGCTCAGTTGGAACAGTACCAGAAGGCCATTGAGATCTATGAGCAGGTGTGTATTTGATTTGCTTGTACTTTCTATTTAAACCTACAACGACTTGGCAATGTTGACATTTCTTTTCTTTTTAAATATTGAAAAAAATAAATCATGAGCACAGCGCCTCTTTGTGCACTTGTAATGTTAACATGTTGACATTTCTGATACATTTTTATCTAGGTTGGAGCCAACACAATGGACAACCCGCTGCTGAAATACAGCGCCAAAGAGTATTTCTTCAAAGCTTCCCTCTGTCATTTCATCGTTGACGAACTCAACGCTAAGGCGAGTTCATACGTGCGGTCCAGTTGACACGGGGAGCCTTGCTAGAAGTTGTTTTTTTTTTTTTTTTTAATAGAATTTTAACATTTTGTCTCCACCGCAGATTGCTGTTGAAAAATACGAGGAGATGTTCCCGGCTTTTTCAGACTCGAGAGAATGCAAACTGTTGAAGGTAGCTCCGTGCTAAGAACTGCGAAGATCCTCATGGTTTACTTTTGTCCCCGTCTGTTCACTAACCTACTTTTTTTTTTTTTTTGTTTAAACAGAAACTTCTCGAGGCCCATGAGGAACAGAACAGCGAGGCTTTCACAGAGGCGGTAAGTCTACTTAACTCGCATACTTTTAAATTGAAAGTTTTAGAATAAAAAAAACATAAAAATGGTAGCGAGCACAGGAACTTAAGGTTTGCAGCTTTTCTGGCTTTGTTGGATCCTTTGTGTATACAAGAAAGCGAAAGGCTGGGTTCTTCCATTCAGTCCTCCAGGGCTTTGTGTTTATGTGAAACTGGTTCAGAATGTTGTGCATTGTACATAATACTAAGTCATTTTGTGCGAATCAAGATTTTTACGTCTCTGTGCTGGCGATAGCTCGGAGACGGTATGTTTTCGGGCCTTAAATCCATCCATCCAATTCTCATGTGATATTTCAGGAATGCCTTGAGGGAATTCCCTCAAATTTAGCACAAACCTCAAATCTTTGTCGGGTTTGGCGTAAACATCCACTTGGACTCGAGACTGAACTGACATTTTCCTGACATCACTTTTTAGCCATAAATTAAGAATTCATGTTAATTTCCCCATATTTCCCCCAAACTTTGACACTGTAAACTCATTATACATGTCAGAAATGAACTATCTTTCACTTTATTAGAAACTGGATACACGTTGAACTGAAGTCAAGTCAAAGTAATAAACTAATCATAAAAAAAATCTAGGTGGGAGTGATTTTTTATTATACCTCCGGAATATAACGTGGGGATAATAAAGCAATCGACGTCTTTGTCCATTCGTCCGTCTGTTTCATACCTTTCAATATTTGTTGTTATTTGTTGAAGCTATTCTGTCTGTTGTCCATTTGTCTTGAATATATATATCTATATATGTTGTTGACTGGTTCAAGGTGAAACTAAGCTAATGTCAGTAACGAGCGCCACTTTTCGATTTTCCACATTAATCGGCCTATCTCTGGTCCAGATAGACGTAGATGCAAACTGCAGCTCGACTGGTTTGCAGAAGAAAGGAACCGTGTATCAGTCAGAGATGAAGTAGCCCCGACCTTTGTCACGAGTTTTTAGAAATGCATGTATTTGTGTCATTTTATCCGAAAATAACAGGCGACGTCTAAGAAAATGCTGCAATGTCGAAAAATGTAAATGTGATCTTAACAGGTGAAGAAAGAAAAAAAAAAAACCCCAAAAAAACAAATCCCTTATCTCTGTGCCTCTTGTCCAACCTTCAGGTAAAAGAGTTTGACTCAATCTCACGTCTGGATCAGTGGCACACAACCCTCCTGCTGCGTATCAAAAAGACCATCCAGGGCGATGAAGGGGATCTGAAATGAAAGATACCTCGGGTTGAAACGCAGCACGGAGGGACAAATCCATCACGCATGCTTTCACACACACACAGACGTACACGCAAACACACACACACACACACACACCCTTCTATTCAGCTCACTGTGTGTAACATCTGGAGAGAGGAGCGCTCCTGCTACT
>JAPQRN010000017.1:14628145-14642062 GCA_037367275.1 Coranthus polyacanthus | reverse complement strand
GCCAAGATATCCCTTTTTTTCTTGGACCAGAGGCTACAATCTGGCACATCTATAAATATATATATATATATATATATGTATGCTATGACAGAGGACACTTTGCTTAAAATCACTGTACTGTTTTCCAACCACTTTGCCTAACTGGGTCCAAACTGTCAGTGCTGCAGTGCAAACTCCCAAGTATCTGAGAGTGATTTGTGAGTGAGAAAACGTACTAAGCTGATGTCATGGTTTGGTATTTTGTCACAACTTGAACTTTTCCATCTTCATCTGTTTTTGTTCAGTATTATTCATGCCACATTGTGTATATTACAAATGTGCATGGACAGTATTAAAAACACATTCAATTAATATAGCTCATGTCTTAATTATACCTTCTGAAAAATGAGCGTAGACCTCAATAGGATCTTGTGAGTTTTTTTTTTTTGTTTTTTTTTTTAATACCTTAATGTTTCGGAAAATGGAGCATCAAATGCATGTTCAATCCACAAGGAAACAACTGACTTTAGGCCTGTGATAATGAACACCAGGTGGTCAAAATACATATTCATACGCCGGTAGTGACGAACAATAAGTAAGTGATAATGTACAGTGAGCTGCTCTTTAACTGGATCACCTTGAAGGGGTTTATTTCGCTATGACTGGCTCACTGTACATTATCCTGCTTATTACACAGCTACTTATTAAAAAAAAAAAATCAATCATTTGACAATAAATGAGGATTTAAAAATAACTTCTCATCTAAAAATGATCTCCCGGGTCCATGACCAGAACTTAGCCCATAGAAATTAAATAACAGACCACAGAATGCTGTCATTGATTAATCAGAATTAAGTATTCAGAAAAGCCATGTAATAATTAAAGATGCCAGGTCCAAGATATAAACTAACAGATACTGAAATACTGGGATTTCCTGCACCCAGATGAAATTGTTTCTATTCACGTGCACTACGGAGCATCTGAGGTCTCCTGAAGTTCAGTCAAGGGGTTGTCTTTTGCTGTTCATCACTTCGGACAGTAGTTGCTCCATCTTTATCAAAAGCCTCGTCAGTGACAATTACAGTCTGAATATCAGGTGCCAAAATACCTGTCTCAGATGCAGCTTTAGTGTCTGAATCTGGAGCCAAAATAGTCTGTGAAGCAGCCGCCACCAGGACTGACGATGTACAAATAGCCGTGGTCTGTGAGACTGACGCCAACGTGGCATCAGAAACAGGAACAGACAGAGTGGGTACAGACACAGAGCTGGAGGCGGCTTCAGAGGACAGAGTTATGGGGTGAGCCATAGACACCGGTATAGAGAAAGGAACAGGGATGGCTGAACCATCCAAGGAAAGCACACTGGCTCCGGTGCCGTCAGTGGTCACAATGGGCTGGATCTGGGTCCCAGGTGGCATATCAGTGTGGATGACTGTGAGCCCGCCCAGAGCACCGTGACTGACCAGAGCAATGGCTCCATGACTGGTCCAGTCCGAAGGGACGGTGACTGGCTCGGCTGACACCACGATGGATTCGGCCTGGGTTTTATTAACATCATTTGCCACGGCAGCACTATTTTTTTTAGTTGCACTCTTCTTCTCTCCAGCTCCTGCTTTCTCTGTCTTACACTTAGTTGGAGTTTTGGGTGGTTTGTCCTCCACATTTCCCTTCAGCACCACCAAGTACGTCTTCCATGGAGCATCTGAATCATGAATCTGAAGTTTAAGGGAGACTGTGTTAGTCTTACATCAGTCTGATGGGATATAGTTAAGAAAAACTATTACTAAAACTAGCCATAAAAAAATAATGAAAAAAATGAAATAAAAAAGACAGTTTTCAGAACATGATAACTAAGTTAAAAATACAATGAACAATGCAAAATGAATGAAACAAAATGAACAAAATCAGTGTTGTTTTTGCTTTACTCCAATGTTAACGTTTCAGGGTGTACAAGAATAAAATGCTTTGCACAATGTGGAACCTTTAATAAACTAGACAATGAGAGATTGAAGACCCTCGTCTCCTTAGATCATATCCACCACACTGAATAATTCCACCATGTGGTGAACACACGACAAACAAACAAACATATATGTTTAATCAATTCATTGACCCTTAAAACATACTCCTATGTCCCAAACTGAGGTCAGGAATGCTACACTTGCATCAGTACTCACTGATCACCGTCCTAAAACTCTTGGCAATGTGCCTGTTTTGATGGCGTGTCCCTTTTCCCTGCTCACAGTCAATGTTTTATCCATATGGGGCCCATTTAATGAAAACAGAGTTAGGGTAAGGGTATTGCTTACCATAGTGTGCCTGCGAAGAGTAGATTTATCTGTAAAGGTGCGCGTACACAAGCCACACATGTATGGCTTTTCTCCTGTGTGAATACGCTGGTGCCTCTGCAGGGCGTTGAGCTGGGTGAACTGCTTCTCACAGAATTTACAGCCATAAGGACGCTCACCTTACAATTGCCAAAGAGAGAGCAAACACACATAAGTCAACTAAAACAAAAAAACGCTAGAGAACAAAAAACATCAAAACAGTAAGCAAGAAAAAAACAATACAACAACTCGTTACTGAGTTGTAAAAGTCGATTATTCCTCCAAACACACACCTGTATGTATTTTTAAATGCTGGTTGAGGGAATTCCTCTGAGCGAAGCCTCGGCCACACTGTTCACACTTAAAAGGCTTGGACCCAGTATGGATGTTCGAGTGGTGTCTCAGGTATTCTTTAGATGCAAAGCTTTTTCCACAGGCCTCACACATGAAGGGTTTCTCTCCTGAAAACAGCAAAATGACACATACTTTTAGTCGGGGCAGGCTTGTATTAACTGGACCCGGGCTTCGAGGGCCTCCAGAAAATAACTAATTTTGACGTTGCATGCATTACTCTTACCTGTGTGTGATCTCTTGTGATAGGCCAACATGTGTTTCTGATTGAACCGGGAATCGCACTGGTCACAGGCGTATGGTTTTTCTCCTGTATGAATCCTGCACATAGTGAAACACACAAGTTACATGTTTGAAAAGACGGCGCCAGGATAACTTATGTTATACCTTGATGGGTGTAAAATCAAAACCGTAGACGTTTCTGTATACAGTCATGCCCCTTTGGTGTCTCCTTCCTAATTTAAATTTCATTTAACCAGTCTTCGTCAGCGAGCTCATTACCTGCTGTGCATCTTGAGAGCAGAGTTCTGGGTAAACCTGGCTCCACACTCGGCGCATTCAAAAGGCTTTGTACCTGTGTGGATTCTCTTATGCAACAGCAGCGCGGCTTTGGAGCTGAGAGTCTTTCCACAGTCGGAGCAGACATTCTGCAGATTGTTCCTTTCATGTACCTGAAACAATGCAGGTAAATGCGTGTCTTTAGATAGTCCATTTTTTGCATGCTATTTTACGCTGCATAATTTTTATTTGTCAAGTAAGACTGCATATTATTAGAGATACAGCATGTGCTCCTTTGTCACCTGTCTTTGATGGCGAACCACATCCTTCTTTCGTTTGAAGGTCTTTGAGCAGGTGTCGCAGGCAAAAAGCCTCTCGGTGCTGTGGACGTGCTTTTCATGTGTCTTCAGGTTGCTCCGGTTTGCAAAGGTTTGCTGGCAGGTCTCACAGCGATAGATGACTTCAGCTTTCACTCCGTGGTATGTACTAGCGAGCAGAGCAGAGATGAAACACATCAGAAGACTTCAAATGGGATCATCTGACACAGCTCCAGCTTTAGGGGTGAATTAACTTAGAATAATACGGTGGAGTACTTTCGCAAGGAGAACCGGCAGCTATTACAGTTGATTTACTGTAATAATACAGTTGATCTCTTTTCTTTGTATGGATGCATTTCGATATTCTCTGCTCACTCCTAAAATGCACAGTGTGAGCTTTTTGAACATTTAAGATATGAATGATGAAGATATGAAGATAAGACTGAAATGAATGCTTATCACAGTTTCCCAGATATCAATATATGCGATGTCTTCACATGGTTTGTTTTGTCCAACCAGCAGTCTACTAACCACAAGACATTTCACCAATTACGATACAGGACAGGACAGGAGAGCTGCAAACTCTGACAGAAGCTGAAAAACTAAATACATTTCATCAAAATACATGCTAATTCATTTTTGTCCAGTTAAATTACTTCAGTGACTAACCTTTGCAGCTTTAAATACAATAGTTCATGATTAAAAACTGCGTTGCGCACAAAAGTGCACGAGCACAATGAGGTCGTTCTCTTAAGCACCTAATAAAACGCATAAAGCTACAGTAGAGGTGACTGGGGAACTACAAGGTAAGACCAAAGTCCCATTAGATGACTCACACTTTCCACCGTAATTACCACGTTGACATGTGAACAATACACTATAAGACCACAGAGGAAAATGATAAGAAAAAAAAAAAGTGTTGCGCTGATCCCCGTGCAAGATAGTAATGAGACCCTGTCAAAATGTGCTTTCATATTGCAATCTGTCTCCAGTTTTCATAGATAAAATGCAGTCACATACAATCAGCACAAGGGGGATTTCCTACCTGATGTGTTTCAAATAGCTTCTTTCATAGTGGAAGGTCCGCTGGCACTTGTTACACTGGAACTGAGCTTTGGATGTCCTTTTGAAGGTGTCCTTAGATTTTTCCTCATCTTCGTCTTCATCCTCCGCCTCTTCTTCTTCTTCTTCTTCTTCTTCTTCTTCTTCCTCCTCCTCCTCCTCCTCCTCTCCCAGTGCCAAGAACAAGGGGTCCTCGGGATCATCACAGTGCTCATGGTCCTCATTTTCACATTCATCCACATCAGAGGCTGGCATTTTCTCTGTCTTGTCTCCTTTCTCTGGCTCAGCCCCGTCTTCACTCTCCTCTGTGTTTTCAGTAGTCACTTGTTCAGAAATTCTTAAAGCCTTTTTTTTACTATTCATACCCTTCTGATGGACTTTACGGCCAACTAGCCTAAGTTTTGATTTTCCTCCTGGTTGTCTTTCATCTTTTACTCTCTCTGTGGCTTTTATTCGTTTCGAAATGACTTCTTCAGTGCTCTGTGAAGACAGCATCCTCTTACGCTTCACACTTTTAGGCTGCTTCTTCCCTTTGGTCCTCTGTACATTCTCTGCGTCGCGTAAGCCATCTTTATCTACAACATTTGACGCAGTTGATATCTTCTTATGTTTCTGTAGGACTCCGGCACTCATGGTCTCACCGCAAACATCCGAAAGATCCTTGCAGTCCAGAAACTGCGCCATAGCTTGAACATCACCGATCTTATCTCTGTGAACTTGCACTTTACCAGTGTACACAAACTCCAGAAACTTGGAGAAATCAGAAGAGTGCATATTTGAGAGTAATACTTTGTCCTGGGCCGCATGTTGCGAGAGGAGGATCTTCTTAAAGTAGCCGCTGGATGCAGCCAGCATCACCTGGTGGGCCTGGAAGTCCTGCACTTCTCCTTCGTAGTCCACCTGGACTGTAACATCACTCAGCTGTCCCTGGAGCCTCAGCTGATGCAGAGAGGTCAAAATGTTTTCAGGGTGGGACTTAGAGGTGAGCTGGACCTCTCTGACGCCCATTGTTCATTTGTGCTGCTGGAAAAAAAAAAAGAAGAAGAAATGACAAGGATTAAACTACAAGACCGACATAAAGAAAGTAGGACACAATCAGACTATATTTTAGGGCTGTGAACGTCACATATAAGGTAAATAAAATCGGCTTCTGGCAAACAAGAAAATGTAATAAACGACATATATGCCCCTGTATCGAGAGTGATGTTATCTATATTATTACCACATATATTCATCGTTTGGAATATATACAATACATAATCTGACGCTTATACCAAAATGTATTTTGTATCGGCTAGACACATGTCAGTAAATTAAACTGTAGTCCAATGTGGAATAGGTTTCATATGTAGTTTGTACACATACGTTTTCACTTCAGCATATAACCTTCACACGTTTGGTACGTGTTTTTGCCTAAAGACGGGGACTCAGCTAAGCTAGCTAATATTTCATGATTCGCATGTGCACTTAAGACTGTTTCTGACAAGTGGATGCAACCCCGAATCATAAGAGAATATATATTTGTGGTTTTGTTCCCTGCTAACTGCCTGCTAACATTAGCCGTGCAGACACTATTACTAGCTCGGCGGGCAGGCTCGTCAGTACTGTCAACCAAAAAAAACAGACTAGAGAATGTACGATAATACGAGTTCTCAGCACGGCGTGTTGGTGAACGTGTAGCGGTCCAGCTAACTGCACGAAACAAGTTTTCTTACCGTAAGGTCGGTAAAATGGCAGCCCTTCACAATCTACCGCGGAGGGTGTTTCCTGTAGAAATCGCTCCCGAGACGGCGCCCGTCTTTTCACTGGCCGACATCCGGTGCCGGTGCGGCGGATCCAGGATCAGCTTTTGATTTCGCTGTCGCGTTCATAGCTTAGTAGTACCGAGTGCAACTGCCGTTCCTGGATCACATAACTAGGGGACTAGTTTATAGACTAGAAGCGCCAGGAAAATGAGCTGCCCTTCATTGAAATATTTGTTTCTTTGACATAAAGTCCGACATAAATATACGAAACATTTTATTTATGCTTCGCTATGCCATTTTACACTTCGTTACAGGTTTTTTTTGTTTACATCACCCACGGAACAATAATGTGTGGCACAAACTACTCTTGCCATAATGCTAGGTTTCTGTTCGTTGCAAAGTTTTTTTCTCTTTTCTTGTTTATTAAGAGTAAACGTAGCCTGCAAGTTGCTACTATAAGTTAATGTTTAAATGTGACTATATTAAGGAGGGTACCGCAACTGACAGAGCTATGTTGTTTCTTGCAGTACTCCCTCTCAACCGCCTGAGGGCGCCATTGCACAAAAAAGATACAGCACACGATGAATTATTACAGTGATGGATTGAAAGATATTTAATGCGCACTAAATATATTTCATGTCTTCTTTTGGTCAATTTATGTCTTCTTCATTATTGTCTGTTTCAAACGGACCGCGCTGGTTAGAGCAAACCTAATGACCTAAGCTTTAAAATACAGTTGTTGTCTATTATTCTATTGCTCTAGGTGAATGAGAATGGTTGCAAAAGGAATAGTCTACAATATGAGCCAAAAACCTGAAAGAACAAGTTAATTAATTTATGTTCAGACCGACATAAATCATCTACAGAGCTGCAAAAAGCATGTTGTCATTCCAAAGGTGTCTGGAAAGCTACTTGAAGATTCACTAGGGTGCTATTCTGCAGCTGCCATGGGTTTTTACTTTTTTTTTTTTTAGTTCCACAGGAAATCCATATACCTTACATTTGTCTTAATGAATTCTGCAAGCTAGCAATCTGCACTGTTCTGGTGACTCATGCTCCTCTCTGGACCAAAGCTGTGCAGACTCTGAACTGGAACACCGTGTTCGCTGTGTCTTTCATTACATCCACTGCCACATACACAAAGAATATGGGTCTATTCCTTACCTGGATTCGTCTTTATATTGCGGAACTGTGTGGCAACACAGTATCTGCAGATGTAATAATCTGTAGCTGTATGCAAATGGAAAATCAAAAGCAATTTCACAGATATAGTATAGTATAAAGTAGCCTATTGCAATGAAAATAATCCCACCTGCAGTTTAAAGGAATTCTGAATTAATATGTGCGTATTAAGGAGACATGTCATACCCTACAAATGAATTTTCTGTCACTGTCTGAAGAAAGAACTCCATGTTTATGAAAATGTGTGTGTTCATAGGATTTTGCCTACATTTTGTACTGATGACTGGTTGACAATGTTTCAGAGCAATGTTAGTGGCAAATATCAAACCTAACAGAGCTCAGAGTTTGTGGTTTATGTTTGTGTTGTCACAGGATGCTTTGTCAGAATGCAGATATGGCGAGGAAACAGACTTGAGGTCTCTACATGTCGTCGCTGGTTTACATGTCTAATTAAGGGGATGAACATCTGCCGCATCACTCAAACAACAGAAGGTCAAACACTCATTTCAAAACTGTGCCATTTTAATTTAGTTTCAGTTATGATACTAGCTGACTTTTCCGAATGACTCCAGGGCCTTTTATATTGAGCCGAGGACAGACAAACTGGATGTCGTATAACTAAAGTCAAGGGTTCAGATGTTGCCTGGTTCCATGGCAACATCTGGTGTGCTTGGTAGCCAGCTGCACCTCCAGGCCGTCCAGTAACAAATTAAATTCCCATAGATATATCATCAGGTTGTCAGTGAAGAGGATAAGGTGCAAAAATGCTCGTTGAAAGATGATGGGCTCAGCAAACAAAACATTCTGCCGCCGTTGGTTCATGTTTGCTTTGCTTTGGGTAGACTCCTCCACACGACCGAAAATATCAGCGCTGACGTTCCACAGCGCACAAACAACATGACAAAATGTGCACTGTATGAGAGAAAAAGCCGAGGACGGTTTTAATTTGAGGCTACAGAACATACACAGTAGAATTCAGCAGTTTAGCGGTGACGGCTGTGTCCGGGCTCGGTTTGTGTACTGGAGTTACACACAAACACTTTAATTTAGATGCAGTGAGGGTAAGTCAGTCAGTCAGTCGGTGTCCTTGCAAGACCTCTGTACAGCTTCACAGGGTTGACTCATAATACCAGCAGATGAACTGAACCAGTGATGGTAAACACCAGAACATTACATGGAAGTGCGGACGGTGGTGGTCCAAGAATAACCGCAGTATTCTCTTTGTGCTTGCCCAAATAACCACACAGCTGATGCCAGACCAACCAAAAAACAGATCCAACTCAGTATTCTGTGGTGACCTTCCCTTCCCCTCCAGTCACTGAACTCAGTAAACAGAAAATATGTTTCATAAATTCATCTTTTTATGATCTTTGACTTGATTTTCTTTTAATCAATGAAGCGTTCCTACTTTGCTTTCCTGCCCGGATTTTACTCATTTTATGCAGATTTTTGAGAGTGGTTTTAGTTGTTTAAGTACATGGACTTGAATCTCCACCCATATTTATGTAAGGAAGAAATTGGGTAGGAGTCAAATATTGTACATGTTTGTGAAGTCCTGTCAAGGCCAAGGTTGCTTTGCCAGGATACACACAGCAGTCCAGACCTGTCTCGGGTAGTCTCTCCTCAGTTAAACCTCCCTTCCCCATTCTCCCTCCTCTGTTCCTTTATTAGTGGCTCGATGCCACACCACATTCAGTCTGTCCAGAATAAAGCTGAAGCTCTGAAACCTCAAAGTAAGATCAGGACATAGACAAGCAATGATTCACAAAAATTGCAACAGACTCTTGGTGCCGTAATGAAATGCGCTTCTTCTTGGCTAAGGCTGATGAGAAATTATATTTTTTTGCAAAAGGATCAGTGTTGGGATGGTTAGCCTACTCTCGAATAGGTTACAGATTACAAGTTACCCTGTTAAAATGTTAATTGCTTCGTGAAAGTAATGCAACTCATTACATTTGATTACTTTTCTAACAAATGTTTTAAACTGGGCAATAAAGCTGGAAAGTCTGAAAAACGTACATTTGAACCAACACTGTACAGTAATGTTTGAGCCATTTTCTGATTTCATAAGGAAAAAAATTGAATTTCCAGCACTGAAAAGTGTTCTCGTCCTACAACGTGGCCACCTTCATTTGCATTGTCAGCTGTTATATTCTACTTAAGCTTTTTAACGAATATAATATATTCGGATGTAACTCTTTTATAATGACCAGATTTCGATTGGTAACTGTAATGTAATGACATGTTTTTTTTCCCTGTAACTATAACTGTTGCAATACTATTACATCTAACTACTTACACTGAAAAGGACACATTGTTTAAAGGGCCAATTTGCAAGATTTGTGCATGCTCCTGTGCTTACTTGAAGTTTGCGTTGCAGTCTACGTTGTGCTGGGTTTGTTGTTATTCGCTAACTCCATTTCTAAGCTAATGACTGTCTCAGTTGCCCGTATAGAAGACTCTGGTTATTTTTGTCGCAAAAATCCTCATGCTCGCTCCCGAGTGCCTCGGTGCTTTACTTCTGCTCCTTTACGGTGGGAACAGTCTGCAACAGTAGCTACTGTTAGCTTACGGCGTTAGCAAACCCAGCACAACACAGACTCCTACACAACTGCAAGCATGTAACCGGAAATCTTGCTTACTGAACCTTTAATGTAATCATAAGCAGCAAAAAATGTTCCAAACTTTTATTGCAGTGAATTACACAAAACAACCAAAAAAAAAAAAGCAACAATAACCTGTGAATGGGATCCGATCTCTTCTCTTTAAATCAGCTCCATTTCACTCAAGAACGATGTTTTTCTTCTTGTGTCTGCTTGGTTTAGAAAATACTTTCCTTTCATTGATGAAAAGATATACGACATTCAGAGATGAAATTACTTTCCAAATGGCCACTGACTCACCATCTCTATTCCCAGTGCTCTCTCACACTCATTCTCCCTCCTTCTCCCCCTCTCCACCTTCACTCGTCCTTGTGAATGTTCTATCTATTGTAACTGTATACAGCACTTAGCACTTCAGACGGCAGACAAACCAGCTCAAGGACAACCTCCCACTCTTGCGAAGCTCATAAATAGACTATTTGTCCAGGCTTACCAATCACCTTACCCACAGAGCCTGTGTGGGTGCTTGTGGACAATGTGTAGCTCGCACCAAAATAGATCTCCACTGCTGCTGTGTGAGGGCGGACTCAGGCCTCCAAACCTGCAGTGAGTGAGACCGGTTTGCACAGGAATAAGGACTGTTGTGTCTTGTGAAAATTAACAATAATGACTCACAAAGTCTATCCCTTTGTGATGTGTGATTTTCTCCATCCATTTGCAATCTGGAGTTCTAAAACAGGTGGTGTCACCTCCGCAGAGTTTCCCAGAATGCAGCGCTCGCTCCGACTGAGTGGGACATGACCGTCAGCACATTCCTGGAGAGCTGGATCCCCAGAAGCAACAATTCCTCCTTCCTCTCTTCCCTCCCTTCCTTCCTGCCGCCCTCGTGTCCTCTCCTTCGCTTCCGTGGATTGCATCACTCGTCTGCCTCCTGGCCTCCTCTTCTCGGACCCTTTAATCACATATGGCACGCACACACACGCACACACTCACACAGAAGTAAATGTGTGTACACAAATGCAGACTCACACAACCATTGTGGGCAGAAGGCACCCTTGTCAGTCCTCATACTGGTTTTGTGGCTCCAGTTGGAATTTTATGGTTGGTTTGAGCGGAGGATTCTGGAGGCTTTCCAGCTGCCCTCCAAAGACTCCGCTCTTCTCTACATCTCTTTGTTCCTTCCCTTCAGCTTTCCTCTCTTTTTCTTTTCCTCCCCTCTTCCCCCCTCCCCTCCCTGCTTCACCCGCTCACCCTCAAGGTCAGAAATATCCTGTGGTTTAGGTTTGATCCCCTTGGATATGCCCGAGCTCTGTCTGTCTCTCCCTTCCTTTCTATCCCTCTCATGCTCGCTCAGACTTACACACACATACTCTTATTGTAAGCGTACTGCACTACTCCAAGCATTCCTGTACAGGAAACACATGCCGGGATCAGCATAGGCGGGTCTGTGTGCCTTGCTACAACACACACACACACACACACACACACACACACTGTCTTCCACCGGGGGTCAGCAGTCTATCCCAACATGTAAAAGTGAGAAGGAAAAAAACTGTCATAGTCCTCTGAGCTGAAGCTGTCATCCCTGCAGACCATAACTAGATAAATCCAGTGCTTCAGTGACAGTAAATAAAAGATCCTCGACTTCTTTCCATGGAGTCACAGTGAAGGGACTGCAGGTTAACCCCGTTCCTCTGGGTTCACCTATTCTCCGAGTTGTGTAACATGGCAGCGTTCCAGCACTTGTGCAATAACAGGGGCCTTGGCCGGCTGAAAGAACGCCAGTTCAACCAGTCATCCTTTCATATCCGCCGGTTAATGGAGGAAAACAAAATCTTGCCCAATTAAAGCCTTGATCCTGAGTCTCTCGAGTGAGAATCATTCATGACCGTGCAGATGATCTGTTAAGTTTTTCCACTGCAACCTTTCGCCATACAGGAAACAGACATCCTGCCTCATTCCAAATTTTCAAATGCAGATTTAAAACAGAATTTTTGCACATATCATTGTGAATTTATTTTATTCAGTCATCACACATCAAGACAGTAGAAACAAAGTCGACAGTTTGGTAATGATTGAACTGACTCAGGGAGAAGCAAAATGCCTGCCTACTTTCTTGACTTGAAGCAACCCTCCAGAAAAACCATTCACACTTGTAAACCACAAAATAGATTCGTAAACCTCTCTTTTAAAGACTGAATCACACATTTTTACACAAACCAAATTGCACATATACGTAACTCTGAGATCATAATTACTCTCTGGTATTGAAAAATAACTTTTGAACACAGTTTGAGAGAGACTTTGACGTTGCTCTGATCATTATGTGCATTATGTTATAATATAAATCATTAAATATCATAGCATGGGAATTGAAATACAATGGAAGTATGACCATAGTAACCAGCCTTTACAGCTTGTTTTGTTGTTTAAAGGCAGGAATGAATAGTCATTTTCCCACAATTCCTCACGGTAAGTTATATAAAGAAGTATAAGTGAGCAGTAAATTATATAACATTGTTGTATGGGCATTGACTCATACAGGATTGCTACTGACTTTGAATTTTTTCTTTAATATAATCTATATTTTTGTTTCCATGATCAATCACAAACCTTGGTATTTTGCCTCAAAAACCCTTTCAATTTTATATCCCCTCAATTTCTTTTTGAGTTCCAAAAACAAGCTTCGAGAATTTCCAATTCCCTTTCAATAGAATACAAAGTTTCATCATCAAAATTAACATAAACGAATCGCTAACAACCTCCGTGTGCGTAATACTGATTCAAGAATTTAAATAGTGACGGTGGGTCTGTGTAATATGATCAACATGTAAAACCACCAAAAAAATGCACATAGCTCAGGTGAAGTTGTATTATCTTTTTTGCACATGGAAGGCCTTTTGGTGTATGGAGCCCATGGGTGCGCACCCAGAACACCATGCTGGTAGATCTGGCCTTGGGCTGAGTCACTCATTTGAGGGGATTGATGGGGATTGCAATAGTGCTGGTTCAGATTGACGTTTTAACAGGGAAGAAGAAAGACTCTCCTAGTAAAATAAACCACAAATAGTTCTCGAGAAATGTTGCACCCTGCTGCTTGGTTTCAGCTTGTTGACACAGCGGCTCAAGACAGATTGTTTTTCAAATACGCAACCGGTCGTCAAATATACAGTGTCAAATTAACTACGGGGTTGCCTCCCAGAGGTCTCTGTTCTCCATACTGAATTTGTCCATTTTCTTTGGGTAGAGTCCCAGAAGTAGAGGAGCCCACAGACATGAAAAGTGAAATGAAGCCCAACCATACAGCCAGTTGGCTAAAGCCATGTAATCTGGCCAAGCTGTAGACATACAGTAAGAGCTGGATTGTCGTAAAATATTATTCCCATTATAGCGTCAAAATTCCTTATAGTCTTCTTTCAATGTACTGTATTGTGGCTTATACAGACTCTAGTCACATGCTTCAAAAGATGGTCGATAAAATGAAATGCCCCACACTTGGTGAGAGAAAATAAACAAGGTCTTTGCTGAACAGTTTCAGAGTATCTAAGCCTTGAAGTAAGATCTTCGCTGCTGACCTATTCCCTTTTGACTCTTTGCGGATCACCACAAAATCCCGATAATCCCAAAAAACACAGCTTTGCTTTGAGAGCCACCATTTTCTTTTTCTATGAACCCTATTTTCACTCAGCATCCTTTTGAAAATGTCCAAAAATGGAGAGGAGAAAGGAAAAAGAGCATGGGGGGGGGGGGGCGGATATCTGACATGCTGCTCCTACCACCAGAAATTATTTGCAAAGTAACGGGGAAGATAGCACAATATTTGCATTAACCTGTACTTTATTGTGCGGTTCTG
>JAPQRN010000017.1:14579395-14595282 GCA_037367275.1 Coranthus polyacanthus | reverse complement strand
TTTCTTTCTTTCTTTCTTTCTTTCTTTCTTTCTTTCTTTCTTTCTTTCTTTCTTTCTTTCTTTCTTTCTTTCTTCCTGTACTTTAACTCTCTTCCTCCTCCCTGTTTGTGAATTTGCAGCTCTATCCTTTCCTCTCTTGCTTAAAAACAGGGCTGAGGTCCCAAAGCGACATGGACGGGGCAGAATGTGGCACATGTACCCATCCCCAAAATAACTTGTTTTTTTCACTCACTTGAAATTGAGGGGTATTGCAGCTGTTGCCTATTACCAACACTGCAGAAATGAGTGTCATGGGAACAAATGTAATTCTCAACTGAATATCAAAATAAACCTCAAGACCAACCTCATAGAGTCAAAACTAAACTGAGAATATCTCAGTTATTAACTTGATGCCTCAGCACTTTCATTATGACTGAAGTCAAGTGTTTGTCATGTTTGACTGGTTGAGCCATACTTGGTTTGATTTGATGGTCTTTACTCCCACATATTTCTGTACAATTGCATTAACGTTCTTCATCTTTTTCAGAACTAAATGTTCAACTCTTTTCAAGTTCTGTCTGACAGCTTCCTGCCAGTGAGAAAGTATTTCTGCAGTTTTTTTTTTTTTAAAAGAAGATGTTAGAGAGCAACAACAACTTCTCTCCCTTTTATCCCCCTTTTTTTATCTTCACTTTTCTCCTTTAACTCTTTCCACTGCTCGTCACGATCGCCTGCTGCCTGCTTTTCCATCCTCCGTCCTTGCCTCTCATTTTCAGTGAATGATCTCATTCCTCCTATCCATGTGTTGTCTGCCTCTGCACCCATCTCCACGTGCATGGTGGGATTTCTCAGCAGAAGTTAGCGCGAGGGCTGTGGACATAACATCACTGATTCTCGCTGGTGTCGACATGAGCTGGCTATGTGACAGAGGGAAACTGGATATTTCTGAATGTAGAAAAAAAAAAAACTCACAGTGCATTCAAATAATTTGCATTTAAGTCTAACCACTATTGAAAACACTGAAGTATGAAAATGACATTCTGCTGGTGGATCGAAACCCCGGGGCCTTTCAGTAACTTCAGTATTACAGGGGGGGAACTGACCTTAGATCATTTTCCAAAGGGCAACACAGCCATTAAGAAGTTGGTGAGTAACACCGCTCCAGGGATTCAGGGATGCTCACTCGTCCTTGTTGACCTCTGTAGTCTTCCAGGACACATCTTGTTTCAGTGGTGCACACACAGAGTCATAAGCTCTCGCTGGAAGGCACTGCTGGGGCAGCCTGCCGTTACTCCTTGGCATGTAGGCGTGTCTGGAGAGCTGATGAGTCTCAATGGATTTTCTCGAGTGCTGCTCTCCACTGCGAGTGAGTCACTCAGTATATCAGGGAATGGGGGCAAAAGGAATCTTTGGGGATTATTATTCTGATTCATGCACAGCTGTGGTTTAGGCTTAACAGAATCCCTATTCAAGGTTAGAGTGATCTGCAAATGCAGAGATTTAAAACAGAAATGTGCATGGTAACCTTGGGGTATATCAATGTGTTTGCGTGGTGCAGCAGCCCGCAGCATTTCCATAGTTTTGTTGCATTTCCATATTGTTCTCAGCTGAACAATATTAAACAAAAGCAAAGCCATTGTACGGTGAAGTTCCAGCATTATAACAGTGGGTGGTCCGCAGAGATTATATCACAGAAGCATATATACACATATGCATGAGCACCGGGATATAAAAGCTTGTGGGTGCAGCCACATTCTGCAGCTGAGAACCACCATTGTGAGATGAGAGGCCTCTGTGTGAAAAATGCATTTCCATGTTGCGGGGGCTTATTCAGGCAGCCAGCGAAAAAAAACGAAGATTTTAGAATATAGTGTGTGTTTGTGTACGCGTGTGTGCACTGCTACTGCCTGCAACCAGGGGAATAAAGGTTAAATCGAACACTTCTGTCAGTGTCTTGCGTCCAGCTGCAAGCATTCCTCTCGCCGCCCCGGTTTTCTACATGGGATTGCACAATCCTGCTGTCACACCCCCTGGTAATCTAGGAAGAACAATGAATAATGAACCTTTTCCATCCTTCGCTTTCTAATATATTACGGAGGCACATCTCCTCGCAACAGAAATTTGTTACCAGAGTCATTATCGCAAAAGAACACAGCCCTGTGCAAGTCTTTAGCACAAAATCTGGAATAAGACGATATAAACGAAGTCTTGCTTAAGGACAGAGATGGCCATTGTGTATTTAATGCTGATGAATTTTCTTCTGTAATTTCCATGCATCTTATGTGATTTTGTTTTTATATCTTAGAAATATGTATTCAGCTTTAGGAATAAGTGCAATACATCTATTTAGGATACAAAGTACGACTGACTGTATTTAGTGAGAGTTACTATAGGTGGCAGAAATATAAAACTAATTTCCCTTAAGAACCTGATGCACCATCTACACCCTAGTAGGATATGAGGCCTATGCAGCGTAACCTACCTCTTCCCACACAACACAGAGGATGGAGTTACAATGGAGCTGCAAATTGTATGTTCAGCTGAAGAGTAAATTCACATTGTGGTTAATGTTCTATCTTTTCACATATTTCATGCTGTGTGAAAGAAGAAGAAGAAGAAGAAGGTAAAAGCTGCCTTTTCTGGTGCCCATTGTTATTTTAAGAGGATTAGTCAACAGATCGCACTTCAGCAGAAACAAAATGTTCTACTATGGAACTTGATGCTGTGGAAAATAAAAGGTCAAGGTAAAAATGGTTTGCCTCCTTCTTGCCAGACTAAACATCGCACTGCTTTTGTGTTTGCATACACTAAAAGACTGCACCTCTTCAGCCAATAGGAGTGTACATTCATTCAGAGTTATTCCTGGCTTCAGTCTAACAGTACGGTGTGAATGCTACATTCATTCTGTTCCATGCAACAATAATGAAATATCATGTTGAATGACTTTGTGTAATCTAACGGGACACACAAGGTCATTCTATAAACTCTAGTGGGATACGTTTCAAAGTAATCCTCCTAACATATATATTATATAGTTTGGTAGAGATATTCGCAGCACAGTAGTTTAAATGGCAATCGCCACTGACAGCATGTATTGGCTGCATTTTCATGCTAAAATAAAAAGGTCTAGAGTCTAACATACTGGCTGCATGCGGCGCACGTGCAATATGCTGATTACACAAATGAATCCAACTCTAAGATTCTATATCTGCATGTGACCGTGAGAGAGGGATCCCCCTTGCTTTCCCTTGAATGACATTTCAGGAGGAAACACATTTGTAACACAGCATGTACAGTAGCTATACACTCACTCCCACCTCCGCCCCCTCCCCTTCCAATTTACCAGCAGCATGCAATGCATTTAGATCCACGGGGGTGTAGCCTCACTACATGCTTCTCACATGACTACACTGCATATTAGGAGTCAGGTTGGAAGCCAATGGGGTTTCTCCGTGCGAGTGACGTCAGGGGGCGGGTCCGTGCGCGCGCGCGCGCCTCCGTGTGTGTCTATGTGCGTGCGCGTACGTGTGCGCGTGCACGTGCAAGAAGCCCCCTCCGCGAGGCAGGCAGCTCTCTCGCTCTGTCTGTTCAGGCGCAGTGTGTGTGTGCAGTGTGTGCAGCTCGGCTGGCCTCCCTCCGCACTGAATGGACTAGATTCCCAGCCACGTAAGAAGCACAGCAGCACCACGGGAGAGAGGATGTCCTGCTGAATCAAGGGATAGGCCTGGGAAAGTCGGCCGGCCGTCCCTTCCTTCCTTCCAGCAGCTTACAGCAGCAGATACAGAAGACAGACGGCACTTTTCTTCCCTTGGACTAGACCAAGAGCAAAAGAGAAGACGTCGACTCCCGCACACAAAGAGCTACAGCATTTTTTTTTTCCGGATGGGGTTTTCTCCTTCTGTGATAGATGACAATCGCCGTGCATGGATATGATCCTGGGGAACAAGGCCGTGCACTGACCTGGTACTAGTTAGCCAAGGAAGCTAACTAGTTAGCTCTGCACCTGCTAGCCATCATTTGTCTGTCGATTGACCTAGAATTATCTTGCAAAACCTGCTTTATATATTTTGCTTGTGCGTTTTTTTTCTCTCCCTGTGCCTGCAAACTGTATACATCAAATTGTTTCCGTTTTATGAAACGTGCCATACCATTAACCGGCAAGATAAGCTAGCAAACAAGCTGCGGGTTAACTTCATTCACGCTTCATTCATTGTCAAAGCTGACTTTTGGTAGCCTTTGTTGGGTTTTTCTCGTCTTTCCGCGAACTCCTTTGGTTAATGAAACTGCAGCAGGTCTGTACTAAAGCTTTTCAGTCGACTGGGGTCAGTGGTTATTTAATTTTAGCCTGGCCTTATCTTTTGTATGAAACACAAAGGGGTGCAAGTGAACAGTTGAACTCTGCAAAAACAAAAATTACAGCCCCCCCTTTTCGTGTATAAATACCTACTAGCCAATGTGCACAAGTGATAGTCTGTCTATTTTCCAACTGTAGTTTAATCAATCCTTGAAGTGCTTTTTTTTTTTTTTTTTTTTTTTTTTTTTTTTTTGTTTCATTGAAGATTTACAAAAGTTTGGGACGTTTTGTAATATTGCACGGAGTTTACGGCAAAGTGCTTTTGAGTGAGGAGGAGGAGAAGAACAAGGAGGAAGGCCGACGATTTTGTGGAGTTATCACACCATTCCTCATGAACATACAGAGGTCAAATCCAATTAACATTTCACGTTATGGGAGATCGCGGCACAAAGCGCACGATTTTGAAGAATTGTCTTGTTTAAGGACTACAGAGTCTCACCAGAGTTTCAGTCCTAACCTCGGGTCCCCCAGCCCGCCAGAGACCCCGGACTCCTCGCACTGTATCTCCCGCATCGGGGACTACCTTTTGTTGGAGCCACTGGAGGGAGACCACGTTTTCAGAGCCGCCCACCTGCACAGCGGGGAAGAGCTCGTATGTAAAGTGAGTAGGCAATACGGTATCCTGCCTTTTTTATGCTACGAAAATATCTCCTCTTGTCTTCTCGGTCGCCTTCAAATTGGATGCATCTAACGCCATTGCAAAATCATTTTTCACTCGTGCATTACCACACACACACACACACACACACACACACACATATATATATATATAGCTTTCTTTCAGTACAAATTGGCCAAAATGCAATGAACATACAATATAGAGGCATGCTTTACTGGTCTCCATAGGGTGGCTGTTGCTGCTAGTCCACCCCTATCAACTTTTTAATAATTGCTTTAAGTGTAAATAGAGAGCTGGCAGTGGAGCCTAATGGAAAAAGTGAATGGGGCGAGCTGCGTGGTTTGGATTGCATGATGTAACGTTGACAAAGGAGTGAGTAACCACGCACACACTCCTCTCAGTGCTATTCTGGCTTACCCATGGCTTCTCTCGCTCTCAAAGAGTAATGCTTTTACAGTATCGTCGTGGAGCATATGCATTATCGTTTTTTTTAATCTCATGCAGCAAATAGTGCCATTAAGGAAATATGACACATATCTATATCTATCTATATCCTATTTCAAGAGTGATGTTGCCCTATGTGTTAGCACTTATTATCACATACATGCATCCAGATATGCAGATATGTTCAGAAAACACCCTTCAGTAAAATTTGTATATGTGCCGTTTTTACAACACATGTATTGAGAATAAAAGCATACGTTGAACTTTTAAATTCCAGACATCTATGGGCAAATTGGCTCCAGCAGCACTGGCCTCTCTAACCATTAGAAATAAACAACCATTGCGTAAAGATTGAGGGCAACCTCGTGGCCTTCCTCTGCCACACATACAGTCCATATTGACTTTCGCACATTACTGATTATGAGGGCACTGGGGTCGTCCCTGAGGTAGATTCCAGCTTTAAGCGGGCTAAAGTGGCTTGATGAATTGAGACGATAGTTACATGCACCATTGGACTCATAAGGCACGACATATCCAATAACCCATACCTTTTTGCTTGAGATAATGTTTCGTCATGGCAATAACAAATTAATGGCCTTTGGCACAGCCTATGAGCTAACTGCTATTTGACCTCATCTGCTTTGTGCCTGTTTCAATACAGCACCAATCAATCCCCACTTCCATGATTGATCATTGCTGCTAAGCTGAAAGCCTAGGTCACAACTTAAGATCTGGAGAGCTGTGGGGTGTATTTTGTATTGACTGCAAGCAGAGGAGCTCTCTCACCTGAACTGGTTGTACTGAAAGTCAATTGAGGGGTTACTATGGAAACAAAAGAGACACCGCAACCCCAGGCTGCAGTACAACACTGTTCTCTAACGTGATGCTTTCACTTAGCCCCTGTGAAACCATACTCCCTTTGCCAAAAGAATAAACACAAGTCATGAGAATGAGATAGACTGCTCACACATTACTAAATTAAAGACCAATTTGAGGCTTATTTAGTTTAATTTTGCGGCGCATCTCCATTTTTAAAAGGGGGGAAAATCTGACTTTTTGGCACATGTTCTCATTTTCCCTGAATCCTAACCTCAAAACAACCACCTAATGAGATACTCACACTCATAAGTCATCCTGTTAAAGACAAAAACACTTGGCTAGCTCAACTTTAGACTGTATAAATATAAAAGTTTCCATTCTTATGTGTGCAGGTCTTTGACATTGGCCGATACCAGGAGTCACTGGCGGCCTACTTTGCCCTGGGACAGCACCAACATATTAACCAAATCCTGGAGATCTTGCTTGGGGAGACAAGAGCCTACGTGTTCTTTGAGAGGAGCTATGGCGACATGCACTCTTTCGTCCGTACCTGCAAGAAGTTGCGGGAGGACGAGGCTGCCAGACTCTTCTATCAGATAGCCTCGGCTGTAGCACATTGCCACGACAACGGACTGGTCCTCCGTGACCTCAAATTGAGGAAGTTTGTCTTCAAGAATGAGGACAGGTGAGTTCTGCAGAAAGCAAAGTTTGTTTGTTTTTTAAAGAACCAACCATCACCCTTCATGTTGGTATATGTATACCTGTTCTATGTCATATTACAACCTTGACACTGTTACCTGTGACATATCTCAGCTTACACTGTGGATACTGTAAGATCAGGCAATACAAGCCCGACAGGCCTCACCTAGATGTTTTGCCGAGTACAGGAAACATAAGCCCAAGTGTGTCCCCCAGCTATTTTTTTTTTTTTTTTTGCATAAGGGTTAGCAGTGGATATATGACACACATACGGCATACTGATTCAAACGTGTGACGCATCATGTCAAGTAAATGTAACCCGGCACTTGTTACTGAGAACTGGGAGCAGAGAAGTTCTCAGGGTTGCCTTTTTTTGTGTGATAGATGATTAGTTAAGCCGAGCTGTTGCCCCTGCTGCACTTGCGTAGTGATCAGCAGGAGAAAGTTGTACAATCACATATACAGAACATAGGCTTACTGACACCTGGTGGCAGCATTTCAAAACTACACTTTGAAATTCAAGCGTCTGTTGCCACAGCAACCTAAGTGCACCTCTTTATTTGGATTTTTTTTTTTTTTTAAATCTGTTCTTGGAAACCACTTCCTGCTGAAAATAGTTATTAGACCATTTTCTCTTTGTTCTTTCCTGTGAATTAAGTAAATGCAAACTTCTTACAGTTCACAACGGAGGCTGCACTTTGATGCCCTGTGTCAAAGTGTGATGTCATTCTTTGGCGCTAACTGTGGAAAAAGAAGTTGAGCTGTCTCATACATTCAGTACGGCTCCAATGACCTTGAATGTCACACCAGACTACTCATGGGCTGGGGTGCCCAGTCCCCCCCCCCCCTGTTAAATAATTGATGCTGGGTAAATGTTAAGAGTGATGGTGCAGGACCGTATTGGGTCACCTTTACTATATAGCCTGTCAAGAATCCTCTTTCACCTTTTCAGTCTTCCTGGCTCAGTAGACATGAGAATACTGAGACGAGAAGATGAAGCTGCCTTAGAGGCACAGATCCAGAGGTCTGTTCTGGCATGCAACCAAGCGTTTGACAAAAGGCTCTAGTATAGTGTATGCCCAGAAATGAAAGGAAGAGAACGAGACATAAAACAGTAGTACCTGAGCTGCCTTTCACTGCATCGCTTGGCTACTTGACCTGCTTTTCTCATTGTACTGTTAGCCTTTGACCAAACAAATCCCTTTTTAAAGAGCATTGGCCAAAGGTTAGGCACATGTGGAGTCCAACACAGGACAGCAGAGCCACTCAAACAGGCCTCGCTGATCCAAGATGTTGATCCATTTTAAGATCAGCACACATACAGCTTAAATAAATGTGATTTGCCACCATTTAAAATGTTAACTATAATTGTAGGTGTGCAAATCCTCTGTATGAGCTGTTATTCAGGCAGTGACATGCTCTATAAGTGTGTGAACCTTTATCTCTGAGAGGAACAAAGAGCATTTGGCTCAAGAAAACAAAAGCAGTTCCTCAATTTGAAAATCTGTAGCTTATTAATGAAGGTAAATGACTATTGCTGATGATGACCGGACAAGTGGGTTCATTTCTAAGTGTATGCACGTGTCTCAGATGAGAGTGGGGCAGCTCTTGAATACGTGCAGCCGGGCCTGCTTGGTTTCCTTTCTCCTAGTGGCTCTCAGTAGATACGCTCTCACTTTTTGTCTCTCTTGTCTCATGGACTTCACACACAGATGGCAGCACTTGCTCAGCCCCACAAGTGTCTCTCACCATGCAAGTGGAAAATGTTCTTGCCCGAGACTTGAGATTTGTAACAGTGTTTCTTAACGATCAGCCGTTATTATCGGCTCTCTGTGTATAGTAGCTGCTGTTATGGGGTTTGGGGAAGAATGTAGATAGATGCCATTTTGAACTAAAATCAGCATTGTCAGCTTGTTGGTCCTGTGAGCCGTTCAGTGTGTGGAACTTAAGATAATCAGTCATCCATAATTGTGTTTCTTTTCAATTGTGGAGGTCTTTCGGGAAGACTATTTGTACGTCGATGCTTCTTGGCTGGGCTTTTATCTAAGTGAAAGGAAATGTCAAACTTAAGCCCACAGCATTATGTGCTCTACTTCCTCTGATATCCAAAAGCGATGGATCTAAAACACTTAGGATGTCCATCAGAGCAAATTACCCCAGTTTGAGTGTCTTTTGTGCTTTTTTTTTCCTTTGCTTTTTTTCCAAATATCTCCAAGTAGATTTTAGGGTAAGAGAAGTATTTAAGCTAATAAACAGTCTTTTTTTTCAAGTTGGTACCCAATTATCACTTAGCAAGTGACTCCATTGCCATATAAAGGGATCTTTTTTAAAGTATTTGTTTCCTTTTGTGTGTCTGCAGAAACCTTGTGAAGCTGGAGAGCCTTGAGGACACTTATATCCTGGATGGTCAGGATGACTCCTTGTCAGACAAACATGGCTGCCCAGCTTATGTTAGTCCTGAGATCCTCAATGCCAACGGCAGCTATTCGGGGAAGGCAGCTGACGTCTGGAGTCTGGGCGTCATGCTTTATACCATCCTCGTGGGGCGCTACCCATTCCACGACGTTGAACCCGGCTCTCTGTTCAGTAAAATCCGCAGGGGCCACTTCAACATCCCTGAGACACTCACACCTAAGGCCAAGTGCTTGATCCGCTCCATCCTGCGCCGGGAACCCGCAGAGCGCCTTACCTCTCGGGAGATTCTGGAGCACCCCTGGTTCACCTCATCCGGAGCACTAGGGGGCTCTGCGGTGCAAGGTAGAGCAGAAAGGGAGCAGGAGCAGATGGTGCCTGAGGTCAACATGGAGGAGGAGCTGGAGCAGTTCTTCAGCTGAGCAAAACACCAAGCACAAACGGAACGACTCCGCCACGGTCGGCTCGCCACGCTCGCAGCAGAGCCAAAAACAGTAGTGTAGAGATTAATAGGTGAACATTTGTCACTCTTAATAAAGGTGTTTCCATCCTGTTTCCTTTCCACCATTTCATGGAAAACCTTGAGCCTGGCATGACAAATGGCATCTATATGTCACCTGGTGATGCACCTCCCGTTCGGGGATGGTGCCACCAGACATGCAAGTTGCAAACAATGTAGCAAATGTTCTTTTGGATCTGTTTGGTTTAATGTGGTGCTCATAAAGGTAGACGCATTCACCATTTCTGACACTATGGAAAACATGAAGGGACATAAGAACACAGGAAACCAAGGAGAACAAATGTAAAAGAACTGACAAACTGCAGCACCACACCTTTTTTTTTTTTGTTTGTTTGTTTGTTTGTTTTTTTCTTTATACAGATTTTATTTTCCATATAGCTTTAGGTGGCATCGATTAAAACCACAGACCCAGGGTCGGAAATCACAACCCCAAGTTATGTTGTTAAACCGATACAAGGTAATTATCGCTGACCTGGGACCACAGGTTTGGATTTCTCATTACCTACATGGTCGACCTCATCTTTGTTTGAAGTCTTTGTTTTGTCATTTCTCGTTTCTTTTTAAATTTTACATGAACATTCGGATAGCCACTAAACTCCTCGACAGCCTTGTTTTCGGTAACACGTGTGTTTCTGCCTCCTGAGTCTCAAAAGCCTTCACCACACTTTATTCATCATCACCGTTTCTTTTGTGTCATGTCATGAACAGTCATTTTGTTTTTGTTCGTAAGCTATTCCAGTTTGTTGTCAATGCTGCTTTCACATCACTCCCTGAACCTCAATATTAAACCGTTTTCTTGGTAAACCTCCAAACATGACGTCATGCACTTAATGTGATAGGTGAATGGACGATTCCACCTCTTAAAATTAGCTTCCTCTTATTTAAATTCATTCTTCAGTTGTAGAAACGAGAGCGAAACATTTATTTAAATTGTAACAGCTATATAAAATACATAAATATATAAAAATAAATAAATATATATATTTAAAACTACATTGCAGGGTTTTTCTTTATTCAGAGATTCCTTTTTCATGTATGATGTAGGCAATATCTTGACACAGGACAGGCACGAAGAGAGAAATGTCTGTCTGAAGTTTTAGAATACACAATATCTTCTGTGCCAGTATTCCTGTGCCCGACAGCCCATGCCACCTGGTCTCCCTCATTTCTTTTTAAACTTGATACGAGATATTCAGTGATAGTATTGCTATGACATGCTCACTCCAGGACCTTCTGTTAGTTTTCTACTGCCTGCGTAGGTTCTGTGAAACGATGATGCTCAGAATGAGTACCAGTGGACATGTTTTGTCGTATCTCAATGTTACTTGAATTTGTGTTTTTATCTAGTCATTGGCATGTGCCCCATGGATGCTATAGCCTGCCTAGCAGGGGTGGGTGGGAGAGGGATGGGGGTGGGTGGGGGTGCTTGTTTTTTAAGAAAAGTTCAAAACATGAAAATTCTCAATTTGCTACCTTCTGAGTTGCTTTTCAATAAAAAAAAAAAACAATTATTGCTTTTATTGTTTTGTAGACTGAGCTACCTTTTATTTAAGTTGGTGCTGATTTGGTGCTAATGTTTAGTCCTTTTGTTTCATGGAGGGGGGTGGTGCATGGTGGGATATCTGCCTCAGATGTTCTGATTGTATCGTAACAGATTCTTGTGTTTTGTCCAAATTTATTCAGTAAATAAATTGTGAACTGCTATTTGACTGCGATTTCCTTGTTCTTACACTTAAGTAGTGCAGAAAACAAAACCACAGGCACCAACAACACAACACGCAGCGCAGCACCGTGTCGAGCTGCTAAAAGCTGTTTACTACCAGACTCGAAGCACGAGCGGTTCTTCTGCCTCTTACGTCTTTGAATATAAGTTGCTCATGTGTTAAAAATACTCTCGAATTATGGTACTCATTTTTTGACTAAGTCTAAAATGTGTGAAATTTAAATGGGACAATCAAGAAAAAAATATTGTAATGGATTATCAAAGGACTATCTTTTTGCAGTGTTTGATAATATGGCAAGAAGATTGTTCATCTCCAAGCCACAACTAAGTCATTCCGACTCTGATGTAGAAATTTCGCAGCCCATTTCGGAGAGCCATGAATAAAAAATAATTATTTTCCATTTCCAGTGCACTCGCAGCCAGCACGCCTTTAATAGAAACACTTCCCAGTTCATCATGCGATTGCAATCATTGACGAAATTTGAATGGATTCCAAATGAGCAATGAGGGAAAAAAAAAGCTCTTTCAGCCTCCCACTTCATCTAAATGATTGCACACATGAGGCACTAGAAAAAGCTCTTTGGTCAAATAATTTTCCTGGTGGCACTCTCGTGAGTGGCCCCTAACTGCTTGCAGTTCTGCAGGGCGAGCTGACCTCATCCCGCTTGTGAGTCCTGCTGCGGAGGAAAAATCACTTGAGATTTCTTTTAATTCTTACAGCGCTACGGCGTGTGCGACTGTGGCCTCCCGTGTGTGCTCACAGTCGTGTGTCTGCGTGGTTGTGTGTCGGCCCAGAGCTCTCCCACCTGTCATGTTCATGCAGCGTAATCCTGATTAAGGTTAGATCTATCGGACGGGGCAGACAGCCCAACGGCCCAAATGCTTCCTATCTCTCTGTTTTACATAAAGGATAAATATACGTCCTGTGTCACACAAAGACACTTTAGAGTCATGTGTTGCTGCTCAGCAACAATGTTTTTCATTTTGGACTTTTTATTTACACACAAATACAAGCTCTGCCTCTTTCAGCTGATTCCTTGAGCTGATAAAAAAAAAAAAAAAAAAAATAGAAGAGGAAAAGAGGAGTTAAGACTAGAAATGACTTCCTCTTTTTCCTGTTTTTGTCTGGGTTAATGTGCTGGAAACAACTAAAAATGGCACCATTATCTTGTAGATAAATGGTGGACAAACAAGCGAGGCTCTGGGTGCTCAGTGCAGAGGTCGGGTCATGAACTACATACTGTCTCGTGGAGCTAGTGAATGTTAGCCTGACCTCTAGTGGCAGATATAGTGAATTCATATTTTAACAGCATAATGCCACAAAGGAAAAGGCACAGTCCAATATTCAAAACATCTGAAAGAAAACAGGGTGTCGGGTGTCAAGAAAGAAAATATATATTGTGCAAAATAGCCTCATTTTTTGCATCATTGTTTGGTACCACTTTCTAATAAGACACCCTTTCTGAAGCTGTAATTAAGGACTTTATAATGATTATGACTCCATTTGCTAATGGTCTATTGATTTGTTAGTAGCAATTAGTAAAAACGATTTCTAGGGTGGTGTTTATCCTCCTCCTTGCAACCCCTCAATATGAGCGTTTGACCTTTGAAAAACAGCGACAGGGCATCTAAATTATACTTCATTTGTTAGCTACGACTTATTAACATTTACTCTTGCAGACTTGGCGATGTAAGAAAACGTCTTTACCTTAACGTGAGGCCACCGTGTGCCAAATTGTGCTTAATTCTAATGTTGCGACTGACTTTGCATTTGAATTAGTTCCAGCACTTTCTCTCTCTAGGCTTTGCGAGTTGGACTTTGACTAATTAGAGAGCTTCAGCTGAGTACACAAGGCAGCAGTTGCAGCTTCACGGTGTAAACAACACCCGTATTATTGCTTCTATTATGCGAGGACCTGACCCAGTATGTAAAAAATTAGAAAAGTAAAGTTACAAAGTCATTACTGGTTTCAAGATAGAGATTTAAAGGCTCTAAAGACAAGCCAAGGCCAGAAATGCAGGCAGCAACATTTCCTCCCATACTTGCTTGTATTGCCTGTTGACAGGAATGATTTATCTCATGTTTACACTGTTCATTCTGTACTGTGCATTTCCACAATCTGTCAAACTGATGGTGAAAGCTGTTGACATTCACAAACCATTTGAAGACTTAGAAAACACACCAAAAACATCCCAGACTCCGGCTCTGTTTGAGCTAAATAATTGATGTGTGTTTGCAGCTTATTGTAACACCAGGACAGTGCCTTAGCTGTTTAGTTAAAGGGAAACCATTCGAGTTGTGAGTTTATTTTTCCGTTTTTGACATTTTGCTGTGTTTATCCAATGTCCTCAGCTTTCTCTCAGAAAGACAATCCAATACACAGTCTTAAAGCCCCCCCTCCTTACCATAAAAGTACATTTAATTTCAGGAATTCACAAAAATACAGAAAAAAATGCAAATAAATGATGACTGCGCTTCAGAATCCGAAACATTCGCAGTGACCTGCTGCCCTGGAAAATCCCGCTGTCGCAGTAATCTTCTTTTGCAATCCAATCTCTGTGGGGCTTAATATCAGTATGAGATAACAGATTTGCAGAGGAAGTACTGGCTTTTTTCTCTGATGAATCGGAGATATTAATAAATGCTGTCTTGGTAGTAAAACCATGTGAGACAGATAGACCAAACTGCTCAAAGCTTAGTAGTAGTAAGAAGGCTGAAATGTGTGTTAATATTTCCTTAACATTGTAAATGAATTTGTTATGAAGTCACCTGGTTCGGCCTCTGGTGTCGTAGGAGCTACACTGCCTGCTTCTGGATTTGATACTGTGCCGTAAGTGATGTTCTACTCAGAGGAAGGTGGTAAGTCAGCCTTGAGGCCAAATTGGGTTGTGCACGTTTAAATGTGTCTGTTAATGTCTGTTTAATGTGTGTTTCCTGGGCTATACCCAATCACAGCCATTAGGGGAATATTGTGTATATTTACCCAGAAACGGGAGGAGGAAAATAAAACGTGAAACTCTAAATGATGCCACGGTTATATGTTTATGTAACGGTTGAAGCGGTCTGTCAAACCAAGAGAGCAGAGAATGATGTCTTGTACAGCACTTACTCCTCAGTTACTTCTCAGCTCCTCAGCAGGAACATAAGTATTTTTGCAATTCAATTAAGTCCGTCTGAGATCAGTTTCGATTTTATGTAACTCAGGGGAACAACATTTCTGTCTCAGTGTGCTGAAAGTTTTTCTGTGTTCCACCAAGCCGGTCCAATTAAGGTTAATGGCATGGTTGTGTAACGATCCTCCTACAACAAGGCCCCTTTTCAAACACCGCTGCTATTGTGTCTGGGCTTTGGCAGAATACAAGCATCCCCCAACGGAGCCAGTAGGCTATAAAGGTGGTTCAGTGAGCTGGGTCCCCAGGCTCCGCGCAGTGCACACGGGTTCCCTTGGGTGTTCTGGCCGAGTTTTGTGGCAGGGCACCAAAGAAAACACACACACACACACGCACATACAACAGATGGCCTCTGTTGTCTTTCACCCAGCCGTGAGCCTTCTGCTGGCTCTGCGTTACGAAACCCACCGAGCAGCAGAGACGAGGACAAGCCTGGGACGCGCTCAGGTGGAGTCGAATCATATTTTTTGCATCATCAAGCAACAAAAAGCTGTATTTTTATAGCAACATTTAGAGTTATATGAGACTTTGATTTTTTTTCTTTTTTCGTGTGTCTTCTAAGCATCCCTGCCAGTGGTAATTTCTGACAGCAGGTGTAATGGTACGAATGCGATTCATAAAACAATAATACGCGCATATAAGCACTTTCTGAAGCACGGGATCAATCTCACATAAAAACACCGTAAAGGTATCAAACAGCACACACAATAAAAGCCAGATACTGTAAGTTTGTCAAGAGTGCTTGGAAAAAAAAGAAGAAAAAAAGATTAAAGTTACTTCTTTTTTAAACACTAGATGGTGCTCAGCAACAGAGGTTTTTGGGGTGAACACTATGGGGAACAGCAAGAGTTTTAATTACTTACTTCCCACAGGACAAAGCTTAGTTTAATGATATATTGTGCTTTAGCTGGTAAAAGGAAGGTTACTTTTAAAAGACATGTAAAGAAAAACACGCACAGCAGTACGTGTTAGATACGTGTTAGATATTTAATGAGGTGTGTGCATGCAGTGAGGATGATCATCGACAACATCTGTTGCTTTTACTTTGCTGCCGTTAACCATATTCAACGGAGGCTCCGCTGCTCCGGTCCAAAACTCAGACATTTTATCCACTTTTACTGGGAAAAGTACACACATTAAAGGCGGC
>JAPQRN010000017.1:14532344-14577251 GCA_037367275.1 Coranthus polyacanthus | reverse complement strand
GGGGTTGGGGGGGTTGGGTGTGTGGGGGGGGTATACCCATCTCTAATAATAGGCACGACTGGTTTTTCACAAGTCGTTTCATTATTTCTTAAACTGCATGCACCACCGTCTAATCACTTCTAGATGTTCAAGCAGTCAATATGCCTAGCTGTTTTCAAAAAAGATCATTGCATCAGTTCTCGAGTTATGCTGGTCACACACACACAATCACAGACACACACACACACACACACACACACACACAGACAGACATGAGAGACACCAATACCCTGCTTCACTGGTGCACAGTGTAACTAGAAGAAAACTGATTGATCACTGTCCTTAAAATGTATGTGTAGCAAATGCTGTTAATGTGTTAATTAAGTCTTAACAAACCATTTTGTATCAGTTTACACCCAAGGAAGCACGAAACCCCCACCCCATCCTTTTCAAAAATGTTCATCCCAGTAAATAGCAGTGCATTAAACTCCAGGGAGCCACAACGTCGTGAGCGTGTCAGGCCTACAGAGCCAGTTTCAGGAAATAGGAACACATCATCCCAATTAAGTGTGCCGAATATATTCATGCAAGTTGCTTATATTTGATGCTTCACCCTTAAAATGTTTGTTTTTATCAAGCATTGTCCCAATTATCTGGTCAGTAAACAGCATAATCAGAGCCTCAAGATGACAGAGTAAATTGGAGAGCGGTCTCGCATGCTGTCTTGGCTTTTCACACTCTTTTGTCAATACCCAATTATCCTCTCTGTTGCTTTTCCCACTGATAGCGCATGACTTAAAATAGCTTTTTGGGGCATTGTTTTCTAATTGCAACAATCCGGAGTGACTTGACGCATTGATCAGCCATTAATGGTTTTAAACGGAAGATAGGCAAGGTTGACTGGAGCAGAAAAGCGATCACACAGCATTTTCACAGTCAGCGGGGTCGGCGCAAAAAGTACTTCTTGGCTCATTTTGTCTTTTTTTTTTTTTTTTGTAAGTACAGATTGGTTCATCCTGACATCTGTGGTGTGAGGGCAGCTGTATTGACTGCAGGAATCAGATGAAGAATTGACTTTTTTATGTGCCTGACGACTGTATTTCATACAGTAATTACTGGAAATCCATCCCCATGTGGACCAAATGCACGTATGAAGCCGACTGAATCCATTTTGCAAAGCCTATAATGTGCGTAGTAATTATCCACATTTGTCAAGAACATTATCTTTTCCTCACAATCCTTTGCTGGCATTTTCTCTCAGTAGCGTATAGAGGGCAGTTTCGTTATACTTTGCATCCTTCTGTTTTACAGAAACAGAGTAAAAAATGACGAAGGCCTAAAATAACATGCTATTTTTGTCTGTGCAACCTTTGTTGGAGCGCCTCTAAATATCAACCGAGAATCACGGAGGAGTTTTAGTCCTGGTGGGCTGACTTGTGACCCCCAAAAGCTTTAAATCATCTGGCTCAATGAATCAGAGTCTTGACTGAGCCAAATTGCCTGACTGTGCCCTGTGGGAGAGATAATTGGGTGAAACAGGTTGTTTTTGAGCCGTACCAGGATACAAGAGAAAGCAAAGAAAACAACGTGGACTTCTCATCTTTGATAAAACTTCCGAAGCGTGTAGTGTCTGGTTTTTTTTTGTCCAGGCTGAGTTTGTTTACAATAAAACGGGCAAGAGACTGTAACATTTTGCATGCTTGCAAATGGCTTTCGGCTATTTCTGCGCTTTGCTAAAACTTGGACCGAACATTAAAAATACAAGCCTTGGGCAGTCCAAACCCATGTTAAGTTAAATATGTGAAAACCCACTCTTGACCTAAAATATTTTTAAAAATCAATTTCTTGGATTGGACATTCCACCCAACGTATCAAACATTTGCTGGGATTGATCTGCTAATGGCATGATTTTTTTTTTTTTTCCATTTGGCATGTTCTAACGTGGTACAAATGAATAAAAAAAAAACCCCAAGATACTACAGTCACTTGTGATTTTGATGGTCCAGTAGTTAAAAGTGAAGTGCTGTCTCACTGGATTTCTACATTGCTCACAACAGACCAGTTTTTCCTTTTAAATGCAATAACGTGGTCGGGTTCTTCGTGCCAATTATCGAGACAAGAAGGAAGTAAAGTTTTGTCCCTTGACCCCACTGATTTAGGAAGGAGGTTTTTAAATTCACACTCTAGCTGCACACTTACTGTACAAAGAAGCACCCACACACAAACACATACAGACAATGAGACACAATGAACGGAAGACAACTCTGCAGAGCTGTGATGTAATTAGACTTGTTAATTGGAAGAGAGCCACCTGCGGCAGTAAGAGCGTGAGTTTGTGGTCATCTCGACTGAAATAGAGATCCCGTTAATTGTTTTGGTTTCCAAGCATCCATGCCGGAGGAGGAATGTGACAGTGCAATTCTAGTTGCTGTCAAGCTACAACTCAAACTGCACACCCTGCTGGCATTAAGGGACATTGTGATCACTTTGCAGGGTTTATTGTCATAGGACTGGCAATTTAATTCACATTCCAGCCATATAAAAAAAAGGCATTTCAACATCACTGCAGAAATGTCAGCCATTCAACCACGTTGTAAGCGCCTGTATTCAATGGCAGGCACAACGATAAGGAACACCCCGCTGGACAGGGGAAATATTTAACATCAAAAAATACGTCCTAAACAAAGGCAAGACAAAAAAAATCTGCTTTGTTAGTTTCAGAGGGTGAGCTGCATAAATGTTGTTGTGATTTAACACAGGCCAAGTTCCTCCACCTAAAGGCTCTCCTTCAACGACATTTGCATTTCTAAAAACTTGGCTTTGCTGCTTCATTCTCTTCACAGGAGAAGAGTCATCCTGAATATTCATTTTGCTTCATTTACCGTTTCAGAAAAAAAACAACAAAAAAAAAAACCCCATTAAGATCCTTTGTGAAAGATGCCCAAATGTAATTTCAAGAGCGCGCAAACATGAATTGATTTTCCAAAAATCATCCGATAATCAGAGCAACTAATGAATCATTTACAAAAGCCGACTCTTTGGTGGTCAGACTACAGTTTGCAAATAAGTAGTGGTTGAGAAACTGAACTTATGCTGTGTTATTCCCAGACAGATATGGATTTTATAATGGGTAAACACAGACTGACTGTCTGCTTCATTTCCTTGTAATAGGATAAATGTGTTGACTCTCCTCTTTTCTGTGATTCTACTTAAAACAATATTGCCTGCGAGAGTCTCCGACACCAGGGCAGGTCCTCTTGAGTTCTAACTGCACTGAACACAGAAGTGAACCAATATATCTGCAAAATCTATAGAAACTGACGATAACAACTATAGTTGTTTTTAAAACACGCTCTTTACTTTCAAATGTTAAAAAGGTAGCACGCTGCAAAAAAATGAATTTCAAAAAAGGAGGTTTTTGGGAAATGAGTCTTTTTTTTCTAAAAAGGAATATAATCTTGTCAAGCATGTTTTTCATTAGAAAAGTAATCTCATTTTAAGAAATCATTTCTAACTTTGTCTTTGTCATATGATATTTCAGCAAATACTGAGTTAGATTTAACCAGTAAGAAGCTAAAACAATGGTCTGTATAAGATTGTCTTCCTTTTTCTAAGATTGAAACCACTTGCGCAATTTCTCAATTTAGGAATGTTTAGTCTGTCTTTTGTTGCTTGTAATAAACACAACTTGCTTAAATTTTCAGTTGCTAGACTTTCATTCTAGTTAGAAAACCAGCCAAGCAATACTGGCTTATCCAGCTGGCAGATTTAGATTCGTAGTCATGCTCAATTATTTATAACATACACTATGAAACACAACATAAAGTAACTTAAAATAGTCATTTTGCACCCGTTTGAAGTTCAGATCGACTAACACTGGTCCAGTCATGCGGATTTAACTGGATTTACTGTCATTTTAATGCATTGCCCTTATGCTGTGAGTTTAATAACAGGTGTTTTCACACTGTTTTTGGTTTTGTTTTCTAGTTTAATTTTTCAGTGGCTAGACTTTTATTCTAGTTTCAAGAAAACTAGCCAAGCAACACCGGCTTATCCCACTGCAGCTCGGAGGTTGTTCTTTCACGTAGCGAGGGGGACTTTCACAACACAGATCACACGTCTTCAATCTCATTATGAGTGCTGTGTTAACATTACTGCTGTCCTCTATTTATCATTTACCATGCCATGCATTATTTGAAGTTGTAGTACAACAAAATGACCGTCATTACTCAATGAACACAATATATAAACAGCATATAAAGATTACAAACACATACATATATACTGTTTGTTCCTTGAGGCGACATGTCATTTACTTGTACATGGGCGTACACATGCTGTACAGTGTCAACTCGTTTTCTGTTCCAGCCTGTTTGCTAAGAATCGTGTTTAAACAGGGTGTGCACTTTTCACACTACGCTCCTAAACACAATACAGTTTTAATGTTAAGCCTAGGGCATCCGTGGATTTTGCATCTGTACATCTCACAGCCTACCAGGTATTATTCAGAATCGCTTTATTTTCCCCAACAGTTAAAAATGCAAAGGCTGCAAAAAAAAAAAAAACTTGAACTTGGTTTCGTTGGGGCACACACACACACAAAGAGTCGGTTGACTATGATACGCTCGACACAGCAGAAACTAACGCGATGTGGCAGAAAGGACACGCTGATGGACAATAATGAACAGCGTTGGCGGGTTAGCAGGCCTGGCACCGCTGGTTAAAGAACTGGGACTGAAGCAGAAGCGCATCTAGACCGATGTAAAGCCTGATGTAAATAATAGATAGAAGGTGATCGATAGTCTGAGGAAGAGAACTGAGAGAGTTGGAGGAGCTTTCAGGTTTTCTACTTTCCACATTCAGTTGTTTAACTTCTACAAAACTGAGCTTAAATAAACTTTGGTGAAAACAAAACTCCAGGTAATTTTTTTATTTATTTATTTTTTTTCAATTAATGGTGCATTTCCACTCGGTTCCTTCTGGATTAGACAGAAAACAAATCCATGAGCAGCAAGATGAAATGATAGTTAAACTCACAGACGCGGTTTATTTTTTTCTCGCTGCCCCCTGAGCCCAATTACTGTTGTTTACAGGCTCCAGATTTTGTCACATATCGGGTACAGTAAAGGGCAGGAGTAACACAGTGCCCTGCAGAATCACTCAAACTCTAGGTAAGTAATTGGAAAATAACCTGTGAATGATAAAAACAAAATGAGCTTCAACGCCTACACAAACGAGGGATTTATGTTTTTCAGGAAGATGCACCCAGCGCATTCATTTTCAGATAAAGTTGACAAAAAAAAAAAAAATCATCTTCTTGTAACTTTGTTGCAATAAATATGTTAAGAAAATAATCGTTCCAGTGTGACGTACAAGCTTTTACTTTTGGGCAATTTGCGAACCAAAATAAGAGTTTTCCAAAGCTGTCCAAACAAACATTTGACACTGAAAAATACCGTTGGGTTGTCTTTTTGCTGTCTTTTATCTTTCGTTAATTAATGACTCCTTGTTGTTTTGGTTTTTTTTTTGTTCACTGTTTCTTCCGCACCTTCGCGTTGCGTCTTTTGATGTCACGGCTGTCATTAATTATGGAGCTGTACTGTCCCACCCTCCTCGTTCCCATCATCTTCAAATGATCCCGCAGAGTTTTCTCTTCCGTTTTTTATTCGGGAGAGCTATTCCGTAAAACTGTGATGCCAGACAGAAAGCTTTATCCATGCAGTCGATGCAAAAGTGTTTTTTTTTTTTTTTATTTTATTTTTTTTATTCAGACGAGTACCTGCTGGCACAGATTAGGCTTTACAACAAATTAGTACACACCATTGCGCACCATCTCACTGCTGCCATGGCTCAAAGGCAGAGCTGAAAGACTTCTGAAATTACAGCAAAATAGAAGTTGACCCCTGATAAGGCCCACTATCTAGTCTGCCAAGTGTGACATTTTGATGCCACACTGGATGTCTCATGAGTGGAGAGCACTCGAGTATTTTACCCAGAGTGCATCCATTTAAGTTTGCATGCTGGTGAATACGATATTTTTTTCTGCTGGTATGTTTACTTTTCAAGGACTGTCTTTGCCTGGCTAAAGGAAAAGACAATCTAGTCATTTAACAGGCATTTACACATTCTCTTTCTACTAGTAATTATGTTATAAACATCAGTGTTGCAAAGCAGTGGCAGTGCGTTTGTAAAAGAAGAGGAGAACAGAGGATATGTTTTGTACAAAGTAACAGACTGTGACGTTGTACTCGACATTGTGTCTCAGCCTTGGTCTCGGTCTCAGGTGTTTTTTTTTTTTTTTTACTCTGTCTCTGTCTCTGGATTTCTGTCTCTTGACCAGTCAAGACCACAGCTGTTGGGATATCACTACATTTCTTGTGTACTTTCTGATTTATTTGTTAATATTATTACAATATTACTTTCAAACATTTCATTTAGGCGTAAAACTTTTTTTTTTTTTTTTTGCCAATTCTTAATTAAGCTTTCCACAGGCTGAACCCGGCAAGAGGAATCATCTCACCCCTCATACCATATCGATCTGTAGTATTCGAAAACTTGGTTGCCGCAATGGCCCGTGTACCTAGTCTAGTATTGGTCTTGACTCGCTCTTGCCCTGCCTCGGTCTTGGACTCGACTTGGTCTTCTCGACTCCTCAAAGTGTTGATCTCGACTTGGTCTCGACACGCTCTGGTCTTGACTACAACGCTGGCAACAGATCCCAGAAATGTCTCTCTTTAGGGAAGTCAGAGAACACGTCTTCTGGCGTGCATCTGCCTCTGCCTCGAATAGCTGTAGTCACTTTAATTATGACGTAGAGTCAAACACAAAAACGAAAAAAACACAACACAAAGTAAGTTCAAATAGTAGCCACGTTCAGTAGTTAACATCCCACTGATTTAACCGGAGTTACTGAAAGCTCAAACTGTCATTTTAATGTATTGCCCTTATGCTGCGACTTTAATAACGGGTGTTTTCGCTTGAGCCTGATTGTGCTCTGCTGGAGATGAGCTTTACGTGCAAATGCCTACAGTATACACTAACAACAGTGAGGTTGTCCAGCTCCAACGAGCGACTAATAAAGATGTCAATCAAATACGGCACACGCCCACGCTGTCCAGAGAGGAGGATACCTCGAGCAAAATAAGTGAAAACACCTGTGTAGGTGGACCAAGTGAGCAGCTGTGAAGGAGCACGGCAAGAGTAAATCAGTGGACTCTAATGGGTTCTCTGCATTTCATATTTTACAGACAAGGGCAATAACCCATCAAGTAAGTACGAACAGGCCTGTTAAGCAACAACTGAGAAGCTTTACAGCGGTCGTGAAGATTTGGAAAGTATTTAAATCCCCTGTGCGTTCAATTTCTTGTACTAGAAAATGCTTGACTGAGTTAATTGCTGCAGTAAGACGTAGTCAAGATAAGATGGAATGGGTTGAATTGTCTGACTAAATGTTCAGGGAAGTATCACCTTTAACCAGGAATGCACTTATCTTTTCTTCTTTTAACACAATAAAAATGTCCATTCTGCTGTCCTTGCACAAACAATATTTTCAAATTACCCGAGTTATGCCATGATTAGATATGTGGCTCTCTGTTCAGTAGACTGTACAAAGAAATAGATTTTCCTTCAGTCTACGGTCTATTCACATAACTTTATATAATTTCTCTTTCACTTCTTTGCCTTACTGCATCTCGTCTTGCTCTGTGTTCAAGGAAAAGTGGTTGGCAATGTGAAAGACATTGATTTTTTTTTTTTTAGACTATCTGGATCCAGCCGGAGCCCTGCTGATTTTCATTCTAGCCATCTAATCAGAGGCTGATTTACAACCAGGATGCAAAGTGAATGTAATTACCGCCATTTAAGTATCAGGTAGAATGGAAAAGATGGAGTACTCTGGGTCCTACAGGACCAACAAATAAAAACAACCCGCGTTAATAGTCTATTTAGTGATAGTTTGACAACGTGAACAGTCCTGAGCACTCCTTCATTGTCTAGTTTGTTTGCAATAATTGTCCGTTCTCTTGCTGAACATCTACAGAATTACAAGTGTCACCAGATGTGTAAGATGCCTGTAAGAAGTGGATTCCCCTCACTTCTTACAGGCATCTGGTGACCCCGGGGACCCTCTTCCCTACAGTGAATGAGCGTCTGGATTGGCGGTAGGATGCTGCCGTCCAACTCCAGCTCTGCGGGCACATGCAATGGCAGACACTGGCAGGCGGGAGGCGCTGTAGGGCTAATGCGAGGGGAAAACAAAGTGAAAGGGGAGGAGCAGCATCGGGAGTAAAGTGGCCACACGGTGTGCCAGTCCGTCCGAGCAGTCGCTTACATCTCAGATCCGCCGCCGCGCAGCGAGCACAGAAAGAAGCGTCTGCCAAGTCCTGTCCACTCCACTTGGTGACGTGCGGAGCGGAGCACAGACAGGCCACTTACCGACCTGCCGACATCCTCTAGCAGTGCACAGTGCTGTTCCTTTTGCTGTAAAATGCAACAGCAGTCTTTGCGGGATAAAGACAGCATTCATACATAAGCAGCGTCGTAGCGAAACAAGGACAAACGCCGGGGGACACCAGCAGCGAGCGGCCGGGGAGGTAAGCGCTCAGTCAGCCACGCTGACTCTTATGTACGCTTTATTTTGAGGTGCATTGTGTCGGGCAGGAGTTTAGACTGCACACGGGCACTTGTCCTATCATGAATGAATGAGAGGAGGATCATCAGTTTCACTGCCACCCCTTAGCTGAGGACCATAGCCTACCAAATGGCGTGTGCGGCGCTCACGTTGTGCGCAAGCGCTCCTGCGCGAAAGAAAAAACTAACTTCACGTCCCAGGTTGAGACACAAACTAGACAGGTTATGAAAATGTCACCGCCGGACCTTAATGGACTAATGGTCTGTGTAAAGATCACGGACTTACGGCCAGCAGTTTGTGACAGTCACAGCAAATTAAAAAACCCGTTCGGATGGCGAAATGAAATCTGCACGGCATTTTAAGAAGCACAAAATGTAGCCGAACGGTTTGTAAAAAATACAAAAGTAAAATGTCCCGCAAAATCCGACGATCGACAAACTAACTAGTGCACGAATGAACTATATCTTATATATTTCTATAGTTGTGTTGTGTCCCTCCCCGTGCACACTGCAGTATATTTATCAAATCCCGTTGTTATATTGTACACTTGTATGTAACTTGCAGGCTGCGCTTCACAACACTGATCCTCCAGGCAACAAAGCATTACTCATCACCCATCAGTCCCATGTGTTAGTACAGTGAAGTGCTGTGCTCTTGGATGTGAAGTGGAGGACTGGTTGTGAGGGACACCGTGCGCTTTTCTGCCCAAAGTTAGTGTCGAACAGCGGGTCCATGTCTTTGGAAAAGCTGCCACTCCTCCATGACAAGTTTTTATTTGGCTGCCATGGGGGGGAGGCACTGATGAAAGGATGAAGTTGCATCTAATCATAGTATTATCACATTTAATCTGTACTCCACATTTAGCACGATTTATTATCATATGTGTGCGCGCATGTGGGATTTGGCCTTACAATCTTGTCAATCCCCACTAGTCTTGGCGCTGATGCCTGTTTACGAGCTCCGGCATTGAGGTGTGTTACTATATATAAATAGATGCACAGCCCCCCCACCAGACCTGGCTGTACGTGTATCTGCTCCTAAATGAATGTACCCCGCTGCTGCTGCTGCTGTTGTATTAACGGGACGAACATGTGGGGCAGGAGCAGTACACACTTCCCACAGAATGACATTTGGAAACCTAGCAGGCAATCGTGAACCAAGGCGGGGATTAAGGGCTTTAAAGTCCTAGTCTTCCCTGAACAGGCATGGGGCCGTGCACCCGGCGAGGTAAGACAATGCATTCGCCTCAGAGCCGGGACCAGTTAGCGGGGTCTTTTCGCCTCATCTGCTGCATATGATGGAGAATTGTCTCTGCATATTTAGAATAACCAACCAGTCGGCGTAGGTGGATGATTACGCAGCAGCAGCAGCAGCAGCAGCACAGAGAGGTGTGTATGAGTGTGTGCGCCTAAGCCGCACAGCCTCATTGTCAGGCAAGTCTTCACGTCTGTTGGAAGTATTGTGGTTTCTCTAGTTTGTCACAAGCGTCTTTGCAGTAAACTCGATCAGGGATAATCCTTCTATATCAGACGTGATTTAGGTTGGCTTGGGGAAGCGCTTTGGCCTGAGGAATTCATTTAGAAATTACCCCGAGGCATTTATCCTATTAGTAAAGGCCAAGCGAAAAACGACTTCTGTTGTTATGGTCAGCAAATTACAACGCTGGAGCTCAAGGCTGTGTTTTTTTTTGTTTTTTTTTTAATAAAAAAAAACAAACAAAAAAAAAACCCACCCTATTTTCCCAAGTAGGAGATCGGCTTTGCAGTGTAACGGGTTCATAATTTCATTGTGGTATGTGTGGGCTGCAAACACAGGCAAAGAAAGAAGGGCAGATGAAATGCTGTATATTCTTGTACTTAGTGTTGTGAGCCACTGGTTTTGCCTCTGGTGATGGACTGTAGTTTAAAGGAGTCCAGAGAACAGAAGCTGTGCCAGGCTCAACCAAAAAAAAAAACAAAAAAACAACATGAACCGGAGAAATCCAGGCTCTCTGTGTTTTCATCTAACAGCAGTCAGATGAGCATAATGGTAGCTCGGCTGGCAGCAGCTTGAATGTGATGGAGCCATTTCCACTATCTCTTTTAAGAATGTACATGTAGTGTTTGTGTTTATCTGCAGTCTCTCACCAAAGCAAACATATTAATGTTTGAATGTAGCTGCCAATTACACTGATTCTGGTGGAACAGAGGGTTTGAAAAGGCCAATCTGGGCCATCCCGCCTCCAATCAAAGCAAAAGCAGAGAGCAATGATATGTTTTTCTGCTAGATAAAGAACTGTTTTTGTTTTTTTTCCCCCAAGTTCAAAAAGGTGTCTTTTTAGTTTTTAAAAATCTCTTTTAGAGATCAATTTGAAATACATTTCAGTACAGATGTATTCTGAATATACTCGCAATACAAATGGTCAGTATTTATTCCAAAAACAAATCAAAACACAAGGTCCTATGTCGAGCAGGAGAAATGTACAAGCTCTTTTACTTAGTCCTTTTGTTGCTGAATAGAGAAAACAGTTTTCCTCAGCTCACCCGGCTTAATGCCTTTGTAAACTACTGCAATTTATATACAAAGATACAAGAAACCGCTTCCCACACACAAGGATGTTGCACTCTATTTTAATTGTGTGTGAGAGCCTAGTGTGTGGAACATTTTGTTTGCATTTTATTAGATTTTCAGCAGTTTGCAAAAAAAAAACAAAAAACAGCCACTTTAATATCTGTATGTGTGCAATGGAAAAGCATTTTAATGATACCACAGACAAGAACCAATATGGTGAAACCAGTAAAATAATTATAATAACAGAATGATAAAGCTGTTAGTAAAAAATAGATATAATTTCTGCATCTTTAGAAATATTACAGAATTTTCAGTTTTTATTGCTTTTTGAGACACCGAAGAAAACGAACCCTTTTTTTTTTTTTCCACCATTTTTGCTCATTTTAGAATGTAACCATGAAAACACTTGAAGAGCCACTTCAGCCAGAGCACATGGTGAGTAATGCACTTAGAAACTATTGCTGAGACTAAATATAATGGATGGATGGATGGATGGATGCATCTGCAGAATAATCACCTCCACAGAGCAGGTCATGTAATCATCTGTGTCTGTTTTTTAGTTTGTCAGCAGGATTTGACAAAAACAACTCCACCAATTTTCATGAAACTTCGCGGAAGGGTAGGAAACGTGCCAAGGACATAGAAGGGGGAGGAGACTGGATTTTCTTTTCTTTTTTTTTTGATTAGAGGATAGCAGCTTTGTTCAGTGCTACATAGTGATTTTGAAATGTTTAAAGTGTCATTTAAATGCCACGAGAAACATTAGTAAATACAGCATCTCATGGCTAAAATGAGCGTCACACGGGTAGCTGAATACAGCATGCTTATTTAGGCTGCAGCACTTTTTCTCCCTTCTCGAGTACACTGAAGTGAGGAGAGCAACACTTTTAAAGGCAGCAAGACAGAAGATTATCTGCTCCTGTTTGAGACAACAAGCTTTACCCACGGCCCACAGTCTGTTAATTGTTCTGAAGTGGCACCGAAACAAGCCCAGGTTTACCTCTGCGATTTAAAAAAAAGATCCAGTCTGTCACTGAACACAGTAGGTTGTAGTATCAAGGATCGCGAAGATTTGAGGGTGAAGCTTGATCTGTTGTGGCAGTATCACTTTTTTGCCATTTTAAAAGTAACGCCTATAAATAATTTGAGCTTTCTCTGAGTCTAAAATTCGAATTCGTCACCTGCTTAAAATGTGACCGCTTATTTTCTGAGGAAATACAGATCACGTCTTTACCAACGGGTGAATCAGTATTCAGCTGCTGCTTTTATGATTTTCTTATTGGGTTTCAGTGGCAGCGATATCTTTGGTTGGATACACTTTTGAATATTTAGCATCAGAGGCTGTTACAAAGCATAATATACATGCTAATGTACACGGGGCAAAAGGCCACGAGCGAGCGCTGTGCTTTTCAACCTCTTTAGACATCAGTGAACTATGAAAGGCAGTCTCTTCAGCTGCCCTCTTGAGCACAGTCGCTGAAGGGCCATGATGCTGGTATCACATTTCTAAAAAGCCTGCCGTTTCCCTGTTCAGAGACCTAAATGGTCTCAAAATGCAATAAGTTCTAAACCTTCTGCTCCATGGAGAATTGAGCCAGTCACTTGCTAGCGTGTTAGTGTCTGCCATTTTAAAAAGAAAAAAAAAAAAAAAAGAAAGGGGGAAAAAAAAAAAAAGGCTTTTTGGCCGAAGGTGTAATTCTCTAACTGTACCTTTTTTTAAAAAATTGATTTAGTATTTTGCAGCTTATGTGCAGTAAAACATAACATTTTGAACTGGCATACATTAAGAAGTTTGAAAAAAATCCATCTATTTCGATGTATTTTTGTAGCGATAATTCTGTAGTTTGAGGAGGTTTATGTTTCATTAATATTTTTTTATTTAATTTAGGGAAAATGCCGCACAGTATAATGTGAAATTGTGTGGATTCTGTTTTTCTGCACAGTGCACAAACATGCTATATTTGTTGAGAGCTGTGCATTAGCCGCTGTTTTATCCCATGTTATTGTGGCCTTAATATTTTTAATGTATCGCCTATGCTTTTCAGGAGTTAGAGCCAAGCTCCGCTGCCCGACAAAGTGCTCGGACTCATTAGTCCCAGAGTGAACAGGCTGACACCAAGAGCTAGGGCGAAGGGCCATATTTACCAGATAGGAACCTAAATCCAAAATTACCCATCACCCTTTAAAAGCTGGAGTAGGCAGTAATTTTTTGTTATTACTGGCAAACAATGTTCATAATAACCTTTCAGTATGTTGTACTGCTAGTGGTCTGAGAGGACAGCAGAGCTTGCACCTCCTCTTGGCTCCGTTTTCAGGTTTTAGAAAATCTAGCCTAGACTGTGATGGGAGACTTTGGCCAATCACAGGTCTTTCCAGAGAGAGAACGTTCCTGTTGGCTCTTCTACAAATGCATATGCCCATGCTCGTCTAGTGGGAGGGGGAATAGGGCAGAGAAGGGAAGAGTTGCAGGAGGAGGGTGTGTATTTTCAAATTCATTTTTGCTGTGTCCCCCCCCCCTTTTTTGCCTTTTCCTGATTTCGTCCTACTGCACCTCTAACTTAACTGTATTTGGTTTCATGCAACAACAACAAAAAAAAAACCAGCCCAAAGAGAGAAACTGAAGCCATTGCTATACTTTTAATGGCCATACAAATGGCTTAAATTCACTTGACATGTTTGGAGACATGGTGGAGGGAATCGGTGCGGACCTGGGCCTGTGAAGCTTCTTTTCGGGGGCCCCTGCTGTCTGTGAGGCTGCTGTGTGGTGAGTGGCACCACGGGGGGCAGGTTAAGCCTGTTAGTCCCATATGATGACACTGCAGGTCAGCTGCACAGATGGGGAAGTGATGGGGAAAGAGGTGGACATGGAAAGTCTTTTCTACCTTGTGGATCAACACTTCCACCACAGCCACTGCAATATTTTGTTGTTTACGCAGGCTCCCATTAAGCCCTGGCTATAGGAATATTTCTGCTCTGTGGCTATTTGACAGCCACAGCTCCCCAGGCATCTCTTTTATGAACCTTAGTCATTTTAATAAGGTCTATTTTACTATCTTAACTCTACTTTCGAATAAACATCATCCATAATAAAGTATACAGTCGGTTCTAGGTATGTGTGGGCTGGTATAATGCAGAGTATACCAGACAGCAGAATCGCTGTTAAAAGGACGTGGATGTATTATGTAATAATTTATTTGAAACTGAATAATTGAATCTTCCTAGAGGAGAAGCGGAGCCTATAGAGAGACCTGCTGGAACAGGGTTTGAGGTGGAATGTCAGCCTTAAACCAGCTCTGTCTGCTTGAGGCAAAGCAGACTTCAAATTACTTCAAGAGGAAAACAAATTTCACCGGTCACTGAAGTCACTTGAACTCATTTCCCCTCACTTTTCTATTCAGAAACCATGGGAAATTACAATAAAACCATTTGAGGTTGGCTACTGTCATTTAAAAGGTGGCACACAGTTGCGTTGCGTTAAATGTTTGGCCTTGATTTTTCTTCTTTTGTCTCAGAAAACAAAGAAAACAAAGCATATTAAATGCCCGGAATCATTTTGACTATTACTCATAACAAAGAATAACTGACAGGTCCTAAACAAAAGCATTTGTTTGCCTGCATCCATTGATATCGGTGCTTCTTTATCTTCTACCATGTATTTTATTTCGACGCATCCGTTCCTTCTGCAACTGTAAAACTCTAAATCATTTATCTCCAGTGAGGAATGAATATGTAAATAGTTCACAGTTAATGGAAGTATACATAACGGCGACTTACAGCCATGTCTGATTTGCATACGCCAACAGTGCAAGCTGAAAGGGGGCTTTTGAGTTAAGAGGACACATAAATCATATGTTCACAGGAGGTGTGATGTGCATCTGTAATAGCATCCTATTTACAACCTGTTTGTCTTAGCCTGAATGTATTCTTCCAAGGACTAGAATAGCTTATAAAATATTGGCTCCATCCCAGCCACCTAATGCTATGATGCATGCACTCCAGCTTTGATTAATTCATGTTGGCAGTAGATTTTCCCCGGTATAAATACCTGCAGCACAATGGCCAGGGTCATTAATTGTATTTGGTAATTACTGCACATCTTCTAAATGAAAACAGGCTGTTTTTATTTGCAGACTCGTTGCTAGAATGCACTCTTGCTGTCTGTCACTGCAGTCCATCTGTTGCTATTGTACGCAATCAGTGATGAAATATGAAATGCGTCCGCATTCGCTGTAATCTCAGTGGGTCACCTGATAATTAGGGGTGTAACGACTCTCCTAATCCACGGTTCAGTTCAGACTTTGATATTCTAGCTGCAGTTTGAATACTGTGCTTATGAAACTTTCACAATTTTATTCAGTTAACCACAGTTGGGAATATAGTAGTGATTGGACAATTAATCAGCACCAATATGAATTTTCCAAACGATCTGTATCAGCAGAGTGGGCTGTAATTGTGGCTGATATCGGGCTTCTTAACTGGAAATACTGAGGAAAATAATAGCTATAAAAGTTAGAGAATTAGAATTGATTGCCAGGATTTTTGGTGGTTAGTTTGATGTTCCTTATTTGTTTAGGTATTTAATACTTGTGATGTACCATCTAATAGTGTCATTTTTTTGTTTGTTTGTTTGTTTTCAGCTGCGGGGAGATCAGCCGATTAATCTGTTAACTGCTTTTTTTTTTCCTCCAAGAAACTATTGTGAAACTATTATTGCAAATAAACTTTGCTGAGGACCAGTAAATGAATAAGCAAAGAATTGTCTTAAGATCAGTCTACAGATTAACTATGTAAATAAATACCAAAAAAAAATTCTCTTAAGAACAACAATAGTCATGTAGCTGTAATGTTTACAAAATATACTGCTTACCCTAACGTTAAATACCGTAACATCTTTGTGACGCGTTACCGTGCCAAACAAATACATGAGTACATTAGTAGCGTAATGAGAGCACAACGGTGGTGGCAGCGGGTTGGACGGGGTCGAGCTGCGACACAGAACCACGTCTCAAGACCGTGGACGTTTTGTATCACGGATTCAGTCTCGTGTTCACAAACGTTACACACCTCCCTAAATATTAAAACAGGACTGCCTACATTAACTGAGAGATAAGTCTGCGATTTAATTCTTCTACCTTCACACATACCACTGTGACATTTTAAATGAAGCCCCGGTTGCATAACCTCTCTTTACATCCTTACAGTTCACTGAAGTGAACTAAAAAGTCAGCCACTTATATCTGCAGCCAAGGAAATGAACAGTGAAAATCACAGAGAAGTAAACTCCTGCTTGGAAAGACATGCAGTGTTTCTGCCCGGTCTCTCTGCAGCTCTCGTATATTTTATGTGTTGCAGTTAGGGTGTTTTTGTATTCAAAGGCACACAGACATTTGGCTGCGATAAAACGGACCATAATGCTAATAAGACGGTGGCTGAAGGTGGCATTGTAAAGATACCTTTTGTCGTTGCTCGGTGCCTGTGGCCACCGGTGTAATTTTATAGCTTTCCCGAGCAGACATTTCTATTTCTCTGCGAGATAGGCCTATCCATTCCCCTTTCCGGACATGGTTTCATTACCACTTGGAAAAGAAGTCTTTTGATTTTATGAGAAAAATCTTTAAACGGTAGTTGCAACAGTCAGTGGCCATTTGACAATCCGGCTAACACAAAGCTGCTGAGAAGTTGGAGTTTTAATAGCAGCCCCTTGCTTTGTTTTGCCGGTTGAAATATAAGTCTTGCGTTTTGAGACAAAACATTCACTCGGAATCAATGCCCTGCTTTAAACGGCTCCAGCAGACTTTTGACAATGGAGCCAATGTAATGGCAACCGCGTTTGATTATTAATGGCGGGTCTCTATCTCTCAGACCTTAATTGGTCTCTGCTGATTGCTGAGCATTCTGATTAAGAAATGCCATTAAAATTGATGTATTATGCTTCCAAGTGTTTTTCACAGCCAGATAGCTGCTTCAATCAATTGATAATTATATAGATGATTAATTGCCTGGCTTCATTTGGACAAGTTTACAATAATTGCCGTGTTACGACTTTTTTCTGTACATCCTGTGCATAAGAAACAGTGGCTCCATGTGCTGCACAGGTTTCTTTACCAGTGTGTTGTTGCTTCAGGGATGGCCAGTAATCATTTGCCAGAGTTCAGTTCTGCCACATTATCCAGATGATGTAAGAGATGGATCTTTTTCGATTTTTAGACCTAATCGCATTCATTGATACTGAATGTGAAGTATTTATCTGTTAGTTGCTTTTCAGCTACTGTGGCAGTTTTTCACTTTAAATGCCACTTAGTTGTGACTTTTTTGATGCAGACTTCATGTTTAGAATCACAGATGTGCAGTATTTACCTAGAGATAGAGGAAACAAAATCTACATCTACAGAGAAGTTAATGATCTCGCTTTGTTAATGGAATTAATGGAGAACATTTCTAATTTCATGGCAAAGAAAACAGTTTCCACGTTGAAAACATTCTATTTCTGCTCAGTATTAAAACTGGTCATACATATTTATATATGCACACACCTAATTGTGTATTAATACAGAGCACGCTGCCACTGGAAGTTGTATCATGAGTGTTTTTGTGGTTTTAATTATAATCTTACTTTGTCAAATGATAAAATAGAGGTGGCAGCAGAACATAATGTATTCAGATAAAATATTCATTGAAACTTTTTTTTTTTTTTTTTTGGAATATTTGAAATTTATGCATAGCTGTACATTTTCCAACTTTAATGAGATTTCACTTAGCATTATTTTGGCAGCATTACATGAACAGCCATATGTCAGATGCTATTTTAAACTGTGTGCAACAGCAGAGGCTTCTTAGTTGCATAAACCGATGGTGGAAAGAATTGGTTTCATACCAGCGAGCTACTGTCTTTTATCATACTCTCGAGAAGGATTTGGCGAGGTAGCTGTTTCCATTCTTGCACAATCATCACAATGGAAATCAGACTTTTTTTGTGGAATAAAGAAACATGCCTTCATCGACCATTTTTCATTTTAAAAGGAAAAAATCCAGTCAAAATAATGTTCTACAGACTATTAAGTCCAACGTGATGTATGCGACTTGGAAGTCAGAGTCAGCAAAACATGATGAATGAGCATTCAATAACATTTCACTTTTAACACTTTGAAAAGGTTTCCCCTGTCTGCTTTGCCTCAGACATATGGCTCTACTCCGCAGCCCATTCTCACAACTGTCTATATCATCTGTATATTATTGTGAAGGCGAGCAGATACCCTTTTTAAAAACAGTTTTTGGCAGCATACCTTAAGCAGAGACAGTTAAAGCAAAGACGAAGAGAAATGTACCTCCACATAAACCCTGCGCAAGCACAGATGGCGTGATTGCTAACAAGCCAACACAATCAGAGGCTGTCAGCGGCACACCGAATGCCTTGCTCAAAGATACGTGGTCTCCTACTGTACAGGGTTACATGGGAGTTTGACAGAAAGAAAAATTCCACCCTTGGATTTTCTCAGAGAGCTGCATTTCATCAACCTCTAAGTGATGAAGTGGATCTAATTTACCTTTTTTGTTCTCCGTAGCTGCCTCGTCTGCCTGTACTTATTGCCTACAGTTCTCAGACTTTGAAGGACCCCCGCTAGCGCTTATCTGTGTGCCTGAGAATTTCAGCTGCGGATCACGTGTGCAGGTCGAGAGAAAACGCCGTGATTTGTTCTTGTTCTCAGACTGTGGTTTAGGATACTACCAAAGTTGAAGTCTACAAACATCATCAGCTGCAGTAGTAATTAGAGATCGACAGATGAATAGGCCCATAGGACAAACTATCGCCATCGGCAGGACTTGGCTCCAATAGTGGCCGATGGCTAATTTGCCTCCTCAACTGGAATAACAGGCTTTGGGGGGGGGGGGGATTTGCACCTTCAGTCGCCTAGATTATCTACAGTTTATGGTTTTTAGCTAGATAGATATTCAGTTCCAGATGTATTTATGTATTTATTGCGTATTAAGTGTCAGAGTACCAACAATGTTACATTTCTTTTGAGTGGGAAATGTCAGCTTTTTCTAGCTCCAAGCTGTCGTTATTATATTGGCCTTGACAAAATCCACTACCGGTCGACCACTTGAGGAAATGTTGTCCGCGTCTTCGCCGGATTTAAGTTAGAACATGTCAGAAAACCATCAAAAATGATTCAGAAGTTACTTTTCTTTTCTTTTTTTGTTTGCCACATTGATCTTCATTTCTTGCACTTTCTGTGCTCAAGTTCTAATTCAAAGCAACGAAGCATGTCTACCAGGTTCCTGTAGTTGTTTTGTCCTCGATTGAAACAGAACATAGACTGTTTCTCACACAAACACACTCGCACACAGAGCAAGATGTGGTGACTTCCAAAGGCTGCCACCGTGGAGGAGTCAGATGATCGTTGTTCACAAACACCAGTGCTGTTGTTACGTTCCACAATGAAGGCCTTTGAAGTGTCATCTCCCAATGCGAACCCTCTCCTTTGCCGTCATCTTAAAAAGAGCAGAGCTTTCAGTTTTGCATATAATTGTAGTAATTTTTTCTTTCCTCTCAACCATTTTTTTTTGCCTCCAGTCCCTGAGAGGTTTTTTAACTCCAGCCATATGCCTTCAGTTTGACCTTTTCTGCCGCTGAATTATCCGCTGCTGACCTCTGATGTTCTCTCAGGACAGTCGGGGAGTTATTGATAGGTCTTTCACAGTAGCGTCTCTCTCTGTGGAGTCATCTATCTGTTCTCTAGACCAAAACTCACACTAATAAATCTCTTGATGCAGATTGTTTCTGACTTGAATGGGTTGTATTTTTTTTCCCCCTATTCTTTGTGTGAAGAGATGCCTGATTTTTGTCATTAACAGATGGTGAACAGCAGAATATTAGGGCCAGATTTATAGACTATTTAATTTCATTTTCTGTTTTAAAGCCTCGCCATATTCACCAACTGTTATTGTTTCTGCAGGTGTAGACGGCAATACTCAAAAGATCTAATTTGTCTGTGATGAGCATCCCCATCCACCAGAGACCAAAGGTACGGTAAGATATGAAAAATTCATTATCTTATATCCCAATAAACATTTTATCATGCCACAGACAAGCCACGCAGTGTGATACAGAAGCACATTAAAATATGACTCAGTGTTATTGTATCTCATCATTTTATTGTTTCCCCACTGAAAGTATATTAGCCAATTGTCATTTAAGTAATTTTACTAGCATTATTGTACTATTTAGCAATAATTTCTTCTCAAAGAATATTGAATTGTGTTCCTGAAACCTGTATAGCCTGACAAATTCCAGTTTTCTTATCTTAATGTGCAGTACTTGATCCTTTGATACAGCGCACTGTGTGTGAGTGCACGTTCAGTAGTGTTGGTTGGTTTAGTGGGGGGTTGATCGTCTGGAATTATTTGATATACGGCGTCATTAATTCTGCTTGACTTCCCCGCCGTGTCCAGAAAATGAGCTATGTCTGTCTTTGTTTCTCCTCCTGCAAAGATCTTGCAATTCTGTCAGCAAGCAAAACCAAGTCGGTCTCCGAGCAATTACAGGGTTAGAGTCTGATCTCGGGTCATTAAGAGATAGGATTACTCCTGGACTGCAGGACCCCAGGAATGTACAGACCCCTCTGGTGGTCTGCTCACCGCTGATGAAATAGAATTGAATTAATGGGGTTGCCCACTGCGAGGACTGATTAGAACGACATACTGCCTTTGATCCCTCAGCGAGGTGACCAGGCGTGGGCGCCACAGGCATGCGTGGGGAGGCGGTTGGGGGGGGTTGGCTTTTGTGTCTGTGTCTGTGTATTAGTGTGTGTCCGTCCTGGGTCAGTGCGTCACTGATGAACAGGACTCATTATGAGCCTCTTTGCTGGGGTTCAACCCTGGCTGGGGGGCTTCAGGTGCAATTATTTGCCGGTGTTTGGTTTGTGCTCTGTGGACTTTCTCTCATTCTGCGGCCTATTTGGTTCAAAGCTGTGGTGGTCCAAACTGCCTTCAGCTTTCACAGTTTTCCAAATGAACTGTACTCCTGCATATATTTACAAATCCTCACCTGCGATCACACCCACAGCTTGTGTTCTGTACTGTTAGGCCCTAATATGCCAGGGTTTCTTGTACTAATCCCACCTCAACAGTGGTGACACAACCCATCCACCCACATTGTTACAGTGTTGGGGAGGTTATTTTTGAAGTGTAATTGGGAAACAGATTACTAGTTACTCTATTAAACATGCAATAAATAATGTGAGTAATGTATTGTAAATCACTACATTTTGGTTACACATCTAACAAATGTTTTAAACTGGGCAATATAGCAGAAAAGTCAGTCAGTCAGCCTGTCTAGACGTAGAGACAGCTCCTTGTAAACCATGCTCCCCTTCATGGTGTTGCACTCAAAGTTGCCTCAGCGGCTTTGCTGACCTGCACTGTCCAGAAATATGCAAAAAGGAGGTCTTCTGGCACGGCGAAAAGATGCAAAGCAACAGACTGAACATTGTATTCTGCATACAGCTTTGGAAATAATTATTATGCCACACTGACAAAGTAACTTGTAAAGCCATCAGGGTTTTCTTGTGCAAATCTGAGTCGAAATCTGGCAAAACACACGAAATGTTTGCCTTACAATTTTAATAAAGACATAAGCTGTATTTAAATTAATGACAACAAAAACCCAATTTTCTCAGTAACGAGTAACTATAAGTTAACAACTCCTGAAGTTGAAAAACAACCTAGAAACATTTCATATTCCAAAAACAGAATATCAGAAAGTAATTTGTACTTTTTACTATTTTATTGAATTTCTGTAGAAAATCACAGGTGGTCTAATAATTCATAAATTCATTTTTCAGGTGTGCACTGTTACATGCAATTAGCTACTCCTCAACACTGGTTACGAATACATAGTGAATGGTGTAGAATTTCCCGTTGTTTGGAGGACACTGTGTAGCTTTCTGATCACCGTTTGCCCATAAAGTGTGGTTTTGTATTGTAATCAGTCCATTTAGGAAAGTTTCAGCAAGCAGTGACAAATGTCTTTAAACTTGGTTCACAATTTGATACCACACATTCAACCCATCTACCCACTAATCGAAAATGTCCATGGGAATATCCTATGGCCAGTGGTTACCCGCTGGCTATAAGGTGTCACCATCTGTCTACACATACCCATAAAGCTTGGAGTGGTTTGGGGTTTTTCCATTAGCTGGTATGACTGTTCTTACTCCAAACAAACTGCACCACATTTTGCTTGGAACAGGACACAGACATGTATTTTCAGGCAGGCCTAGTGTGGTTATTTGTTGCAGAGCCAAGTATGAATACTGCTGTTCTCATTTTAGCTAAATAGAGTGACTGATCCCAAGTTTGTTTAAACCACTTCTGACACACTCGCTGTAAATGTGCGCTTAATCACAGTAGCGTGAGAACAAGAAAAAAGACACACACGAACACATTTTTAGAGTATTAAAATTGCAAATCCAAGTGATCAGAATGGTCTCCTCTCTGCCAAGCCTGCCTCCTAAATTTAAGCTGGAACACAACACATAATACATTTTTTTTTTTTTTTCACCGCATACCTTGGAAAGTAATGGTCATCATCGCCCTTGTTTGCCCAGCAGTGTGTTGTTTACGTTGGGCCCCCAGACAGTAAGCTGGAGCTGTCTGCCGGAATCATTCTCAAGGCCTCCCCGAGTAATGATAGATGGCAAGCTTCTGCAAGGAGGAAAACAGGTCTCCTGGTAGCATGCAGAGCTGCACAGACAAAGGTGCCATCAGCTGGCAGCTTACCTGCTGCACTAGTTGTGGAGGAAGGTTGGGGGTAGCAGTGAATAAAAGACTGGAAAGGACTGTGCAGCAGCTAATGAGAAAGAAAGCCACAGCTCCCGTTGAGTAGTGCAGTAAATTATAGTAAGGCTCATGCAGTGACTTTGTCGTCTCGCTAAATACTAATAAAACCAAGAGGTTGCCTTGTTGTAGCCAATCAAGGAGCTTTATCATTTGTTTGGTAATTACTACAATAAAAAAAGAAAAAGGAAAAAAAAAAAGAAGAGTTAATTCTTCTAGCCACTATTGGTAACCTAGGGCTAGCTGCCTGATTGGTTTCCGGCTGTGCATCTGATGGATTCTGGACCACAATTGGTCGTTACAGCTGTTAATCACCTATTTGTATAGCATTAAATAGCTTATTAGGAACAAACTGATCATAAAGATGACGATTTGAACATGAATCAGTCTTATGAAATCTACCTGAAAAGTCACCTTTGGGATGAATTTATTGGATACGTACTTGTGAGCTTGTAGTTCGACCCAAGTCCCGTTGAATAACATGGAGGAGGCTGGGTTTCTGACCTGTACTGCAGGGCCCTGGGTCTGTCCATAGATTTACATTGAACTTCTCTCTAAAAACACTGAGTCAATAATTTTTTTTCCATGATTCATTCCGGTCTGATTCATTTTATTCGAAACCTCTAATAAGTGTTCTGGTGGTTCATTTTAAATTATTGCTCCGTTCATAAGATCTCAGGTGGAATAGAAGACTTTGTTGTCTGCCGTGTCAGGCTTTGATTGACAGGTCTTTATGGCGCCTCGCTCACCTGCTGAGTTGAACTTTCAAAGCTTCAGTTTATTTTATTTTTATTCTTCTTTTTTTTTTCCTGACAGACGGCTTCACTGTAGTTGCGGTTACAGTAACAATACCATAAAATGACTATAAAATGTAGCGCTTGATGAAGTTTACCGTTTTACCAAGTCAGTCAGCTAGCATTTAGCATTAGCTCACTCTTGACCCCTCGCAGGTGGCTATGACTCCTCGCGCGCCCGCAGCTCTGCCTCTTTTGTCCAAATATGGCCACTTCTGGCTCCAAAAAGCCAGCATGGTGACGGGGAAATCGCAACTTGCTCCAGAACGGCAAATCAAAAACCTAGCGGGTGACGTCACGGTTCCTCTGTCCAGTATTTATATACAGTCTATGGTCTATACTGAGGTGGGTCTCACAGACACAGGTATTGAAAAGATGCAGCTGTTTACATTTTAGACTTTTGCAGGCTGATATTGGAAAGCACTTCCTGAATTACAAGGTGTCTAGATTTACCTGACTGCTTGTATTAATTGATGAGAAAGCAGCCATATGCAGTGATATAGGAAACTGAGGATATTATACTTTGAGATGCATCAAGAATTGTTCACTATTGTATCTTAATTGAATTGTGAGGCCAGTGAAAATTCACACTTTTAATAACATATATTTTGTGCCTCTTATTTTGCAACTGCCAGTGAGTCAAAAATGGTTGTAATCCATCATGTGTTTATATCATTTTCCCCTTTTTAATACTGAATGTTAGCATATCTGGTCGGTCTGGTTATATAGTACTGGATTTTGCATACTTTCTTGTGTTTTTAAAAATGCTTCCAGCAGCCACATTAGCAACCTGAGATTTTAATTACATCATAAATAATATTGTTTTGCGCTTTAGAGATTCAATATCCACTGTGAAAAACGATCCAGAAGTGAGGTTACGAAGGCATCTCTTATAAACTATTAGCAGTGGCTTAGGACTTGCTATGTGTTCTACTTTTTTAATGTAGTCAAAATACAGCACAAGCAGTCTAATGGAGTGTTAATGTAGTGTAGCGTCTGCTTCGAGCCAGCATCAGGATGAGCCTCCACCTACCACCAGTATTCAGACAAGAAGGAGTCTTCACTTGCTGCTGACAAAGGGAAAAAAGCCTTGAGAGGGGCATTTATCTGGATGCAGCACAGTGAAGTATTTAGCTGTACAGAAATTGATGGAGGTAATCCTGAGTAAATGTATGTTCTAAGCAGAAAAATAATGTCACTAATGACATGACCTCCAACCTGGCCACCTTGAGGTGCATGTTTGATATGGTCTCTGCTGTGGAGAGCAATCAGGTGTGCAGGATGGAGGGAGAAGAGAAAGCAGGGAGCAGGGTCAGGCTTTTCACAAGCCTCCCCCGCTGCCATTCATGAGGCGACCTCCGGCCCCGACAGCGCACAGCCACTGCCTTAATGATAAAAATGGCTTCCTCCTTTCTCAGGCTCACAGGATCCCATTCACATCCCGTTAGCAGACCATAACGGAGGCGGAACATAAACACACACGCATAAACAACAAGCACGGCCCACGCTGTCACACGTACCCAGTTATATTCTTGTCACATAAACAGTGAAGCATTGTCTCCTGCACGCCCCTGGAGTGATTAAGACGTAAGGCTCAACAGGGGGTCGACCCATGGTTAAAGGAGCATACAAATCCTAAGAGGCTGACACACACAAACGCACACATACACACACACAGCAGGGGTTTAACATGCCATCTTATACAGGCCATTGAGGCTAATATCGGTGAATAGGATATGCTGGCATTTTTAGCAGTGCTATCAGTGTTGTCTTGGTTTCATAAAGAGCCCTAAGGGACTGCGATGCTGAAATGCATCATAGGGAGAGGAAAAGTGTTTAACTCCTTTATCTTTATTGTAAACTCAGAGGAGTAGAGGAAAAGAAAGGGCAGTACTGTGGTGTTTAAAGTCATTTTAAGTTTAGCCGTCAGATCATCTTTCGCTCAGCAGTTGAAACCTCTCTGCTTTGCTTTGATGTCATTATTTGATGCTTATAGTGATGAATGTAGCCAGTTGTTTGAATAGGCTGCTGAAACCCCATTACTTTTATAACCCTGTCAGTTACTTTCCAAAACTAATGATTATTTTAACTAGTTAAACCTGACCTTCCAATTTAAAAACCACTTAAACCCTTTTTCATTTCAATTAGTTTAAACTTTGTTTAACTTAAAACCCTCACTAAAATGAAGTCTCTTTTAGTCCATTATGGGCAAAAGTGATACTGAGCTAAAGATGAACAATATCTAGCAAATCCAGCTAAGAGAAAAAGCATCAGGCGTCTCTATTTTTAATAGTGCCAGTTGCAATTTATTGATAGAACCATGAGCTCAGGAAGGCTTTATAAAAGCACACCTGTAATGAAAAATCTTTCAATTCAGCTCTCAGACACTGACAAACATGCTTTTCAGGGTTATTCTTTTATTGAAAGGACCTCTTTTGGTAAATTGGTAATTCAGTGGAAGAACACAAGAAAATGGAGCAGTGACATAATACAAAGAGAAAGCGAAAAAATATTCAGCATCGCCAGCTGTCCGTCCATCCATCTATTCATCCAGGAAATCCTGTCAGCCATGGTTTACCTGAGCCCTCTGTTGCCCATCCTTCACTTCCCCTTTGGTGAAGATGTCCTGCAGCATGACGATATCAAGCAGCAGGGTTTGCCATTTCAGGGCATTACAGTGCGTGTGTCATATTTAAGAATACCTACACCTCTGTGTCCTGTATGCTCGGTTTTGGTCCATATTGATTTTTATACTGGCTATCTGTGCCCTGCCTGTGGGAAGGTGTTACTGCATGATCAAACCTCAGTGTGTGTCATTAGATGCCATGAGATTGTGAGATGGTTATCACAGCAGATAAAGTACTGTATATAGCAGGCCTGCACAATATTAGGAAGAAGTGATGTGTGATTACATTGTTCAATGTTGCAATGACGATATGATATCGATTTTTAAAAAAAAAAATAAAAATAATAACCTCGTAGTTGCCAGAAAATTGACACCAGTTAATCTGAGTGTAGCTGGCTGGGGCTTTCATCTGATCGGCCAAATGTTCACACATCGAGTGTGAGGTTTGTTACACACGTTTCTATCACAGTGACGATGAAAGTATGATTCATCTGTCACCACTAGTATAGACTTTTATGTGTGGCACAGACTGACTGACTGTTTACATGCACATCACTATCCCGTTGATTGTCGATTTTGAAGTATCATGTCTTATCTTGTGTTTGCACATGTAGACGTCATATCCCGATTTCAGAAACCCAGATAAGACCTTATCCCGGTTTTGAGAAACCCAGATACTCTAGCTGGAGAACTTACATGTATCCATCTTATCCCGGTTTCTGACAGTTGAGGATTACTAAATGACGTTGCATGAATACATGGTGGCGGCAATGAAAGCATCTCACCGCTGGAGTGACGGAGAAACTGAGTTTTGTCTTTTGATAATGAAAAAATTAAGACTGGGGGGAAAAGTATCGAAAATCTGACCATTTCAAATCTGTTGAGAAACAACCCACTGGACGCCGGTTTCCCCAGCAAGTCCGGTCACAGTGGAAAACACTACAAAAACATTACAATGTGTATTAACATTAAAACCGGTCACCGAACTCTTGGAGGACATGTTTACCAGTTGCTCTCGTCTCCCATTGCTGGCAGTAGATGAATACTGGTAAGACAAATCCACATTGTGATATTGGCATTTAGTAGTGCTAAGTGGCCTCGTTTTCTATTGTCACAGTTACTTCAAAGTTAGGCAGCGCTTACTGAAATGTCAGATTAAATTAAAACGTTTATCATGTATACAGGGATATGAGTAATGTTCAAAACTGGGATAAGCCTCATAACCGGGATATTAGTGTGCATGTAAACACAGCCACTGTCTGCACTGATATTTGCAAATAATCTGATCAGGGTTGTGTCCAGAAAAGACCACTGTATTTGTATGGGTCGCTGAGGTAACAATGGGTCTATTTCCATCCAGCTGTTTTTAATCATATTTTCAATTTGTGCATTTAAAAAAACAAACAAAAAAAAAAACCCCCAGAGTGGAACCACCAAAAATAAAAACAACTTGAAATATCGCCAAAGGGTTTTTTAGGCGTGGGAGAGGTAAAACATATTGATGTATCGTTGTAAATACAAATAAGTTCAGTGGAAACAGATTTAGTGAATAGTGATGTGTGTCTGCATGTGTGGACCAGTGAGGAGACTGCAGCGTTCATTGAATTAATACAAGAAAGAAACAGAAATGTCATATTAGATGGAAACGGCAACAAAATGCCACCATGTATGAAGAGCTGTAGAAACTAATTTTAGATAAAGGCTTTGACAAACCCTGGAAGAGTCTGAAACAACGTTATATGATCCAGACCAGTGGTTCGGTTTGGGGGCAAAAGCTAAAGCCGCCTTCAGGTTTTTTGTCAAAATATCAGGCGCTCAATGAACAGCGTGGGTAGTTTGTTATTGTATGAAATACTACATCTAACTGGAAAAGCTTAAAAACATGATGATGATGAATCAACTGTTAAAATTTGCATAAGTAGATGGGAAAGCACGTCAATTTGCATTTTCTTTGCTGAAAATTGGTAATACAGTAACTACGTAGCTCCGCTGGTGACGACTTCGCGCTGCTTCCAGCTTTACCTGTACCGAAGAGCAGCAGAGATTGTGTTCAGCATTTCCCTCATGTTGTTGTTGTTGTTGTTGTTGTTGTGTGCCGTGTTGCCAGCGATGCAAAAGACACTTTGAAATCCGGTTTGACCTTTCTGAGATGTATCTGTCGAATCAAATCACCTCCAAATGTGGCTTGGATCTGATTTGCAAAAAAAACCAGTCTGAATGCAGCCTTGATAGACCTGAGAGAAGAGAGAAAAAAGAAGAAAAAAAAACAGTATTTGGGCTAGAAGTCTTAACACAGCCTTAATGTCTTGAGCAACTTGAGTTCAGATGTAAGATTGTTTCTACCTCAGGAGCCAAGTTATGGGGAATTTCTTATTGGAAAACATTATATTACATTGCTCTTTCATTTTCATACTCAATATACAATAAAAAAGGCAGCCAGTTTTTTTTATTTTTTTATTTTTACTATTACTTTTTACATCCGGCCAACAGTATATAGTTTTATTTTACTGCCATCTCTACAATGATGCTGACACACTGCACACATAAAATAATGCCTACACATTGTATTATGCAGCATCTGAGATCCAGATAAAACCGCTAACTTATTGCTATCCCTTGCTCTTTGTTGTTCTCTGAACTTGACTGAATATTTGAATTTTTCAGCTGACTCAAGCTGTTTGGTGGGCCAAAATATGATCTTCTCTCCTATTGCCTTCTGGGCGGATCTGCTGCTCTGTGCAGCTGCTTTCTGTCCAGCATCAGTTCAAGACATATTCTGAACGCCTTCACAAGCCCCCCCATCAGATTCACAAAGATACATCTGAAAGGAAGCTATTTCCGTGCCTGGTATGAAAACTCCTTTTTAACCTTAATTACATCGCAGCACTGTAACGACCAAATGTTCTCATCTGAAATTAATTCCCCAACCGGGACTCTTATCAAAGAATTCAGATGTACCTTCTTATCTATGGTCAATGGGTCTCTGTGAAAATTTACTCTGAATTAATTGTGAGCGTCATCTGCCAATTTCTTATTTGGATATCTCCCTAATGTTGACATAAGGCTTCATGGCCGTCTGCAGAGTGCAACTCATTATGGCACATATCTCCTGCCTACATGTGCACTGTGGAGACGTCTCAGATGTTTTACTGCATTTTCCACTGCTGTTCACAACCATGACTAAGGTGCAGAGGCTGGCATGTTCTGGTTCTGCTTGAGGCAGAGAAAACTACTTTTTCCACCTAAAACAAGGACCTGAGCGGCTGCTGTCACATAACTGGATGGTTGTAGCTGAAGGCTTTCAGAGATAATAGCTTAAGTAGTTGTCGTTACTGGCATGCTAGAGGTATTTTGCAGTTATTTAGCCGAGCTCTTAAAGTTTTGTTCGTAGCCTTTTATCTGGCTTAAATGACATCATCAGCATTGCACCCCTTGACCCACAGGTTGTGCATTTGGTGTGTATTTAAGATGAATAAAAGGATCCTCATGCAGTTTTATGGATGAGGCACACATGTACTGCAGATGTCCAAGCGATTCTATAGGGGCTCAGCAGGGATTACCCCCACACTTGTAAATGTGCATTCCTGCACCATATGTATTTTTCCTCAAAGCGTCCTCCAGACTCCCAGAATATCACTTTGGCAAAACAAATCAACTTTCAGTTTTAACTCCCGCTGCTTACTAAAATAATCAAAATTCACATCAGCCTAGCCGCTCGCACGGCTCAGCCATCTTTCCCTCCATGTTGTAAACTGAAAAATGAAAGTGCTGCTTGTAAAAATTGATTTTGAGATTGAAGCAGAAATTCGTGCTGATGTATCAAAAAAAGAAAAACTTGACATTGTAACAGAGTGAGCAGGAAAACAGTGCGCTAGCTAGAAATATCTGAAGTATGCTTCATGGAGCAGGTGAGCAGGTGTTCTTGGCTTGGAGAGCGGTCGAAAAAGAGACCCTCCCCTTTACATGCTGACCCTTCTGCAGCTAGATGGATGGATGAAAGGAAAACAAATGTCTCGGAGAACAGTCCATGAAAACACTGCACCTCTATATGCAGTTGTCTCACAGGTGTTACTTCAGAGATGCCACCTACAAATTCATTTAATGTTATTTTAAACTGTTGGCAACACACAGTGGGGTTTGAAAAGCACTAGTATACATTTACTTCAGTCTGTCACAAGCCTTTTTCGATGCTATTTTATCTCATCATGTCACTTACGTTCCACCGTGCTTTTATTCCTCAGCTTTTGGTCGTCTGTACGTCTATCCCCTCTGCTTTTGTCAAACTTGCAACCACCCACTGAGATCAGATTAAAGCAGACATGTTGAACACAACACCACTGAGTTGCACGCCTGGAGCAGTGCATGCTGGGATGGAGTGACACACACGTTACTTTGTGACAGCTGAATGGGCCGGTGATTTAAGTGGTGCTGTCTCTTGTAATTGTCATAAATCTGCTTTGGATGTATGGTTTGTGGGGCATTTTAACGCAGCTATATTTTAATATGTTTTTATGAGATTTCACATAATCTTGTTTTCTCTGAGATTATTGCACACATGTTGTTCTCTCCCCCGTCTCAGTGTTTATTTTGACAGCGAGGGGTCCTCTCAGCCGTATGGAAAACGATAACGCTGATATTCCCCCTCGTTCTCTACATCTCATACGAAGCGGCAGGCTTACAAATTTAAGATTCCTCCATATTGAGGTATTGAATGTCAGTAGCTGCACTGAAAGATCATATTAAAGCCAATCAAGGCCGCTAATTTGTTTTGATGTCATATGAGGTCGAATTAGGCCCTCGGTTTAATTCACAGTGATTTGCTCCATCTACACCAGCTGTCATACATTTTCCATCAATGGACGCTGCACAAGATGTGGTGAGGAAGTGTGTTTTTAACAGTTAAAGGCTTCAGATCTTTTCCTTCTAACTCAACTTTCCAGGCATTTTTTTGACTATTAATCTGATTTAATATCTAATTAAACAGAATCATTAAATGAAGCTGCCACACATGTCGTAAGTAGTGAGCAGTGGTGTTTTTGTTTGGTCATATCTAAACATAAAACAGACTGGAGTGATATACACTTAAATATAATGGATAGTGAAATACACATTATGTTGATGTATGTGTAACATACATTGTGAAATTATATTACGTTTGGATAAATTATTTACAGTTACTTGTATGTCGTGAAATAGGTCTTAGAAAAAACTCACATTGCAATATATACAGATAAAACTTGAGAGAGAAATGCAGGTACGCTTTGCTCTTTAGACTTTTTGGTGTGAACCATCCTTTCTTGAACTTCAATGCTACACACCAAACACAATAGCAGGTGAGCGCTGTACTCTTCTGAATTTGGAGGTGGAAATTAGGTTGCAAATAAATCTTCCTGCGCTGTGACTATTGCACATACGCACATTGCGCTGATCATGATCAAACGATATGTTGTGCAGCACAATCGTAAAATGACCGAGCAAATTATACGAATTCATATTTCATGCATACATACATATTTAATCTCTTACTGTAAATATGTTTCAGAATAAATTGTCCACCCTCCTAGTTACACAAGGAGAAAAGTTAGGTTTAGCTTAGGCTTTGCTGCCCCCAAATATTATCATTTTTTATTTCCCCATGGCAAAAACATGGAACAAGTTTTTGAGGTAGAAGTTCCACTTCCCTATCATCTCTGGGGAATGAAGTTTTTGACATGCCTGGAGTGATTTCTGTACATCCAAGCAAAGGGCTGGCAGGGTCTGCAACCTGTGAGCCTCAGTCCCTTCCCTTTACAACACACCCATGCCATCTGCACTCGCTTCATTCTTCCACCCACTCTTCTTATAAACTTTTTTTTTTTTTTTTTTATCTCTTTACCAATTCAGCCACTTCTGGGTTGAGAAGGGCCTCTTGTTTTGGTTGTGAAAAATCAATAGCCATTACTGCAGAGGGGGAGAGAGAGAGAGAACAGAAAGGGAGACAGACTGCTATCCCTGTCAGTCCGACCCTGCCTGACGGCTGTCATCTCCCTTAATTGCTTTGCTAATATCATCCCCACTCAGCCTGGATCTAGGTCAGCAAGGCCCCTCTGCTGGTGCTGACTAGAGGCTGTCCGTCTCCATGATCTCTCCTTTTTTTTTTTTTGAAAAAGAAAAAAAAAAAAGAAAGAAGTTCCCCCTTTAGGCCCACCTCAATTAAAATAAAAAACATACAGTACAAATATGAGAAAGATACATTATCTCTTGTTCTCGATTGACCCTGGTTTGCATTTAGCTAAAGAGAAACTTTTTTTTTTTTTTTCCCTGGCAGTAGATAATCGGCACCCTGCTCTATTCTGGGCTTGGGAAATAGGCTTGCCAGAATTAACCTTTATATTTCCCTCAGGTGATGCACACTCTTCTTTTTCTTTGTCTACCATCTTTTAGCTGTGTGCACCTTCAGGTCAGACTACAAAGCTTTTCAGTAACAGATGATTAACACTGATATCTTTAGCAAATAGCAATTTGCTATTGTCTTTTTAATGTCTAAATAATTAAAATGGCACAATAATCTATTCCTATAACATTGCCTACTGAGAGACATCATCCAGTGACTTACATCATGAGAGGATGGACTGTAAATGTACTGCATTTGGCAGAGTTTAAATTAACTATTACTGCTGTTATTTAACAGGGTAAAATTGTATTTGGGAAATTTAAAGCTGTAGCCTGTAACATTTATGCATAACCATTTATTTAGAAGCAATAAAAATAAATTGCCTGTTTGACAGTTAAGGATGGGCGGGATGATGCGTCAGAAATGTAGAATCAGCAGCAGCCCTATTCCTGTGCCGTCCTTATTTTAAAGTGAAATGTGTAGAAACCATTTGACCAATAAGAGGTCTGACTGAGGCAGACTTGAATCATTCCGGTGTCAGGGACTCTTAAATAAAACCTGAGGGCGTATAGAAGCCTGGATAAATAGGACCGGTGTCGTTTGTTTAGGGATAAATTCACAAAGATTGAATGCCGTTGCTCCTGAACTCATACAGAGTAACTAATGAAATCTGGAAAGCTAAATGCATCCCGTTTTTGGTGCCAGAACACTGCTGTGTTCTCTGGGAAATTAGTCAATGGCTCCGTTATTTTTACTACTAAGTAAGTTTGCATAACAAAATATTTTCTGAGATCAAACTTGATTTCCTCTTCCAGCTTGACTTGGCAAACTGTCCACCGGCTGAAAAAAAGTAGGCACACTTGAGTTGATGTTTGTGGGGAATAAGGAGGAATATTAAGTGAGTGTTGGGGATGAAACACAGACCAGCTGTTTTGTTTTCTTTTTGTCTTGAGAAAAACAGCCATGTTCTGTGTCCGTGTTGTGCTTCAAGGTGTCTTTTCCATTTGCCTAGTACAGCTTGTATTTACTTGTACCAGTTTTTTTTTTTTTTTCAGATTGCCATAATAGCACTAGGCATTCATAAATAGCATCTTTGTTAGAAGGTAGAATTCACAGCAGCATTTTAAAGGAAATGGATAGAAGATCCCCAAAACTGCAACCAAAAATCCAACCTCATGCTGTTACACTTAAACACAGCAAAGAACTAAATTAATAATGGCGAGATCGAAAGGAAAAGTTACTTTTCTTGTCACTGCACTGCTCCGAAGCTCTGTCCTCTTGGCAGCAGCTTCTCTGTTGTTTACATCCATAGTGGAGGCTACAGGCAGCCATTTTAAACAAGGTAGCAAAGCACGGACGAGGGACAAGGGGCTAGTAATTGTGTCAGCGGCAAGGCTCTGAGCCAGGAACCGTCAAAGACCTCATACTTTCCCCCGCTCTCAGTTTAATGGAGCATGCGAGGTCCAAGGTGTGTTGCCCTGGCCACAGCCTAGGCTCTGTTCAGATGGCCTCCCTTCTATCTATGATAGGCACAGTGGAACAATAAGCCTAAGGTGGAGCAGCTGGAGAAAGCATTAGTGTAAGACCCTTCCTGCAGCTTGCCATTTTCATCCTCGCTGCCCTCCGTTTGCTTCAACACTAAGACACCCCTTTCATGACCCATAACAACAGCAATAACCCCGTTCTCTGCCTCAAGTTGCAATTTAGCTCTAAAAGGTATAAATGCACATTGATGTCTAGGTGTGCTTCACATCTTCAGGTGTAAATGAACATTTGGAGGCTATAGCTAACAGTCTGCCGATCCCCCTCCTTGCCAGACCAGGCAAACCTTTCTCTTTTTTCTTTTTCTTTTTTTTTTTTTTTTTTTTTTTAACCATCCCCTGATGAGCTGTAATCTTGTGTCTATTGGCCCACAGTCGCAGATTCCAAACGAAGCTTCCCTTCATGGTAAAGAGTGAAAGTCCAGCTGTCACCCAAACTGTTTGGTTTGGAGGATCCTGGGAGCTGAATAGAAGCAGACCCTCTGGGTAGTACAAGGCCTGTTGTTTTGGAGCTACTGTTGGTGGGAGTAATGCCCAGATTTCACAGATCTGTGGTATCACTGTTGAAACCACATCCAGGCTTGGTACTAATGAGCTTTTGACTCAGAAAGACATTTCTTATTCCGCCTGCATTTTCTCCATACCAGTTTCCTTCTCACAAAATATTATTGTTGTGCACTGCATGCTCCACTGTTCTCATGGTGTTTCATTTCTGACTTCATTACAAATATCAAGTTCATTATACATTGAACTATGATACCACTTGAAGCAAGAAGTAGCATGACTCATTAAAGAGCGCTCTGTGTGTTTGTGTTTTTTTTTTTTTTAAATTGTAGATAATTTTTGGGGTTTTATTTGACTGTGACAATGAAGAGAGACAGAACATTTTGTGGAAAGAGAAAGGGGAATGACATGGTCCGCCCACACGGGAATCAAACCATTACACATGTGGTATGCACATTAATAGTGCTGAGCAATAAATCACATTTACATAAACATTATGACATAAATGCAGTGTAAAAGACTGCTTGAAACACGATTCACGCTCTTGTTCAATGTTATCACACACGTCTTTTATCTCCTCTGTTTTTTTTCTGTATTTGTTGGTTTCACAGTCTCACAGTGAAGGACAGAAGTGGCATAAATAACATTGTTAATATCTGTTCTGAGATCATCATGTGAACTGTTCCGTGCTGACATCAGGCCATTATGTTTTACCTATTTGTAAAACTAACCATTATTCTAAATCTTTCATTCCCTCTGCAATTTGACTATTAAATGCTCTGCAGTTATTTTTTTGACTTCTTGTTGTAGGTCATTTCTTTTCATCAAACTGTATAAATTTCACCAATGAGCTAGCTTTGTTTGTTTGTTGTGGTTTGTGTATATCAAGCTCCTCCAAACAAATTGCCCAAAGTGGAATAAATAAAGTTCTTTGTATTGGATTGTAGACTGCAGATTTTCCTCATATCATGCAGGCCTACGCCTGAAACCACTCTGCTATCAGGTCGCCCTGCTTTCTGCTTGTTTTAGCCCAGGGATTTTGCTCTGTCGCTTGCCAGTTCTGCAAGAAAATGTCTGGAGGCATATATGGTTTGGGCGAAACAATAAATTGGAATTCACTCTGAATAATGAACACTGCTGTTTTTTAAGTTTTTCATGACAAGTTGAGTTTATTGTGTGTGCTGTCTTATGTCAAGTGTCAGGTCCTTGAGTGCAGAGATGTTTTCAATCCATTTAATTGCATTTTTTTTTGGCTGAAATGCCTGTCTGATGCCGTCTAATTAATTTTTACATTGATGAGAAAGACACGAAAATAAAGACATATGCTTTTCTCTCTCTTTTTGTAAGCAAAGCCATCTTTTACAGGATAAACAAAACCATAATGAAACTTGTCTTACTGTGATAGTGTCGCACCCAGAAGACTGCAGAGAGCAGAAGTCCAGGAAATTGTGCAGGTGCTTCCAACACATTGTTTTATCACTGTCTACGCTGAGCTCAGCCGGTACACAGGCCCGGCTCGGCAGTGGTCTCATGTTGATTAGCCACAGCGTGTCTGATGGCAGCACTTTTGCCACTCACTTTCTCACTTTCTCACTGGAGCACCATCTGCAGCTCGCGTCCTCAGTGTTTGCCTCACACTCCCAATTCTATTCAGATGTGAATGCCAAAACAATCAGATAGGAAGACGTTGACATGAACACTCTGAGGTTGAATTTGTGAGTCAAATTTCCCCCTTTGCCACCCTGCATCCTGGTAAACAGATTTCGAAGATGGGCTTGTTGAGTGGCGTCTTCTTCGCTATGCAAGGCCACAGTCTCACAGGGGGAAATAAACAGCGGTGTCTAGGAGTGAAGATGATGACAGGGCTATATTAGATGATCTTTCTATTGCTTTTCAAATGGCTTCATTTATTTATTTTTTTTTAAACCCATATTCTTCTGTGGGTAGTAAATTCAGTATGTATCTGCAGCAAACTGGCAGTTATCACATTTGACATCGCCAATTGACTCCCATCAGTCTGTAGATAGGAGTCGCTTTAGTTGCAAAGCTGCGGGAATCAAAGAGCCACATTTCCGTCAACAAAAAAAAAAAACAACACACCAAGCCGTAAACACTTTTTTTTTTTTTTTTTTTTTTTATTTTATTTTTTTAGGATTTTGTGCTTATTCAGGCATTTCTGTGTTCCCTGCATCACGTCTAAACTCAAGGCCACGATGTGTTCGAAAATACTCTGAGCATGAGAGGCAAAATGAAATTGCTTCAATCAATCCTTGATCTTTTTTTTTTTTTGTTTTTTACATAGAGAGCTGTGGGGAAACAGTAGATAAAATGGAGTAGTTCGCCCGAAATCGGTCTTAACACACAGAGTGACATGAGCATTACCTTCCTCATCTCCAGGTCTTTATTCTAAAGGGGAAATAAATTCAGAGTCGGTTTCGTTGCTGGTAGGGCTGCCTGTGTGGAGCAACCCTCTTGAACTATTGTAATAATCCACAAAACATTGCACAGCCGGAGGTGAGATGTTATCTAGTTCATGCTGGATAATGGACACACAAATGGTTTCACTCTGGACATCAAACTGTTCAGTCATTTTGAAGGATGATGGCTGTTTGAAAAATGGAGATTAAAAATAAAAAAAAAAAAAAAAAAAAAAAAAAAAAAGTCAATTTCTTCTGTTGCGAGTCTCCGAAATCAGTTTTGTTGTTTCTTATAGCTGATGGTAACTGTTGGCTCATATTGTTGTAATATAATTGTATCATTATATCACTGTAATATTTACATAACGTGGTCAAAAGAAACCCTGTACACCCTGTAATGTAGATTATTGATTGATGTGTTACTTTAGTTTCATTTTCTGTTTCTTTTGTGCATTATTTCAGCTGAAATATTAAAGCCTTTCATGTGAAAATAAAAATGCAAATGATTAATGCTTCTTAAGCGGCAGCATTAATAGGAAATTTTGTACCAAGAAGTACATTATGTTTAACAAATCACAGAAAGTAGTAGCTGAATTAATAGAGTTGAGTTAATATGTATTTTAAGCTGTTTAATTTTGGATAAATCTTTGTAGTCTCACCTTGCATGCCTCGAATTAGATTCACCGCGCTTGTTAAATATTGTAACAAAAGTACCTCCGTGTAATGACCCCGCATTTTTAAATTTCAATGTCACTTACGACCCAGACAGCGAACCTCCAGTAAATGTGATATTTAATAAATGAACAACAGGACAGTTCTTTCCCAAAGTCTTCAGGTCATGTTAGATAGATGTGCCTCAAATTATGTTTTATGATTGGGCTAATTGAAGTGGCCAGTCATTTTTTATGTCTGTGGCAGGCGGCTTTACTGCCTCCTTTGAGGCGAGCGGGGAGTGAGTCACATCACGGAAGGACAAGCAGCTTCCTTCATTACTCAAGTCCTTACTATAATCTCTCTTTTTTCTTTTCTCTTCTTTTTTTTAACCTGTGACGAATCAAACAACCTTTAGATTCAGTTAACTTTCAAGCCTTAGTGGCAGTTTTCAATAAGAAATGGGTGGAGAATAAGGATATTACATTTCTGTGTATGATTAACCTGAAGGTTGAATCAGAAAGCCATGCATTTTATTGCTGTTGGAGGTCTCAGCTGTACACCATCTTTTAGATTGTATAGATTTACTATAGAACGTATACAGCACGAGGAAGTAATTCAGGGAGATTTAACTAGTGATTCTGCCTAAATATGTTTGTCTATTATGCAATTAATTACCACCATCACATTATAGCTTGTCTTGACAAGAACAGACACGTCTACATTGTGTGTTGTTGCTCTGAGCAACTGTGTTGCTTTATTTTCCCCATGGTGGTGATTTGATATGAGATTCACTAGACAATTTCCAGTTTATTACTGCTGTGTCCAGGCAGTCCCTGATAAGATTAACCAACGTCTATGAATCATTGCTGCAGAGTGTTTGAGGCACTGGTCAGTGGCTCAATGTGAACATCCAGGATCGTTCACCGCAGCAGTACAGCGCCCTTGTGATATGAGCAACACTTTACAGAAACTACCCCAACAACTGATCCAAGACTGTGGTGACGTTACTTTCCCGTTCTGGTATTGGCTGATGTTTTGGATTGAGCACCATGTGCAATGATCTCTGATCTGTGGAGAAGGCCACAATATGTCTGTCGGGAAACAAGCTCCAGCCTTAAACCCAATTTCCACTGAAAGATTGAGGAGGCTAACGCGCTCGGGGCAAGGCGCTGAACTCTCCCTTTTTTCGTCCTGTCTTCTAATCGCATCAGGCTTTTAATTCTTTCATGAACTAGTCTCAGACCTTTTTTAACCTTTTATGAAGAGTGGGGAGATAAGAGAGCTGTGATTGCTGCTTTGGTCCCCGGAATCACGGCTGCATGCTGTATTATAGAGGAGACTTTTTGTTTTCCTGTGCAAAGGCAGGAGTTGACTTTGACTGATGGTTTACCACCACACACGTACACACATGCACATGTGCATTCACATGTACGCATACACTTGATGAATTATGTATTGGTACACTGGAAACAAACTAATCAATAGAAATGTCTAGCTTCAGTATTGGCCAGAAATGTAGTACACTTGGACCAAAGTGCATATCATGATGTGTATGTGTTGCATACATTTTTTGTTTTTTAGGCAAACCCGAAGAAAAATACACGTTGACTTTAATGTGTATTGGTTCATCATTAGATATCTTACATTAAAGCACTAGGTAGAGGCTTTAAATGGATATCGGATTTGTTTATCCACGATTCTCTCCTGGTCTCTGATGACTTGGCTTTATAGATCTAAGTTGAAGGTGTTCATGCAGTCTGTGCGTCCTGTTGCCTGTGATAAACTGTCTGAAATCAGTGATCTTGTGCGCCACTCTGTCTGTGCGTGCTTCCCCACCTTTTACCTTCAAAAGGTCAGAGGCAGCCTCATCTTTTAACTCCTCATTGTTTAGTGTGTGTCATGCCCAGCTTTAATGATGTAGTTCTGCCTGGAAACACCTCACCACTACCACCACCACTTCTCCTTTTTGATTAGCTCTGAGATTTCTTGGAAGATGGATGGCTCTAATGTCCTTGACTGGTTTAGCTGCATGCGCGGCCTAGCCTCCCTCCATCCTGCATTTCGAATCACTGTTCTCCGTTTGATGGCAGGCAATTACTCGTGATAGTTTCTCTTTTGTTGTACATGCTGGTCGGCACAGTGCCCCTCTTTTATTCATAGAAAGTAGTGTCCTGTTTTTCTACTTGGCAGATGCACAATGCTTGAAAACGAGCACGATTTGACGTGGCGAATGGAGAGATTGATAGGTGGTTTATGGGTAAATACAGTCAGAAGTGTTGGCAGTAGCCTGAAATTGAGTTGTTTTTGCTGTGTATAATCTTGTGATGTCCTGAAAGAATAATTATTGTTTATATTGATGTTTGAGTTGAACACTGCTAGACATCATAGTTTGCTTCTTATTTGCCACTTCTTGTTGCACAGAGAAATGTTTATTTCTAGAGTGTGAAAAACAATTTCTAGCTTCTGTTTTATTTGCTTAGAGAGTAGTAATAGTGCAACCCAGAATAGTTCAGCAAACTATGCAGGATATTCAAATTTGACAATCTAATTAATAATAAAAGGCTTTTAATCTTAAGGAGAAAAATAATTACATGTCTTGAAACCAAACAAGCCATGTTGATTTTGACCTGCGGCTCGATTCTGTTGAGAGGTTAAAGACATTTCCTAATGAATATGATATAATTTAGCATTAAAACGAGGTTACAGTTTTAAATTTGGATTTCCAATCTTCTTGTGGTGGCTGACAATTAGTTTTGTCTTATTAAATCAAGAAATACAAAGCGTTGAAAATGTCACCGAAACGACGTATGGTAATAATGAGCGACGGCTGAATAAGAGGTATGGATAGCTGGAGGTGAATGACCTTGGCGTCAAATATTCATATCTGAAGATGTGGGGAAATAATCAGCATCTGCTCCCAGCACTCAGCAGCAGCATGCCCCTGATGACTGCACTGCAAACAATGAGCTTCTCTGACGCGGGGGAGTGTGTTAGAGAGATGTGCTTCAGTTTCTTGTGTTTTTCTTTTTTTTTTCTATTATGCTCTTACTGAGTACATTCCTGAGACTGCAATGCCTTGAGAGCTGAAGGGGTCGCTCATTAAAAATGACTACGTTCTCCACACATCTCAGACCGTTAGTCTTCGCCTAATGAGCGATACAGACAAAAAAAAACCAATTATATCTCGATATATTTTGGCCGAATGTTGACATACGATGTATATCTGTTGTTTCGAGAGTGAGTTCAAATATGAGAATTAAGCAAAAAGCCAAACAAGATGTCACAAAAAACACTAAAGGTTGACGTACATGATGAATATATAGCCTCATGAATAACTTACAGATCTACTGAATCTGAAAAAAGTGCTTTCCTTAACATACTGGAATGAAGCTATAGATATGTTGGTTTTTCATACAAGTAATTGTGATTAATGATGTTCATTTGATGCCACTGTTATGGTATAAGCCTAACAGTAGTTTATTTATATACAGTACATCTAACGAGGAGGAAGAGTCATTTATTGTCACTGGAACACAAATAAAAATTGCATTTCTGTTTTCTGTCTGCCTTTTTAAGCTTTGTAAACAAAAAGTGGAGTAGATTTGACAGAAATGACTTAATTACAAAAAAGCCTATTAATGAAATAATGAATAATAATGAAACAAAGAAATGACTAATGACAGATACCGATACAAGTGAAGCACCTTGAGACTATTAAAGACACGTCAAAATGATGTGGAAATATGACATTTCTGTTAGTTTCATTCAGACGTTTTTATATAGATGAATGGAGACGATTATCGTGATCGTGTAAAATAATAGCGGTCAGCTCAAATAATAGGTGATTATGTAATAAATGTGTCAGGCCTAGCTACAGCTTGGGAACATCATGCAAATGTAAACTAAATGTTTAAAGAAAAAAAGGGCACGTCTAATTGTCTGCGTATGTATTTGTAATTATACGAACACGTCTCCTGTTATAAAAATGTTATAAAATCATAAAAGAAAAAGGCAAACAATGAGCTATCTCTGACACGCTCGCCACTCTTTTAACTAACACGTTAACAAACTGTAACCGATAACAAGTACATCGGGTCTCCCTTAACAAAATATTATACGTAACTGTGCAAACTCGGGTCGATTCGTCTCAGAATAATTTTGTCTGACAGTTTGCAGTTTTCACACTATCTTTCTGCGCCCATCATCTGTGATCTGTTCATTTCTGCGGCAAAGACATCAGGAGACACTCACTCACTTTCAGTCATCTTGACATCGGTAGAAAAGCCTGTTACACAAACTCCTGCAGGTCAATGTGGACTAACTTTTAAAAGTGGCAGACTCTAAAGAATAACTGTAAATGGACTTGCTTGCCTAGCAACCAACAAAAGAGCCACGATGCCGCGCTCTCTGTAAAATACCGTATTTATGCTGCTACTCGGCCCATTTAAAATGAATGTGTGTCTGGTTGAGGAAGAAGAGAGCCACAGCAGGAACGCAAAAGTGAGGCACCTTTAAAAAAAAAAAAAAAGAACCAAAAACCTGAAAATTTGTACCTGATGTTCGCAAAATAGTCATTCACTGAATCTTGTGATGCATCAACTATATCCAATATATTGCCCGCCCGTTGTTTTCCGTTAAAAAAAACCCCATTAGAATCCTACACTAACGTTATTTGTGCTTTGTTTGGATCTTTATAAAATCAAAAGTCCTGTTTACGTCAATAATCAACAGCAACACGCAGGCCAATCACCTTCCGTCTTTCTTGCTTGCTCTTATTTATTTGGCTCATAGCATTTGTTTGATATTCAAAAAGGCAACGCGCAGGATGTTAACAGCAGGAATTTAGACGTCACAGAGCTCCGCAGAGTTAGCAGTCTTCCCAACAGTCTCTGTGACATTCAGCAGTTGGAAATGGCATTTGTGACATTCAGTGAGTGAGAGTAATATATTCACCTCCGTTTGCTCATCTAGCCCTCACCAGAGCAGACAGCTGCTATAAAGGCTATGTGCACCAAGCATTCACACACTGTCAACAACTTGCTGTAGCTGGGCTGCATGATTTTATCACCCTAGACTAGAGTGAAAAGCCAGAAATACAGATTCACGCTCTATTTAAAGCTGTTGCTATTTCTGGTGTTTGTTTGATTTTTTTTTTTTATATATATATCTTATGTATACTGTATAATACACTCAAAGTATTTTCACACTTCCATATTTGTGAGGTGTTTTTTTTTTCTTCTCCATATTGCACCACAGTAGACCTGCTTTAACCCACACCAGAATGCCACAAAGATGTGACAGAAGGCTATTACTCTCTGACATATTGCAATGCATATGTCATTTACCATTTCATTCAAATGATGGACAGGGACGTGTCGCTACATTCGGCTTGTCACAAAGAGCATCCCCTAATATTTTCTGTTCTGCACGCTGTATTAGGTGACAAAATGGCAACTGCTGCCATTCTCTCAGTGCTGATGTGGAAGCCTGATGCCAGAATTTTTATTTACTGTCACTGTGGAGCGTGAAGAGCGCCACACAAACCACCGCCTACAAGTGTGGTAGAGGAAAACAACAATTCACCTTCAGCCTCAGCGACTGCTGCAGCACAGTCTTCACACTTTCAGAGACGTAGATGGTTTGCATGTTTTTAGACCTTCACATCCGGTGTGTCCAACACATAGTGCAAGTTTCTGACCAGATTTTCCTTCCTCCTAAGGAGCAATTGCTCTTCATCTGTTTCAGATTTAAAAACCAACTCACAGAAACTTAAAGTGAAATAAGTAATCCATCACTGTGGACATTTCATCGGCTATAGTTTCCGTCAAAGTTACAGCTTCACTCTCCCAGCACTAGCCCTTCATTTATTACTCCCTTTCAGCTATGCCTCAGGACTCCTATCCATTCATGGATTTTCCTGCTTCATTCTATTATCCCATCAGTCTAAAATCTGAGCACCAACTCTTCCAGGTTCACTTTATCCAATAATATACACGTTAAGCTGCCACTCCTCTTACTTATCTACATTAGAGCCAGTTCTCTTTTATGAACCCAATTAGCTGCATGTTTAATGCACTGCTTGATGCCGTTATCACACATGCTGATGTACAATGGTAACGGTCAGCGGTGGCAGAAGAGCCTGCCTCATTCCAAGAACTTTAAAAAGAAAAAAACCCCAAACAATTTCATTATGCTTTTCACACTCACATTTCCACTGGCTTTGATTTCTCACAACATAGCTCATGTGTTATTTGTTTAGTTTTTTTTCTTTTGCAGCCAAGTGTTAAATGTCAGATATGTCGTGTCCTTGGCCACACACCTACAAGGAGACAAGGAGAATAGTCCCTGCTCTCACTGGCGTTATCACTCTACAATCTCACGTCTCCTGCTCCTGATTTACCTCACTGGCTTACTGGCCCGTTGGAAATTGTTTCAATGTTTGCCAAGTGACAAATCATTATTTCTTTCATGTTTTAAAAACTGATTTTTGGTCAAAGAAATCAGGTGGTTTGTTTTGTGGTTTTAAACTATTCTTTTTGGGCAGAACATGACAAACGCTTACCAAAATTTCAGAAATGTAGGGGCAGGACATTGAAAACATTTATTTTAAATATATATTTGGAGTATTGTAGCTTCAGTAAGACCTGAGTCTATATGGTATCAGGCGAGCCACTGGAACGGCCCATTCAAAACAATTCTAAATGATGAAATGTCTATTGAACTTCAAAATGACGCAAAACAACAAACGGTGAAACATTTTGAGAGTGTTTTGGCTGACAATTTAAACAAAATAAACCCAGAAGATGAAAAAAATAAAGTAAAATTATTATCGTGATATAACATTTTATTACTATAATTATCATTTTATCACTAATAATGCATATATGATTTAAGTGCTAAATGTAAGACAAGCATGCACACACATATGCGACTATATTTTTAGTTGAAGAAAGTATGCATGCACATGGACATAACCCAATTCCATTGTGTAAACTAAAAAAT
>JAPQRN010000017.1:14511273-14525755 GCA_037367275.1 Coranthus polyacanthus | reverse complement strand
TATACTGTAGCATACAAAGCCATAATTGTTTATGAAAAAAAGATGTTTGCTTCTTAGAAAGAGACGTGAAGAGTAAAGAGAGTAGCCTGAAAGGAGAGACCATTTAAAGCATTCAGTAATCTGTAAATAGTTGCCTGCCATGATGTTGAACTTACCATTCAATATTTCAAACTATTTTCTATAACAAACCTGCCTTCCATTTGTTTTGCCCACTTCACGCTGTTCATTATCTGTCTCCTTTTTAAAGGAGGCATGGTAACAATTGCCAAAGGAAGAGCACGCTCGTATAAAAATGTCAAGGAGATTTAGACAGCTGCAAAATTCATGAGGTGGCAGTTTGCTATTATCAGCGTGTCTGTGTGTGTCTGAGCCTGGAGTTTCCCAAAACCTTCTTCAGTATCAAGAATGTGTTTTTCGCGTGTCCTCTGCATGTGTGCTTCCCAAGAGTGACTGATGATATCTCACTAGACCAGCGACTGTCTGCACTCGCAGCTTCTGCATTTCCTGCCTTGTATTCTCTAATACGCACACACATAGGTATAAGCACATACACATGCCCGGGTGTCTTGCTATCCTGCTTTCCCATCTCCTGTGACTCTGTCTAGCTGGTACCGCTTGACTGACAGCTCTTGGTTTGTCTGGGTATCCGTGGTTACAGCCCAGAGGCCTGTGCCGGGGGACCCAGACCTGTCAGCACTCTCTGAATCCTGAAACCAGAGATGGATGGCCGGGAGCCACCTCTGCCCTGAGCTCTGTGCTCTGCTCATCTCTTCTGCTCCTCTCCACTCTTTATCCCCGACCCTCCCCTTAAAACAGACCCATTGTTGGCAGCTTGGTACTGCAGAAAATGGAGCCAAATATGTCTTGTTACCTGGAGTCCGTATCTCTTTAGGAAGTGAGAGCATCGGTGGTATGCAACCAAGTACATTTACTCAAGTACAAACTACAAGTATGTCAAAGTTCTCCACTACTCCATTACAGTTCAGAACACTTTTTAACTCTGCTAACAGTAACTTTTTCCTCTTTACATAAATAGCATGTGGCATGATGCTGTACTATACTACTAATCTACCAAGTAGTAAAGTATCTGAAATTAGCTCCACATTAAGGAACTACAATACTAAAATAACTAAAAAGTTATAAACAAATTAATATTTTCTAATAATTTAATGCTTTGAAAGAAGCCATTCTGCATACTTTAAAGTACATTTTGCTGAGGATACTTCTGTACTTAAGTAAAACGTACAACTTAGGACTTTTAATTGTAATGGAATATTTCTACACTGTGATTTTTCTACATTTACTTAAAGCTGCGGGAGTCGAAAAATCACCAGACTTTGAAAATACACACCTTCCTCCTGCAGCTCTCTTCTCTCTGTCCAAATCAAAAGACTAAATATCAATATAGATGACATAACATCGTTTCACGCTGCTGTGGAAACAAGAAAACACTTTTCCCAGCTTCCGTGTCGACCCACGGAGAAGAGCAGTAGAGTCACGGTTGAGGAAATCCTAACAACGATCAATAATTACAGCTGACAATCACTTATTTAACCCCCCTACCTGCCTTAAAACACCTTAGATTAGCCAAAGTCTCCATCAGGGAGTAGATTTTCTACAGCCTGAAAACATTCCACAGAAGTGGGCAGAATTCTTGTATCCTTTCAGACCACTTGAATTACAATATGATGAAAGGTAATTATGGAATTTTTGCCCAGTGACGCCAAAAACCCATCAAGCACTGCAGCTTTAAGTAATGGGACCTGAGTACTTCTTCAACTGCTGAGTGAGAGTAAAGACACTTTAGAATGAAACATAGATACCCTGAACTCAAAGAAAGGACAATTCAGTGTAGCACTACCATTACTACTGAGCCGTGTTGAGGTTTTATTGAAAGTGGATACAGCAGAAATGTGGTATTTCTACTTTCACTTAAAGGTTCAGTGTGTAAGGTTGTCTTGTTTGGTTGCTCCGTTCTGGGCCTTTTGGTTAAGGGGATAAGAATAACTCTGGTCCATATCAAACATAGTAGGCAACGGCTATAAAAACAGAAAAAGGGAGAAAAATAAATCCGTTCTGAGCTATTGTTGAAACATGGCAGACTCCAGGGAGGTGACCTGCTCCCTCTGTAGATAGAACCAGCTCTTTCTAAAGGGAACAAAAACACAATTCTTATTTCCAGATTATTCACTAATGAAAACATAGTTATTAATATATTTCATTTCTGCAACTAGATTCCTCTAAAGCCCCCTAAATAGTACACATTGAACCTTAAAAGTAAGATTTTTTTTTTTTTACTTGGACTTTTTCTCCACTGTGGTATTTCTATTTTTACTGAAGTATGGGATCTGGATACTTTTCCTGCCTCAGAGTAAACAAATGTTCAGAATAAAAATGTAGATGAGGACAAGTGCAGCACTACCATTACTACTACTGAGACTGTCTGAATTAGTACATTTTCCACTTTCCATTTTTAGTGATAGTGGATACAGCAGAAGTCAAGGAAAGAGCAAAAGTCAAGTCACATCATTTTGTAAAGACAGCTGGTTCTGCTAATCTTGACTCTTAGGCGCGTGCTAACATCACTGATCAGTCACCCCAAAGGGGAGCAGCAGTTTCAACAGATCGGGTGTCTGTCCATCTCCAGTGCACCCGCTGCTTCTGCTTTGACAGAGACATGTCTGACAGCTCTGACACCAGTCGCACCGATCGCTCCAGCGCCTGAAGCCCCTCAACCGATGGATCAAGACAGAAAAAGAGAAAGGCGATGAAGGCAGGGGGAGAAGAAAGTACCAGTGTGGCGGGAGGTTGGCGGGGGTTGTTTTGGGTCGCCTCGGGCTCAGGCGGTTACGGCCGTTAGCAGTGCTGCCTGAGAGTGTGCGCGATCTCTCAACCAGCTAATGAGAATATTTAACATTTGCTGAGTCCACAGTGTGTTGGAAGTCATTCATCACTTCACTGATTCGCTTCTCTCCAGTTATATGTTGAGTGTGCAAGATGCCTGCCTTGGGGCCCGAGGAAGGTGCGTGTAATGCACAGAAACACACCAGGGTAATGGACGTGACTTAATTGATAGTTGAGACTTTGCAAGTGCAGGGCTCTCACATGGGTGCGGCCAGCAGTTGAAGTCTTAATAGAAAGCGCTGAAAAGATTAGTTCATTAATCAATTACACGATTGTCAGAAAATGAATCATCAGCTAATTGATTAATTAATTTAGGTCATTTATCAAGCAAAAAATGCAAACATTATCTGGTTTTAGCTTCCCCGTATGCAAGTATTTTCCACTGTCTTTGCAAATTGTATTAGTGGTGTCATGCTTATTCAACTTCAGGGGGCACGTGAAAAATGGATAAATAGTCAACAGAGTAATTAATGCTGAAAATAATCAGAAGTTGCGGCTAATTTAATAATTTGCAATCCCCTCTAAGGCCATAAATATCTATTATTGGATCTTCAGGTGTGAGTTAATTGAGACAGAAGCTTACAGAGGCAAAATTGGCTTCCAGATTTTTTGCTTTTTTTTTGCTGTGCGATGGAAATGGATGTATCCGTCCAACTCTCTATACATTGTGGAGTTAAAATGCTCCGTTTCATGACTTGCTATAACACACGTGCTTTCCATTGTAAACTTAAACAGGAAAAAAAAAAAGAAAACCAGCTCCACTGTCGCTGCCTAAACACGTACTATTCAAAGTTTTGGGGACAACTTCTCATTCCATGTGTTTTTTTTTTTTCTTTTTCTTAAATTATTTTCTATATTGAAGATTAATACTAAAGACGTAAATATATTCAAATAACATACAGGATGAGCAATGATGGTTTAAACAAAGCAAACACACAAAAAAAAATCAGTGCGATTATTTTGACAGATATTGCTGTATGAGATGTTTAGTACATTACATTTTTTTTTTTTGCTGGGGTGTGGACCAAACAAACATGTTCCCTTACGTCTGGAGAATATGATTTGTATGCCGGGTTATCTCTATAGCACCACAAAGAATTGTGGCCCTAAGGTTTGGGTGTTGCACTCGGTTATATTGGGATTTTGATAATATTTTGTCTATCAGTTGTTCGGTCCTGCTTCAAATGTGGTCGGGTTGGGCGATATGACGGCAGTAGATATTTGACAACACAGTTTGTACCACAGGATCTCTCATGGTTTTGTATTCTCATGTATTCCAGCTGCACACTCGCAGTAATTTCAGACCATGCCTCTTACATGATACACCCTCGGCGTGATTAGGTTTACACATGGCTAGGGTTAGGAAGAGAGGTCAGGGTAGGGGTGTCTTGTACTGAAGTAGGTGTATCGTGTAGTACAGTGTGCATGTCGTGTACGGTCGTGCAGTCTGCAAGGCTGCATCTGGACCCTTTTCAATCCAGCTGCCTCTCAAGGTAAGGTCCTTTGGACAGTAGAAGTTAGCATGTTGCAACCAGTAAAACTTGGAAATATTGTTCCCTTTTTGTATTGAAGCTGGACTTGCATGACTGTATTTTATTTAGAATTTTTGAAGTTTTATTGTTCTCATTTGGATCTTCGAATTTGAAATATTAGTTTTACTGTTTTGAGTCTTATTGTTTTAACTCACATGTTGTCTAATGAGAGGCAGTTGATTTTGTTTGTATCATATAGAAAAAGGAAATAATCAAATGTCATTTCATAGTTACAGAACAGTTACCCTGTCTTGATATACACTGTATCGCCCACCCCAGTAACAGTGGCTGCTTTGAAGAATCTAAAATATTACTTTTGGCCGTGTCACAGTGCTGGCCTGTGCCAGGTCATTTTGGAGTGGCGCGAGTCTAAGCCTAAGAGGCTCATGGCTGCTAACAAGAGAGAGATTTATTTTTGTATGATTTATATCCACAGTTATGAATTTTGCTAATAATTAACCACCCTTTCACAATTACGCATACACCAGCAGCATTTCTCTATTTGACCCTTTTTAATTATAATTTTCAATAACTCATGTGTTTAGCCATTATCCATGCGCTCACCTGTAGCAGCTCAGACTGGCAAAAGAGGAAGTGGCGCAGCAGTCTACCTGGGTTTTATAGCGGAGGATGCCCAGAAGGAACCATCTAGGGAGAGCAGCATGGGGGGAGGTTACTGGGTTTTGAACATGTGATGTGATGTTTAAATTGTTGGATATAACCATATATAGTTTTATTCCTCAAAAGGATAATGGTTGATTGGTGGAGCGCATAGAAGCTCCTGGAGGTCTTTTCTTTTTTAGTTGTGGAGTGAGGAGGATCAGTGGAGGGGAAGAAGAAACCCTTTTATCTAGAGCCCTAATGGCGATTGGGCCTAGCTGGAATCATTTTGTTTGTTCTGTTTTGTTTTTTTTTTTCTTTTTCTCATATTTTATTATTAGTTTGTCACTTGTACACTTGCACATTTTTGGTTTTTGGGATTTCTTTGGACTGTTTACTCCACCATGAGCTCAAAATAAATTCCACTGATAACTGAAATCCTGCACCTTCGTGTCCAGTCTTTAGATGTGGGTTAGGCCCACCATTACAGGCTGGTATTGGACATCACTCCTACGGCCTTAAAAGAGTTCAGGGACTGCTTTCCCTTTCAAATCCTTTTCCTGGTGACCTTCACAACACCAATTTACACACCCAGACAGAACGTATGCCAACATGCATGCTCACAAAAAAAGCAAGCCAGCCGGGCAGCCAGTTTATTTTCGTAAAAAAATAAAGGAGTGAGAGTCTGTCCTGTGTTTCTGTGACGCATCAAACCGCTCACTGACCGTGATGTGACCTTACCGCGTGCAGATGAGCCAGGGAGGGGTTAAAGTGAGGTAACCGTGCGTGTGGGTTTGTGTGGCTTTTGAGCTGATGTGTGTTGGGTCTCACGTGTAGTGACGATAAACTGGTCCCGTAACCGAGGAGCAGCCTTGCACTCTACCTGACCCCTGTGGTGATGAGCATAACATGAGCACTAAGCCTGAAGCAGCCCGACAGCCGGGCACAGCACAGCTCAGCTCAGAACTGGGTCCCATCACTATTTAATGATCGTTTCCAGGGCAGAGGCCTGGAAACATGCCTTCTACTCGCTTGTGTGTGTTTTTTTTTTTTTTTTTCTCCATCCATGATGGAGGTTGACTTGATAGAGGTAACATATGCACTTCAGCACTTAACTGCCATAACATGATATGTGATTTTTCTACTCTGAATGGAGGGAAATGGGAGGTCACGTAACGCTGAGGTTTTTCTTTATTGCCCCATGTAGATTTAGCCTATTTTCGTTTTCCAGCTGATATTGAATGGTGCGCTGAACCAACACCAACTCCCCGTGACCCCCTCACTCGTCCATTTTTAATGCAATGTAACAGCAAAAGATCCATTTTTAAAAGGACTTCTTTCTATTTATGAAGTTGAACATTCACCAGCCCAGGTTTTCTTTAGTAAGCACACAAGTTGAGCAGTAATGAAGACACATAGGAATCATCTCTGTTAGCGCACTATGGATTTTAAATGTTCACACAGCAATGTGTTATAATATATTTGTACATGAGGATGACGGTTGAATGTGATGATGATTTGAATAACTGGATGGATGTATTTTTGCCTTTTGTCTTCGTGCTGTCTGTGTACTGTACTCTCACACATCAACGCAGAGAGATAAAATTATTTCTGTAATCATCCTTTTTTATTCGGCAGACAAACGATAAAAGCGACACATTTTGGTACACCTGCTATCTTCCTCAGTTTAGAGGAGCAATTTCCCAGTGTTTTCAATTTTCAAAGCATCTTTTTAGTATGCTCACCATAGTCTGTAAAGTCCATGAGCAATATTGACAGTGCATTAGTAAACAGAAAACAGTAATTGCAGTTGACGCAGCTGTGGGACAAGTGTTTCATGCTTCAGGCTGACTCAACCGACTCCGTGATAGTTGACGCACCATATTTTCATGCTGCCCCTTTGTTACTCTGTCTTGGAGCTGCATTTTATGTGGGCGACTGCACACTTTCAATTACCTTCGCCTGCAGCAACCTTCAGAGAGTAAAGAAGAAACGAGTGATGAGAGGGGGACAGAGGATCGGTAAATAAAAAGGGATTGGAGAAAGATGTGGTTGGTGGATAAGGAAGCAATGAATAGGATCGAGTTTGGCCAGTGAATATCATCACGGCCAAATCAAAGTTCTTGTTTGTAAACAAAAGGATGCTGATTGAGCTGTTGTCCTACTTGCAGTGCACACATTATGCCATCATCATCATTTCTCTTTTCAATAATTCATAATGTGGTTCATTTGACTTCATTGGACAGTTACTTAGGAACCTGTCCAAATTTTACATAAAGACCAACTAAAGTCCTTTTATCTCATTAAGGTCACTTTCTCCATCCAGGTACCACAGTGAAGACATTTTTAAAGCCATTGAACATGGACTTAACAATTCATGCTGTGATGTTATAAGATTCTTCTTTTTAAAAAAACGTTCAGTAATTTGTGGAGTTTTACAAGTGAGTGTTCAACGGTTTTGTATGAAGGAGGATTAGGGCCGCACTGAAGATGAAAGAAAATATGATTTCATGAGGAAAAAAGTCCTAATATTATGAGAATGAAGCTGTAATTTCTTGAGAATAAACTCATACTATTTAGAGAACAAAGTAGTAATTTTATGAGAATTAACTCATAAAGAGAGGTAAATATGAGGGGAACAGTCTGTAACCTGCATTAAAATGAGGAATGTAGAGCATCCCCTTAAATTATATTTGTTTCACAAATAACAGAACACTCAGGCTTTTGGAATTTGGTAAAGTTGGAAAAATATTCGCAAATTCGAACTTTTTTGACTTTTCTCGAAAAATTACGAAAAATTTATTCTCGTAATATCATAATTTTTATAGCTTTTAAAAAATTTTTTTTTTTTTATAGTTTTATAAGGCAGACCACTCACTGAATTTTTACTGCTGAAGGTTTTATAAAATATTCCAATAGATAAAACACGACTGTAAATGATGGCTTCTAATGAAAAATGGAAGAAGATGGAAATGCATAGTAGTGAAGTCACTCCTGGTCTTTTTTTAGCTTGTGTTTCCCAGTGTTATTTATGAGATCATATGAATATATATGAAGGGAAGTGCAGGAAGGGAATAGATGTTTATTTACACAGAAACTGGCCTCTAAAATCACCAACATGTATGCACTTCTACCTCAGTGGAGAGAATGAGAGATTCTGTGCACAAATCATGTTAATTCTAAAATCTATGAAATCAGACTGACATAACCACTGTATCCAGTCAGTGTCCTGATGGGTTATCCTGTACAGCAAACTTTGAACTTTCAGCGTTCAAAAAAAGTCGATCCGTTTGGATTGGGAGGAGGCAGGGCCTTGTTGTGACTTACTCCGGTCCTTGATGTGCTTGTCCCTCGCTGAGGCCAGTCGGTGCAAAACTGACAAGTCATTGTCTTTTCTTAAGCCACAGTAATTCATCAGCACTTGAGGCGGCTTTGGCTGATTGCATTTTCGACAGAGCAATCTCCACTATGTCATAGAGAATTTGGCTTTTATGGCGGGGCGGAACTTTGATGCCGAATACAAGGGACAGTGGAGGCGAACACGAAGAGTTCACCACGCTGGGTCTTATTGCAAATTGAAAATCCTGTGTGTTGTGTGTGTGTGTGTGTGTGTGTATATATATATATACGTATTAGTGTGCCAGAGTCAGTGTTCATACCTCTTGAGATATGATGGAGTTTTTCCATCTGCTGCTCCCTCAAGCCTTATTTCTTTCATCTCCTGAGATATTCATAAACTATAACAAAAATAATGGACACTGTGAACCACCTTTCATCAGACTGCCTTTTTTTTTTGGTGGTACACAAAAACTGCCCTTTACTTTATTTGCCATCTCTTCGCTCAAGAAACAGCTACAATACTTGTCCAGCGTCCAGCCACAGAGCAGCCACTGTAAGAGCTTTAATTAACACAAGAAACCCTTTGAGGCAGAACACAGGCTGAAGGAAAATAGAAGCATTTTCTAGTATTTTAACATTTTTTGCTTACGCGTGTAAATAAAGCAGGAAAATAATGAGCGTGCAAAGCAATGCTAAGATGTGCAGATTTAAAATGTCAGTACGTTGCAGGAGTTCAACTTATCTGGGGAAAATGAGTGTTTTTCTCGAAATACACTAGAGAGCCAGGCTATAACTGCAAAAAGCTGATAGGGTTCAGTATTCAGAGGTAACGTCAATCCCAGAGCCCATGATAATATTTCACTGTCATTTAGAGAAATGACCATGAGAAGCTAGAGTAGGGAAAAAAAAAAAGAAAAAGTTGAATAGCTTCAGGGTATCCAACCTGCAAATGGGAGCTAACGCTCACATTTTTCCTATCTGGCCTGCACCACCACACAATAATATCTTTTAATTATAAGAAAAAGGGTTTCCAGGGTTTCCAAAACAATAGAGAATTAATATGAGAATGTGAGTAAATCAATACTTACTCCAGCTTGTGAGATCTTGAACTGGCATTCGCTCTCCGTTAGATTCAGAAGCAGAGTTGTCAGTGTTTCACCCACACCTCTGCTCTAAGGTTGATTAAATCCAAAATGCTCTGCTAACTGCTCATCATTTGGACACGTTGAAGCTCTTTTACAGGAATACTTCCAGACTCAAAACCCCATGCAAGTATATTAACAGGTATAACTCTGCCCATTGTAAATCTCTCCCACTTATTGCCTCCGTGTGATGGGTAATAATAGAAGAGCGTGTGTGTTTTCATTTGACTGCTCTGATTCCTGGAAGTGATTTTTAGAAAAGCCCTCTACTTTTCATTTTCTGCTCCTCTAGTATCAGTGTGAGCCTCAGTTTCAATCAAAGCCCATATTCAGCTCTCTGAACAATAACAAACCACTGCGACGACCAAATGGACTAGAGCTCTGTGTTATGCTGTGTGCTAATCAATACTTTTAAATTCATATTTACTCTAGTTTGGAGGTCTGTTTGATTCCTTATGCAGGCTGGACAGTGATTACTAAATTCTGCATTTTCATTTGTAGTGATAAACGGGAAAGCGGGAGCACTAAAAGGCTCCCCTCCAACATCAGATGAGTAACAGTCATGTAGTCCAGACACTGCCAGCACTGCTGATTGAATTTCTTCATTATTGCATTATTGCCCTGAAGATGGCTCTTGGCTATGGGGTGTGCTGTGTGAATATTCTCTTTATTATATGAAGTAAGCCCCCGCCCCCGCCCCCGCCACCCTCAACCTTGTCCCCACGGCTCCACCCCACACCGTGTTTTAACCTGTCTCAGCACTTTGGACATAATTGGTTGAATAAACAGTGGTGCTTTTGGTAGCTGACGGTGCTGACACAGGCTACTCGGTCTATGGTCTCTGTTTTATAACATCACAGTGAAGTTGAGTTCAAAAAAACATCAGTTGAGTGTCAGTTTGATCCGTCTGTTGATCAGCATTGATTTTCTCAGACTGATGTTTAATCTAAAACAACTGAAATTCCTTCTGTCTGACTAGCTTTCATCATACTTTTTCTGTTTACTTGCACTGCAGGTATTTGGGAGGGTTTGGCGATGCAGCACAGCTCATCATAAGTGATGCCAAGGAATCCATTACAATTTAGTGACAAGTTAGCGGGGCTATTATGAGGATGTTCATTATTTTGACTGACACCATAAATTCACACAGTGATGACTCAGACGGAGTGCGAAACTCTTTTACATTTTGACATGCCCTCCACACTCGAGAGGATAAGATTCAGACTGGCCCTCCAACCCCGGCGCACGATTTTTCAGTGTGATGTCAAGTATACTTTATCTGCTCTGTATTTATTAGAGGTGCAAGAAAAATATTGCTAAATTTGAGTACTGGAATTATGTACTCAAATGAATTACGTGCCAAAATTTGTGGTAGACAGCGCCTCATTTTGTGTTGTGTTTAAAGGTCCAGTGTGTAAGATTTAACAGGATCTAATTGCAGAAACTGAATATAACATTCAGAATTATAATCACACAAAAATGAGAATTGTTGTTTTTTTTTACCTTAGAATGAGCAGTCCAGAGGGTTGCCTTTCGCAGAGTCCTATGTTGAGTTGAGTTGACATGTTTCTGCAGTAGTTCAGAATGGACGCCACTTGGAATGGCAAGTGGCGTCCAGCTTTAAGGGGCATTACTGTCACATACTATATTTGAGTGTGATCCAGAGTTAATACCCCTGACTAAAACATTGAGAACGGACAAAGCAAACACTGGCTCTGTGTTTTCTGCGGCCACTGTAGGCGAGGGAGAGGGAGGTGTTCAGCTTGTTGCAATCTGCAACTTCACCGCTAGATGTGACAAAAGATCACACACTGAACCTTTAAGCCCAGATGCCAGATAGCAGTGTTGTAATCTATCTTTAGCCATTTGACTCTTCTGCTTCAATGCAACAGAGAAAACTGAGAGTGGAAGTAGCTTAAGGGTGCACGGTTATCCTAAAGTTAGGTTCTAAAAACCGCAATATATTGAATTGTATCCCCTGATCTGTATGATATTGCCATATTCTTACCCATACACAGCCCTAACATTTCTGTATGTTGCTGTTAGACTGCTGCTGTTAGACTGCTGCGTAGACTGTATGAGAGATGTTTTTTTTTTTTTTTTTTGATTGCAAGTCATTGTGAAGTTTTTTGGTGCAGCTCTGATTCTGTGCCAAGGCTTTTAATCACAGCAACCTCACAAGGAGCCAGTTAAACAGAAGCTCCAGTGTTTGCTGTACTGCATGCATGCATTATGTACTAATAAAATATCCGGTTCACAGAGCTCCTGCATCACAATGTGGCACATCTGCATTGTAAAGAAGCAGCGTGCGTGCAAAAGTTGTTATCTCATGAACTCACTGGAAAAAACTTCCACTGGAGAACCGCACGCCCAAGTGTGATCTTTGTCCAAAAAGTCCACTGAGCGAAGAATGGCAGGGGAAGAACAGAGGTGGATGCAAATGAAGAGGGGTCGAGCTATTTAATCCATGGTAATTAGAGCCCTCTGTGGCACTGACGGTGACCTTTTCAGCTATGGTCATGAGCATCTCTCTGGACAAAACGGAGCCTTCTCTGGAAAAAGAAAAGGTATTAAGTGAAGTCCAGTGAAGAGACACTGTTGATGCCATAACACAGAAGGGGAAATTATTCATCCTGTCAAACTTACACTCTTTTGACTTCCTTATTTATTTATTTTGTCATACACGGCTTAGTAATTGCATTTTGCTCTCGGGGAAAATGTTGCCAATTCAATCTCTCCCTTGTTTTTGATGCGTGAGTTTGTCTGCTGCATATATTAATAAATTTAACACGTATTCCTGATTGTACAGGCCCTCTCATCCAAATGCACATTAGTAATTTTGGAGATAAAACCAATTTCAAAGCTGCTGATGCTGATGGATTTGTTTAACAGATAACTTTGTCTATTTGTGGCATTTCCTCACCCTGTTCAAAGTGCTGAATCTACTTTTATTATTATGATTATTATTATGTTTAGTGTGATTGCCAGACAGAGCCTGTCAGAGTTTATACATTAAAATGACTCCTCCGGCATTTGTAAAACATAATAGCCACCCGACTTGCTGATGACCCTTATAAAAGCATGAATAACACAGTTAGCCTCACTTAAAGGACTTTATATACCTCACAATTTAGAGAATCTCTAAAGTTCATATGCACATTGCCAAACATTTATGTTCCTTTTTGTATGCATGCTATAACGGAAACTGTATGTCAGAAAAACAAAGGTGCAAAAAAAGGGACACGTTTTCAATATCAAGCTATAACATTAAGCTCTTTCAGTATTCTGTGTCCCAACTGAAGAGCAGATTGCTTTCACACATTAGGTGGACCTCACTACATATTGCATGAACCAAATGTCAAAATCTTGTTTTCATCCTGGCCTGCTTTTCAGTTCAAAGCATGTGTCAATTCTTAAACTTTTTCAGGTCCACTCCATGGACACGAGGAAATGTGTCTCTAAAACACTTACACTTACAGTATTTTGGATTAAAAATCTATGCCGCCGTGACTTTGTGCGTAACACATGTGGGTGTCAACCCAAGATGAAGCAAAATTCATTCATGTTTTTCAACGCCGAGTATACTGTCCTTCCTACCTTGAATCTGTACAGAATAATTACTGAGGTATACATTCACTTTTTTCTCTATTGATAAAGAGGAGAAAAACAAAGGAAAAATGAGAACTAAAGATGAGAAATGAGTGGGAGAAGCGGCAGAATGAGAGGATGGAGACTAGTTCCAGATGGAGCTGCACACTGGATAGTGCGCTGGTTTTATCTCATACTGGGATGAAGGATGAGCCACGACAAAGCCTATGGAACACAACGCGCTACTGCAAGTTTTATGTTGGCATACAATCAAGGGAACATACACACTGACAAGAGTACAGGGGCCACAGCTGCCGCCATTTATTATGGTTTGTTGAACATCAATGCTTTCTGTGAATCCGACCACATTAACATAGTAGCTCCAGTAGCTATACATAAAATGGAGCGTTCTACCGTACATAATGTGTGCATCTGTGTGCTCACGTGAATATACAGTATGTCTTCATATATGCAGTGTGTGCTTACATGAGTGTGCATGTGGGCGAGCTTAAAGCACATGTGGCCATATGCATTTATGTTAGTGCTGGGTGGTATGACTAAAAATTTGTGTTTTATTTATTTTTTATTCTGGTGGTTTCACGATACAGTACATTATTTATTTATTGAATGAATGAATTGCATGTAATACAAAAACATTTTAATTTCATGTACAATTAAGGCTTTGATTAATATTTGCTTGACGCCACAAAATGACACAATATACAATATAGAGAATGTAAACAATTTTTATTGTGCAAACTGCAATGCTGTGAACTTAATATTGAAATAGATACTGTAAGCCGTAGATGGATTGTTACTGCATTTGAAATTACTGCAAAGAGAAAACATTGTGGGTAGTTAATTGTAGTGTTATAAAGTTACAACCAGTAGTATGAAGGGTACATACAGTTAATAGGGGTCCCCCCTCAATACACTCAGTCAGTGCACAGTGCTCTATTGCTTCTTGCGGCAAACATCATTAAATAATTTGCTGCCTATTGAAGTGTTACAGCTGTTGTTTCAGCTATCTTACAGTATGAGGGTAAATGAAAAATTCATGCCACATGGGATATTAAAACCAGCATACTGGTTGTTCATCCAGTATATTGCCCATCACCACTATATGTGTGTTTAAACTATCTCTTTGTCTGAACATTTGAGTGTGTGTGTTTTCGTGTGTGTGTGGCGTGAGGTCAGTCAGAGTGCAGTGAGAAAAGTGTGTCATCAGGGAGGACGTACTCCGGTCCCTCATGACTGGTCTTTTCAGCCAAGTGAAACACCAGCACTGCTGACAAATAACTGAAGCAGAATCTCTCTCTCTCTCTCTCTCTCTCTCTCTCTCTCTCTCTCTCTCTCTCTCTCTCTCTGTGTATGTTT
>JAPQRN010000017.1:14475858-14508934 GCA_037367275.1 Coranthus polyacanthus | reverse complement strand
CTCCTTTCATTTGCCCGTCCGCCGTGCTCACTCTCCTCCCCGTGCTGTCCTTTATCTTGTTCCATTCATTTGGCTAATTTGATATTTGGAGTTGATAGGACTCTGAATGGAGGCCCGTGTTTTCACATACATTTGTCTCCATCTCCCAATCTCTCATTTCTCTCGTTCCCTCTCTCCTTTTCTCTTCCCCCTTCCTCTCTTTTTCAGAGTAGCGATAATGAAATCAGGCTCCAGCCCTTCATCTGTATTAGCGGCATTTGCGGGTCTAAGAGAGACTAACAGCCTGCTAATTCTCTGCCTCTGATTCGTTAAACTGACAGACATTTGCATAATTTAGCTGCCCGCTTTCTCCTCCTCAAAGGTTGCCTGCAGACACTTCTCTCATTTGAAAGGAATTGAAAGCTGTCAAAATAATCGCTTGTTTGATCAGATTTGAATATCTGTTTAGCAGGCCAGGAATGATAGAAATATGCCAGCTGAATGCCACTGATGTCAAATAAACTATATTGATCCACCAAACTGTAATTTACATGTTTTTATTCTTTCTTCTGACAAGTTAACCTAATTCTATTCACAGTTTTTGTACCTCTCTGATATATCTCACCTTCAGGGTTTGCTACAGTATTCAGACTCCCACTCTTTTTTTTTCCCACTGAAAATGCAGCCATGCTAGAAGGAGGAAGGGGTTCTTCTTCTTCTTCTTCTTCTTCTTCTTCTTCTATGATGCTGACAGATATTTGCAGTGGCAGCACTCACTGGCATCTCTTTTACAGTTTCCTTTTGAGCTTTGGTGTCTCGCGTCTCAGCACTTCCAGTGAATAATGTACACATGAACAGTCACATGTGAAAACACACACACACACACACGCCGACTTTAAGTGATTCACACAGATCATGCCTGTTTCTTTTCACTGCGTGCATACAGGTGTTCTATTAACCTTGCAGGCTGACGGCATCTCTCGGTAGCTTCATTACCTTCAGCATGATTAGCTCTAAACTAGTCTGTTGCTTTGAGGTTTCACCCCCCCCACTCCCCTCCCCCTGGCCTCTATTGTCAGAGGGCACCAGCAATAGAGTCATGCTTTTCACCATAGATAAGTGGCTGTAAGGGAATGAGAAGTTCTGCATGTGTGTGTGTGTGCGTGACCCTTCCCCCCCTCCTCGATGCATTAATGAAGAGATGCGGTGCTAAGTTCCCTCTGAGAAAGAGAGACAGTGAGGGGGAACCCAATAGAGGCAGAGGAGAAGGCGAGTTGGTAATAGGGTTTGGCATTTTAGCGGCCTCCTTTTCCTAATGGCACTTCGGTCTCGCTGGGATTATCCAGCCAGCACGCTGTGTCACGGTCGGTAAACTGCACTGTGCCCGAGGGAAAGGGCGTGCTGAGAGGGGACAGGGGTTGCAAGGTGGAAGTGTCAGGAGAAAGCAGGAAACGTTCTCCAAAATGCCCGGAGGTATGCAACCTTTATCAAAGTGAAGGGGCCTGAGGGGGCGCATGAAATAGCGGCCCCTAACCCATCTCTCTGTGCTCAGGCTTCAGAGGGAACTGGGGATCCGTAGAGTGTGAAAGCCGTGAACTGATAGCCGCTGCATCAGTGGAAGGACATAAAAAAAAGGACAGATGCTAAATGCGAGCAGTCTTCTTCAATTATGTGATTCCTTTTTACTTTTTATTAATTGAGCAAACGTACGGGCGAAATGTCGAAGCATGTATAATAATACATCTGCAGGATTACATGTCTTTATAATTCAGATATTTCCATCATCGCCTCTTGTTATATTTTGAATTGAACTTTACAGGGCAATTAAAAAATGGCACCAAAGAAAGCACTTTGCCCTACTTGAAGGTTCTGTAGGGACTACTTGAGAAACTGTTCCACTCTCCTCTGATGAAAAATGTCTGTACGAATGTATAAAACCGCACTCCCTCCAGAGAGTGGTTTGGCATTTTTGTTTTACTGACGTCCCCGCCAGCCCTGCTTTTACAATACCTATAAATTATTGCTCTGCTCTCTGAAACCCTCCGTTCACCACTTTTTCCTCCTCTATCTCATCTTTCCTTTTTTTTTTTAACTTCCTTTGGACCTCCCACACACTAATTATATATGTGTCTTGGAGCAGCCTTTACATTCACCGTAACAGTATACAACGGAATAGCAGCGTGTCTATCTTTGTTGTGCTAATGTTTTTCCATGCTGTTGCCGCCATAGCTCAGGTCTCAGTCCATCCATACATAGTGTATGAATGCATAGTGGCTTCTGAGGTTTTCTCTTTTTTTCCCTGCTGTACACAAACATACTCCATTCCCTCCGATTTCTGGCTCATCTGCTTTTCTGTGCTCCCGGAGAACTTGGGGCTGACCCTTCCAGCATATCAAATTCTACATTTCACAGCTTTTTTTTTTTTTTTTTTTTTTTTTTTTACCCGACACTGCTGAGTGTGGGGAATATTATCCACATATTTATTCCTCTCTAGATGCAGGTTTCTTTCTGAATTTGCTCTCTACATACAAACCCGTGTTTGTTATGAGGTCAAAAGGCCAAAGGACTGTCCCTATTTGCTTTGCATGTGTTCCATTAGCATTGATTCCTTCTCCTACGTGAAAAGTGAAGTTAATACCAGGCGAGTAGCTCGGCTTGTTTTATTTATGAACATGTGCCTGTGGAGACATCCATTATCTTCAGTGGTTACAAAGCCCCAGTGTAGGAACTGGTAGGGGAGTGTTATACAGAATCCCAAACTGTTTCTACAGTGAGCCCATCTGATTTAAGCACATTTTATACAGGACCCAGGGGCATTGTGGATTACGCCAGAACTACAGTATACCATAGCTCATATTTCATGAACTATGAGATGCATGGTCCACACACTTCCTATCTTGCATTGGAAATGAGAAGAGGCTGGTTAACAGCCTGCTTACAAGTGAAGACTGACAGATCTCACGCTGTCCATGGCAATTCCTTTGATGCCAATCAGAAGATAAGCTGTCTCTCATGTGATGTCAATGAAACGGAAACACGGTGGTTAGTCTTGGCTGTGTGTCAAGGGTTTTTCACAGGCAAGGACTTTACAAAGATCATTAGAGCCACATGTCATTAAAATGCGTGTGAAATTTCTGCAACATAAAAAACGTCTTTAAAGAGAGAAGGAGATAGGAGAGAGAGCGAGACGACTCATCTCCATCAGCAGTAATCTGTAGCTCTGTGTGGTCAGCTAATTAAGATTAAATTGAGAGAATTGATTGTAGCTCGGTTTGTGCCGCGTGTGGTTTTTGCCTGTCAACAGTGGCCGGCGAAGAAATACGACTGTAGCAACAAACAGAAGAGATGTGGGGGTAGTCGCGGTTTTGTCAGCGAGAGGACGTCTTGTCATCCGCTTTAAGTACAGTCAAACGCAAATCCCAGCTTCCCGCATTTACATTAATTACATACATTAAGATATACCATCCAGCGTGTAAGGAAATCACTGAGTGAGGGTCTGTCACAGAGGAGGAAATCACACCAAGTGGAGGCACAAATTTGAAATAAAACCATTTGCAAACATAAACATGAGGTGTACAAGTCAGAACAGTCAGCCGTGTAGGAAATGCATGGATGATTAAAAATTCTATGTGAATGTTGTAGACTGCAGAAATGTCAGGCAGAATTAAAAAAACAAAACAAAGCAGAGCCACGCAGGAAATGAAGATGAGAATGTGACAGTGGGTAAATAGGCATGGTGGAAGCCACTGAATTATGCTCAGTGACCATCTGAAAAACACCACGAAATGGAATAAATGAAAACAGGGTCTGACAGAGCTCATATAGGTGGATTGGAAATGGCGTCAACAGATTGACAGCACAAAGCATAAGCTGAATCAAATTAAAAGCCCATTTTCTGCATTTTAAAAAAGACACAAAACAAAAGTACACTCATCCAGGCTGAAGTGTGCAGGTGCAAGATGACAATTAAAGTTGTGGAAGTTGCAAAAGATATAGCATTCTGCACACCGTTGTTTCCAAATAAACAAATTAATGCATACTCTCATATGGTAACATTTCAATCCAAACAAATGTTCTTCAAGCAATGATTGCCCACAGAAGAAATGAATCTACCCACAAGAAGTCTAAATTTAGCGGATTTGTGTGTTGGAGCCATTATAGCAAATTGTGTGGGTATTTTCTCTTCATCTGTCATTGTTCAGCTGTACTTAGCGCCACATTAGAGCGGGTCACCTCTCATGCTGCGTTGAATCGCTAACTCTGCCTACCTGAGTGATGATGATGATGATGTTATTCCACAAAGAGAGATGGAAATGACAACACAGTTCATGTTCTGATTATCTGTAGGAAAGAAATGTTAGATAACCAATACATCTGCCCACGTACAGGACATACTGTACAATGTTTTTTTGGTTAACGGAGAAAGCATTGTTGTTCTGATAGTTAAAAATAGTAACACATGCTTCCCCTTTCAGATACAAAATGGTTTTAACTGAGTTTATCTTGCATGTTTGTAACACATGCAGCCCTTTGAAACAAATCCTTGCGTATTAAGTTTCAGGCACTCTGCATTAGCATAGCATAGGTACCAAACAGCTAGAAAACAGATCACTGGATACTAGTCACTTCTGTAAAATGTGTTTTGACTTAGACCTAGCTTCAATATCTTTGAAATGTCAGCATATGGAAGAAAAAGGATGATCGGCTGTGCATTATACCTGGCGGGAACATAAACATTGACAGCTGTCCAGTTGTGCATCGATTCTATATGTCACTGCGTCTCATCGCGGGCCAGCTGGGCGCTTCCATTTAGCTCATACATTTATCTCCATTTGCCCGTCCATTAATATCCCTTTACTGTAACCCATCCAGCTACTGGCTAGCCAAAGCAGATGAGACGCCCCATTACTTATTTAGCACCACTTTAAAGGGGACCCAAGTCAATTGAGAAGCCGCTCTCGTTTACGGTAACAACATTTGCCGAGCGGTATCAAACACAAGCGGGCTGAGATGAGATTGAGCGAGATGGAATCAAGTCAATAAAAGACATGGTGGATGATGTGCCCCGCGGTCAGATAGTTAAGTGAAGGTCAACCTGCCGGGGCACTGTGTAATCTGGTGGCTCTCTGGATGATGACAGGCAGACAGATTTGTAAGGCTAAGGTGGAAAAGTTGCCCGGCCTTCAATATCCCCTAAATCGATGTGACCAGAAGAGGAGAATGATAGTTTTTACCCCTGTAATGAAATTTTTTCTCCCCCTCTCATATTATAGTGGATCCTTGTTCAGAGGAGGGCAGGTTTTGATGCATTGAGAGCTCATGAGAAAGGACACACGATAAGGGTTTCGCGGGAGAGAGAGGACAGACGCTCCAACCAGCCACAGCTTTTTTTCTTTTTTTTGTGTGTGTGTGTGTGTGCGGGTGTGTGGGTTTCTGCAGATAGGCCAGCATGGACACTTTACCCAACCTAATCATGATTCCCCTGTTTTATCTGAGTGCAGACCAAATGTCCAGGCCTATACATCACTCCCCCTCTAACACACACACCCATGACTTCCCCACTTTCTGTCTCCTCTCCCCTTTCTTCTGCGCTATATATTGCTGTGTATCAGTACTGACACTCTGGCAACATATTAAAAAGAGGGACAGTGGCTGCTCTCTGTTATTGCCAGGAAAGTGATTTACCATGGGGCCACATTCCCACCATATTGATTAAACAACGTAAGTGTGTGTGTGTGTGTGTGTGTGTGTGGGTGTGTGTGTGTGTGATTCATCTTTTCTCCATCTCACTGGGCTTTCTCATTTTCCCTCTGTGTCACTGCTTTTCCCTTCTCCTTCCACTACTCCGTCTCCTCTTTCTCACCTCGTTTTTATACCTCTCTTCACTTCCGCTGCCTCTGATGTTGGCCAAAAACCTCTGCCACTCCCCTGTCTTTCTATGTTTGCCCCAGACTCATGTACCTTGTGATTGTGTGCGAGCGTACAGCAAAGGCCAATAAACAAGAAAGACAAAGAGAGGGCACGAAACAACAAAAAAACCCTCCCTGCTGTATTTCTGTCTACTATAGCCGCGGCAGTATATTCATTCACACATTCACAAATGCAGGCACTTCAGGTTTGTGGCACATTTAGAATTCCTGTGGAGTCTACTACACATTCCTGTGGATGCTCAAAGAGAATTTATAAATGAGACTAAACACACATCCTCCCATACCCCTGTCATACAGAAGAGCAATGAATATTGAACTTATTTTTAAGGGCTAAAGAATATTTCCATCATCAGTTCATGTTTTTTTTATGGCACAGACAAAATATTTGAATCTTTCAACCCATAATTGAAATAACTAGAGGGACACTCAGAGAGCAGAGTCGCCCACCGAGTCCAACAGTCCTCTCTACGTCTGTTCCACAATTCTATTTAACCACAAATTATGACTTATGTTTTCTTGCTTTTTATCGTTTGGTGCACCAGCTGAGGCTAACTGACCACGGTAATAAAGGTCTTGGGTTTTATTCTGTCAGTTGGTTCCAGTTACAGCTCTGATGACCTGTCCATGGTAATATTTTGCAAAACAGACGTTTATTCTCTACATTTGGGCCTCTCATGGAAAATGGATAGTTTAGGAAACAACACACCCCGATTCACACACTGTGCAATGAGCATGCATGTGCATATGCCTGAAACAATGGCAGCTATGTAGGATACATACGTATAGGTCTGGTTAGCCCTTGTAATCACAACGGGATTGTTTGGATTTTAGTAATAGTGTATAACCTGCAGGTGAACAAGGTCAGCACGGACACGTTTGAGAGACTGGCATGTGTACCAGTGTTGTGGCAAAATCTATATAATACAAACATTACACTTCAAAAGGCCTGAACCAACACATTTAAGTGAAATAAACCAGACTAAAGCCTCTGCTTCTGCTGCACTAAATATTACCTGATCCACCCGGTCCACAGTTTAAAGTGCAACAGGAACAATGATTTGGTTGAACACTTGCAGTCGTTTTTTGTGTTCGCATGTGTACAGAGACGTTTTGGAAAAAACCAAGGTCATGTGGACAGATGTATTTTTATTTATTTTTTTTAAATTGAGGGAGATACTATCCGTTACGAAAAATGTGTTATTAGTGTGGACACGGTTTAAGTTAGCCTGGGGCTGTCCAGTGTTAAAGAAAGTGAAACACACTTCCAGGTGCTGCCACTTTTCATGGATCTGCTTCAAAAATCAAGGGCTTTATCCTTAACCCTTCCACTGAGTTTCATGAATATCTATGCAGTAGTTTTTAGGTGATTCTGCCAACTGACGGGGTGTGATCACATAACCTCCGTAGATTAAAGTTGTCAGTGTTAGTCTGCAACTTTATACTCCATATACAACGCTGGTAATTAACAGAATTATGTATAATTACACACAATGACGGCATATATGTTTTAAATTTAAGCGTTTCTCTCTCACCCACCAACCCAGGATGAGCCACACACTTTTTCTTTTTTTTTTTTAATGTCACTATTTATTCTAGTCTAGTCATTTCCAAAGCGTGCCCCACATCACATTAGAGTGCCTTGATGATTTTAATGTAGTGTTTTCAAATATAGACAAATGAAAATGTTTAAAAAAAAACCCATTTGAATATGCATTCATGCCAAAAGACTGGTGTAGGCAGCTCACAGTTACTGGTTGTTATAGTAATACAACACGCTTTCAGGCACATAGATTTTCCACGTGTCAAAAAAGAACGACTGTTGGAGCAGTGATGGGAAGATGCGTCACTGACCGCACAGCACAAAGAAACGGTGATACATCTCGGCACTCAGCACATCTGAACTGACCAAAAGAAATAAAATTAGACTGTACGCTGTAAACAGTTTCAACAGCTGGCTTACGCCTGAACCTGTATACATTAACTACTAAATGCAGAAATGGTGCTAAATAAGAGACGTCTGGGAACAAAATCAAAGGGTAAATGAAAGGCAAAATCAAAGAAATCCTAATTAGCATTACATACTGGGTTTGTAAACCTTTAGTAACTTGAGGCCAGCGTCTGATTGTTAAAATATTTCTAAAGACTACCTTTCCAAATATATTAGGGAAAATATGACAAAATATAACCACAAAAAGGAGGGAAGATAATCGAGACTGTAAATATGTGTTGTGCTGTTATCAGCAGTAATCACAAAATAAATATTCTGCTCATCAGTGCCTGCCATTATGAATGCAGATTTAACGTGTTCAGGGTCGTATTTCCTCTCTCACTGTGGAGCTTTTATTGGCACAGTGTTGTTTCCTCACGTCGCTTTCTCTTTTCAAAAATTGATCCATTTAGTGTCACCACATTCGAGGGAACGCTAGCTAACATAACAGTATGTCTCTACCTGATGTGTCGCAATCAGCCCGGCCTAACTAGTCACTGAAGTTATGCATTTTAATTTGACGTTTGTTTTTTTTTTATTCATGTGAATTCTTCAGCACATTTAGAGATGTATTAAAAAAAAAAAAAAAAAAACTTGGCATGTAAATTAACCAAAAATGTCATTTTAATCTATCTAACCACTTAGCAGTACCATTGGTTGCGAATGAGACTAGTTGGACTTCGTTCCATGGCTGCTCATCAAAGCTACATCCACACTAATGCGTTTTCATAGTGTTTTAGCAAAGTTTCAGAATTAGTCTGCGAACAGTCTAACGCACGTGAATCTCATTATCACAATTTGCTTGAATAACCACTCCCCTGCTGTGAATGTGTCATTAGTACCATAATAAAATACATAATTTAACTGCACAACTGCTAACAAGAACAGAATTAGCTGTAATGTTGTTGTTGTTGTTTGCTGGTTGTTTTCTTCCAGATACGATGAATTGGGGAGGGATATGCAGTGACTGATAACGGCCAATCAAGTGGCTTCTGCTTCAATTTTTTTTCTGAATGTCTCCATTTTTTTTTTTTCTGTCCACATTACGATGCAGCCCTGGAGGTGCTAAACTTAAATGGCGTCAGCAGTGTTTCCAAAAGTCTGGAGTAGCGTGGATGCTGGGTGTAAACGCAACAGAAGTTATGCGCTCTAAAGCATAAACGTTTTCCTGTGAACATAGCCCGGTCAATGTCCGCCCTTCATCCAACTTAATCCATCCAGACTGGGTGGAGATTTGCAAATCCTTGTTGGATGGTGAACAGTGAACCGTTGAGATTTAACTCACTGTGTCAGGTGTATGAAACTGTACTGTGAAAGAACACTTTCCCCAGTTGTTACCTCAGCTACAACTTGGTGTATGCCTCATTCTCTTTATCATTACTCTTTATCATTATTCCCTTTCCCTTTTTTCTTTTTTTCTTTTTAGTGGCCTCTCTATTTGTTCATTCCACTTGCCTAGGCCGTCTCCTGGGCCATTAATCTATACCGCTCCAACAGCTCCTCTGGGCCAGACCGGGATGTGGCGCCACTCACTCTGCACTCTGAAAGGCCACTGTGTTCATACAGATATGAAACGACGGACAGAGACAGACAATGGCTTTTAGAGAAAGCACCCAGAGACATGAGATAAGTGGAAAGAAAGAGAAGGATATGAGGAGAAAGGAAAATACACTCACCCCTCGTTCACTTCTCATGTCTTCTAAGGCAGAAGTGACAGAATCGTGTATTTGAGGGAGTGAAGAGAGTGAAATGATGTTACCCCGAACAACTGCACTGAGGTTACTTTAGCGTCTGCCCTTTTGAAAAGGTTGAGATTTGAAGAGATTAATATGCTGTTGGATCGCACTGGGGGATTTCTGGCTCACCCAGAGCTGGCCTGGACAGGCAGCAGCAGTCAGTGTGGTGACGGGGGACTCGAGCAGATGGCCTGGCTTAATCAGGAAAAGAGCGTTGTCCTAGCTTCCTGGGCCTGGAATAGTGTTGTGTGATTTAGAGTAAGACAATGTTTGTGTTTGGACTCCTCAAATGCATGTACGTGAGCACTGATACTTGTGTGACTGTTTCCTTGGAAAAAAAAAAGCAATGAATAGATAGAGCCAACTTGGCAGTAAAGACCAAATGACTCGAGGCTTTGTCATTAACCGTGATAGAAAGTATTGAAGCTGACTGAGTTGGGAATTTGGTGCGCAGCACATCTGAACTCTGTTTTGCTTCAGCTTTAATGTAATTGACTCTAAGAAGGAGCATCAGTCTTTGATTTATTAGATATTTTCTTGTACTTTTTCATTTTGAGTTAAATCTATGAAAGGTCCTGTGTACACAAAGCAACTTGCCAGTTTAAAATGTTGGTTCGCAGCGTTCCTCTGTCTCTTTCCAAATCTTTATTATTTCATCTTTATTTTAACAGTAGAGTGAGTAATATATCCTTTGATGCCATCACTCAGGGGGAAAACATAAAAACGCAAACAGTCCATCACTTTAAAAATCAAGCAAATGTATTTGTAATTATATGCATGATAAATCAGCATTATTGCTTTTGAAATGACATTCTACAAGTGTGTCTATTCATCTGCTGCCAGCTTATCTTTGTGTTGTACAGTGCTTTTCAGGCAGAAAGTCAACTTGATGTTTGCTTTTCTTCCCCTGTAGAGTTCACCATGTTCTCACCAAGGAAAAGAAGAGTACATTCAAGTTATTACTAGGCAACCGTGTCTGTCAGAAATTACATTCATATGCAACTGAACTGACCCCCCGGCATTTCTTTTTTTCAATACAATAATTAAATGTTGTCAATTAACAAAGTGACAAAAATATTGCTCTTGAACATAGAGTGTTAACTCTCCTGGATTTCCTTGCAACAAAATTAAGGCATAGTTTACAAAGCATAAAGCGGGCAGCTTTACATTTATTACAAAACATAATTGAATGCTGTATTTCGTTGCATATGAACACAATTTCTGTGCGACAGCGTTGTACTGTGCCCTTACTTGGGGAAAGGAAGGCGGTGTTTAGGCAGACTATACATCACCCAGAGGACCAGGGAGGATGACATTCATAGGTGTCTTTGAGCAAATCACTAAATCTTTAGCTACCCTTGAATTTGGAAACAAGGAGAGATTTTTGGCGTAGAGATGACTGAGTATGACTTAGGGTCATAGTAGTACATTAATAAGTCATGGTACATTTCCAGAAGTTGTTGACAGACGGCAGAGATTGCTTTTTGTTCACTTTGTTTTTCATCAAGACAGTCTTTGGATTCAAACAGTGAGCTTTCCAGTCATAAGCTCAGTTTCTTTTCTTCTCTGTCCCTGCTGTCAGGAACTGGAGCTTAAAATTTTAACAAGGGAAACGTTTGCTGTATAAGCTGTCACGTCCTACTCATTTCCTGTAAAATGTAGACGTAAGAAGCACATTTAATTAAGATATTTAATCACTTCTGGTAAGGAATGGGAAGTCTGAAGTGGTCGTGATAGGATTTCATTTTCAGTTTTTTAGTGTAACAATATTGGATAGCGCTTCACACAAATGCTTCATTCTCACAGTATAAGTGTTGTTTTTTTAAGATTTTTACACAGTATTTACTATTTCAGCCTCTAAATGGAAATTCTCTTGTTACGTTCCCATTGAGGTGCAGGGTCACCCAGCAGGACTGTGGTCTCTGGAGCAGGTGCAGGTTAAATATCTTGCTCAAGGGTTCGTCTAACACTGTGTACACGCGAGGGGGCTCAAACCTGAGGCCTTCCAGTGTAAGGATGACCTCAGTGGCATGCTTGGCCATGCAAAAGTCAATACTGCACGCTCATGTAAGGGAGGCAAAGACCTGAACGTAGAACCTTTTTGTTGCTTCGCGGGGGGGGTCAAGATACAATCCAGCCCCGGAGCATCACTATGGTAATGACCGGAAAAGAAAAAATCGAACGCTTGCAGGGTATCTCCATGGCAACAGGGGTGATGTCATGATCCCTGCTGCCGGGCGATCTCTCTGTAGCTTAGAATGCAGCCACATGCCACGGCAGCGTTTTGCAGCGAAGGCCAGTGGGCTGGCAACCTTCTCCACTGTAGATCATTGTCACTGTATCCACTCCTCCTCTTGCTCTCTTTCACATCGTCTCCTGTGTCTTGCTCTCGTTTAATTCTCTTGCTCTCTTTTTTGCTCTCTCATTGCTGCTCTGTCTCTCTTACTGATGTGTATATCTCTTGATCTCTCCTCCAGCCATGCACTCTAAGCTGGTGGTGTTGAAAGAGATGGATGATCACTGCCCTCAGTAATCTCCGCAGCAGCCATTTAGATAATTAAGTCACTATTCTTGCACTTTGCCTTGTGTCCCGCTACCAAAGCTGTACTGCGCACATACACATGACCACATGCATGTTGACTGAAGGTATAATATGTAACATTTCTGCATTCAAATATCTAAAAAATACTAGGCCTACATTATATATTAATTTGGCTTGCTTGTGCACTTTCATGTCATATAATGTATAATGTAATCATATAATGGCCATTTTCAGTTGGTCACCATATCCCTTTTTATGGGGAAACACTGTAAACACTCGATACACGTCGGACTGACAGATGTAAATTATACGGTGTCACAGAATGATACTGTGTAACAACTGTGCAAGTAACAATTGTCCATTTAACAACAAAAGAATCCCTTTAAAGCTTGCATAGTGAACGATATATTTCACTATTGATCTAACTTACTATAATGTGAAAGCAGTTGCTAACGGTCGCCACCAAGCTAATGTGTACAGTAATGTAATCACTAACTTACCATTAGATATGTAAACTCATCTGGTGTTAAGTTACATTTAACACTGAGTTAGCTAACATTTTTTTGGGCCATGAGATTGAAATGACATAACATGAGAATAAATGTAATGTGAATAAAACTTATACTAATACATTGCTGTGTCTAATTCTGCCTGTCGTAGATTTTCATCAACGCCAATGGTGGTGAATACACCAACTCCCATGATCCTGCACTACTTAATGACATCAACAAACTACATCTTGTTACCGTTTTGAATGAGAGACCTCTAGCGGCAGAAAGTACACGCTGTGCGTTTGAATAATGTAGGTGACTGCTCAGTGCACCAGCCACAGTGTCACAGTAGTTGCTATAATGCAGCAGCCGCAGATTTATTTTTTTTTTCTTCCATCTACCCTGTGTGTTTATAGTGTGTGTGTGTGTGTGTGTGTGTGTCTAAGTCTGAGCTGCCTGTGTGTGGCATCAGCAGTAAGAGCTGTTTGTTTTGATGCTGTTGTTGGTTTTTGTTTAGAGAACAGAGAAATTCGCAAAAGGATGCAGCGGGGAGAGAAAAGGCGACAGCTGCCATGGGCCACAGAGAATTCACACTCACACACGGCCATACACACAAACACACGGCCACAAACACGCCGCGTGATTGGCGTCTGGAAATCTGTCGCTCCCCACACCCTGTAGAAAAAGCATGCAGAAAAGCTGCATAGGAAAGTGTGCACACTAGCCCCAGGGTTTTTCTCCAGCTTCATGTCTTGCCGTTGTGATAATGTGGCGTTTTGTTGAAAGTCGGTGTTTTAATTAACTGAGCAGCAGCGTGTGGTGTGCGGTGGTGGAGGTAGCAGTGCCTTTCTGCTCCTCAGGCTAATCACATGCCGGGGAAGTGACAACCAAGAACTGCAAGGATGTTACTCACTTGGCCATAAGAATATTTTATAACACCATGGTCATCCATGTCCGAACGGGCGCCAGTGAGAGCTGACGTTTTTGGACAGAAAAATGACTGTCGGCCCATACTGTTTTCATCATGTAAAAGTGAAAAAACAGACCCCGTATGTTCAGACTAAAGTAAACAAGCGGCTTGGAAACCCTTGCATCATTGTATCACCACAAAACACACATGCAGTACACGCAGCACACACAGGCACATATTTCCAGATTGGAGGGAAGTTTTACTTATTAATGCTCTGCTAAAAGAATTGTGCTGATGCACACTGAGGGGGAAATTTGCTGTCAGTGGTGCAGGTATATGCAATATTTCTTAATCTTTAAAAAAAATAACCCTCGGCCCCAGTTCCTTTTTATTTCTCTTTTCCCTGTCTGCCTAATACACCGCATTCCTTTTTTATCTGCTTTGAATGATCTGGCCTTTGCTTGCATGCTTTATCAAAGAGAAGATGATCAGGAAGTGTCTGTCTCTGGCAAAATGAGGCTGTGTGTGCATGTCACCCACCAGTGTTTCATCCATCAAGGTGTCAGATTAATGTACAAAGTGCCATCTCTCACCATCATCTCCTCTGAAACCTTTGTGGAAATCCTAATAGGCAGATAAGGGAATGTGGGGTGCTGGATCCAGATTAACGCTAGATCTGCTCAGAGTGACTGCTGATTACCCTGTGGTTCAGGTTTATTTTTGCGTCAAATACTTGCCAATTGTCTTCTAGCAGTAGCTGTTTAAGTACAAATCAGCCCATAGTTTAACTCATATAATGTGCTAGGATGGAAGTGATTTTTGGTGGGAATGGTGCTTGAGGTATTGGATTCCATTTTCAGAGGTTTGTTTTTTTTTATGATACACTGCTGACTGAATGCCGTCTCTGGATTCCTCTCACACTGCTAATGAGGTGCACGAGTTGTAGCAAAGAACTAATTCCCCTCAAACCGTTGGGATTAATTGGACCTACTAATGCTAAGAATCAATCCCAACAATAGGCTTGTTGGTTTCCATGCCAGCAGGTAGCTGCATTCATCTCTACTTCTTATCCCTCAAGATGGCCCTTTCTCTTCCTCTTTGCAGCCCCCATACGTGCCTCTACACACAAACTGTGTTTGAATTCAACATAGATACACAACTCCAGTTTTGCTTTCCTGTCTATGCCTTTCCTCCCAGCTTCCTCTTTCTTCTTTGTTTTTCTTCTTTTGGAACATCAATTAGGTTCCTCCTGTATCATGAGGAAAAGCTAAAAATACCCAGGAAGCCCTGGTTCTTTTCTGGAAGATCAGTTTGCTTCATCAATCAATACTTGGCAAAAGCAGAAAAAGTCCTTGAAATGCTGGAATGAAAAATCTCTCTATATATTTACGACAAATCATACAATTGTAAATGTTTTAGTAGGCATATTAAAATGTTTCAGTGCAGTGTTGCACATATATTCATAGACACTGCATGTGTATTCCCTTCATGTATGCATTAAGGCTGCCTCCTAATTGCCAACCAAATTTTAGTCAATGAAACGAGTCAGTTGGTCCCAGGATCAAAAAAACCCTCAACACTCAATCATTCAGTCGCTCACGGACAGACATTATCATTTACGTGGCGTGTATATTAATTAAATACATATATTGGACAGTAAATCCAAAGTGTGGGATCATTTTGAGAGGGTAAAGGACGACCCCAAGTAGGTGAAGTGCAAATTTTGCAGCCAAGCATTTGCCTAACACTCGTCAATCTCAAACGCGGTTCATCATCTGACACATGAAAGTAGCCTCTTACGATGGCCACTCGCTCTGACATTAGATCGTCCAGATAAATATACTCTATTAGGCTTGTCCAAATGTTCATGGGGACTGGAGGAAGCGAAGTTACTGCATGTTTAACTATGTATGTGCATTTGTGCATCCACTATACTGCAGCTGTTATGCTGGTGGTTAATTGGCGGTTGTTGAGAGGCTTTAAAAATCATTGCCACTTTTCCCGGTGTCATTAATGAAATGATGAATTAATTGTAAAATGCATTAATATTTTAAAGGCTTATTATTACAGTTTTGTATTTCTCTGTAGTGTAGCACAGTTTTAATAACATCACTTATAACACTCTTTCTCAGCCCTGAAACTCAAACCGTTTTAATCGTTCTTCAACCGTGACCATGACCTTTTAACCATGACAAGTTAACTTATCACTGAAACTAACAGCTACTAGTCAGCTAGTAAAATCTTTGGTTGGCTCCAGCCCCAACGTGTATGCAGGACCACACCATCCAAATTGAGACTGTGTGTTCATCGTCTGGAGTGTGTTGGGCGGTACGGACTCGGGCTGAGGAGGAGAATTTAAAAAGCCTGAGACTCTGGCTCGTGTTGCTCCAGGCTATTCCTGTACCAACAGTCTCTCCCATTATTTAAATATCAGGATGAATACCTCTGTTGTCCTGGAGGAACTGTCAGCACATTTACTGGTGTGCTGTTACACGCGAGCAAGCGTGTGCTCCTGCAACAGTTATCATGTGTGTGTGTTGGTGGCTGTCTCCCACAGGGCCGCTCATTTACAGCGATATCTTGTCCTCGTAAAGTTACAGCATACCTACTTTCCCCGGCCCTCATTTGTACCATCCTGACATGCTGATGGACGAATTGATCATTAGTGTAGATCCGTGCATGTAACAGGTGTGTGTGTGTGTGTGCGCGCATGTGTGTGTGTGTGTGTGTGAGTGAGCGTGGTGAACGCTGCCCTGTCACTGGGTCAATAGAAGTAAATACTACTACAGGTTGGAAATAGAGCCCATCCTCTTGGGGAGTATCTGATGCAGCAGTGGAATAGCTGGGGTATTAAACGTGGGGAGAATGTGCCAACAAAGCAAACATCACACCCCAGAACAGAAGTCTGACACAAAACCTGCCTCACCCTGTACTGATCCTTCTTTAACACCATTCCTTCTATTTCAGGCTGCGCACACACATTACTGCTGTTATATCTCATTTGCTTGCTCACTCACACCGTCTCGCTGTCTCACCATCGCTGCAACGTTCTGTCCATCTGTTACGCTCCCTCTTTCTTCACGTCTATCCACAGCTCCCTGTGTATTCCCACATGGCTTTGTTAACGCAGCTCTGTCACACACACCAGACACGCTGCGTGCTGTCTTGGAGTGACAGATGCTGTTCTTTAGGGTGTGTGTGTGAGACATTCACACCTGCCAAACAACTTTTATTTTGGCTAATCACTCCACTGCCACTCTGGAACTCCAGTTGTTGAAGTCTCCCAGTGTGCCGCTTTGCCTCACACCTCACACATAAGCACAGGAACATGCATGGTGGAGCAGAACATCTCCATGGTGATACTGGCTATAATCGGTCAACATATGTAGATATTGACAAACACCCACACACATGCACATATTCTTCTTTTACAGCACAGCGCACACCCACACCATCTCAACTCACTTTTTAGTCTCAGCTGCACATGCATCACAAAAAATCTCTGGCTGGGTGCAGTTAAATTTCTGACGTGCCAGCAATGGCAATTTTGAAAAAGGGAGTTATAAACGCCCGCGACCAAAGCATTCTGCCTTCACTGCAGCAGACTGCTTTTAACTCATGACGTGACTGACAACACAATGGAGATGCCAGTCACTTAGCTCATTAACTGTGATTGCTGACATGGTATTTCTCTTCTTTTGTTTTTTTGGACTCCTCCTTTCTTGCTGGAAAACAGAACTTTTTTTGTTGCTATCTGGGCTTCCAGAGGATTAGTGGTTTTAATCATTTGTTTAGATTTTCATCTCTCTGCAAAGCATTCTCAGTCATCAGCTGTTATTTTAAGTAGGAGCCAGAGTCAGAAAATAGCATTTGGCGTGGGAAAGTCTGATAACTTCAGGTAAGATTATTAACATGCTGGCTGGATTGCAGAAGCTGAAGAGCCTCGTTAATTGCTTTAGGGTATGACTGAAACGCTGTCATTAGTTTCTTATAAAATTGAAAAGGCTCTTAAAAAGGTTGGCTTAGCATGCAAGCCCTGCAGCAGAGGTTATCATCTCTTCTCTGAAAGACCATCGTCTTGTCCAGGTCTGACAGTGATTTCATTGGACATGACAGAAAAATGGGCAAATCTTTATTGGCACTTTCTCCCCAGAGCAGTGCAGCACAGAGTAAAGTGTCATTGGAGATGTGATGTATTTGACTGTTTATCTGGTCTGGCAGAGTCCACAGGTGTGTTAGGTGTTGGTTTCCACTGCCACCTTTTTGAGAGTGAGATTCCTTTTATCACCTTTTTGTTACCCCAACAAACACTGCCTCAAGGTGACACAAACTCATATGTCAACACACATCCTTTCATACACACAAACAGACTTTTAACGAGTCGCGGAAAACTTAGTTGTGAGGAGAATTTAAGACCCTTTAATTAGTAGCTTAAATCCCTCTGTTCGCTGAGGACCATAATCATTGTGGGATTTGTCTCTGTGACGCTCGTTCTGCAGGGATCAGTTGCCAGCCTCTGATTACAAAGTACATACTGACATGCATAGTGCAAGGATGACAGGAATTCACTTAGAGGATTGTGCACATATTGAAATGTAGCGCCAAGCTTCTGAAAAAGTGCCACTTCGGTAAGTAACTGATACAATTTCAAGCATGATAATGTGAGATGGTTGTTTTGTTGAAAGGGGTTATTTGTTGAAAAATCTAAAGCAACCTTCATTACATTTAATAGCAAACCAGGAAGTAGCAATGACAGACTAATACTGTAAGTGTGCAAAGTTTTTGACACTGGGTTTCACATTCCTACTATAAATAGTCAGCAGTGATTTCCAAAGTACCAAAGTAATTTTTGGGTGCATGAACTTAACAATTCCTTAACCACAGGGGTTGATGAGAAACCATGTCTACGTCTTGGGTAATTTCCATGATAAAGATTCCACCAAAGCATTTGAAGACTTGCATGCAACAAAGCTCCCCTCCCACTCACCTACCAAATTCTAGCTTTTTCTGCCATTTTCAGCTCTATCACATCGTCTTAAAATGCCATCGACTGATGAAGACAGTGTTTAATTTTCAATGTATACTTACTTTTGCAGGAATAGGTCAGAAAAAAGAGAGACTGGATAGGTTAACAGTTTGGAGCGGGATCAACACCCAGAGCTCAGGACATGTACATGTATAGAGCTGGGTACTGAACGGCGATACTGAATTGAAGTACATACGGAGTGTATCTCATCAGCATCACTGCCTGCAGCATGTTTGTACAGATACTGGTCTAATGTAAAGTTACACAAACATGATGTTTCCCATTGGTTACCTAGATGCCACAGTTTAACTTTTCCCAACACGTCTCATAATGAACCAAAATATTTTTCTCATAATGATAGATCATTATAAATGATATTATATTATATTATAAACATTGTGTTTCAGTGGCAACAAATCATGGCAACAAATCATGGACCAACTGAACACTTTTAGTGCTGAAAGGTTAAAGAATCACTTTAAATGGACTTAAACATTAATGCTAGAAACTACCCTGATGTAAATGACTGTTTCTACACTTAAAATGAATATTAGTTGAATAGAAAAGTTTAGACAGCACTGTTATTTACAACATGAAGCAAATTGTTTCAGGCATTTTTATTTATTGATATTCTTTAAAGAGATAACTTAAAGCCACAGCTTGAAGTTGAACTGTATACATTGTGGCCTAGAACATTCAGCCATCATTCTGCTCCTTATTTAAAATTGTATAATACTATGTTTTTTAATTACTTTTCCATTTGCTCTCCCTTTGCTGTGTATTGCAGCCTTACTGAAGGTCATTCCACAAAGCTCTTTTGTGTAGGTGCTCGCAACTTTTTGCCCTTCTCCACAGTCTAAAGGATTGGTTATTCAATGATCCCTTGTTCTTGCCAGTTTACAGACAAAAAGCTACTTGCATTAAATCTCAAAACAGTCTAGACTGTAGAGCCCAAGATGCACAGTGGCATGTACCCACTTAACTTGTAAAAAGAATTGATAAAAATAAACTGTGCAGAACTGTGAATGCAAATGCACATTGCCTGCATGAGATAATGTCCATTTCTTTTTCTCTATTCCTTTTTTTTATATGGAGGAATTTTCTCGCCTCTTATTTCCCAGCAGAGGTGTGGTGCTCGGCAGATAAGAGAATATTACCTGGCACTAACCCTGCCATTGTTCCACTGGACTAGCACTTTGTTACTCTCTCTGTCTCACATATTTTTAGAGATAATACAAGCTTATTCTGTTGGAAAATTCAAGGTTATTAAAAGGGGTTACTGCTGAGAGGGGGAGAGGTTATTGCAGAGAGAGTGAGAAAGAGAGCGTGAGAGTGTTGTCCCACAGCTTTTAGATGTTCCGTCTGGCTCCATCGCCTCGTATCAGCTTGCAGTGTTTGGACAGAGCAGACCTTGTATGAGAGAGAAGTAAATGAAGGGGATATTGAGAGTGGGAATAAAATGCATGAAAAGAGTAGAGGGGAGAAAAACACAGAAAGCAAAGAGAAAAGACAGATTTTAGCAGGTAAATAAAAGGATGGGCGCAGCAGAAAAAGATACAATAGAGGCCGTGCTCCCACCACAGGCTGCATGGTGTATCACCTCCATCAAAGTAGAGGACCTTTAATTTCCAGCAGCCTACTCACTCACTACTACGCTGCACCTTTGAACTTATATGTACTCATTACATCTTGCCAAACCATTACATACTGTACATATGCCGTCACGCAAAAGTCTGCTTTTGTACATTCACACTCACACAGAAACACACAGAGAAGGCGGCATTTCAAGGCGTTTGCTCCTCTGTGAGGCAAGAAGCAGCGTGACAGACCCCAGCGTGCAGAATAAAGACTTATCATCCGCTGTCATTCTCTCCTTACAGACCAGGGGATTTTGCATGGGGCTTGCTGAACCTGGTTTGAGGTTGTTATTTATTTATTTCATCTGTTATCAAGGGCTTGGGAAGCCTAACATGCCTTTGGTGAAGGGGGATACAATGCACTACAAACCCCTCAGTGATGGATTTCACTACTCAGATCCTGTACCGCTTTGATTTATGATATAATATAGAGTGATACGCCGCTCATGCTACACAATAGTGCCATACCCCATACTGATGTAATTCCAAGCTCACTGTCACATCTTAGCCAATCACAGCCTGCTGTGCTTGAAATGGGGAGAACCCTCAAATGCACTTCAAGGGCAATCTGATTGAATTAACCAGCCATTAGATGTATGAGATGAGCTGTAATTGCAGGGGTATTTATCTATTCAGAAGAATGAGTTTTGACCGCAAGGTCATGATTCTGCTTCACTGTCCTCAGGACAACCTTACTGAGTGTGTACCTGTTTGCTTCTGGCTCAGCCGTATTGTTTTAACCTCTCCTGTTCAAGCCTAGATGCTCCACGCAACAAATTTAGCTCCTCACAGTGTTGGCGCTGATGGTGTTTTTTATAGACCTGCAGCAGCGCTCATTTCTCTCCCTCTTGTCGCAGCCCTCGTTAATGACTGGGAGAATAGGAATTAGAGGCAACAAATGAGCCGCAGTGTGTTCATGTCAGTCAGGTGCAATGGGAGCAGATGCTGTGAGCATTTACACCTTCATGTCAACAGCATCTCTCTCTCCTTGATTCACTGTGTTTCCCTTTTCTGGCTGTCTCCTCGTCTGTTCTACCTTTGAAACTCTGCCCGTCTCTATCTATTTGCTTGTATTTAATAACAAAAACAATTTCAGCCTAATAACCTGCCCCTATTTTTCTGTTTCCTGCAGGCCTGCCCCTGTTGTTCCCTCTGAGAGGAAGAGGAAGTGATGTCACGCCACCACCACCGCTTTGAGAGGGACTACCGGGGACCCTGGGAGCGGAGAGACATCCGCCCTTCTGGCCTACACAATGGAGGAGCCAATCATAGCTGTGCCTCTGCTGTCGTCAATGGCAACAACCGCCCGGGACTGCTTCCCCTCCCTGTTATCCCCTCCCTCCTTCCCACCCCGGTTACAGTTGCCGTGACAACATCGAGCGGCGACATAGCGGTCAAGCGAGGCATCACGGCAGCAGGATCAGTTGCTCCGGCATCAGCCAAGGTAAGAGCCCAGTCCAAATGGATGCTGGGACACCTGGTTCCTCTAAAATGTCTTGGAAAGCCCTCAGTCTTTTCTCTTGCCCTCTTAAGTTTCTTTTTTTTCGTCTCTTCATGTTTCAACTTTATAATCTCTGATGACTTCCCAACTGGACGTAATCTCCAACTTTCTCTGCTTCCTCATCTCTCACTGTCTTTCTGTGAATGTTTCTGCACCGTCCAACTCACTGGCATGTCTGTCTTCATGCCTCAACTGTCTCAGCTTTTCATGCCTCTCTCCTCACTCACTCTCTCTCAGCTCTCTCTGCACACTCTTTGCCCAATGCCCCATTCTTGCCAAACCATTTTCCTTCCATCTTCATTTTCTCGATCTGCCAAATGGCAGGCTTCTCCTGCTTTTTCCTCCTTGGCAATTTTCTTCTTTCATTATGCAAACGACCTCTGATGGTAGCTCACATGGGCACTACTGACAGAAGTGGCGGTCAGAGGTGGCACTTTTCTACACAATTTTAACGTTGATGTTATTTACTTAAAGAGCTATCAAATGTTGTTGATTTTAAAAAGCATATTTCACCTTTATTCTATTGATGTTGCATTTGGTTATAGCTGCATTTATAGGCACTGAGTTTTAACTAGGTTTTGGGTTTTAGGGGTGTTTTATCACCCGGCTGAACAAAAGTGTTCATACATTTCACTGTGTTTTTATTTGTGCAGAAAACTTTAGTGCAGAAATGTGTGAGTGGTGTAGTCAAAAACTGTACCATTGTGTTCTCCTCCCCACCCCGTCCAGGGATTTGCTAGCTTGCTGGCTGTCAGCAGTGTGAGAAGAGAGCAGCCTTTACCAAAAAAGAGTTAGACATTTCAACCTCTCCCCTGCGTCTGCTTCCATGGATACCATTCATCCTCTTTCATCACTCCTCCTCACTATCAGATCATTTAGTTTAATTTGAACTTCAGTAGATCTAACGGGGCTTTCTGTGTTGTTTTTTTTTTCCGGCGGGCACCTTCTTGCTGCTCCTCTCGGTGGGGCCTGTACTCTTAAGAGCAGAGGTAAACAATGGTCTGGTAATTTAGCCCATAAGTGCACATCATTAGATACCTTGCTGAATGCACTGACCACAGACACAGTAAATCTGCTCTGGCACCGTGACGGCCCCTCCTTTTGTGCGGCTGAATAATTACATACATCCCGACAAAGTCCCGCCAACTCCCACCGTGGCCATTGTCATCATTCAATGGCTGCCAGAGCAATTAAGTGCCTTGCCTGGCATGTGAGTGCACATTTGTTTAAAGGTACAGTATATTTGGGAGTCTGTGTGTGTCTGTGTGTGTATATATATATGTATATACATACGCAGCAGATATTATGCAGATCCTCCCCTAGATGCCAGTCTGTTAGCTTTATTCAGGGACTTACCTTTCTACTTTGTCTTACCTTTGACAGTCCTTTCTAAGGCAGGCAATAGAGACCAGAAACGTTTATAAAGGGAAATACCCAAAGTCTGGGCTCTGCTTTAATTACAGTCTAGAAAAGATACAGGGGCCTCATGAGCTGGCCAACACCAAAGGAGCTTCTCTTTCTGTCTTCTTCCTAACTGTCTGCTGTCCTTACACACTCACTCGTTTTCTGTCATCTTCAACCAAAGCTGTTGGGGGTCACAAAGTGTCTGATGGAGGGATACAGCTCTCTCTCGCTGGTCCCTGTGCCTCTGCTCTATCCCTGGCTATACTAAAAAGCTGACAGGCCTGTATTGATCTCCACTGTTTGGAGACTCTTCATAAACGCCGCAGCCAAAGTGGGGGCTCTGTATAACAGCTAGGAGCATGCACGGGAGGGTGTGTGAAAGTGATGTACATATTAATCTGTGGAAGAAAACCTTTCAGCGTACCTGGAGAGAGTAACACAAGAAACACAGAACAGGTGTTTTGTTTGTGTTCGGTGTGATCTGACATAAACGTCCTTCCTCTGTGTGGTGTTCCTTAGTTTAACGATCAAGTGAAGAGTTCCATGATGGTGCTGTGTGCATGTGTGTAGGACAAATGCTGAGGGTTGAAAAGAAGCATCTGGCCACATTGTTCACACTAATATAAAGCTAACCAAACGGAACAGTAGACTACAGTTAATTTAGAGCTACACTTTGTTATCCCCTGCCCTGCCATTAATTAAATTTAATGTATTTCTATGTCTTGTCACGGATTGTCACTCGCACACACTTAATCTGTGTTCTTAATAACCACAATTCTTTGCTGACATTTTTCCTTGACTGTAAAATCTGAGCTTACACCATCTACCTGCAATGTTTTACGTCCATTCACAGATGATATTTTTTCAATTTGTTTAAGATGCCTTAATGATGATTATACTTCCATACTTTCAAACAGTGTTATCTGTGACACCAACTTCTCTCTCAAAGGCTTGGCGTACAATAATTGGAACCTGTCACAGGACTGAATTATACAAGGAAGGCACACCTATCAAGAATGTTTAGGATCATAGAACCAGATCCAAACAATAATCCTCAAAAGGCTTCACTTTGAAGTGAATATTATACTTGAATATTTTGACTTCCCTGGAAAAAGGGCTTTATGAGAGATTTGGACTGTGAAATGGATCTGTGCTTAAATGTAACTACGTAAATGTTACAGCCTGTGTTAAGTGAATATAATATAAGATTTAAACGTGGACCAAAGCTGGCATTTTTATCTACTACACATAATATTCCCTAGACAGAACAGTACCTGCTCACAGATAGCAAACTGCAATGTGGATGTTTTCCTATATGGTCTAATTGTCCATGAAATCTATTCTGCCCTTATGTTTATTAGCAGCAGTAGGATTATTGTTTCTCTACTAATCCATTCTTAACACAAATGCAGGAGCAATATCTGGTGTTGCCGCAAAACTCTTCTTACAAAAGTGATTTTGCTCGGATTGGCTCGCGTTCGGCACTTTGATTCAGCGTGTTTACATCTCATACACTTTTCAGGAAAACTGTTAGATTTAGTTTCTGATCAATAGAGCAATCTCAAGCCAGAAAAATAAGCTATTTCTTTAGCCCAAAGCTATCCTGTTAGTTTACTTTATTATTTGTGTCTGTGTCATTCTGGCCACGTAGCTACGGTCCTGCGTAAATGCACAAACGGCACGCTGCTTGTGTCCACCTAATTGTGTACAAAAACACAGTACGTGTACGCCAGAATACGCCAGTGGCTTAGTAAACAATAGAGATGGGTAAACTTGATATTTACCTTAGGTTCTGTTTATTAAAAGTCATCCTTAACAAAGAGTGTTACCAGCGCTTTGGCTACAATACCTACTGCTGTTTGATCTCCAGCTGATAGGCATTCAGTTTAATACCTGCTGCTGGCAGTCCATTAAAGCAGTTTTCCCCCAGCAAGAACAAATGAAACAGTCTATTTTGCTGAACACACCTCATCATAAACCCTCGTGCATCAGTTTCTTTTGATTGCCCCATTTGTTGTAACCCTTTTGATGAAAGCATAGCATTATCCCATGACAGTTCTCAACACCTAAAACAGATTTTTAAAAAGTGAATTTATACTTCATTTTGTTTTTTCACTGCATGGATTTAAAAGTGTAGTACGACATCTGGCTGTTTTTTGAAAGTTGATTCAAGATATTTGCAAAAAGTTCTCCCTCCAGCTCAGGTAGGGGGAAAAAAAAAAAATCCCAATTTCCAAGCTTCGATAGAACCGATCAATGGAGCACATCTTGAAACAAAATCACACATCGTGTCTTGTTGGTCATTGATTTCAGCCAGGTCAGCTAGCCAATGGATTGAAGCAGACCCCATACTGTGGATAACACAACATGGTATCCAGAGAACAGCAGGTGTCATGGCCTCACTCTGACATAATCAAAAAAAGAAAAGAAGGAAAGAAAACTCACAAAAGCTTGATGCATCTTCAGAGTCTCACTTTTTTTTAGATGATTTCACAATGTTCACCTTTGTCTAATGGTTCTATATGGACCATTGGTCAAATGGTGCTATGTATGACAAACATTTAGTGGACGCATCTGATTGAATAGGTTCTTGTGTGTTTTTCCCGACACGAGTGCCAAAGCGAACACATTACGATGATAGAGTAGCTCCTGGTCATCTTTGAAACATTCAGTGTTTTGAAGGAAAGTGCAAAAAACTGACAGCATGATATGACTGTGGAACATCTTTGTAGTGCATAGCAATGATTTAGCTTTTATTTTGGGCCTTTAAATGAGAAAACCTCTATGTGAACATCAGTCTTGTGTCAGGGGAGCCTAGTAATGAATAGACTGAGAGATTCAGAAATGATCGAACCTTTATTGAGGTTGAGGTTAAAAGGGGAAAAAGTCTTTTGAAAACCGGGATAACCTTGTGACGCGTTGCTGTGAAATGTATCGAATATGAGATGATTAAAGTTTAAGAAGGTGCACACCAGGGAAGCTGGATGAGGAAGACAGGAGTGAGGGAGGGAGGGAGGGAGGGAGGGAGGGGGGCAGGTGAGACTTGCTTTTGAATTAGCTTCAGAGTGAAAGAAACTACAATTGCTCTATCAAGTACTGGAACTCTTATCATCCAGATAAGATGAAACTTTACATTTCCAAAGCAGGCAGGCTCATCATGGGTTCTTAAAAAAAAAAACTGTGCTCTCTTATGGGGAAAGCCAGGAACACTAAACATAGCTGGGAAAAAAAAAAAAAGATTTCTTCACAGCTTGAAATAATATGATCCAGTGTGGACATAAATTAATGGTGCAGCCAGTTTGATCAAATAACATCAGAACAATTACAGCAGAAATGTTGATGTCAGATTCACATTATAACCGTCAATAATGCAGGATGTTGTATCTATTATTCCCTACATTTAACTTAAATTACATTTCAAAATGCAGAGAGCCAAAGTTGTAACGCAGCATCCGGGCCAGCCTCTGTTCCATTATAGTTTCTACTGTAACGCACTGCAATCTCTCTCTGACAATCACACTATTCTTTTGAATGTTTCTCTGAGAAAATGAAAACGATGTTTGTGGAGTCGATCTCATACCCACCACAGCACTTGTAAATAGAAACTTAAACCTCTGTGATTTTAAGAGTTCAACGACTATGTATTTCTTCCGAAAAAGCTTTCAAAAAAACTAAATCTCACATGACAACTTCAAGATATCGTAGAGTCTTGTATTAATCTCTTCTTGTGCAACATGTCACAGTTGGAGACATAAATGGTTTTAATGATAATTCCACAAATGGATTCTCCCGCTACTCCGCTGGGTTCAGTCTATTAAACTGCTGACATTTCACAATAGGACTACTGGCCTTCTGGCAAATGGTGTTTATTAGAAGCTGACCAAGACACAAATATTGCGCAACAGCAATATTCCAAGGCTGTATTTTAAATTACTTGTCCTATGATAAATGAAAACATGCAATCTGTTCTTATGTTGGAAACGTATTCAGAGGTCAACTGAGGTACGACTAATAGTTACGTACTGTTGTTTAGTGACATCTAGTGGCCATACCTCAATTTGTCACATTGTGTTGTAAAGGACTGGGCAATAAAATCCGCGATATAATTTTATTTTGCGATAATAATTGTTATCGTGATACAAATTTCTTGTATTATTCTATTTTTTGAATTTCTAAAATGTTCTGCTGTTTGGCAAAGTTCTGTTCTGATCTGACCATAAAGAAGAGTTTAAAACCAAAAGTAACCATCTGGTTTCTTCAACGTTTACTCAAAACTTTTGCCCAAAATCAAACTTTGACCTTTAGAGATATAATGATTTGACATGTGATAATTATCGATATCAACTGAAAATTTTTAACCTCAAACATTTTTGGCCGCATTGCCCAGACATATATGTGCAAATGACAAGATGGAGTGAGCCGGTCTGGTGATGTTGTTGAATAAGGATAAGAAGCTTGTGGACTTTAACACAGGAGATTGCCTACTGTTTCAAACCGAAAGTAAGTATTGATTATTTTAAAACGTGTCCATGTGTGTGTTTTTGTTCCTGGCCTTCCTAAACCTAACGTTCTAACAATTATTGTAGCCTCAATCGTGATCTTTTCCTAACCCTAACCAACATGATGTTGTCACAGCCTTAATACAACAGTTTTTTGGGGGTTTTTTTTCAATAGATTTTAGCATTATCTATATTTTGTGTCCTTTGTCCTGCGTCTGTGCACACGTCACTGATGAGGGAATGAGGATGTGCTTTAAACTTGCTTAGGTTACATTTTTAATGCCGTTTTTCTTACCCTATGAACAGAACCCAGAAGTTCCAGTTGCACTTCAACTCTCTTTACTCTCAAAATCCATCCTAAATCCTAAGCAGCACAAGCTTTCTGACGTACCTTTATCTTTCTCTGAGGAGCAGGAAGGTAAACAATCTTCATGCTTTGCTGCCTGGATTTGATTTATTAGCCTCTACTGTATGTGTTGTCATCCTGCCACGGAATTGCTGTGTCATTTGCATTCACTGGGAAAATGTCAAAAATCCAGTTCTCAGACGACGAATACTCAAAAGTCCAGTAAACTGATTGATGAGAAATGTCTTATTTCGCCGGTGTAACTCTCATTTATTATCCATATGCCATCGTGTAAAACCTGAAGGTTTTTCGTAGGTGAGTCAAGTGTCTCCTTATCTGACTGTCAGCGTTTGAACAGTTATGCAATTTTAAATATGTAGAGCCAGAGGTCTGTTGCACATTCTGTTCTTTAGAAGTGGTTAAGTGGTGCGCGTCTCCGCGTATATTTTACCGTTAAAAGTCATCTTGTCTGACACGAACTGTCAGCTCTTCGTGACTTGTCCATCCGGTCGAAATGTCAGTTTGGATAAAGACAGGCCTCACAGGATACACACAAACCTGTCCTCAAATATTAGACATGCCACTATTAAAAATGCCACTTTATTTTTTTGTTGTTCTGATTGGATTGGATTTTTCCTCACTGGGAAAACAGGTTTTTAATTCCTGGCATCATACAATATGCCTGTTGTTTCCAAGGACCATACTCATAGCTCGGCGTGTCTAGTTAGATGCGTACACTTGATTTGGAATGGTCTGACAGTTTATGAACTAAGCATCATAATTTCCCTACTCCACCGTTTTACTTTCCATTAGTCATGCATTAATTCTTTAAAATCTTTATTTCCATAAACAGAGTCATCATTACAATTTTGTGGACAAACAAATTAGCCATCAGGCGTCTACAACAGAGCCATTAGAAACTGTGGCCCTGAAGGGAGCAAGCAGGGATTAAATGGTGATTTTCCTTAAGACGATACATGGAAACTTTTGAGTGTTAACGAGAAGCGGTGATTGTGTGTTTACCAGCAGCAATTGCACCAGGGCCTGGATGTCTCGGCACCATGTGGGGAGAATTAAAGCTTTCCACTCGGAATCAGACTAGGCTACGCTACAGTGATTGCTAATCAAGGACAGAGATACAGAGCCAGTCAGACACACAGAAAGCCAAACAGACTAAAAGACAGACAGACACTCAGTCATGAGGACTGCGCACTGTCAAACTGTCAGAGGAAAGGCACGGTAAAAAGGGAACTGTCAGGCTTCATTTTTCTGTTATCAGTATTTGAAATCGAATGGATGGAAAATGGGAGTCATGATTCTAATGACAGATTTATCCAAACTCTCACACCCTCATCGCACAGTCAGGGCATCATCATCTTTTGTTGTCAACAGCAAATATTGACAGCAGCCTTTTATATAAAAAATCCACATAAAAATGAAAATGCTGGCAGATGTGGGATGATAACAATGCAAAGGGTCAAAGAATAGGTGAAGGCAGTTGTTATCTTCGTCTGTCTCTTCAATCTCACTTTGACAGGATGTTCCACAGGTTTCTTCCAATCCGCACGGCCTCATGGGTCCTCCTGCACCTGTCTTCCTGTCTACAGGGGTTGGATCCCAGCTGACCTTTTGTTCCAACAACAGAGCGCCACATTTATTCCTTTAAATGTCTGTCTTGCCAATCACAATTTTGCAACCTCCTCTAGGCAAGTTGTCACTCTGTCTTGCTGCATCTCCTTCATCAGAGCTAGATATTAATCCTCATTCAGAAAAAAAAGACTAGCAAGTCAGGGTATTGTTCTGACAGCTACTGTGTATATATCAAAAGAGAAGGCCTTTTAAGATGCTGGCACTGAGGTTTGGTGGGTTTGTTTGGGTTACATCAGGCTTCACAAAAGACTGCTTGCACAACTCTGGCAAAAAAAGAAAGAAGATGGTCCAATGGGGGCCTGCTCTTCTCTTTTCTGCTACATTTTTTTTTTGTGTGTGTGTGGGTGAGAGTGGAAAGCAGCCTCCTCGACACACCGTCTCTCTTATGAGTCTGGCTCCAAACTGGCGGTCTGATGGCTCAATCTAATAAGCAGTCATTGGATATCAGATTCAAATCTCTCTGCTTCGTGAAAGACGAGATGCAAGCCCCCTCTCTATTTATGTCACAATGACTATGCAATATGAGTGTGTTGTCATCCAATACTGTACATCTGCTCTCTCGGCAGTACACAGAGATCATTGTCTGGCTAGTCTTTGACTGAGCTGAAACTAGCGTGAGGAACAGCACTACACAAACAAAGGTGTGTTTACAAAGTGCAGGTTCGTCTCAGGGGCTTGTCCTTTCTGTGTGTTTCTCTGTGCTTCCTATTACTTTGTCTGTTTTGCTCAAAGATGGGTTGGAAAATTAAGAGCCTATCTTCCTATAATCCTATCAGCAACAGCTTGATTGATAAAAGTAACGCATTCATGGAAACCCGTTCCCCACTTTATCACCCTTGCATTTTTATCTCCCTCCATCACACTTCCATTACTGTTTTTATCAAATTCTTCGGCCCATCTCTCTCCTTCCCCACGACTGCCACCCTTCTAGCCACTTCAAACAACTTGTCTTTGTTGAAGCATAGATCCTCATTCCTGCGTCAGCGTTGCCTCCCTCTGAGCGCGCTTGTGTGAAATTGGATTGCTGATCCGTTGGCGCTGAGTGGCAGAGATGTAATATGGGATAGCGGCAACCGCATGCTCTGAAGCTGGAGACAGCTGTTACAGGACACCAAGGGATCACAGATGACGCTTGACTCCAAGTCCTCATCTCTTCAAGACTGGAAAGGCTCTCAGCAAATCTCATGACAACATAAAGGAGAGCACCACCGAACAACAAACAAAAACACACAGATGTGGGCAGGCGGAGTGCACCGCACAGCATGCGGATGGTTGTCAGATTTGCTTGGTTCGCTGAAGTGTCACGGGGTCATTGTTGATCTTTGGGCAATTTGAAGTGCCTGTCATCTTAGATTTGCCATTCACTGCCACAGCTGCATTCCGCACCTCAGCTTCGTCGTCACAATTGTGAGAGGTCAGTCTCAAAGGTAGAAGTCATTCTCGACCTAAATGTGTGTTTTGATTATCAAATAATCATCCTTTATAGGTTTCAAAAGTGACTATGAAAGACTGCTTTTTCTGCAGTAAGCAGAGACTGCATCCAAATGTAAGTGTAAAACAGGGCTACACAATACAGCATCGCCATACTCACTTAGCACGACTTGCAATGTCAAATAAGGCAAATGAACTCAACCACATCATGAAGAAAAAAGGAAAACTTGCACAGTTCTCAGTTTCCGTCTACAAGTCTGACATAATTTAGTCCACTTTAAGGCTTCTTGGATACATGGAGTTTGTTGATAGTGAGTGACGTACAGGCTCTGCATCCACAGTGAAGCACTTATCACAGTCATATCATTCTTGATTAGTTTAACAACCAAAGCAGGCCCCGCCCCCACTAGTTGTCGAAAGCTCTGTATGATGAGTGCAAATCCAGATCTAAATGCACCCAAGGGAAAAAATATCTCAGATGCCATTGCCAGTGTTACACCACATGAGTTGGGAAACAGAGATATTCAAGTCGTCTGCTGAAAATTCCTGTTTTTTTTTTTGCTTTTTTTTACTATTGCAACATATATATATATATATATCACAGGGAAAATATATTGAAATGTCATTTCATTTCAAATATTGTGCAGCCCTACGGCAAAATATCCATAAAAACTCTGAGCAGCTGAGAAAATCTTTCACTCAAAGCTGAAAAAAATGTAATGGATGTAGCGCAATTTGACCAAAACTCTACATTTTTAAAGCCGCCTTTTCAAACATACATAGAGATTGATTTTACTTGAAAGTCTGTTGCTGTTTAATCACCAGTTTACTCCAGTTTGCCTGTAATTCAAAGGTATGTGGAATCGTAGGACTTGTGGAAAAATGCTGAAACACCAAGTTCAGGTGCATCTATAAAAGCACTTGCTGCACATTTTAGAGTAAAGTTTTTACAATGCTTTAGACGGAAATCCAGTGTTCCCAAAGGAGGACACTCTACTCTCTTGTTCACTGCTGCCATTCATCCATCTATGTAATTGAGCACATCATCAAATGAGCGGAGCAGCTCTCAGGCCCTTCAAAGACCCACACTTAGTACCCATATTCCCCTTCATGTGTTAAATGAACGCCCTGCTAAGCCTAGCTGATTGTATGTCATTTGTATTTTGTCTGTTGGGATCCAAAAAAAAAAAAAAAAAATCCTCGTCTGCCAGTCTGTTTCCCCTTCCTCTGTGGCCACCCCCATCTCTTTGTCTGTGCTCTTCCACAATTGCAGAATAAAAAGCAGTGGCATTTAAAAAGGTCCACATGTGGAGGGGCTGACATTCAAAGTGCTGCCACCTTAAGGTTAACTCCATATGAAAGGTGATGGCGAATGCAGGCTTTTAAAGCATCACTCATGTCCTGCAATATCAGATATCTGCGAGGAAGCAGACTGAGCAGCATTTTGTTTATGAGATGCAGAGGTAAACAAAGCATCTCTCTTCTGCCTGTCGAGCAGTTCGCTCAGCTTTATGTCACAAATGTGGTATTAATGTCTGCGGGTGCTCTCAGCATCACTTATATGCAGCAAAAGGTCTGTTTTTTTTTCTCTCCATATCTGGTTGGTGCTCTGCCCAGGCTGTATTTGTGCAAATGAATATGGCTACAAAAAGAGTAGTTATGAGCAGTCGCCCCTGGATCCTTCCTGAGGCTCAATTACTTCTGGAAAATCCGAGACATTTACATCCTCTATTCTTACGTGAAAAGGTGGCTTAATAGTGTTTGCACTTCCTTTGACTGTAAATAGATATTGGCAAGTTTTGCTCTGAAATTTCTTCAGCTGACTTGGTAAGGTTTCCAGTTGGGTGCACAAAAGAGTACAATAAACAGCGGTGAGAGTTGCTTTTTGAAAATGCTTGGAAACAAGGGGTCATTGTTGATCTTTGGAAACAAAATCATTAGCCAATTGTCTTTGCGCTTGTTCTTTACACCCCCCCACATGAGCATGCACACATTTTGTATATTGAG
>JAPQRN010000017.1:14442967-14475154 GCA_037367275.1 Coranthus polyacanthus | reverse complement strand
CACCCCCCATCCTCTCATCCCTCTCCAAACTGCTTTGTATTGACCCGCTTTTTGTTTAGCTTCAGTGACTCTAGTGAAGATCAGAAGTTGGCGGACAGAGATCACAGGACGAGGGGTTTTCATTTTTGCTTTTAGTCAGTGTAGAGCCATTTTATGGGTTATTTTATCATTCAGGTTTAAAATCGGATAATTCTATTGTTTACTGTTTAATATGATACGTATTTAGAGTAAAGTAAATTCAGTTACGGTTAATGTTTAAATAGGTGGAAATCAGAATACGGTGACATTCTTAAAATCAACCGATAATTTAAAATCTGTATTATTTGCTCTGAACTGTACAGTGAAAGGCGTCACTAATAGGTAAAATACTTCAGAAGTGAACCAAATGTTCCTCCATGGAACTGTGAATTCTTATAGTTCAGCTTTCATCGTTATTTACTGATTTCCCTCAATGGTGGAAAATCAAAGCTCAAGGAATAATTGAAAAAAACATAACTCTGCGTTTGTATTTACACATAGCTTACATCTCTGAAGCAATTGTTGGTATAAATTCAAAGTGACTCCTGGGTTTAGTCAGTAGTGCATGAATACCACATTCATTCACACCGTTACATGCCACAATACAATGTTGAAGTATTTCAAATGCATTACTCACTGCGTAATCGAACAAAATACGTTCCAAATTACATTTAAGAGCATGTTTTCTAAAGCGCTCCCGGCATAATTTAGAATTCATCTGTTAAGCCTGGCACAAAACAAATTTAAAAAGTCACATATAGTCTGAAGTCATATTATTTTTTGAAACCTAACAGGGCCGTCATTATGATAAATGCTCCTTTTGAATTGCGTCTAACTTTTTATCTGTCTTTAATTATTCTTCTTTCTCTCTGTCCATTCTTCTGGTTGTCGTTCTCCAGCATTGTGGTCCACTTTCTGTGGGCATTCCCTGCGCACTGTGCTCAGGGGATCTACAGCCAGCCATCGTAATAATGCACACATAAATAATAGATATATTTTAAATGCAAATTCTAATAGGGACTTTGGGGGTGACTCAATCATGCAGCATTTGTGGTTTGACCTTAACTCAGGCTAACAAATTACTGGGAGCTTGGTGTTTCTCATTAGGAGCTCCACGCATCATCACACTGCCAAGTACTCCTCTGCCATAACCACAACCACCGTACAGTATACCACCTCTAAATGTTTTCCCTTCATTTTTACATGGATTAGTATTTGCGACTTTTTTTTTGGTGGTATCATAAAATACTAAAAACAGCATGAAGAGATGAGCGCAACGCACCACATGAAATGGTATCACATTCATCACATTGTAACGGTTATTGACTATTTTTTAAACGGGATCCTCTTCCGCTATATGTTCAAATTAATACATTTACGTTTTAAAACGCATAACTTTTGCTATTTTTACACCTGGTGTCCTCTACTCCACATCCACTGCATTTGAACCTCTTTTTTTGGAAAGGCTGCTGAGCCCATTTTAGTTGGTAAACTATGACGCAGACACCCACATTCTCTGCCTGATTGGGTCTCATCAGTCACTACGTTTCCGTCCCTGATTCGTCACATCTCGGAAGAAAACAAGATGTCGCCCTTGACTGCCAGCTGTTAGTCAAGGGCGACGTCTTGCTAAATTGAATGAATATTAGAACACCTGTGATTTTATATAGAAATTCAATACAAAGGTCCTTAAAATGACCTTTTGATTTTCTGTTTTTATTCACGCTAGAAAATCCTGATGGCTTTACAAGTCAAGACTTTTCACCGCTTCGTCACACTGGTCTAATAATTTCTAAGGCTGTATAGTGGAATACAAAGAAATAATGACAGTGTTTTGACAAATCTTTTGTCCTTACTCAATAAAACATCTTTCCCATTAATTCACCTAGATGGGACGCTCAGTAAGATTAAGTTTTTAATCTAAAAGTACAGGTGAGTAGAAATGGAGTAGAGGCATGAAGTATAACGTGGTGCACGTCCAATCTCTTTCCTCCAGTGGAGTTTTAATATGGACTGGAATTTTAGCAACCAATCAGCAACGAAGTTAGAGAAATATTAAGGCTATAAAAAAAAAACTTGGAGTACATTAACTATTCTCCATCTGCCCTTCATGCTGTACCTGCATATCCTGTTTAACACTGCAGGTAGACAGTGCCTATTCCAGCATACAGTAGTGAAGAAAATGGAGTGCATACTGGACAGAGAAGCCAAACCTGCATGTTTTTGGCCTCATACAGACATTCTCAAACCCAGGATAATGCTGTAAGGCAACACTGCCAACCACTGAGCCACTGCGTTGCCAATATCTTGAGTTACTGCAGTATGTTTGGAAACTATTGAAACAATAAATCTGGACTGTGTACCTTACTGAGAACATTTATTGCATCTTGCACACAAATTCTTAGATGTATTTCTGTAAAAGACAGCAAAACATTCCACCCATCCAACAAAAAAAGGTGCAAGCAATATCTTGGAAGTAGTTATTGTTCCGTAAAGACAGATTTATTTGCATTATGCAATGGATACGTTTGTGCCTTTCTGATTGGATTTAAGATTGTGTCACAGAAACGTTAAATGCTTCAGCATCGCTTCTCTAATCCTACTTAGCAACAATTGCTCCACTGTGCATTGAGGCTAGTCTCCAAATTCCTTGCTGCTACAATCAACAGCTGGCCATCAGAGTTACCTTCAACTTTAAATCCATCATAATCCCTGACACATGTTGTAAAAGGATCTGCAGTCGCAAAATGTACAAAAAAAATATGTGGCTCGTCGGAGAAGCAACAAAGGCCACACAGTTTGCATTCCTCTGTAATTCTGCTCTAATAACAACACTGCCAACTATATTGCAAGCGTAATCAGATTAGATACTTCTGGGAAATAACAGTTGATAATGTTTGAAGAGGAGGATAATATCCCTATTCAAATTAGTCTGCAAATTGGAATGGAATAAATTGTCTGTTCAACAAAATATTTTACTGAGTCTAGAGGCAAAGCAATCGAGAAGTAATTGAAAGCAATTAGATTATGATTAGTAAATTTGATTAATCTGGCGGATTACACTACTGGTTGAAACATTTCAATAGATAGTCTATAACTATTTAACAATGATGATTTTTTTTTGCAAGTGAAGCTGTATCTATCGTACCCATTATGGCCCCAGTGACAGTAGAGTGGATGCTCGGTTTCTCAGTATAAAGTAAAGTTCATTTCTCTGGAGTAAAAGCCACTTTTAAAAGTTGCATTAATTAAATGTAGTCTTTCAGCCTTTTGATTAAACAAGGTTAAAATTGACATCAGCTATGAAGTTATTTTCAACAAACTAGAGAAGTAAACTAATTGCACTATAATCAATCATTGTCAGTGTAACTGCTTTATTAAATGAAGTAATTACTTTATAATTGCTTGGTACCGAAGTGGAGCACTTCTTTACATACCGGGGTGATTATGTCTTAAATTGCCTGTACAGGTGTGTGAGCTACGTTGTGTGTCCAGACTGTCATCTTCACAGCGACGGAAAAAGATGATGCTTGTCTGTGATTTGTTTAAGATGCAGTGATTGCTGTCAATGTAGTGCTGTTGCGTCGGTGCCAGTGGACTGATTCAGTTGTGTTCTCCGCCAGCCATGCCAGGAGGTACTGTCTGTCATTGCTTGTCATTTACAGGGAGGGAAGGAGTGTGTATACGTGTGTCATGATTTGACACAAATGAAAATGTAAGGTATGTTTGTTGTGTCTCTCCCTGCACCCATTTCCATTATGACATCCCCCGTTCGTTTGATCCATTACTGGTGCTATTACTGCGCGTTATTGCCTAAATGTCAGCCCAGTTCGAGTCATATTTCCATTTTGCTCTGGGAAAAAAAAAAAAAAAAAAAAAAGGAAAGAAAAAGGATGTGTCTGTCCCACATCGCAGCCACTGCAGAGATTGTTTTTGTTGTTGTTGGAAATTCTCCAGCTGCCATCTCAATTAAGAAGCTGATTTCGAGGGACTGTCTGCACAGTCCTGCTACATTCTGAGTGTCTCCTGATGATGTGTGCTGTATGTCAGAACAGCGCATAAAGAGAACTCTTTCAAGGTCGGATTGAAATTGGAACCATTTCATCATGAAGCATTATGGGAAGTGCTGTGCATCTGAGGGGGCCATAAATATTGTCAAAGGCGAGCCTAGCACAGTCAGTATACCGCTCTTGCATGTGTGTTATTTTTAGGGCCAGGATTTATTGTGGACTTGTTTCGTCTTGCAGCAGTGTTTAAATGTTTAAATGTTAAAAATGGCCGACCTTCCAGGGATGTCATGATTTTGAGTTTTCTCTCTTCCAATATTAATGCCAACATACTGTAAATCCTTTAAAAAAAAAAAGAAAAAAAAAAAGGTAATAAAGCTGAAAACTACACGAAGAATACAGGGGAAAACTTAATTAGCATAATATTTCACTTTGGTTGAAGAGGTCTCTCGCTGGATGTGCCAGCAATTGAAATGCAAATAATGTATGTTGTTCAAATGAAGGATGTGGCTCGGTGCAGGTGTGTTAATCTGCTCCTGCTGGAAACGGCATGCCACTGGCCAGCACTCTAGATGACTTTCCTCTGATACTGCCAGTGACTGAGATGCGAGGAGAATATTGAACGCATTCTGTATTTGACAAGAGCATGTCCTTCATTAGCACAAAAAAAATCCTCAAACTATTTAACGTAGCATGTCGTGATTCAGTTTGGCTCACACATTTGACAAGGAACAGATGTTAATATCTTTGCTCAAAAGGGCATATTCAGTTTGACACAATCAAGGACTTCTATTGTTCACTCCTTGGGTAAATCTTATTATATTTCAACAAGTTATGTCAGAAACCACTTGAACAGAGAATTTGGTCTGACTTTTACCAAGGGCACAAAAAGCTCAGCATATATTGCACTTCAGAGTAGACTGTTTGTGTTGATTTGCAGTCAGCCATAAAAAGTCTTTGCAAGTATTTCCTAACTCTTTTCTTGAAGGGCAGTCAAGTCTGCATCACATTAAATCGCAGAAACTCCGGAACAATCCAATTTAAAATCGACTAAATTATCATCTTGGTCTTTGTGAACTCACAATAGAGATTATTGAAAATGAGGGTGATTGTCTTGTTACTGCACATTTTGTCTGCCAGTTTAGAAATGAAACATTCTATACCGAGTGTTGTGAGCTTGTCTGTTTTTTTTGTTTTGTTTTGTTTTTTTTCCCCCGGTCCCTCAAAAGAATAAAAACGGAGTGCAGAACATGTGGGTGTGTCTGTGTTTTTTCAGCAGAATGATTACCTTGGAGAGGTTAAAAATGAATAAGTGCGGTTGAATAAACCATCTGCGATTCATTGGATGACAGATGCTGATTTGAACCGTGATGCCCACACAATTCAATAAGCTTGACGCAAACAGAAAAGCAGAACACCCAGGATCAACAAGGTTACCACCGCTTTGTGAATGTCTCTCCATTCAAGATTGAAGTATTTTAAGCCAGATTGTTTCAAAGGAAAAAAAAGTTTAGTGTAGAACCAAATCCTTGATGTATACAGAGACATAAAATATAAATTTTGCAACTTAAATAATATATTGAACCATATAATTCAAATATAGCCGAAATCTCCCTGATAAATGGCATATTTGAGCACGATTTCCCTTCAAGGGCAAATTTTTGGTTTACAAATTTAAAAAGAAAAAAAAAAAAGAAAAAAAAGTGCATTTACCACCACTCGTATTTGATCACTCCCGTTTGTCCATCTGTCTGTCAGCAACATTAAACTACTGCATTGAGTTTCATGAAATTTGATGGAACGGTAGGGAATGAGCCATGGACGAACCCCTTAAATTAAGAACATTAAGTAGATCCATCAAAAGCTTGGAATTGTTTTTCACTTTGGAGAGCCCCAGGCCGACGTAGCTGAGGTAGTACTAAGACCTTTGCTACCATGGTAACCGTCAGTTTCACTAACCAGTGGCAGCGACCGATAAAAAGGAGGTGGTTTGCTCGTGATTTAATGATATTGTACAACGAGAAGAAGAGTAGACTGTTGGCCAGTTGGTTAATACACGTTACACTTTTATTGTAATTAAACAGTCTTTGAACGATGTAATCAACTTTGTAACTAGGGCTGGGCGATCTGGTCAAGAGATCATGATTTTTTTGAGGTAGAATCATGATCACCCGAAATGTAGGTGAGGTACAACTAAACTATAACAAGTTTTCCCCATTTTTTCTGGCCATCATCATTTTGGACCGACGCTACTGCAATATTTTTGACAATATCAGATGAAGAAAGTCCGCATTTTCCTACCAGTAACTGTGGAGTTTTCTCACTGCACCCACAGCTCACGGACTTACGGTAACTCTTCGCTGTCGGAAGTCGTCGTTTCGTCAGTGATTATTTCTTTAGCAGCATCGAAATGACTCGTTGCACAAACTCTGCAAGGTAAAGCGGATTAAAACTCAACCCTTTAGTGCAACACAGATGCAACACAGATGCTAAAGTATTGCTATAAATGCACTAAAATAAACTCTCAGCCATAGTAACATTTATGCTATAAACCCATAGTGCAATGTCCTCTGTAAAATACTGATAAACAAATTAATGTTAGCCTCATAGAAAAGTTTGTTTAATGACACAATCTGTATAGTCCCTCTAAAAAGTAGACCGTATGCCAAATTAAGATCGATCAGAACTCTCGGTTGGACCTCACGGCCTTTCTGTGTGGAGTTTGCATGTTCTCTCCGTGTGGCGCAGGTTTCCTCCGGGTCCTCCAGTTTCCCCCGACATTAAAAGCATGTATTCTGTAATTCACCTGTCAGTGCCCTTGACCAAGGTACTGGTTTAGATCTGGAGCTGGCCCCCGGGCGCCTTCGGTGGCTGCCCACTGCTTCTCATACATGTACCTATGGGGACAATAAAAGTAAACTTTATTTTACATTGTAAGCAGACATGAAAGAAGACGCCGAGTATCTTTATTGTTAAATATATTTGCATAAGTTTCTGTTTCTGTAAAGGAATAAAATTTAGACACATTGGACAATGACGGGAATAAAACACTGCACAAGATTTCCAGCTCCTCTTGCCCTTGACTCCACAGCACTTCTCCGTGCTTTAAATGTGGCTTTTATTATTTAATACCAGTTTTCTGTGGAGCACTAATGCACTTTAGTTTCCTCTTTTTAAAAAAGAAAAACAAAAAAATGAAAGTGACATTTCAAAATATCCTTAGTTTGTGATTCTGTCTGCCCCAAAGGGGTTTCAGGGAGGGTGATGTAAATATATTGCACTATTGTTTATGTAATTTTCCATCTAAATCTGTAATTTAACCTTTCAAAGATAGCGTGAACCCCACCTCTTTACTCAACTGAATATTAGTTCACTCCCTGGCATAACGTGTCTTCTAGCGTGTCCAGTCTTCTTTATTTTATATTAAGGTGGCCCCCGAAGATCTAGGTTGAGCTATCATTACCAAGTAAAAGACTATTTTTTTTCCTTCCGCTGAAGGCACCTACTTAAAATTTATTGTGGTCAAAGAAAAAGAAAACATTAATATTTATCAGGCAGAAACACGGGGAGAAGACGAAATGTAATAGTTGTTCTAATTCAGATCCTTTAAATTTGTATTGAGCGAGGTAAGGATGTGACCAGAAATCTCTTGGTGTGTGACCTGCATATTTTCCTGGTAAATGAGACTTGTTAAATGATGTGCCAGAGGGAAAATGGGTCTTTTCAAGCAGCACACACTGTTCCGATCATCACAGATAACCAAGCTGGAAGGCCAGGGACCTAATTTAAGGGCTATTTACCATACGCCAGATTTTCAATGGTGCAGCACCCAGCTGCAGAAATAGGCAAAAATGGAGAAAACCTGCAAGAGGAAAAAAGGGGGGAAAAAAAAAAGAGATTTAAACCTGGCAGAGCTCACAAACATGATCATTTTATATTTTCTCCACTTTGCGAAGACACCGGCAATTAATAATTCATCCTTCTCATCTCTAGATCCTTGGCTTTGAATGTTTCGCGAGCTCCTCCTCAGTGTTGGTACTCTGCACTGAAAATGAGGCAATACAAGAAAAGAGGACCACTTTTGTCAAAAACAAAGAGGTGGGATGTGATTAATTCTAGGGCACGTCCTCTGGCTCTATCACCCTTGACTGATTCATCAGACTCGAGCAACAAAAGGAGCAACGTTTTTTAATCAGAGCCCTAATCCGAGATCAGCACTAAAGCGGGATTTGTCTCTAAACGAGTGATTGTTGTCATTTCTCAACATGTTTAGGAAGCTCTGTAGACATATAATATTAAATGTTGAACAATGCGTTCTCTGCCGCTAGCTTTTTTTCTGTCATCTGTTTCTCTCGTATTGTGTGCGCTGGGTCTGTCACTTCTGTTTGTTACGTTTCCCTTATACTCCTCAAATTTATATTCCTTTATGACATCCACGCATCGCGCTCTCTGCCACACTGTGAATATTCTCTTTCTTCACTTGGAGGAAAAAAATGGTAAAAAAAATTCCTGTACATTTGTATGAGTGGTTGAAGATCCAATCACCTGAGATGGTGTGAGATTGTCATATTAACATTTAAGGTCACTGAGTGATTCACAGTGTCAACTTATGCATTAAATAACAAGAGAACAAGAAACAAGAAAACATTTGACCTAAAGGTTGCTATTGTCCACCAAAATCTGACCAGTTTTATCACGTCTGCATTGAACGGTCATTGTGCTGGTACATGTGATTTATGTCAGTGGTAACAACAAAGACATATTTTTGTAAAACTACAAAAATTACTTGCAAATAATAGACTCTTTTGCAATTATCCATAGGACTCTTATTTTACCTGCTGTGTGCAGGTAAAGCCTTTATTTATGCTGTGTTGTTTTGGGGTGATCTTGGAAGGCACAGAAAGATGATTTGCTCTTGAAAGCACCATCAGCACCATTCTGGGCAGCATTTTAAAGAGGCATTTTTGATGTTTAGTTTGGCATTTTTGCCCATTTGCTATTATTTATTTTGGTGCTGCAAGCGGTGATCACTGTCAAATTTGATGCAAAAATACTTAAAAACCTGCACAGAGTGGGCAGCTATTAGTGCATTGCAGGAAATGACTTACTGTACAGTGTGTTTGTTCAGAGGCGCTGTGTTTGCCAGAGCGCTGTAGGTAAGAGAAGACATTTGCTAGCTCTCATGAGTCACCCCCCGGTTGAATACTATCAGCTTTAGGGAAAACTGTAAAAGGTCTAATTAAAGCATCCTAATGGCTGCATTATCAACTTCTGCATACAGCACTTTTGCACGCCGAAGTTGTTTTTAGAATTCTTGCCGGGATTAAAGTTCGTTTGACGGTGATTAATGGCTTTGTGAACTGTCTGGAGCTGGCGACTTTTTGGCCGTCAAAATTTCTCACCCCGGCCCATCTCTCTGACAAGAGTTACGGCGTACTTGACTCAGAAGAGATTGCAAACCGGCGAGAAATAAGGGGCTCCTTTCTTTTGTTTCTGCGCTCAAATATACGGCCTCAATTCATCGGCTTAATGACCTCATTTAAATGAGCCTAATGACTCTCACTAATGTCCGGGCATGGTCGAGAGATTGTGACTGTTCTCACAAGCAATGTCCTCTGCATGCACATTGTATATCTCCATTATGAGGCCTGGTCTCTATGGAAAACACAACCTATTTATTGTCTTCTCTCATTGCTTAAGATTAATATTAATACAATACAGTGCCTCCTCTGTTACACAGTTTTCAGGGTACAATTTCTGGGGCATTTTAAAATAATAATGTATAATACTTAGGACTGATTTAATGAATAGATGTACAGTAGGTGCTGCGTGAGTTTGTCACATGGCTTATGTTGTGAGCAGCGATAAAAAGTTTAATACAGCCGTTGCGTCAGTTGTTTGAAGTGTGTCCTATTCCTTTTGGTTAATGGCTTTGCAGCAGTATAGTTGCTGACAGAAAAACGGAGTGTTGGAAAGGTCACTGAAATGCTAATACCAAAATATAATTTCAAGTCAGTTATTCAAAATTCACTAAGAATACATTGCAAAAGGGAAATGTTAACTCTCCACATGGACTGTTAGCTGTCTCTGTGTCACACCCGTGTCAGTCCTTGTGATGACTCGGTCGTGCCTCTCTCAGTGCACAGTCTGATAGTTTCCATTAAAGATCAGAGTGTGAAACCAGCACTTGGCAATACTGTTATGGATCAATTTAAATAAAGGACTATGCTTGGCGTCAACACAGATCAATATGTAGACGGGCTCCCTGATGTGGTCATAACCACCAAAGCAGGCCCATTATGCGAAGCGCTCTTGTCAAAGACGGGTGTAAAAGCACATACAGCCAAATATGTGACAGGAAATCAATGCGCTCTGATAGGGACTGAAACCTGACAGCTCAATAAGCTTTGGAGGGAAGATGTTCCTGCTTATTCCTCTTCTTCCTCCACTTCCCACCATAACTGTATCCCATTCCTACAAGGGACTTAACAGCTCAACCCTGCAGACTATTTCAGATTACAAGCTCCTGTCAACAAGTGCACAGGGAAGCAGTGTGCAGGTTTGTGTAAGGGAAATAGAAATCTGTGTACAGCACAGGTGCTGCCTCTGCCAACAGAAGCGATTTTAAAGGCTGCCTCCAGTGGCATCATTACCTCATTCAGATACAGTAAAGGAGCCGTGCGCACCCTGGTCAAGAGCAGAGACCTCTAGATAAACCTAAAAAACTGCAATAAAGCTGTGTCAGCTCGTGCAAAAGATGCAGAAGATTTGTTTGCTCGTGGAACATTTTTACGGCAGCATGTTTATCTAATGTGCTTGTTTTCTGAACATAAATGTAGCCTGGAGCAATTGCAGATGTCCAAAGTTGTTATCGAAGCAACATTTTCACCACTGATGGTCTTTATTTTTGCATTTTATTGATCAATGAGTGTGTGATATGTCCTCTTACATGAGTAAAACGACAGAGAGGGATAGAAAGAAGACACTTGGGTTATTAGGCTCTACATCTGTGCCAGTGCTGCGCTATGCTAGTTTTATATTTGGCAGCAGGAACAGTTTTTAGTAACATGACTCATCCATGTAAGTGATTAATCATCTAACTCATGAATGTTAATGTTGTCTCTCCGTGTCCAAGAAGCAGAAACACTTTCACATTAGCACATAACAAATAAGTTATATCAAAATGAGATCTTTTCATGAATGACAAAAGGAGCCGGTAGCAAAAGAGTGCTCTTTGTTTTGTTTCTAAACTCCCAGTTTTCATAAGTTTTATGTACGTGTAAACCTAAGGTAATCTAAAGCTTTGTAACTACAGTAGCCAGAGGAGGTTGAAACCTTCACTGCTTGTTTGATTCTCTACAATACAGTTGTTAGAATACAGTGTGCATCTGCAATATAAGATTCCTCTGAAAGAGCGCTGGACACGATCAAAACAGAAAACAAAGGAAACAGAGAAAGCGTGTGAACCACAACACTGACGGGAACAGTGCATCATTTTTAGGTCTTGAAATTTGTACTTAACAGATGAGACAGAACTTTTCAGTATTTAAAAAAAAACAAAAAAAAAACACACAAATATTTAAAAGTATTGTCATACCAGTCAGTATAGATAACACAGTCATTTGCAGCTGGTATGAATTGGAATTATTTTATTCTCACAACAGTGTTAACAGTCTTAACCTGAATCTATTAATATATAAAATGTTTTTCAGTTGCATTTTGAATCGAAGACGAGACATATTTTATGCAGGCTTGATTATACACTTTTTCATCAAATTGTGTGCTGTGAACAAACAAAACAAGCATGGAGACATCAACCAATCTTCAAAAACATCAAAACGTTTTTCGTGTCAATTGTAACTTTTGACACAGGATGCAGACCTTGAAATTACTTTTGCCATCTGTATAGAGCAACATTAGCATTTGAAAAACCAACAACATTCGACCAAAACAAGAGAGGCTCATTCACAAGCAGTTTGAAAGGGGGCACCAAACAGACAAAAAAGCCTTTGCTTAAAATCCTCCCATAATTTAAGCGAAGGTCTGTTTATCCACCTGCCGCTGTGTAGTTCATGGCTATTTCTCAGTTTCTTTAGCAGTCTTGGGTCTCTAATGATCCCAGCATGTCTCTCCAGTGTATATCTTACCCCAAGCAGTGCGCTGTGTGGACTCCCTCCTGTGCTTGCAGGAGCACAGAGCTGCACTGACCACTTCATCTTGTGGGATAAAACCAGTCTTTCAGTCTCTTCAAAACCCCTGAGGGAGCAGTGTTGGAGCTCCAAGACGGAAACCTCAAAGGTTGAAACACCGCCACAGGTTACACATCTGGTTGACTGTGCCGGGCTTTATGTTGACTTATTACACCACATACAGTTTCAGGCATAAGATCCTACAGTATCAATGTTCAAGACTTGTCAGCTACATGAAGTAGACCTGCATTTAGAATGAACACGTTGTTGTTTTCTTGTGAGACTCAGATATTGTCTAACGTATAATAAGTCTGCAAAAGTAGTAAAAGTTTTGTGGGCACACTGTAACTATATACCTCAGTCATGAGTTTTGATTTGACAGTCCTGTAATGCGGGTTCTGCTGTACCTCACTTAATAATGCTATTTTTAGGAACCTCATGAAAGGTGATAGGCACTCTGTAGCCAACTGGTATATTCATTTCAGTGTCTACAGTTCATCTGAGTGGAGCTGATAAATTTGGCCATTGTGCTCTCATAGTGTTGCTATGCAATTAATTAGATACGTTTAGACTAAATACTGGCCACTGGCTGTGCCTGTATTTTCAGTTTAATTACTCACACTTGTGGTCTGATTAAAGATTTTGCCTTTCCTTCCAGGTGCTGATGTAACTCTGTAAAATGCTTCAGTATGTGCATTTTAGTTTAACTCCTATGGATGTGGATGGGAAATTAAATACAGTACAGCCTTGGTTATTTAATGCTATCTGATTTTTGGCCAGAAACATGAGTGTTCTGTACTTATGATTCCTATTAACTGAAGGTTGTTTCTTTATCTGCCAAATATCTCAATGTCTAAATAGTCAATAGCAGGTTTCATTGGAGAGAAGTATCCATCTAACTGCCTGTCTATTCTTTGAGAGTTATTTTCTGGCGCTATTTGCTTCGCACAGTTGTGTTTAACTCAAGCTCCATGAGGTTGTGTCAACTCGATAACATCAAGAGGCAAAAACATAACTTCCATAGCATGATATTGCCGTGACTTGAATGAAATAAACCTGAACATAAGGTTTAGTTCTTGCTTCCTAATGTTAGCATTAGCTGGCAGAGTAACATTAGGAAGCTGTGAGAATAAACTTCTCTGTAAAATCCATTTTAAACTGAACTTGCCTTGCCCTCTCGAAATAAAAGAGGAACAACTTCAACCTATACTGCGTCATTATTATCATCAGGTTATTACACCATTAATGCCACCATATTACCATTTTTATTGTTTTTGGTAATTACATGGTAATACAAATTAAGGTAGCACCAAAACTGAAATATTATAGCAAATATTTTCAGTAACATTGAACACAGCTGCAAACAAGATGCAGAGAAGTAGAAACTCTTAGATAAACTGAGCATTCATTACAGAGTGAATCAATTGAAATTCTTTATGCAAAGACAGAAATGATGACAAAACACAGCACCAGCCATTCATAGATTAAGCATTAAGCAGTGCCAAAGAGCACCAGAAATATGTATGCACATGGTGATAATGGCATTCTTCTGCCGGTTTGGAACCTGAATGAATGCACAGTGTAACACAAGTGTTGATCTTTGCAGTACGCCTTTCCCGGCATTTCCTCCTGATTACCAGACCTGCCATATGGTTTTCCCGATTTCTGGCCTATCTGCCAAAATATCCTATTTGGCTAGCGTGCTGCATGCATTGTGAAATACATTTAAAAATCCCTCTGCACCACACTCTTGGCAAAGTAGATTGTTTCCCTTCATATTGTAATATCAATATAAATTCAATTTATTCTTAAGCGCTAAATGGCTATTTGCCCAGTTAACGCTCATTCATTTATTACAGCAAGTTGCACACACACACACACACATGCGCACACACACGCGCACACACACACACACACACACACACACACACACACAAAGACCACACATAGTCGTCATTTTGCCTCAATTTCAACCACAGACATGAGCTACACAGTCATCTCTGGGTCTCAGAGGCTGCTGCTGTGACAGGCAGTGGATATTTTGCTCCCCAAACACTCACCACATATCAGGCAGGGTCATGGCCTGCTGGAGACCTATGTCTCTCACTGTTCCAGCCAGTGCCAATGGAGGGCAACATGGTCCATGACATGTTCCTGTGGGAGGTGTTACCATGACATAAGGAAGAAGTCTCCACAGCCCACATGTCCAAGCAGTAGTCACCCTTTCTAAGAAGCCACTCACCACTGCTGCTTGGTCCGACAGATAAAACATGTTCACGGTGCAGTAACAACTCAGCCACTTAGACTATCTGCAAGAGAACAGAAAACATAAGGAAGGAGGGGTTGAGGTAGGGTTTGCAGGGCAAGTGCTGCAACCTCAGAGCACTCACGGGATATTAGGCGGGGTTTCCATCCCTGCTTTTCCACTGAAGCTTGTCGGCCTCGCCCCTGCGATCACGCTTCTCTTTTCTGGAACGTGTGCGTCGAGCCAGGAGCTCGCTGAGCTGTCGGAGTGTCTTAGCTGGAGTTTCAGTGGAAGTGAAGTCCGTTCCCCTTCAGTCGTTTGGCCCGGAGCTCGGAATTATAGAGTCTGTATCCGTAGCCCTTCTGTGGTGCATCAATAGCATATATACCCGCCAGGCGCTTGTGTTGTGTGTTTTCATTATGTTTGTCTGTCGTGTTGCCGGGGGTCAGTGTTAAGTGTTGGTACCTGAAAGGATCCGCTTTGTTTGGATTTCACCTTTTTAGTGCACAAACATCAACAGTCAGCCAATAGCAATGGCATATTTCTTGTAAAAAGTAATGCATTACATATATAAAATTCAATTCAAAACTTTATTATGGACACAGTTGAATGTTTAAAACTGCTGTTTCTTTAAGAAAGAGGCAGGTGCTGTAATGGATGGCAAGCTTTATTTCCAGAGAGTACAGCGGTGTAATATGTTGACACATATCATGTGATAATAGAAATATGTATATGATTTAATATTATGCTCTGTCATTTGCATTACATCATTGTGATGCATGTCACACTCTTTACAGCAATTTGGGTGCTTTGTGTTCTTCCACATGGCATCGATGTAAGGCAGGAAATTTGCATGAAGGCAACACAAATAAACATGGAGGAGAATGACACAGTGGGATGATTCCAAACAGGAATTGTTTGTGTGGAAATTTCAAATAAAAGAAGAAAATAATCAAATGTGATTCTATACTGTATGGTTATTTAAAACCAGTTCTTCTTTCAATCTTCATGATGTATATAGTTACTGTGATATAAAATGGCATATATCACAATGATAGAACATTTTGGCTATATCTCACATCTTCACTATAGAATCATAAAAGTTTTTGAAATATTGAGCTACATTTTTGACTACGTTTTAGCTATGAAAAAGAATGTATGTTGTAGCCAATTTTCTTCCCACTCGGCTTGACATAATCTTTCTGATTAAGGAGAATAATGGTGAGAAAACAGAAGTATGTAGGATTATTATGTAAGACACATGGTGGTCCAGAATAATTTTCAGCTGCAGTACTGATAGGGGTTTGATGAGAGCTGAACTTCAGATTTGAATTTCTGTTCTATGTCGTCAGTGTCAGTGAGGACATGACGTCCACCAATTTGCAATAAGGTCTTTAACACTGCACATGATTAGCTTTTTAATGATATAGAAAAGCTGGATTTTCTAATAAAAATATTCAAAATGTCTGCCTTTCACGCCACAAGGGATATGTCTAATTGCAGCATTAAATCTTTTTGAAAATGTAATACATTTTATCGTTTTAGTTAAAAGAAACATTACCTCTATTTCTGCTTCTCTTCAGTCAATCCATCATACTGAATGCGCACCTTCTCTGTCTGTGGTACCGCACTATTCGGCATATTGGAGAACCACTTCATTTTAAGATGGCTGCCAAAAATGGCGCAGTAGTCTCTTTGTTTACTCGTGAGATGCTCTGCTATGTTCCAGTCTAATAGATTGGACACAGCCGCCCCATGGTTCGGCTCCAGCATTCAGCACCATTATGATGGAAGCCCAGAACAAATCCACTTCACATTTAAGCGCGTTGTCATGGAAAGGAGATACCTCTGTACAGTAAGTGAATACTGCTCGAAAGATAATGAATTGTACGCTTTGCACAGTCCTTAGCGCTCCTGGTCAGTTTTGGACCACACTGGGCTAGAGCCTTTGGACTGAAAGGAGGAGGAAAGAGGTTTTTTTTTTTTTCCTCTCCATTTTAGAAAGCTGAAAATGATCTGTCAAAGGCAATGATACAAGGCTGTGTGATGGATGGGTTTGTCTTACTCTGCTTCTCAATCTTTCACTCCTTTCTTTGCTGCCATTCTCTCTGTTTCTTTTCTCAGAGAAAAGCCATTATTTCCATCACTCCCCACATTTCAGCCAAATTCGCTCTATCTGTCCATGCTTGGCCAAAGGGAAGAAAAAGCCATTCTGTTGGAGTTGAATTTCATTTCCTTCCCGCACATACTGTGTTTTTTTTTTTTTTGTGATTTGTTCATGGAGCGGTATTACAATGTGATATTATTTTACGGTGCACACAATATAGCAAGGCATAGCGGTGACTGCTGTTATTGAAATTTTGATTATGATTAGATTTGTGTATATGTATCTGCCTGGAGATGGCTGCCTGATGGTGGAGGTGTATTTTTCGAGACGTTTTTTAAATTAAACCGTAATTGCAGCTTCCCCATTGGACCTCCAGAACTCCAGGAAACATTCCTAGTTTATACCTTTGGAATAGATTAAGCAATAAACATATCAGGAAAACAATCACGCATTAACAGGCCTGCCTGATTACCATACTAGCTTAGAGATATTGCACAAGAGCAAGCCTCTTCTTTTGCTTTCGGCCTGTTATTTTCCTCTTGTGTAAAGAGCTTTGCCACCAAAGGAACACTGAACCTTAAAAGGTAGAACATAATCAAATGGTGTAGCCCTGGTCGGCAGCCTGCACATCGCTATCTCATTGTGTCTGGCAGTTGTGCTAATGACATTTCACGAGATTAGCTTTTCACTTTGGTATTGTTACTGACCTGGTGTGTATGTGTGTGTGTGTGTGTCTCCATTTAAGGCCAGATCTTCCCTTAAAACCTCCACTCTCTTTTCTTTCTCCCTGCCTTTCTCGAAACATTCTCTGCCCTCACCACACCTTTTTTGTCCACCCAAACCTGTTATTAAATCTCATAGCAGTTAGTTGATTTGATCAGTGTGTGCTCTACCGTTGTTTACCCCAGTGGGACCTGGGTGTTATAGACATGCCTTTTCTCTTCGAGTCGAGCAATAAAGTAATTTCTCCTGGGAAAGTAAAGCTATCTCTTAAGTGGATGGGAGCACTATATGTTCAGGCTTAGGTATCGTGGCCTATACCACAAGTACAATAAGCACAAAGAGTTAGAGCTCATGCACAGTGTTCATGTTGGTATTTTTCTCTGGAAGCTGGTGTCCTACCATGTGTTATAGTAGGATTGAACTGGTGCAATAACTCACACAGACGAGGGTTGGCTCGAACAAAATGCAAAGGCAAACACAAAGCCATGAGCAAACTCTTCCTGTTTATTTGGATCTCGATGTTGTGGTTGACTCAAAGCAATCAGAGCCCAGAGTCCTGGATCACCACAGGGCCCCTCCTATATGTACACACAGCAGATGGTAGCCAGTGGCTAGAGGTTGTGGCAGGCGCAATAATTCTGTCTGCTATTGAGAGACGGCAGAGCGCACATAGTGACAGATGTCAGAATTTGACATGTCCAAGAAAGTAGCTGACACGCCAAGCACAATCACAAGCATCTCCACTGCCCGGGAAGAGGCGGACAAGTATATATTTAGGCCTGACGCATGTTGATTTGATCTTCCTCTCTTCAATACACTGATTGTGACATGTCTGCAGCATTTGCATTTGAATGTTTGAGAAGGGAGAAACGTTGGTCTAGTTTTGCTTTACGTGCATCATGTGCGCTGATGTGTGTCTGTGTCTGCACCGTGCGGTTGTGCAGGACGAGCAGGCGGATAGTCGGGAGAGGCCAGTTATCAGCCACGCCCGATATTCACTTTTTAAATTTTTTTTTTTACAATTATCAGTATACAAATGTGATATGATAACAAAAATAGATTTTAAAATGTGCTACTTTGGCTTTAACGCAGCCGACCCTCTCCACCGTCTCCACTCCATGATCTGTGTGTCCCGCCCACAGCACCACCTGATTGGTTACACATCGGGAGTAATAGCCTATCAGCACTGAAATGAGAAAAAAAACATCAGTAGTCTTCTTGTTATTTATAATCCCACCAGTTCAATGTAAAAACTTACAATACATAGTGTTGAAATGTTATTGAATTATACGTTTTGTTTGAGTTATGTTTGTTGTTTGAGTTATTCTAAAATTTAACACTACGATCTATATTTTTGTGTGTGGTTATTTACCCTGAAATCGGCAGATCCATAATGGATTTGTCCTTCAAATTCTGAAAAAAAAAAGACTTAGCAGGGTAACGTGGATGAACATGGATGGGCAACTGTACTTTAATTTTTATTTACTCTTTTAATTTGTAATAAATACAGACGTATTTTTTCTGGTTAAATTCAGGGCAATAACACCTGTACATGTTTTTATTGCTATATTATAAGTTTTGTGAATATTGTTTCCCCTTATTTGAATTGATAGACAATGGCCTTATGTTCTGCACTATACCTGTAACTATTAGTCTCTAAATTAATTAGGCGATTAACAAAAAAGCAAGCAATTAGCTCTCTGTAAGCGATTAACCATTCAAGTAATTTTTCATGAAAAAATGCCAGACATTAGTTCTGCTTTTCTGAAATAAACCCTTTATGTCAACTTGTGTCAGTCATTATAGCCATTTACTGACATGTAATAGAGAACAAAGCAATTTATAAACAGTATTTGACAGGTTAATGAATATGAAATGTAGTGACTTGTTGCAGCTATACCTGCAAATATCTGTTGAACTATATATTTATTATTTATAACGTTCTACAGCTGGTTAAGAAGAACATCTTTTTATGCAGTTATGTCTGTACAGTCATGTGTCAAAAGTATGCATGTGTACTCAAGCATATTATTACACCTTTGTGTGTGTGTGTGGGTGAGGAAGATTTAGTGCCACATTCCATAAATACAGTATGTGGTCCATATGTAACAACCATGTGTACGCAGACTTCAAAAAAAAAAAAAAAAAAAAAAACGTCTCTAGCCAGCTTGACAACAAACACAGAATGGCTTGGCACGACTCAAAATTATTTATCTGGCTTCCCTCCTTCTCTCCAGCATGGTTTTTGTCGAGTCAGAGGAAACCATCTGCTGCCCGGTGATAATGGGTGGCCAGGGAGGAGGGGACTAGAAATGGGGAGAGCAAATAAAATTGAGAGAAAATGGCAGGCGCTGTCCCAGAACCTACAGTACCTTCCTGCCTGCCTGCAGCAGTCTGCCATCTTAATAAACATCCCGTCTGATATCTCTTGGCTTCTATGTATGTGTGTGTGTGCACATGTATTTTCACCTGCAGTGTGTACATACACGCTTGTGTTTCCAGTGTGTATGTGTTTGTGTGTGTGTATTTCCTATCTAACCTTGATCATTTTCAAGTCAGGATTGTTCCCGAGCCTGGCTGATATGCTGTCAATGTGATGGCGCTGACTAAGAACCTTTTTTTTTTTTTTTTTTTTTTTCATTTTTTCCCAGTTCAATAAAACTGTGACAGATGGATTGCTTTTCAGCAGAGATTTTTCCTGTTTTTTTTTCTGTTTTTGGGTAAATGGGTGGGAGTATTAATGAGACAATATTATGAGGCAGGTGCAAGGCTAAAGAAAAGTAAGCGAGTCAGTGCTGTGAGTTAATGATGAGTTACTGTATGGAGGGGAAGGTAAAGCATGGCTGGAGAGGAGTACAGTAAAGCGAATGGAGCAGTAGAGGAAAAACGCTCATTAAAACAAATAGTGGGCTATAGAAAGCAACTCCTCACCTCAGAAATGGTCAAGATTTTAGCTCCCAGAGTCTCCAGGGCTCTAAGATGGAATTGAGCGCTTAGGGCATTCTCTGAGTAAACCATTTCAGTTTTCTCTTGTCTGAAGTCGACAGGTTGAGGTGGACAAAAAGACCTGACAGCCTGTCTCCCCCTAAACCCAGCTTCATTCTCTCATTCCATCACTCTGTTTTCTACTTTGCCTTGAGATGTTTGCCTTCGCTGTTTTTTTTTCTTTTGCCCTCAGCACTTACAAACTGTCAGATAACTTTCAGTATGGATTTATCTAGTAAGTGACACTCATTGAACTTGTCTGTTATTGTGAAGCTGTACCTGTACATTACGTGGCAGATGTTGTGCGGCGTCAGTGCCGTGTCACATCTAAAAGCTGTGGTAAACCCAACTTAAAGCATCGAAGCGAACTCTCCCGAAATTAGATTTATCTGATATGTAAAACCGCACATTAATTCACTGTGATCCAACCTGTCGAGGTTGCATTTTTGGTTTTGGTGCAATGAAATAGGCTTTGTCGACACAGCTGTTGGAATGCATGATGGCATGCTTGATGAAGTGGACACCGGGTCAGGGGGGATAATGGAATTGAGGGATGGAAGGAGGAATGGAGGGATCAGCCAAGAGGACACATGAGAGGCCCAGTGACCAGGTCTTTTCTATTAACTTGGGATGCTGGCTGGGGTTAGCAGGGGGAATCGGGCTTGGCTCTGCCCTCTCCCTGCCTGATTGTTAGACCAAGCGTCCAAACTGCAGATAGGGAGAGGCGAATATTGCTCTGGGGTCCAGTGGTGATTGACCCTGTGTTTTCATCAGCCTGGGCTTGCCTGATAACATTTCTTACTCCCCTACTAGGGCAAAATATTAGACATGTGGGTGCAAAGAAAGGCTTAGGGAACTCTTAGTTTGGTTTGGTGAAAGTTGCATTGGATTTAACCCCCACATCCATTGTCACCTGGCTTTTCATTTTCTTTCGCAAAATTACATTCTGCTTTTGTCATCTCTGCAAAAAAAGTTTCTTTCTATTTACTCCGTTTGTCATATTTATGTTCAGAATTCTGTTTTGTGTCCACGTCACTGAAAACAATGTTTAATTCATTGCAAAATTACGATATATAAAATCTCAGGGGAAAGGATCCAATTTTGAAGATAGCCAACACTAGAAAGCTAATTGTTATTAGTATATAAAGAGAGAAATACTGGTCTTTCTTCAAAGACTCTTGAGGCTGAAAACTGATTCCCCCTTTTGTTCCCATTATATATAGGCTATAATCAGCACTCATTCACTGTTAATTATAGCCTTATTTCAAGACCTTAAAGTGCAGTTCACATGGCTGTGATTTGTTTCATTTTTCATTTACACTAGAAAATAGGTTTAAATATTGTATTTAATTCATAGTTGGAATCTAAAGATCAAAGCACCTGCAGTAGTTCTTCTCGCCTATTTTTGTGTTTTTGTTCCGTCTGAAAATATACTCTAATGATTGCTTTTGCCTGTGTGCTGCAGGTTTCTGGCCTGTCTCCTGGAGACAGTCAGACTCCAGGACTGCTGCTGGCCCCGGGTGTGAGGTGGGGACAGACGCCCATCAACCAGCTCACACCCTGGGATACAGATGAGCCCCCCGCCAAGCAACATCGAGACAGCGAGCCCACAGGTAATGAAGCCGTAGACCCGCGCAGACATTTACAAACATCCATACCAGAATGTGTGTATGTTCTGTCACTAATGTAAGTTTTCAGTTTTGTTACATCACCAGCAAGCCTGCATGCACCAAATAAATGCATGTTCACGGACCATACAGATGCACACACACTTATGTGCTACACCCCAGACAGCTCAGGGCGGCTACACTATCATCCAATGCTAATGAAGCATCTTGGCTGCCTTGCCCCACATAAAATGCGTGCTTGCCTCTGCAACATGCATACTTTACATACACAATTATGCATAATGTACATCCACAAACACCAACTTCACACGAAGCAGCTTAATTATGCACATCATTTTCGAAATGTCAGTAGGATATCAGGAAATTTAATGAATATAAATCCATAGTGCACCCCAACAAACCTTTCACAACATCACACTGCTCTCATTTTATTGTCCTTGTTCATGTTATTGTGTCACAAACTGAAGCCGACTCAGTTTAAACTCTAAGTCCTCCAAATGCTCTCCACTAGGTCTAATTTAGATGTCGACCTTATTCTATTCATGTCATTTTCCAAACGTGTACAAAGCAATAAGCGGCAGAGCGCAAACCCGACATTAACGAGTTAAGGCGACGCTGAAGTTTTTACTCTTATTGTAATGAACTCACCCAGAATGGCTCTGCCCTAGAGCAGTTAATTTCCTTCCATTGCTCTGCTGGCCTCTGCCTCCTGCTCATCGCAAATGTGGCTCATTTAAGAATAATGCTGGCACGGAGCTTGTTCCACTGGAAATTCCAAATCCAGATTGTAGACAGCTGCCACTCTATGGGAGCACAGCGTTTTGCTCAAAATGTGATTAGCTGGCACCGATTATTCAGTTTCAGCCCCTGCTACTGCCTGTACCTAATTATAATTCAAATATCTTCCATATAGATTGACGATGAATTAATAATTAAAACACATGAGTTGCCCTAGAGAAACCTTTCAAAGTGCTCTTAGGATGGAAGTATACAGTTGTGATCGGAGAGTATGGAGTCCCATGTTCGCCTCCTCCAGTGGTGAGTCCTCCTGCTGTGCGGCCACAGCGTCCCACTGTGCATTGAGGGACTGGCTGAATCGGCCTTGAAGCAGCGAAGTACTTACTATTGTGTTTAAGTGAACGAGGCTCCACTCCCTGCCCCTGCCACAGGCCACCCAAGCTTCCACACCCACACCAGCTCCCACACTACAGCTTGGAGTGAAGCGTGAGGAGAGTGAGATGTCACCGACCCAGCACGCTGTCACATATGACACTCAAATCCAAGCATAGTGTTGCATATTGATTCGCGTGTGTGCGCTATTCCAAACTGTGACTGGCGTTTGCAAAGAAGCCAGCTTCTCTCCACACTTCACTGAACTGTGTTGCCAGAAAGTTCTCTGCCAACTGTGCCAGAATTAATCAACGGTTTCTTTCAACAGAAACTTCACTGTTGTGTCTGTTAAGGAAAGTTTGTCTTTGAGAAAGAAGTTTTGCTTGAGGTTTTGTTTTATTTTTGTACAAGAATAATCTTCAAAAATAGTTCGATGATGTACTTCAGGAAATTGTGGAATAAACAAAAAATCAATTGAGGTTTTAAAAGAGGACGTGCCGAAACATCTTAATTTTAAAATTCAAGACAGCATATTTACTCTATAGGTAAATGTTGGGTCATGATAATGAAATTCCTTGCTAATAATGATATATTTATGTGTTTTCTTTTTTTTTACTTTTTAGATTTAAGAAATGGTAGAAGACACAGGCATAGAACTGAAGGATTGCTTTCGTACATTCAAGTTGTAATCAATACTGTAATTGCAGCAAAATCATGAAGCTTTAAAATATGTGGAATGATTATTCCAAACCATTTGATTCTTTTATCAAGCTAAGCTACAAAAGAGGGCAAATGGAATATAGCATTTGTGCCATTAGTTCAATGACATGTGAATTATGAACTGAACTGTCCTCTAGAGTCTTTTATTCCCACCCTCTTTTCATTTTTTTCTCGCCGTCTATCTTTATCTCCCTTTGCCTCTCCATCTCTGCCCAGACTATTATATCAGAAGGTCTAGTATCATGAATAATGTGGCCTTCTTTTTTCTTTAGCTTTTTGCATGCTGTGATTTAGCCTTTGGCCCTCTGGCAGACTGGTTAGCTATTTTTGGAGTTTGGACCATAGCTGGAGGAGCTATAGATGGGGGTGTAGGAGTACATGAGGGAAAGAGGAAGCAGAATTCAGGTCCAATATGGTTGCATTTTCCCAGCACACCCTCAGCATCTAATGCCTCAGGCTAGAGAAATGATTGGCTGAGAGTATTTGTGTAAACACAGACTCCTACACAGATAATAGCGCCGACTGTTGCATATATGCTCTCACATTCAGAATAACATTTGTTCATCTTGTAGCAAAATAAATCTCATAATCTCATTATGATGTTGATCTTGGGCATGGATCTGTACATCATTTCAAATATTTTGTGTTTGATATTATGTCTCAAGTCAAAAACAAACTTGGACCAGAGCTGAGCAGCACACCACTCACAGTTGTAGTATGGAAAGGAACAGACTTAAGCTGAAGTCTGTCTTCTCATGCTGTTTTCTGTCTCTATTTGATCGTCTACTACCAGACATAAAATCAGCACTCTGCCCCTGGATCTTTGCTTTGTTTACAGCTTACCTAAATACCACAAAGGAAGCTGCACAGTAGGGCTGTGCAATATGAACAAAATGCAATATCCTGATATAGGATGTCCCATATCAAGATAACAATAAATATCACAATGCAAATTCAGTGCATACATAGTTTGTATAAAATTACCACATCGAATGTCCTAATTACGTTTTGAATTATACACTAAACATACAGCAGCAAAATAAGGGTCATATCATAAATATATCACATTTAACAAGTAAACAAAACACTTCAAGTTTGAATTACATTTGCATTACTTTTCATACCCAAACCATGACAGAAGTAGCCCCTCTTTTAGGTACAAGCGCCCTGTTTTGTCTTGACTGGTCCGAGTCCCTCTGTTCTGTGTCACATTTATTCTCCTCAATGTTTATTTGTGTTGTCTTCATGCAAATTTCCTGCCTGCATCCACACAGCGTAGAGGTGTCATCAAAACGACAAAATATACTGCCGTATAAAATGTGCTGCAGTGATTTGCAACACAGTGAAATAAATGATAATATGAAACAATAAACATAATTCTATTCTCACACAACATATTTATAGTCATATGGCGCAGCCCGAGTCTAGGACATTGTTTTTTTTTTCTGGGGATCCAAAAATTAGGAACTATTGCAACCCAGTTCTCAATGAATAAATAAATGAGTATTTCTACTGCCATATCCACTTCACCTTTTAGTATTGAAAGTTGAACGCTTTTTGAAAACTATATCTCCTGCAACCCACCTGTGGGTTCCAACGCAGTCTTTTGGAATGAAAACAGTCTGCAGTACAGAATTGCAGTTGTCCTGACTTTGACACGATGTCATGGTCTCTTGGCTTTATATACAAATTGATTATCCATCATCTTTTCTCTTTCTTTGTGTTTTTTTTTTTTTTTTTTTGCAGGTCCAACATGGGCTGCACCAGTAGCAGCGGTGAGTCAGCCCAGCCTCCTGCCCCACACCTACACCCTCCCCCAGCCGCCCTCCTTCAACCACAGTGTGACTGCGCAGTCCCCCATCATAGGAGTGACCCCATCCATACAAACACCAGTGCCGCCACAGCACCCCCTCATGACCGCCCACTTCCAGCTGACGCCACAGTCGACCCAGCAGCCGCCGTCCATGGTGCTGAGCATGCCCAGCCAACCTCCGTACCCCTCTGCTCAGCCGACGGTCACGCCATCCGCCCTCACTGCCCAAGCCAACCAGGTGGTTCATCCAAACCCTCACAGCGTGATGGGAAACGGCCACTTAACCTCTCACCCCGGCCACGCCCTCATCCAGCCCCCTGCTCTCCCTCTGACCAATGGACAGGCAGCGGCGGCCCAGGCCCAGCTCACAGCTGCGGACAATCAGGATGGACCCAACGGGCTCCAAATGCTTCGGACAGTCGGAATGGGGAAGTACGAGTTCAGTGACCCGGGACATCCTAAAGGTAAGAAGAGACAGCCGATACTCTCTGCTCACTTTTTTAATAGTTTTTAGAATCATCTTCAGATAAGGAACCTGTCACCAATAAGTTTGAAAGGCTAAATCAAAGCCTCTCTGTTCAGCTGGCAAACCAAAACTCACAAGTGTATCCGAGCTGGGGTGTTGGGGAGGTGTTGGGTATTAAATCACTGTTCTCTAAGCTCTCTTTTGTGACCACCCCTTACGCGGAGTGAGCCGGAATGAAACACACAGGCCCCTGCCCTCTGTCTGTATACCAGAGCGGTTTCGGATGCCAACAGTCATAAACAAGGCCACAAACACTCAAGCAAGGGGTTGTTAAAATACAACTTGCAACCCGAGCCAATTCACTTGAAAGCTGCTCCAAGGTCACAGGGAACAGAGGTGCGCCTGAAACAGCAGTGAGATGGCGGCTTCGAAAACCCTGTAATACTGCTTATTGTGGATTTACAGGAAATAAGAACATGTTGTCCTGATCTCAGACTGCTATACAACAGCATGATCTGTATGTTGGTGCTCTGAAATCAGTTCGTCAGCTTGTCAGGTTTATCGTTTGACCACTTGCAATACTCACAATACCCTGGTAAACATGAGACAGGAAAAAGCTTTTCAGTCCTTGCCCTTGCGTCTGTCTCAAATCTTTCGAAACTGTGTTGACTAGTGCTGTGTTTGTGAAGGTGCTTCTTAGCACCGACTGATGCCGGAGTCTGCGAGCCATAAATTGGTGTTTGGTTTAACCTTGGAGTTTATGACGCAGGGCGCTAGAAACAGATGTTTGCAATTCCCCGACCAATTTTCACATTTAATGAAGCTTTTAATTTAGGTTCAGATTGTTTTCTTTTTCCTGACTCATTTTGATCAATAAAATGTGTGCAAATGAACTTGTAGATTGCAAAAAGCAATTATTTTGGGGGCTGCCTGCAATACATTGAAATGAGACTGCAGGTAGAATTGGAAATAGATAATTAGACAGGCTCGTCGGCTTGGTCCGGCCTCTATCAAATTAGAGCTTTTTAGCTTCTGCCATGTTGAATAGACTGTCTCAATTCATTAATCATGTTCATGTCAAAATTTATTGACTGTCTTCTAACAGGCCAAGAAAGATGGAGTTTAATTGGAATCACAGTATTTACAAAGCTCTATTTTACACAGAAACAACACAGTGGGGTTGTTAAAATTCAGAAGCGGAAATGCTGCCTCTGTTATTCATGTTATAATAATTGCAGTTTATTTACTCAGTGGTTATTGTTACAGTTTGTCAGCTGCTATAGTTTAAAGGCTGCAGGGAAAACATACTTGTGTCAATTTCTAGGACATCATGGGGCTTTGAAATCTTGTAAAGGTCTCCAAGAAGGTTAAAGCAGAAATAGAGGTACTTGAATCTCATGTCTCCTCAACCATATTAGCTGTTTTTCATCCCTGCTTGACTTTAAAGAGACATTAGTAAGCACGACATTGGGTAATGTCACAAGGACTTTGGAAATAGGTAAAACGCCGAGCACCGCTAAATTAGCAGCTCTGATGTCTCTTGAGCGGCACGACAGACCTCACCGCTGACAAGAGCACTTAGCTTCGCGGCTGTAATCCCAACAATGCCACCACAAATGCCCTCAGACTCGTCCCTCTGCCGTCCTTCACCCAGCGCTTTTCTGTCTTTTGTATATATATATATATATATATATATGTATGTATGTATGTCACTTCCTGTCTTCTCTCACTTTCCCTCCCCCCCTTTCCCTCTGCTCTCACAAATCCCAAGCTCCCACAAGTCTTATGTGCTCTGTTTTAAATCAATTAACACTGCTTACCAATGTGACAATGGCACCTAATGTCCTACCGTAGAGACATGGTAGTAAAATATGGAAGGTAATCGTATGCTGCCTGCATTCTGCTCACTTTATTTTGATCTGACTTTAGGCGCTCTTCTTTTTCTGCTTAAAACCCAACAACATAGAAGTATTCTTTTGTGATGAAAGTGTATTTCAAGTCCCCAATTTCTAAGGTGGGGATAAGAAAGCTGGCAAATATGACACCAGAACGGAGATTGAGGGTTAGAGGTATTTGGCACAAAATCGAGGAAGTCACTGCATCCAGAAAGATGGAGACAGATGCCTTGTTTGTCTAGTTTCTTTTTTTTCTGGCTTCTCACAAACACACTGGTTTTATTTTACTCTCAAGCAAGTCAAGTTGGAGAAATGCAATAAAATAACTCTTCACATAGAGCTTTCACACACATAATGTGCACCACAGATGAGTTATCATGATAGAGGTCCTGCAAATGAGGTAGCCCAATGCAGTCATTTTCAGAATTGGATAGGGCTGGGTTTAAAAAAATCAATTTTCTGATTCAAATTGATCTTCGTTTGAGCTACCTGATATCAATTGGTACAAACCAGAGATTGATTCTTTTAAATGTCTTTCCTGTGGATGAGTAAAATTTGCGCTTTAATCTTGTTAGTTACCACTGCATTAAATAAAGCACTTACTGACCCTTTTTTGGTCATGTTAAATGAAAAGTACATTGATCTGACTGCTTTGGGGGCAGCTCTTAATGTAAGCATTCATATTTTTAATAATGCGCCCGGTTAGAGGGTACAGTTCATGCCATTATTTCTCTGAGAATCACATTCAAATCCAAGTAAAACTGGTATTGTGACTGAAATATCCCTAACCGATTCAATTCTGAATCGAATTGAACTGGAAATTGAATCAGATTTGGACCTTGTGGAGTGGAATTGAATCAAATCGGGGAATCAGTGGTGATATCCAGCCCTATAATTTGATGATTTGTCCATATTTAAATGTTGACAGACTAAACAACCAAATCCTGGTCATGCATTGCACATTTTGTCCACTGAACAAAGCGATTAAATGCTAAAGCCGTTACAGAAGTGATTGTGTTAGTGCATAAAAAGGTTTGAGCCTCAAGACACAATGCTAGTAAGCACTGATGAGCAGAGGAGGTTTTGTGGCTTTTGATGGCAAAGGCCTGGATTTTGGAGGAGCTGACAGGGCTCTTCCTCCTTAATCCAGCTGCACAACAGGCCGTTGCGTATGTGTAGAAATGTGTGTGGGGGTTTCACGGGTGCACAACTTCTTGGGTGTGACTGCATGGATGTTTTGTCAGATGTCAGCTTCACAGCCTTAAAGCCAAACACCACAGTGACAGAAATCACACTCTGTGTTTGATTTGGCTTTGCCTTCAAAGGGAGCAATTTGTCTTCGCTCTGCATCAGTGGGCACATCAACAACTGTGCTCCTCTCTGTACGTGTATATAGATATGTGTGTGTGTGTGTGTGTGTGTCTGAATGGGCGTCTGTCTAGGTATTTTTCTGTATTTCTGTTTACAGTATAGTAGGTTATATGTGCCTGCGAATGCCTGTCCTTATGCCGTATGTTTGTCTGCCTGAGAGTGCGCAAAGATTCAGAGCAGGTTCAAGCAGCTTTAACCTCGCCTCCTGCTGAGATGCCAGTCACCAGGCTGTGATCTACCTACCTAGTTTTTACATCCACAGCAGGGCACATCATAATGCCTTCCTGTCATAGAGTACAAATCAAACTCCACACCTTCTTGCCAATTGATAATTGCCTTCAAACCACCCACTCCTTGCTCATTTTTAGTGTCTTCCTTTTGTTTTTCTCTCCTGTGGATTTTTATCACAATAAAAACAGAATCTGTAGGATTCTGCAATAATCAGTCCACAGATGTAGCTCCAGCCACAGTAAACACAGACTGTACATTTTTTTTTGTAATGTGGGAGTATGTTGTTAGAATGGGCACTAAAAAACAGAACTGGACACAGGAGGAATCGAGACTAGAAGAGAGAGGAAAAAAAAAAAAACATGAGAGAGAGGGAGATGCTGAGAGCAGAGTCGGTGTGTGTCTATTGACCAAGTCATTAAAATCGATGGCTGTCCTGATGAATATCAGCCAGGGGAAGCTAGTGCCGAGCTCAGCAGGGACGGACTCGCTCGCTGCAAACGTGATTGAGCACCATTTAAAGGCAGCCCACGACTGAAAAACACATTAATATCAAGAGGAAGTCATTATTTTCATATGTTTAAGCCCGTTTTAAAGGTTACAACTGTTACCCAAGTTAGCCACTCAAATGATCTTTGTGATCTTTTTTAAATCTTAGCACGAACTGAGAAATGAGGTGACTGTTAGCAGCTCCTGTGTGTTGTGACCATGCAGCACACAGTGACACTGAAGGCAGTGTCTATAAATGAGGAGCCAGTGAAGTAGAGTCGCCGCATGTGTCGGAAGCTTCAGTTCAGATTGAAGTTTGGGGTCATAGAGGGATCTGTCGGGCCACCTGCTGCCACACTGAGAATGTACTGCAGCTCCTTGCTTCTCCTCTCATGTCAAACATCATTTAAATGTTTATTTTCAGCTCACTAGCCTTTACCAGTATGTTGTCTCTCATGCACACACACACACACACACACACACACACACAGTTGAGTTGCGCATACTATGTACACAGACAATGACATAAATAAACTCACACAAGGAAGGAACATACGCACGCCATTGCAAGAGAATTGCACGCATATTCTATCATTGTCGCACACACCCAGCAACACCCAGCCTCCTCTCTGCCCGGGAAGTTCATCTTCCAGTCAGCTCACATCAGCCATCATCTGGGGACCAAGCAGCTCTGGAGCAGCTAGTGTATGCAATTAAGATGCCTCGCTGAGTTAAGATCAGTGTTTTAGTTCGCTACGGCGAGACTGGTGCAGCGCATCCGCCTCACCTTTTCTCTACTGTGGCCATTTCATCTTCCTTATCTGCCTTATTTAAACTTCACTCGCTGTAAGATCTTAACTACGTTTTCCTTTTTGTTTAGATTTTGATCGTATTTTGAACATGTTGGCAGCGCAACATCACCGTCCACTTTGGTTCTTGGCACATTATTGCCTATATTATCTCTAATCTAGGAAACTCTAGATCACCAATAAACAAGATAGCAACTGTTTGCAAGGGCAAGTGGAGTGCGCTTTTTTTTTTTTCTTTTTTTTTTTAAGGAAAATTGGTACCATTTTCTTGACATTCCACACACCATCAAGGTTGTGTTCCAGTTAAAAGTTTACAGTCTGGAATTTGTACAGAAAACACCTTGAAGATATTTTATAGATTTACAAAAGTAGCTACAGTTATCAAGGAGATGCACAGTACGTTAGTTATATATTATGAGCATTATTTGTGTTGCTTGAATATTGATTTAAATTCAACCACAGGAATTTACTGCTGGCGTGACAGGCTGTTCAAACCAGTTATTAAAAACACAGCCAGTTTGTGATAGCCACACTGAGACCATTAATCACAGCAAGCACATTAATTAAACCCTCCCCTTTCCTTTTCTCGCTCTTTCCCCATCTCGACTGTATCTCTCTCTTTTACTTGCTGGAGTGTACAGAATCTTGACTACATCCCTTTCGCAAATGCATCACCGAGACAAATATAATACTGGTGTAAGAGTTGTCAGGATTTTTTTTTTTTTTCATTTTCAATATGCTGCCTAGGATCAACATCTGTGGAATACGCAGTGTCAAATTAATTAAAGGCACTGCGGTGTTGTGTTTGGCGATTATCTTAAAGCTATCCACATCAGGATTAGCTAAAGCAGAACTAGGGTTATTATGACTCCAAAACAGGCTTAACTTGGAATAAGAAATGCACAGATTTTCAAGTTTTTTTTTCCTCCTCTTTTTTTTCTCGTAGCATTTCTTAATTCCCGGTAGATCTAGTGAAAACCCAAAATGAAATTTAGAAGACCTAGGAATCTTACAAATTATTAATAAGGATGAAATTTATTCCAATCACTGTGGACTCAGTATGTGCAGGTAATTATCTTAAATGAATACATGCAGTACCTCAGTGGTATGATTATGAGTAACCTTGGCATTGGAGACCATATGGGACCTACATATTAATGATATTGACTCAAACATCTCATTTCAGAGTGGCAGGAGTGGTCTTGAGACCGCTGTGACTTGGTGCAAATGTATCTCAGCAGCTACCTGACACTGTCTCTTTAACTTTGCTAAGGATGGCTTCCATTGAGATGTCTAACTGTTTCTAGTACAGCTCAGGCTCTCAGGAGAGAGCAAAACGAAAAAGGGGGGGGGGGGGGGTGAGGTTAGCAGCGGCAGTTTATCA
>JAPQRN010000017.1:14418444-14441847 GCA_037367275.1 Coranthus polyacanthus | reverse complement strand
CTCGGCTCCAAAATGAAGCCAATGTGGAAGTAACCCCACCTTCCTCGCATTCACCTCCTTCCCATATCCACTTAAAACCTTTTTTTTCCTTCGTTTGCCATCCTCTCTTTTTTTTCCCCATCCCTCTTTTATATTATCCTCCTTCACTGTACCTGCCACCTGTTCCATGCTTCTTTAACTTCTCTTTCCGCCTACCTGCTTTCTTTACTCCACTGATGCTGGGGCTGTTAGCCATTTCTTTAATAGCCTGGATTTTTTTTTTTCCGGCAGGTAATGCCTCAGTGGAACATTTGAAGGCCACATATGTAAAATAAAGGATTAAAGAGTAAAAAGTGCAGTCATGCCAGATAGTTCATTTAGCTCTGACAGCTGGTCTGAGTGTCGGATTATTTTTTCACCTGAAACACACAATCAAACTGACTCTTTTCTCTTATTACCTTCACAAGAGTCTGCATTTTCTTCCTGTGTCCAGAGCCTGTTCAGCTTAGGAGGTGCTTGTTTGGGAACTTATATTGTGTAGTATATTGTATATCAAATATAGATTTTTCTTCAGTAGAGACCTGCTGTGTTTTGATTTTACCATATACACAACAGGTTCAAAGTCTTTATTTTTTCCTGACAGAGCCATGAATGGACTGATAAGGGAATTTAGCTCTTTGGTGCTTATAGTTTAGTTATCATTTTTTAAATTAAAAATAAGGTGGAAATATATCAGTGCACTGAATTTTAGTTGAGCTCTGATTTTGTTTTCACTGCTTGCAGGTTTAGGAAAGTAGAGGTTGCAGGATAAGGTCAGTTTCTTTTAAGTACTTTTGTTAAAGAAATCCTGTCTTTCAGTCTGTGTAGAAATGTTCTTAAGATATAATATAATGAGAAAAAATAAAATATGGTGCAATTTACTCAGAAAGAGAGAGATTGTAGAGGATGCCAGTCATTGTGCGGTAGGGCCGTATCAGAAATGGTCTTTAAACATTTTTTTTTTTGTGTGTGTAAAAACAGAGGATTTAAAAAATTCTCAGGCAACCTATAATTTTATAAGTCCAGTGTGTAAGATTTAGGGGGTTTTATGAGGATCTAATTGCAGAAATTGGACATAATAATGGATTATTTAGTGTATAATCACCTGTAAATGGCAATCATTGTGTCTTTGTTACCTTAGAATGAGCCGTTTATAGAGGCAGCGGGTCGCCTTTAACATAGTCTGCCATTTTTCTACCTTAGAACAGACGGTGTTTTTTTTTCTGTTTTATGGTGGGTGGTAGCCAGTGTTCAGGTGCATTACCATCACCTACTCTGCTTGAATGTGGACCAGAGTTAATAATAATAATAACAGAGTTAATCCCCTTAATTAAAAAGCCCATAATGGACAAACAAACGGCGCTAAAATATCACATACAGAACCTTTAAAATGTTTTTATGTATGTATGTTTTTACTGAACAGTACTGTTTTTCTTTTTGATGAATCAAACCTTATAGTCTGTGTTGCTTTAATACTTCTGAAAATGTAGAGCCCCTTTTCTGGATTTTGATGAAGCGAGACACTGTTGCTTAGAGCTGTAATATTGTGTATTGAGTATTCAGCAGAAGTCTCGGGTTGGAAGAGTGCCATTTGCCTACATGAAAAGTCCACTGCCCTCAGTTATGTGGGAGCAAATTGATTTGTGTGTAAAGCAATGTGTGTAAGAGAATGGAGGTTAGACCTCAAATGGGCCCCAATCTCAAACACCTTGTGTCAGAGACTATCTAATATGATGAGATTAATTGCCAGGAGTCAAATGTCGAAGTGTTATTCCACACATCAGCCATGAAATGGATGTTAATGCATTATCAATGAGGCCATGTGTAAACACAGCAGATGTTACCAGGAAGCCAGTCAATAGCGGATGTTTCTCTCTAATGAGAAGGCATAATTGCAACAGGGAGCAAAGTCAGTATCCAAAACAGTAGCAGATGTGCATCAACATCTAAGCAAAAAATCCAGAAGAAGTTCAGCAGTGTTAACTTGCTAATGTTCACGGTGTGTACACTTATCTGAGTGGGTAGTCAAACTTTTTCCTTACCCAGAAACTTTTAAATGGGTTTGATAATGCATGGAGGGCATGTAATAAATACTAATGACAAGACCAGACATTAGCAGGAATGGCTGCTCTCCCCTAACTCATTATTCCAGAGTTAGCAACAGGCTTAACATGTGAAGAAGTATAATTCTTCTGTGACTTAGACAAACGATAATGGTCTGAATTGCAATCATGAGATCTTTGTAAGATAGTAGTGTACTCTCTAAGCTCAGTCGTCTCCCTTAAGAGTAAGATAAAACATGAAGCCATACAGGAACAGCATTATGCCGCTGCCCTATTACATTTACAGAATGTGTTTTGTAGCTAAAGGCTGCAGCTCTGACTTATGGTGTTGATTAAGTTCATTACTCTGCTACAGTATTCACTGTACCCATTATTCTTTCTTAAAATGTTAGTTACAAACATTGGGCTTCATTCAGCAGCCATTCATTAAAAGGAGAAATTTTTTTTTAAAACCCACCAGCGCACCTTAAAATGTTTTTGGTCACAGCAGGTGGCAAGCTGTCGTACGAACTGGGGAAGGTAAAGACAACAGCTTAGAAACTTTTTGTCTGTGTTTTTTTTTTTTTTTTTTTAGAAACATAGATCACCTCAGATAAATTCTAATACAGATTGTATTTTATAAGTTTTGGGCATCTTTTCATTGTTCTCTCTCTCTTCTTTGGAAAATTGCAACATGTATCTTTTGCCTCCGATTTGAGATTCGACTTTTTTTTTTTTTTACTTGTGTCGTGCGCCGCTCTCCAGATGCAGCTTTCACTGAACGAGTAATAGCCTCCATGTATCTTTTTTTTTTCCTCATTTTACGACGCTGATGCTTCTACATATGACTGGTCATTTTCACTTCCAGCAGCAGTACCTCCACTTCAGAACTACAGGAGTTTTTCTTATGCTTTTGGTCGGTGCTCCACATCATTACATTTTCATTTGGGCATTTTTGACTTGGCTCTCACTTTTTTTTTTTTTTTCTTTTTTTCAGTTTCTGTTGATGTTTTCACCACTTTTTTTTCTTCAAAAATTGCACATCATTATAAGAACACAAGAAGATGTCATGAATCCAATGTAGACTTTTCTTAGAAACAAATTTAATTTCAAAGATTGTTGGAAGATATGGGTGAATGAGGCCCATTGTTTTCTTACTGCATGTAACGCAGGTCACCAGAGATTTGAATAAAAAGTACGTTATTTGTGAGTTCAACTTTAAAGGTCTTACAACTTACAGTTGTGAAAGGACACATTATCTTAGATGAGCACTGGAGCATGCATGACAAAATCAGAATTTTTGAAGCAGTCCAGTCAACTGATAGATTGTTTTCAGTCTCTGGAGAAAACGAGAACGAGAGAGAGGCATGGAAAAGGGGATTGGTGAGAAGGAGGAAAGGGAGAGCAGAAAAAAAAGCTGATGGAATGCAAAGATTACTCGCCTGACTCCACGGTAGGTTGGGGAGCTCATCTCAGGTGTGCAGTCTGCTGAGAAGACTCCCACATACAACCTAACCCCACCACTAACCTTTCTGCTTGGACTGCTATGACTTTCACAAAGTTATCCAGTAAACACACATTGTCTTCAGGGGGAGATGTGACATTTATCTTAAGCTGCACTCGTGACATGGAGGGGTTTTTTTTTTCGTTTGTTTATTTCTCTGAGTGCGCTTGCGTGTGGCGGGGGTTGTCCTGCTGTTTAGGGTCAAAGTTGGGGGAAAGTTGGCCCACAGAGTCTTGTTCTGCCACTGTGCAAAGCTTGTAAAGAATGTACGCAAACCAAACTCATAAACACAGTTGAGGTGTAAGACAAGCTGGGCAGCATATCTGCATTCTCTCACACATACACTGGCATCTGTGCTCGCCCACCAGTACGTGCTTGGTTCCCATGTGACGGGTAGAAGGGGGTTTGGCACGGCTGAGGCTGTTGGTTCCAGGCTGCAACTCAGGGCAGCAGAGTAACTTTAAACTTTTAATTAGTACTTAAGTGGACTTTGCACTTGGTCTGTTTTATGTTTATCTGCTCCTTTAATACTCAGAAAGTGACCAAAGGGCATTTTCACCATTCAAAACAACAGCTTTTCATGGCAATGTTGCACAGACAGAGATGTGTGAATTACTTTGGTTAGTCCCCGGCTTTTCCTCTTGTGCCACTCTGAGGTTGACGTTTGTGATTACGAGCGCAGCGTTGACAGCTACTGGATAGAGTGGACATTTCATTTAATGTTATTTCACTAGTGTGCATTTAAAGAGTAGCCAGAAGGTTCCAATGTCACATCCACTGGCATAGCGTACAATCTGCAGAGCTGGCACAGGCTTTTGTTTTCCTCCGCAACTGTTGCAGCGATGCAAGATTTTATAGAATATTTGGACATTAAATAGACCCTAGAGTCATTCTATGCCAACTCATACCCTCCCAGTTCATGCCATGGATTTTCATGAAAAGTTTTATTACGTTTCTTGAAAAATTATAAAGTTTTCCAAATGATTTTGTTATAAATTTTTGACCCTTGGAGCTACTTTTCATCATTATGCACTCTATGCCTTATCATACACTTATTTTTCACTGAATGAAGTTGAAATTTGCACTGAACAGCATTAAGACACCTTAATGCGTGGGGCACACCGCCTACCTCTGGTGCTTGACGGCTGCATCACTGCACTGCTGCATGTTGCTCTTGTGTGTGTGTGTGTTCACACCGGCAGCATGTTTACTGCTGCAGTGTTGCCCTTGAAATTATATCGATTCATTTCGCCATAAATCTAGTTAAAGAAAAGTGGAGTTCAAGCAGTGACGCGATTTTCATTCTTCTACCTCGGAGCAACAGAGAGAGAGAGAGAGAGAGATAGATTGTGCACTGTTTCAGATATAGTGCAGTTATTAAAACTATAGTGAAAGAAAAAATCTTGACCGTTAATATATCAGTTTGACTCTCAATAGAGCTTTTCGCTGTCTATTTTTGCTGCAAGCTGCTTACCACACACATGAGAAACAGGCATCTCTTGTATTTTCTAAATGTGCACTGCTCCACAACGCTTCACATGCACCTCTGACACAGCCGGTGTGGCCGCTAAAATCACTTAGGATAATCTGCAACATGTCATCAAATACTGCGGCTGCGGAAATCAAAATTATGAACATAAATTGTTACCTAAACAAAGATTTTTTCTTTTTAAAAAATTAATATCTCCACTAATTTTGTTGTAACCAAATTTGGATTCCATCTCCTATTAATATCACATCTCTCCTATCATATCTAGAAGTTGTTTTGTCCTGCTTTAAGAAATGACACAGATCTTGCTAAATGACGCTTTGGATCTTAAAAACACACTATTTGACCGGATATTTTCCCCAGAAGGATATCTTTTTAATTTCCTAGAACCTTTTTTTATGGGAAAGGTATAAAAAAAAATTGAAAGAAGTTACATTACTCCATCATTTAGTAAAACCAACTTGAAAACTTCCTAACTAAAAATTATTTTGAGGAGAGCTTTAGGATTTTGCAAGGTCCCATGAACTTAATTAAAGTTTTCACATGAATCTTTCCAAGGAAATCCCTGATCCGAATTGGGAAAAGTTTGGAATTCTGTGTGAGTTTGCATGAATGACCCCCTAAGCAGAAATAACAGGAAACATGGAATTACAATATAATATATATATTGTATATTATATAGTATTCTCATTTAGAATAGAACTTGTAGGATGTAGATGGTGGTGCAGAACAAGTGCGAGTACTGAATAATCAAATCTTGGACTTATGGACTTAAGACATAATAGTTTGGCTTCAGAGCTTCTGGATTATGGCAAGAATGGTGGTAACATGCTCTGCTGCCCCACAGTACAGTGCACCTCCTAATACCATGGCATGATAGTAATGCCTCTCTAATCACTGGCTGAGCTCCCCGCAACAACTAGGTGTGGAAGTACTAAATCACTTTCTAAATATATTGTGTGGCCTTCTGTGGGCCTCACAAAACATTCCATTTTTTGCACTTATTCTGAAAAAAGACCACATTCCCACGAAGCTGTTTTCATGGCTAAAGAAAACGAATTCATCAACAAGTTCATCTTCAACCATCTTCTTGAAAAGGTCGCTGTTCCAATATTTGCACCTATCCAAAAACATGACTCTATCCAAGTCCTGCTCCTAAAACCAGCATATCCCACACGTCTTAATCAGAAAAAGCAGCAATCGGAATTAGGCCTCATTCAGAATATCTACACAGGAGGTGCTTTCTACATGACTCGGATCAAATTCGTGATTTGGTCATATTTTGAATAATACTGGAATAATCGTGCATTTAAAGGTAGTGGATGTCTAAGAATGACGAATGCTTACATGATTAGTTAAACTTAGTTAAATGACAACATGGTTTGTTGTGTGTGTTTGTCTGACTGCCTGAGGGTTTCCAAGTTCTATTCAGGTGAAAATGAGTCTTCTGATGATGAAATGCCAGAATGGACAGGCTACCTGACTGAAGGCCTGAAGACAACTTTGGTATTTGTAGTAATCATGATGTTGCGGTTTAAGGTCAAATCTGATTCTCATGAGTGCTCAAAAGAGAAGCGAACCAGCAAAACTGACTGACTGACTAACACTGACTGAACCTGCCTTTGTTTGCGGCTCATACAGCTCCTGGTTCTGCATGCGAGTAAGTCTGACACACTCTTACTCACATATGCATCTGCATTCTCAAAAGGAACTTGATGCTGAGTCGACCTTTCCAAGGTGAGACGTGTGAGCAGATGCTCAGTGAAAGGTTACATTTACACTGATAGACAAGACCTGTGTCCAGATGATTCTTTTCACTCAATTAAGCTTGTTTTTCCACTAGGGTTTGTAATATGGCTTAGACAAAACTCTGGCCCTTGCAGTAATTTATATGAAATTCTAACTTAGCGATTTAATTAAAACGGAAGATGGAGAAGTGTTCCACACCCACTCAGTTCTAATCAAATCCCCTCAAAGCATATGGTATGTTATCAACACCAGCCAGCGACTTCACACGAGCACAACATTGTTATTAGGATTATTCTCTTATGACATTGTCTTGCCTAAAGTCGAGTATGTGTGTATGTGCGTGTTTGTGTGTAGGTAGATTTGCAAGCAAGTTTCGGAGTCCTGCATATGCATGGCTGCACGTGTGTTTCTGCACAGTGGCAATGTCGTCTGTTGTCGGGTGGGTGAATTACTCAACCCTGCGCTGAGTTTGACAATGACGTCCTCCATAATGCTTAAGCAGAATGTTTGCTAATCTAGGATGGGGCTGAGTCCACTTTTATGATTTCATGTCGCATGCTGTTAAAAAAAAAAGCTAAAATCCACACTGGCATCTTGCCTCTTTGGCACGACAAACAAGGCAATTCACACATTCAGGGCTTAACTTGGCCCGAGCAGTTAAAAAGTGGGCTTTTTTTTTTTTTTAAGCCTACAGGCCTGTATTCCTCAAGTGTTTTATCTTGGTTTCCAAAAGAAGTTCTTACTAGAACTAAGGCGCTCTTTGATTTTCCGCTCATAAAGCTTGGTGAACTTTTAATAGGGATCCTTGGGCAGAAGAACACTATGGAATTAATAAGTAAACGTGAACAATCAGAAATGAAAAAAAATTGATAAATGCAGAGCGGTTGTCAGCCCATTCATCAAAATCCATTGTTAGTTTTGGAAAAATATCTTAGTCATTTGTGGAGCCGCAGTGGTTCATTTCTACAAGCAAATTGCTTAGATTGACAGATGGAACATAAATTGTCCAATCAGAAGCTGTTGTTATGGAGTGGGTCCTATGGTTTGACATATCTTGTATATGTTGTAAAAAAAAAAAAAAATGTGGCAACGGGGATTATTTAGAAACAACATTGTGCCCTGACCTACAGAGCGATTGTTTACTTCACCCCTTTTTAACATACTATAATGAAAGAACTTTTTATTTGGGTCGTGGGGTGGGATGCGTGTGATTGGCTCTCATTGACAAGCACAGCAATTGGCTGTCGGTCGACCAATCACAGCACACATTCAGGCTGCACACCTGAGTCTGCTTCGACTGGGGAAAAGAGTAACTGAGCCCTCTCCTGATCATCAAAGCAGTTAATTTAAATAATTAGTTTATAATTACCAGGTAATTCAGCGTTCATCACATCTCATTATTTTGTGAACTGGTATTTTGCGGAAATGGTATTATGTGTGTGTGTTTTTTTTTTTTTCTTTCAACAACGCCGAGCTGACATTAACAAATCTGTGACTACACCAGCCAAATAAATTTGCATTCAGCTGCCTTTAAGGTACAGACAGAAAACATCTGAATATTTAGTTATGAATGCATGAATCATATGAGTGAGTGGGTAAATGTCAGAGGTTGCACTGGAGATGTGACATTTATGTATGAGTATGAGTATGAAAAGTTTGTTGTTGTTGTCAAGTCATCAAGTTTCTTTTTTTTTTTTCTTCCAATATTGACTATATAGTTTTACCTGTGTATATTTCACAATAGTGTCTTTTTTTTAATTAGTCAGAAAGTTCAAAGTTGAATGTCAAAACTCTTATTGCTCATTACATGCTCCTTGTATTCTTGTATGACTCACAATGACATTTAGGCTTGAAATGCTTGCAGATAGACATGTGATGGGAACTGCATGTGTGGGATTGACAACAAAAGAAAAGTGTGTGGATGTCAAGTACATCAAGCATCACTCACTCAGAATAAAATCATAATTGTAAGCAGGTTGCCTTGTACCTTCTTTATGAAAAGTTTCCAACAGCTCTATATATGTCTATTTAACTTTGTGAGGGCATCCGAACGATGTACTTGGGCTAAGATAGTACTCACTTTTATATATAAAGCAAGTGGAGAGTGTTGCTATTTTCAACTTGTAAAATGGTGAAACATGAATACATGTTTCCCTTTATGTGCCCCTGAATGCTTCAGTGGGTGTTTTATTTCAGTGATGTTTGATTGGGAAAAAATGGTTGCACAGGAAAGGATTTCTTTTAGTCATGATTGTCACATTAGCAGATTGGCACTAGATTGATTTTCACATTTTGTGCAGGTTAAAAACACCTTTAAAAAGAACCCAGGAGGAGGAGTGCTCTGCTGGTAATGATGTGTTAAGAAACCAGTGAAACCACAGTCAGAAATAAAGATGGAAAATAAATCTATACGCATTTCTGATCGCTTCCCAGCAGTAATGGAGCCCGTGCAATACACCTGGTGCTTTTAAGTCGACTTGGCTTTCCTGGTTTTGTGATTTGACCTGGTGACAGTTACTGGCACAACCAGTTTCACCACTGTACACTCTAATTAAGGCGTGTACAGTCAGTACACAGCTCATAGTCACGTTGTAACGGTGCCTCAGATTCTCCTGGAACATTTTAATTGGGAGTGAAGACGTGCATCATGACTTGACTTGTTTTTTTTTATTGTTATTTCCAGTTTAAAATTCTTTCAGCTTTACAATCATCCTTTGAATTATTTAGAACAGGAGTCTTGTCCCAGTTATTCCTTTGGTAGAGTTATTCCTGTGGTGCATCTGTTGTAGGTTAGATCCACTCTACATTGATTGCCCTGAGAAAAGATAGATTTGCACACTTTCCTCTTTTTATTCCAATCATTTACCAAGGTGAAATAGAAAGCAGGATTTCATACAGTATAGCTATAATACAACAAAGTTATATCCCCAGGATTTGGAATAAATTAAAAAATACATGTAAACACATAATTAGATTTTTTTTTTTTTCTTGAGGTCTGCGATGCTGCACATTATCGTTGTGTTGTTTCCCCAAATAGAAATTCAGTGTTTGCCCTTTTTTAAAACACCAAAGTAAAAGCGGTTTTATATGTTTTGACAGAATGATACTGCAATTTGTTATCATGCGCATCATTTTGAAACATGTTTTTTACCAGCCTGCCTATTGCTTGCATCAGCAGCAGATGTATCATTACACTGTAGACCGAAAGCTACCATAAATTACATTAAGAAAAAAAAAAAAGAAGATGCCTGTGCATTCAAATGTTCAAAACGTTTGTTTATTGATTTAAATAGTAACACCACGATAAATTTGTGGAATCTGTTGTTTTTTTTTTTTTCATTTCAGCAAATCTGCAGCACACTAGAAGACGGTACAAGCTTACTGTAGAGTTTCTAAGGCAACCATTTTCCAAAAATCCTCCGCCTCCTTTCTAAAATTTAGTTTTTTTTAGGAGCAGTGACTCTGCTACTGTGCATCTTTTTTTTTCTTCATATGAGCAAAGGTTTAAAATAGCTGAGACTCCTGCATCAGCCAAGAGGGAGATTCTTTGAGCTGTAACGTCATAACCGCAGCACTGAATGTAAATCTTAGCCTAATATGAACTTTAACCAGCCTGGATTGTAACCGACTATATATACATACAACAGCTTTTCTTCTGTCTGTGTTAACAAACAGTCATAGGCAACTTTTGCAAATTCTGTTTATGCCTTAGAGTCTGCTACATTTTGTGTCTTTCAAACTTGACCGGATGCTGCAGCACCTACAGAAAAAGACACGACAGTGGTCTTGTTGTTTCTGAGCCATGGGAGTATCCTCTTGTTAAAATCCGTTTGAGGGAGTATGACCACTCGTCACCTGCTGTCCCTCTTGCCTGGCTAATGAGGAAGCCACTGCACCAGACGGGAATAGAGTTTTTTTTTTTTTTTTTGTTTTTTTTTTTCCTTCTTTTTTTTTGCCACACACAAACAAAGAACAAGAGAGCACTGCATGACATCCTGTCAAGCTGTTGCAGCAGGCCAGCGGATGCTCCCAGGGCTCTTTTTGTTTATGTTTCTTGGTCCTCTGCGCCTGTTCTTGCATTTGCCTCAACTTTGCTCCACTGATACCAATTGTTTCCTTGCTTGTGCATTATTGTGCACGTGTGTGTAGTTGTCCAAAACCTGGCTTGGCCCGGAGGTTATGTGCAGAGGTTTGATTGTGAGGGCAGCTCAGAGTAACACTGTGCTTTTTGCTACTTAAGGTCTTTTCTTGGATACCCATTGGACAGGGCAACAAAGGCCCTACTGCGTCTTTGAGGGGCACAAGTTCCTCACTCGCTTTTTCCCCCCTTATTCCTTCTTGCTGTCACAGTGCCCCCCCCCCCCCTGGCTCAGTCCGGCCTCGCTGACAGCAGCGCTGAGGCTCAAGCAGCTCAGCTCAGCAGATTCGAGCAGAAAAATAAAACGTCCTCATCATGGACTATTCTCTAAGGCTATATGGTGCCACTGCTCTCTTACAGACTGAAATCAGGACAGCCAAGAGACTCAAGGGGTCTCAAGGATTTCTGACACTTTGCATGAGCTGATTTGCTGGGAGTAGGCACAAACTGTTGAGACATCTGCTGAAATCAGTGTGGCGGTGATTGTTAGAGGTATGTTTTCAAAGACTCGGTTATGTCTTGAAAGAGGCTGAGGCTAGATTGGAGAAGGTGCGACCTGATGGCTTTTATCTGTCTAAACATCGCTTGTTCAAGGTACGACATCCAGATGAGTGGCCTGATAGCGTTCATGACATTTTGCACCTGTTAAAGCCTGACATTTAGCCTCCATGGCTTTTGAACTGAAATGACCCGAGCTAAAAATAATGGCCTACTGTATGAAATGTTCATTTTGAAGGGTGCTCGCCTCCTTTCTTCCCGTTTGGAGATCTGTTGTATTTTTATTTATTTATTTATTCTTTTTTCATTTGATATTTTTATTCTTGCGAAGCACTTTGTGTGCTTGCTCAGTGAAAAGTGCAATACAAAATAAACTTTACTTACTTCTGCTCACAAATACTGTACGATATTAATCATATTAACAACAATCTGAAATTCCCCACAGTCAGTTTGAGATGCATTGTTTGCATTAAATGTGTAATGATACAGGAAAAAAAAAACACACCAAGTTTACAAAAAAATACTGTGTTCTGCTTTAAATTTTTTAATTAATTAATTAATTTAATTTTTTTTTTTGGCTGTTGTAAAATACAGATGAAAAGGTTTTGATTAAGAGTCCAGAAATTAAGTGATTGTAATGAATGAAACAAAAATTACAAATACACTCTCATCGCTTCCAAATAAATAAAATATAGTCTGTTTTCTCTCTAATTTTCCCAAATTGAGACTAATTTCAATAAAAACAATTTCCACATTTTTGGTACATTTTCTTTGCTCCAAGCAGTTTGATTTGGATTGAATTATGTTGGACATGCTTGGCCTGATGGATGGACCTGAGCTTCTACAAATGGTGAGATTTTAGCAAGATTAAACAAAGACAATTTGAACAAGCAAATGAAATCTCATTCATCTCATTTTGCAATTCAGATTTAGTTTTGCATGAGGTTTCCCTCCTCTTGCCTCTGGAACAGCATGTTTGAACAAAGACAAATGCATACTTATTCATTCTGAAACAATTTTAACTGAAATTGTGTAAAATATTTGTTAATGTCATTAACATGAGCTAATGACAAATTTTTTTCACAATGGCCATTATTTGATTATATACCGTAGAAATAAATATCTGTGTAATTAACTTGACGTTAGCTTGAAGCTCTGTAACTGAATATTTTATTAACAGTAGATCTTGTACTAAAGAATTATTTAAATTTCTACAGCTCTATTCTGCAGGAGTATTGCTCTTTTATCAAGCTCATCATGTGTACCTTTTTAATAGCATAAAATGAATAAGCTTTCACCATATGAAGAAATGAATAAGAATATGATCCAGTGTAACCAAGAGGGGATGCAAACCCCGCGTGTCTTTTTCGCATGCTGTTGTATTAAGCTAGACATACCAAAAATCAAATCACTTCTGGATATTCACTCAATCAATTTACTGACCACGTTTCATAAAAATCAGTGCTTGTTGGTGAGTTACGCTGGACACACCGACGGACAGACATGAGTGAAAAAAAAATTCCCTGCTTCTCTGTCGCACAGGGTAAAAATATGTTAGTCTGCCATTTAAGTGTTTTGTACAAATTGCCCCTCGGCTTCAGAGTCTTTTCTGAGTCTTTTCTGCTGTGAGGTTGCAAGATAGAGACATTATTCATCTGCTTGTGCTGATGGTGAACTTTTGACCATGTCTCTGCCTGTAAATGCTGCATGTGGGTGTAGTAAATGTGTGCAGTCAGAAACAGGGATACCATTTAAAGCATTTGTCTTATCAGAGTCAGGAGGGGAGAGGAAGCTGTTCCATCTGTTTCATGAGGCTTCGATTCTGTAACAGAAAAACAAGGCGACTTCTATAAGATTTGTCTCATTTCTAAATATCATTTCTTTCTAGCATTTAACTAATGTAATGTATTCACTTTAAATCTGTTCATGTACAGCTCTTCATATGACCCTTTTGACATCATGTTATAGTTTTTTGGCGTTTTTTTTTTTTTTTTTTTACTGGTATTCCTGTTCTCTGAAGGGTAAAGACCCAAGAGCCCAATACTGTGAAAGCTTTTTTGCTTAGAAAGAGTTCTTTTGTGTGCATTTATTATGAGCCATGCTCTTGGCCTGCTCATCTTATTCTGTTGTAAGTTCCTCTTTGAAATGAAATTTCTCAAACATCCCTGCTTATCAAAAGGCTTTTGTATGATGAACTCCATTTTGATCAGGCTCACTGAGTCCAATCTGCCTCAGTCCTGCAACTGCTGCACTTGCTCTTTTTTCACTGGTTTGGAACAAGCACATCTCTTTTGTCTTTAAAACTGATTTGTTTTATCTCACTGAGTCAGTGTAATAAAAAGTATTCACAATAACCATCATCTAAATATTAAATAAGTTTTTTTTTCTACTCGTATGTCTTTAAACATCATGTTTTTAATCTATTTGACAAACTATTTGACAAACTTATTTGAAATCCCTTTAACAGTTTTTTTTAATCATTTAAATGAAAAACACAATTACTTACTATGTGATCTTATATTAATAATAATAATAATTTTTAAAAATGTGTCTGAATTCATATTTGTTGTTTATGCTCATTGATTGGCTCATCCAAAACAAAAATAAATACTATTCATTGATATTTAAACAGAGCATATGTTTCTGAAAGAGAATTAATAAGAAGACTTTAAATTAAAAAATCTGTTCCCTAATTGGATTTATTTATTATTTCTATAATATTGTATTGGATTTTCCCAGCTAAGAACATATCATAATGGCAACAATATATTTTTTAAAAAAAAGAAACATCTTCAAATGACCATTTTGCTTTGAATTTAGTATTTTCGAATGTATGAAAGTGAGTTGTTTTTTTGCTGGAACAATATGGCTTTCTCCAAGCTTCAACACTATGGTAGTGTCGTACACTGACTTATTGATCACTTAGCATGGTTAGTATTGATTAATTAAGCTGTGAGTGTTATACAAATTGATTGTTCACAGTTTACAAGAGAACAAAAAGGACACAGCAAATGCATCGGTGGCCTTTCAGTATCGCAGTTGCAAAGCTAAGAGTATCAACCAGATGTGTAGAAACCCAAGATTGGTCAGAGAAGATAACAAAGACGACACAAGAGAAGTAATTCTTCCGTGGATTACAATATTGTCAAAAGTGAGTTTGTCGACCCTTTGCTGTGTTTATTGTACTTCACAGTACATCACATCTCATCCGCCTTAACAGATGGTTTTCTTCTGACTCATTCAGTTCTTCTACATGCTCAGAAAAAATGTTTCAGAAAATGTTTAAAACTGCTATTTTTTTTTTTTTTTGGTTCGTTTGAAAAATACCTTTCTTTCTCATGCAAAATAATACTTAAAAACATGTGTTTTTAAGAGCACAGAACAGAAAAAGAAAGATTTTTTTTGTATTTTCCAGAAAGTAAAATTGAAATTTTAAAACCGTTTATCCTCACAATGAGTCCGAGACCCTGATATTTAGATGTGTTAATGTGAGATGTGTGAATTTCTGGCGTGTCTTTGCTTCTTGACCTTTTAGCGTAATGCACTCAGCAGGTCTTCCAAGTTGGCAAGTTCCTCAGAAAAAAGGCAAAAATAAAAATGTCTCGTGACACGTATTGAAATGTTTTTTTTTCTTTCTTTTTTTGTAAGAACACAAAATGGAGGATGTACAGACGCACGCGTAAATGACACGTTGAACCCCTAAGATGGCCCCAAATACCGCAACCAATGGTGTGCGGTCTTGCCCTTTTTACAGCAGCCTATCATGGCACTGCGGGTGACGTACTACACCTTTTCAGTAGGGAGACAAAAGGCACGCTGATAGGTTACTGGATTCCCACCCAAGGATCTCATTGGCCACAATGTTCACCGATTTTTGACAGTTGTGTAGAGTTACTAGGCTGAGCAGCAGAATTGGCACAGTTTCTTGCCCCCTGTGCAGTCAGTGTGTCAACCAATCACAAAGAGCCAGTGCAGGGTGTCGGTACAGTGAATGTGCTTAGGGGCAGGAAACTACGTTAGCACATTTCATCACTGTTTGTAGTCCGTAATGTACTCCACAAGTGCAGCATGTAGCCCGATGAGAATTGTCTGTGTATTCCCAAAAACAAAAACAAACCTTGCTGCTATTTTCTCCATCTAGTGTGATGTTGCAGAATTTGACAGTCCGCGAGAGATTTTCCTCTAACAGTATTGAGACGTTTGGTGTTTCAAAGCCGCCGTGGCCCCATTGAACATGGCTGTGCCTCACCACACTCCAAGCCAAACCCGAGAATAGGGATGCCATGTGCAGTTTCATGGTCCCGAGTGGTGATGAGTTGTTCTTGGGCTCACACAGATCCACCCCCAAGAAGCCACAATTAGCTTTTCTATCAGGCATTCAGGTATGTCTGCACGGCTCTGAGGGAGGCGGCCATTGTTTGCTGACATGTGGAGTTCTCTGTCTCCCCCTCTGTTCTCTGGGCAAATGGATGGTATGCGGTGTGGCTGATTGGAGGTGAGAGCCATATCGGTCGCTGGAGATTCACTAATGCAAACTCAAAACTACTGTGTATTCACTATTCACAGTCAATGCCCACAAAGTAATCAGATAGCTGGCCAACTGACAAGCAGCAGTGGAGTGGAATGTAGAGAGTGGAGAGAGATGGATGAAAGACGAGGCAAACGCCAGCCTTTGTGTTTGTGTGCCAGTGTGTATGGCTCACTCAAACGATGCAGCTGTGCATCCAGTCAAAATACAGAAGACATTTTGTTAAAAAATTGCGTTTGTTATTATTTTCCCCCCATTTGCTATTCATCACATGTAATAACCAGGTCATTTTCTTCCTGGACATTAATTCCATGATGTGACAACTTTGAAGGATGCCCCGCTCAGAGAAAAAGGCTTTTACCAAATTGTGCTGCCGAATTGTACTTTATTTGTCATTTGTCTGTATACTGTATAATTTCAGCGACTGAATTAATTCCGAGCTGAGCTCCCAGTGTCAGTCAGGAGAATGGAAGGAGCTAAATGAGTGGCTATTCCAGCCAAATACAGGGGCAAGTGTCATTCCAGGTTAATTAAATCCCTGCTTTGAGCCTGGCATGAACATGGACCTCTTTCAGGCTGATAACGAAAAACTCCTTTAATTCAACTTGGGTGTCGCCAATACAATCACGAGTCTGATCAGGTTTCCATATTAAATAGGCGCACATTTTTGTGTAGCACATTCTCACACACACACGCACATTTCCCCACCCCCCACACACACGCACACACACACACACACACAAACTGTTATACGTACAATAAATTACTAAACATTGTCACAGTTAGTTTTGCCAGCTGGATTGTGAGAAACTAAAAAAGTAACCCTCTCTGCTAATTAAACAGCGCTTTGCCACCTTTCTTATCTGAATGATCACATATCCCATACTCTTTGTCAAGCATGAATACGCGCCTTTATACAAAAGAGACTGCGTTTTGTTGCCAAATAAGTGTTTTCTATGCCTCCAAGCCTGCAGTGTCTATAAAATGGTCTGTTAATGCAAAGACAGCATTACTGTTTGGCTTCCTCTATCGTAATGTTCCACATTATCGCGTCTGTGGCTCACCGTTTGAATTTCCCACTGTTCTGTTTTAGTGGCATTCTCGATAGAGATTAACAAGGCTGTGTTGTTGGTTATCCCTCCTAAGGCTGTAGAATAAGTTGCTAGTCTCCCGCTGACTTTCACTCTCAGCGTCCCCTCATGGTGCCTCATTAAGACGCGGAGAAACAAGCGCCTTCGACCCAACACGACTGTAAGGCCAAGCCTAACATGATGCTACTACAGCACATTATACAACACACTGTGTTACTGTGGCCTTCAACAGCACATTGGTTTGCTCCAAGCATGTTTTCTTAGATTTTATTTCGTCCCTATTTTACTCGTCTTTTTTTCTGTTTTGTTTTTAATTCCCAGAAAGGAAGACGAGCGGGTGGGGTGCGGGGAGTTTGGTGGGGTTTTTTTCTGAGAACAAAAAAAAAAAAAAAGTGGGTGATGGGATTTTGGGATAAGCAGTTGTTTTCTCATTGAGCGACGTTTGGAGGTCATCTCTTCGCCTAGTAGGGCACTAGTGAGAAGCCAAAGAATTTTATTTCAGTATGAATAATGCATTGACAGTGTCTCTGTTTTCAGCCCACATCTCTTTTACACAATTTTTAATCTCATTCAGCTCCCTTCATTGAAGTTCTGGTGCTGCACTTTAAATTTACAGAAGTCAAATACAGTTAAACAAGTGTCTTTTTCCATAATTATTCTAGTTTTTGATCTCATGTGCTTGAACTGTTAATATTCCTAGTTCTGTTACCCAGTAGCATGCTTTGTTTATTGCATATTCCTCACTAGAGTATAGTACATGTGAGTTAATATTCCCTTTTTATTGTACATGCATTCTCTTTTTACTACAATTTGCCTTTGCTCAAATGTTTGATTAAATATGTACATGTCATTTCTTCTCTATCATATAATGAACATTATTTCTTACGACTGGCCAGCATTATTTTGTTCTGCAATCTGCACTTTTCAACAGTTTGTTCTGTTTCTTGTTCTTGTCATGCTTTTAATGCACATATATGTATGGCAGAGAGAAAGTTCTAAATACAAATGTGGCATTGTCTGTTTCTTTTTCTTGTTCTACAGAGATGTTGAAGGAGTTGAACCAACAGCGCAGAGCGAAAGAGTTTACAGACCTGAAAATTATTGTTGAAGGCAAAGAGTTTGAAGTCCACCAAAATGTTCTAGCTTCCTGCAGCTTGTATTTCAAGGACCTGGTGAAAAGGTTTGCCTTCGCTTCCCTCCCACCAGCTGTTGATCCAATCTGTTCTTTTCATAGGGCGCATTTGTGTCGCTTTTTTCCCTTCCCCTCTCTCTCTTGCAGGTGTGTGAAGACTTTGGTTCCTAGCACAGGGCCAGCAGCCATTCCTTCCTCCTCCTGCTCAAATGAATGTATCTGAAACTGGAGAAAAAGGTCAACCCTCGTCATTACCTTTCCTCCCCATGTAGGGCAATTTAACCACATTTCCATTTTAATGAGCAGTGAAAATGTTCCATGACTGGGGATGTTTTTTAAAACTCAAGGGCCAAAACAAAAGAATCATACATTGTACACTGCTGGTAATTTGCCAAAACCAAGCTGTCTACTGTGGGCAGAGGCATTTTTGTCTCCCAAACACAATATATTTCTGTTGCTAATTCTTGAGTTTTTACTCAAAAACACCCTTTTCATATGCTAATACATGTTGGTTAGTGCAATATAAAGACATTTCAGAGTCATAAACAAAGGACAAAACAAAAGAACATCTAAGACAGCTCACTGAACCATCACTTTCACAGGTTAATACCACCCTTCGCTAATGTATTCATTTGATGTAGATCTAAGTATTCCCCTAGTATTCTGCCCTTCATTCTCCATATTTTTTGTCTTCATGGGCTGTTTTGTTTCAGTGGGTGCCTGCCTGAATACGTGTGTGTGTGTATGTGTATGTCAGCTTTGAACTTTTTAAGTGTCTCTAGATGTGCGAGTATGTGTGTATAAAGTATGATAGTGCAAGTATGTCTTTTTTATCTGCCTTGTTTCCCGGTTAGGGAATACCATAATTCCCTAATGTCCTCATCCTTACTTCACATCCTTGCAGGTGTTTTCGGCTTGATTGAAAGTCCCCTGGACCCAAACTTGTTTTGCCACCTTGGTGTGTTTGTGTGTGTGTTTGTACTTGCTGGCATGGCTAGGGATGAAGTGCTGAGCAAAGACAAAGACAAACAGAAAGACACACAGTCGCTAGCGGTAGCCAGAATGCCTTAGGGAAGCTTGCCACTTTCACCCTGCAGCCATGCAGCCTCCACAGCGAACTCATCAGAGAGCAGTGAGCTGCTTATCACCCGCCGTGCCCTCCTTGCTCGTCACCGATATGTTTGTTCCTTCTGAATAGGGACGGAGTAAGGGAGATCAGAGGTAGAATAGCCACAGCATTATGTCTAAGAACACTCATCTCCATGGCAGTTACACTCTTACACACCCCATGAATAAGAAAGAGAGACAGAGTCTTTGTTTAACCTTGACAATAGCAAAGAAGCTTCCTGAGTGACTGAAGTGACTTTGGAGAGAACTGAAGCCCCCATGCTGGTCAACCTGTCTATCAGATGCTGTCGTCTCTGCCTCTTATCCTGGACGTAACCAGTTCATTTATGCATAAACACAGGACCCCTGAAAGACACTCGAGCTCCCAGAGGAGCTGTATGAATTTCATCAAGCTCATCTTCATGCCTGCTGCTGCCTACATTGACTGATTCTTCTTGTTTAATTTGACAGTTTAATAGAGCAAACTCTCATTAATTGGTTAATTAATTGTAAAACTACTTTGATTTATTGTCATAACACTGTCATTTTTCACAAGATTATGTCTAAAATAGAAATTTTCTCATTTGACTTCACACTGGAGAATATCTAATGAATTTGTTATACTAATTGTTAATTTTGTAAGACGTCTTTGGTTTGATATAATGAAGTCATGATCATCAGAATTATGCTAACACGACACCATCAGCAGCGACTGCTGTTGATTTTGTAAGGCATGTAGCACCTTGCTTTTATGGAAATGAGAGTTGTTTGCCAGAAAAGCCTGACAAGTGAAGGTCAGAAAGGCAACAAAAACAAAGGAATAAAAGATCAGGCAAGAGTATGAAAGAAGAGAAGGCACCATTTTGGCCGTAGCACTGAGGCATTTGCAGCCAGGAGGAGTGTCGCAAGCTTAGAGAGAAGCAAAGAGAGCCAAAGGCCTGTCTGTCATTGAGTTACGGCCTCCCACATGCCGCTCAGGTCACTTTTCCATTGCGGCTGAAATTGTGCTGATGCTACACATGGTTCAATATAGTCCACAACGTTATGAGGCCAGATAAAAGGAAGAGAGACAGATAACAGGCAAAGAAAAAAATTCAGCCAACCATTTCCAAACCGAGCTCATTCAGGAGGTATCCACTGTGGTGCAGTCCACCAGTCAGTTCAAGCTAAGCCACCAGGATGTGTGTGTGCGCACAGTTTATGCTTGAAATTTGGAAAATGTGTGTGCATCTAAGTGTTCTTGACATGAAACCGGTGCATGTGTATGCCTGCTTTAGTGTGTGTGTGTGTGTGTTTGTGTGTGTGTAGGATGCAAGGACATAATTCTTGCGTGTTATCCAGGCAGGCTGCCATTAGTCTGAAAGAAGTGGAGATGTAATACTGGAGGGTTAGGGAGTGCACATCAAGCTCATTTTCACTGGCCTACCCACATGTGCTCATATGCACACGCACACACACAGCCCAATGACTCACTTAAGAAATGAAATTCTTAATTGGCAATGAGCCCAAATGTAGCAGCTTGCAATTGCAGAGTAATTATAAAAATTCATTTTCAATATTAAATATCTCCTTTTTGCGAGATGCTATACATCTGCTACTTGGTAGTCATGAGTTTGAGCAGAAAATTTAAAGTAGTTTTTTTCGGCAACAAAGCAACATTCTCCACAAAAAAATCTACACAAAGACTTAAACCTTACAGCCAATTTCTATCAAGTCTTTCATTAAAATCTTTTTAAAAAACTCCATCTCCCCCTTTGCTCCGTTCCACCGCTCAAGCTGACTTAAAGTATTCAGGCCTCTTCTTTGATATGTGTCCATTCAACCTGCCATCTCACCCCATGATACCTGAAGGATGTAATACCGCTCCGAAATGTACGCACACGTCTGCCCTTGCCCCCACCCAAAAACCTATTACCCTACTCTTTAAAGGGCCATTGCGCAGAGCAGAGAGACAGATCATCTCCGGTAATTCCATTTTACCCCTTGGGATTTTGCAATAAGTGTGCTCTGCAGGCATTTAATTTATGGCCACTGCATCTCCGCACCACAGTAATGTAAAAAGCTCAGAATCTTTGAGCAGTCCTGACACATGCTTTCATGCCATTTGTTTCTCTCTCCTCCCCCTTCTCTATCTGTCGACCCATGCTTTTCTATGCCTGTGAGTCAGAAAGTGGTAGGACGATGAGATGGGTATAGGGCTGTGTTAAAGCCCATTACCGCATCGGCCCTGTGTGAACACTGCAGCTGAGCCCTGAGTGCACAACCTTCTGCTGCTCCATTCAAGTATCTAACCATGCAGATACAAGTGGTTGTTCCTCTGTTTCTGCAATTTTGTTAGTATTCATCACAGAACCTGAAAAACAACACTGAAAAATTATAATTAAAGTGTGTGTGTTAAAGTGTCCCTGTTATGGTACATAATTAACAGACAACAGTCAGTTTTCATATGGACTATACAAAATAGTTCCACTAAAAACTCATTATGACAAAGTATGCAGATTATCCAAGGTAACAAGGACGTTATCAAGAATTGGATTTTAAGGTCACTTTTAAAGCTGTGAGAGCTACATTAAAATTCTTCATGTGCATCTGTTGTATTAAGGAAAAGCCTGGGCAAATAAAACGTTTTATGTAGCTAGATGCTGCTAAAAGTAAGTGAAAAGCAGTTTTGTTTTTGTTTGCGTTTTTTCATTTTTTTTTTTTAAATACTGAGCCTTTAAAGGTTCAATAAATAAGATATGTGCATGCTCATGTTGCATGCACATTAGCTAACTCCATTTCCCAGCTAACAACTAACTGTTGCCAACGTCAATGACAACGTCCTGTACGCTGATGTCTATGTAGACGACTGAGAAATCCTTATACTCGCTCCCGTACCTTTTTTCTGCTCCTCTACAGTGGCAACAGCGCGCAACATTAGCTACCATTAGTTTAGAAATGGAGTCAACTAATGTCAACAAACAACCGGCTCCCAGCACAAAACTGACTCCGACATAAACTTCACGTAGGCATACGCAAGTCTTACAAATTGAAACCATAATCGCGAAGCTAGCTAGGAGCCGTGATTGTAAATGTCACGGTCTACACAAAATGTCCTACAGATTGCCACTTGCAGATCGAACTTGTTCCATTTTGTGGCATCAATACTCCAAAAAAATGTAAAGTAAAGTACTTCTATCAAGAGTTCTGTCAATCCAATGTCCACGCTGAGTTTGTTCCTCTCATGCTGATGGCCTTGTGTTCACACTTGGACGAAGGTTTGAGCTTTTAACTCTCCACCTGTCACCCTGTCCTTTTTGTCCTTTAGAGTGTCTGACTCAAACTGGACTTGTTCCAGCCAGATAGCCTTTAAGTGCCAGCCAGCATTACGGAAGAAACATTGTGGCCTCAATACTGAAAAGCAAACACATGAAAATCTCCAAAACTCCAAACAATGATGAAGCTACCACATTACCTTTGTTTATTTACCACACTTTCTATGTTTTTTTTTTTTAGTTCTTTCCTGATTTATGTTGTGACAGAACATGTAAACGCAAGCCATTTTTAGCTCCGACAGTGCAGGCCTTGCATTCGAAAGAAGCTTCTATCATTTAACATGTTTTGGTGGTGTATGTACTTGCGCAGAATAAATGGTTCTCTAAGAACAAGCTAAATGTATTCCCTGTAAAATGGGCTTTTTTTTAGGTTAAAGGATGTGTGAGGATGGGTGTGAGTGTGGGTGAGTGTGTATTGCTGCTCCCCTCCTTTCCTCTCTGTCTCTGCTCACCACCATCTTGACAGTCTCTGCTGATTTTAAGACTTCCTCTTGAATAAGTGGTGCATTTTTCACAAACAAATTTCTTTGCCTCGGTGTGCCCATCTCCCCCCCGTCCCCCTCGCCCTGTCTCTCCTGCTCTGTCTCTTCTGTCCTTCCTGCTTCCATCTTTCACTATTTAAATTCAAGTCTGCAATCAGACGCAGCATAAATATCCACCTCTTTTAGAAGCTCAGGAAAGTCATTTCCATAACATAAGTGCTCAGACAAAACAAACTGCCACTTGAGCTGGTTCCTATTGCACTAATTGACCAGGTTGATGAGCATGCTCTTCTTTTATTTTTAGCTCCCCC
>JAPQRN010000017.1:14408083-14418385 GCA_037367275.1 Coranthus polyacanthus | reverse complement strand
CAACACTCCCCTTCCCTTCTTTCTGTCTTACTACCTGCCCCCACTGCAGGGCTTTGTGCGGAAAAAGGGCAATAACACTATGTGGCTTTTTGCTTTGCAGGAGGAAAAAGAGTAACTACCTTGGTTTTTCCAGCCAATGTCCATCCAGAGACAAATGCCATTGTCTTTTATTATTTTTTATTTTTTTATTTTTTGGATGTCCTTCTCCCCTCTCACCTCCTGAGTGCGCTTTAAATGACGACTAATGTCTCAGTTCATACACTACAGGCTACTGATGATTATTGCAGCGGGGACAGAGGCTCTGTTTAGGTGTGATGGTGGCTTTTTTTGGGGGTGGGCAGGGATATCTCTTATTTAAAAGACCAAGGCACAGTCATGGAACAACCCAACCCCTCCCTGAGAAGGATGGCTGCTGGCTCCCTGTGGAAGAACTGTCTCGCCCTGCCTCCCTCCTCTGCTTCGTCCTCATCAGCTCCTCTCCCTCTCGCCTCACCCCTCTCCTCCTCCTCCTCCTCCTCCTCTCTCGTCTTCACTTTAACCATTCTGTCTACCTGTCTCATCTTGTTTGTTTTGCTGTCTGTGTCTCACTAAATGCTGACTGTTTGTCATGATTTCTAATCCAACAAACTGGCTCCAACAGAAAAGGAAAAGAGACAAACACAAACGCACACACGCACAGAAACAGACAGAGCGTTATCATTGTGCTACCATGAGTGACAGAAGCAAACAACCTCCATCCATCTTAATATAGGCTACTTTTCATATTGTTGATGTCCATAGCCGCAGGGAGAACAACGTAGTAGTCGGGGCATGCGTTCTGCGCAGCTTTGATTCTATTTATTTTGCCCTTGAGTGGATTATTGTTTCACATGGGGCATTAAACATGGGTGGCGAGGTGTTATTTAACGCTCTCATACCTCCCCGGGGGGACCCTGCATGTGAACTAATCTCGGCCATTTGATCCTGGTGAAGTCACAACGCGGCCCAGTTCTGACAGCAGTCTCCACTCTCCACACATCTCAGGCTCAGCATTACGAAGGGATATCATATTCTATTTAATTTGCTCATCCAAGCGCTCCCTGGAACCTCTTACACCATACCAGTAGGAGTGGATGCACTTCTCTGATATCCAACATGCATACTTCAGCAATGTAGACTCACGGACAGAGAGATACTATAACCAGCATATGTCACTCATATGTCAGTGTATGAGCAGTGCAGTCGCTTTCCTTCTCTCTGTATTATGTCTGTTAGCTCATATGTACTCTGCCATGTATGCATGTCCACCTCTAAAACTATGCATACATGAAAACATGTGATAAGCATGCCTGTTGATACAAAGCAATAACTTTTTTTTGCCTAATCTTTGTTCAGAGAGTACATTTTGTTTCAGATGCAGCACTATAGTTGCAAATCTGCTAGTCCCATAGAAAAATAGAAACCATCCAAAGTTCTGTTTCTGTCCTTTTTCACTTTGCGTTGATATCTTATTGTGTAATGATTCTCTTATTTTCTCCCCACTCTCGTACTGGCCCAGGTTGCGTGTGTGTTATAGGTGTTGTGTGTAGCATACACATATCTGTGTCCCTATCCTTTTGTTTTGTTTTGTTTTTTTGTTTTTTTTTATAAACTCTGTTTCTTTGCTTTTCCTCACAAAATCTCTCTAATTCACCTCTCTCTGCCCTGATTGGTTGGTCAGGTCATCTGGGGAGTCGAGGAGCGGGGAGATGCTGGAGCTGAACATGAGCAACATCAGCGCAGACGTGCTGGAGCTGCTGCTTGAGTTTGTCTACACGGGATCTTTGGTCATTGACTCAGCCAACGCCAAGACGCTGCTGGAGGCCGCCAACAAGTTTCAGTTCAACACCTTCTGCAAAGTCTGTGTCTCCTTCCTAGGTAGGAACAGCACAGAAAATAGTAGCGGGGATTATGTGTGCATGTGTGTTTTATCATGCACTGAACTCAGCAAATATTCAATATTCCTATCCAACCTTTCCTGATATGTGCCGTATCTACAACCTTATGTGCTTTCACACACACTGTCATGTTTCATCACTATGCGCAACCTTACAGAATATCTAAAGTTTAAAATTCCTCGCTGACTCCGGCACATCATGCTCCTTTTTGTCATGTTTCCAAAACTAGCAGCCGTGTGAGAATTCTGCCTGCTAAAGCTCAGTTGGGCACGGTGCCTCTGATCTTGTCCCGATGGGCAGGACGAAGCATGGGGGCAGATTTATAAAAAGGTCAGGGAACAATTGTCACTTAAATGTCAAATCCTCTGGCCTGAACCGTGATTGAATCGAAAAATAGCTAAACAGATTGATACTTAGACAAGGTACGAAAAGTGGAGCAAAGGAGGGGAGGGACTTTTTGAAGCCCAAGGGGTCACATGAAAAGCAAATGGCATGTTCCAGATTTTAATGGGTCAGGCAACCAAAAAGCTGCAAATGTCAGGTTTTGCATTCCATTTAATACAATGTTTTGGATATCCATAACACAAGGGAAGTGCATGTTTACAAAAAGGTCAGAGGCAGGAAAGGACTGAAAAGAAAGTAAAGGGAACCCACGGACGCATTATTGATTTGTTTTTCTCGATTTGGGCAAAAAGCAGGGAAAACAGGGAAGCCATTTGTAGACTTCATTTCCAGTGAGACGTCAATCCATTCTTCCTCGACAAGATTCATGACATTTCAGCACATTAGAAGGTGGAAAAATACAGGCACAAGCGTGTGTCCTTGAGCACAGAGAAATTGATACTGTGTCAGATGTTATTGAAGTGTGTAAAAAATACATAGAGGAGAAATGGCAAACATCTCCTCGACCTACTTATGCCACTTGGACTTTTATTCACTTTTAAGTTCATATTCAACCAAATAAAAACATAATAACAAAACCCATTCTGCGTATTCCTCTCTTTGAGAAGGCAGGACTTATTTTTAATTATTGGACAATTTTAAGTAAATTAGCAGCATGATATTGGCCTCGGGGGAAGCGGTTTTCATATATTTCATACAATATATTTTTAAATGTACCACCCTCTGATGCAGAAAATTAAACTGCAAACCATTGAACAAACTGGAAAAAAAAGGGATTCTGTAACACAATGTAATGAGTATGCGAGCATCCATCGTTAAAAAATCTGCTCAGAAGGCATAACTGAGCCCCTGGCCCACACTTTGATGCAGCATGAAGCCTGCTTTTATTTGCTCTTGGCTTTGGCTTCTGTTTAGTTGTGATTTACCAGATGTTAGGTGACCTTTATTGGCTCACATTTGCTTAGGAAAGACTCTTGGACTCTGTCTTCAGTGATAAAAGGCCTGCTGTTGCTTCGGTTTGATGGCTATTGTTTAATCAGGCCTCTTTCTGGGGCCACTGCCCCAACTGATCCATGTGTTTGTCTGCCTGTGTGTATGTGTGCACTCTAATACCAATACATTTTCCTCCAGTTTGATGAATGGCAATGTGTGTTAAAAAACTAAAATTTCCACTGTAAATGGTGCCCTGTTACAAAAGATCTCAGACAGTAGTATAAGCCCTTTCCCCACTGGCCTGGCCAATGGGTTACTTTCATATATTCTCTCCTATGTGTGACAGGCCTTCTTTAAAATGGCCTAGCTAATCCCAAATCCCACTCCTTGCCATCCACCACCTCCTGCCAGGGCTGTGAGCGATCGATTCCCCTCGTTGTTTGTCCCCAGAGCTGTTTTGAGTTATTATACTTGTTCTCCCTTAGTGTCAGGCAGATACACACCCCGAAAGGCTGTGGGTCTGTGCTACCTGCAGCCCCTTATGTTTCTGACGCTCTCTACATCTGTGATCTTTTTTTTATTTTTTTTTTTTATAGATGTCTGAATTATGTTTTTTTCCCCGTGTTTCAATCAATCTGCCCGTGTCTTTGTTTCTCTCCTGTTTTTGTTTCTCTCGCTCTTTCTCTCTGCCTCTCCATCTCTGCAAACTTGTTTATTGACTCCAGAGAAACAGTTGACTGCAGCTAACTGTCTGGGAGTGCTGGCTATGGCTGAAGCCATGAGTTGCACGGAGCTCCATAACATGGCCAAGGCTTTTGCTCTGCAGAACTTCCCTGAGGTTGGTTGAGATTTATGGTCTTTGTGGAGAGTCCATTAACAGATTCCTGTCGAGTTACCGGTTAAAAGTCTTCCCTACTGAGGAAATAAAAAGCAAATAAATCTAAACTGCAAACATAATCATCATAGATGCCTTTACTGATCAGTGAATGTTTTAAATTGAGCATTAACGTTAAGCTCCAAACATCTTAAAAACTGCAGAGAGTAAAAACTTTTTTTTCTACTCTGATCATTTATTCGTTTCCTTCTTCAAGGTCTTGCACGCAAAGGATGCATATACTGTCGCAGTTAATTGTGATACATTTTTAAACAAGGAAAAAGTATATGGACTTATTAGACCTCCATTAAAAGGCTTTTTACAAATAAAGCTTTAACCACATAGGATGCAATTTGCACCACACAGAGCACCATTTTGATGCTAGACTACGTCATGCTAAAATGCTTGATTTGCAGATGCATAATTGTATTTTGAAACACAAAAGACATATTTAGAGATTTCAACTTGTTTGAAGCTGAAGAATGGGATTATCCCTTAGAACTGTATTTCAGAAGATTTGTAGAAAATTCCTTTGTAGCCGTAGGATTAAAAGCAATGTCCTCACACGAGTTAGCGATGCCACATCAGAAGTTTTCATTAGCTGTCAATGAAACAGACAGTGTACCCTTCTCTAATTTTTCCAGATAGAAGTTGCAGAAAACTGCAAAGCCTTGTTTGACAGACACCATCTTGTCAGTTGTACTTGAAAGCAGCATGCTCGAAAGACTGGAGATAATGGACTGAATATTTAAACCCATAATATCAGCGTTATTACAGTTAATGAAAACAGTGTCTTCCTCAACTGAAATAAAAATGACAGTTTAAAAAAAAAATGAAATAATGAACGATGCAACATGAACTAGAATGAGACAGCATTGCAGGTAGAATCAGCTTTATTTTCCCCAGCATTAATGGTTCATGATGCACAAGAATCAAATGGCTTTCCACAATATAAGGACCTTTTAATAAACAGTGGTTTTGTAAATCCTTTTTAGTGTCATGCATTCTTTCGTCCTGTCTTTTTCAGCATCTGTAAATCAAGGCTTTACTCCTGAAGCCTGAAAAACTAACACAAAGCTAGTAAATACCTGAAAATAAAAAAGGAGACAAAAAGTACTTGTGCACTCAACTGAAACTAAACTGTAATAAAAACAAAAACAAAACAGAACTGTAAGTTTAAATAATAACTAAAGAAAGTCTCAAAACTTTACTAACTCTGAATATTATTACAGGTGGCAGGACAGGAGGAGATTCTGAGTGTGTCCAAAGAGGACCTGGTGGCCTATTTGTCCAACGACAGTCTCAACACTAAGGCTGAGGAGCTGGTCTACGAGACGGTCATCAAATGGATCAAACAGGATGCCAACTCCAGAGTGCAGGTAATACAAATCAGTTAATGAGGGTGTTTGTGAGGCTTGTGTCTGCTCTGTTTCGAAACAGTGTACACAGTGTACTTTTGTAAAATGAGCACATATTGGATGTGTATCATGAGACAAAAAGCAAGATAAAACCCTTGTTACCACTGACAGTACAGATAGTATATGTCTGCAGAGTCGTATTAGTGTAGCTGTACTATCGACCCTCCCTGTCTGCTCCAAGTGGTGCACAGCATGAAAATCCAGACAAGTGACTTCTCATTCCCTCCTTGTATTGCTCATCAACTTTGTGCTTCAGATGCAGCCTAACACAGCAGTTGTTCATAATCCCAGGAGTGCTTTGCCCCCAGAATAAGCTCTATTCTTAGTCGCACTTCATTTGTTTGTGAGACACCGCACTGCATGAAAAGCCAAACAAAAACACATACGGCCAGAGTCCCTTTCCTCAGCGCCTAACAGGTGTTTGATTTATTCCTAGAGGCCGTTAATCTTAATCAAAGGCTATATCCTCATGATGAGTATTGGCATTGAGGTACAGCAGGTAAAATTTTAACAAACATGGAATCGATAAACCTCAAGGTCAGAGCCTCAACTCTGGCCCACATTCATGAAAGGTAAATGGGCTGCACAGCAGACAGATATCCATCCACCAGGTAAAACCTCAGGTCATGAGACTTTTATGGATTCAGTCACAAAACCATGAATTTAAAACTGATGATTTTAAAGTATTTTATAGCTGTTTAAAATGGAGGTGAGATTACGATCAAATAAATTACACCAGTCCATCACTGTTGAGTCATTCATTCAAAGTAATGTCTTCTCATCATCCTGCGAAGGGGGAACAGCCTTATATCAACTGGTTGAGATTGGGCGCAGACCTCCGCAATCACTTTTATGAGGCACATACGTCAATATTTGAATTTTTCACTTTTTGGATGAAACATTTAGCTTTTATCCTTTGATATGTGGTACTTCAAGATTATGGTAAAATCCATCAGGCCTACAGAGTGCTTTGTGGGGGAGGATTAGTATTGAGTGCAATACAAAGCATTAGTTCAAATAACAAACAACTGTTGCACTGAATCATTCAAAGCAGATGATGATGACGCCGTGTCAATAATAAGAAGGAGCAAAGTTGTGCACATGAGAGCTAAGACTGAAATGAAAGACACTGTATAGAAAACACTTTTGCAGCACTAGTATCAAACACTCAAAGTGATAAATCCACTGAAAATGGAATTTCTGGGGTGGCTGATGGGAAATTTCACATGGTGGTACTGCAAAGTAACAGGGAGCCACAACAAGAATGATGCACAGTTTTTAGGCGAACATGTGATCCCTGTCATCTGCGTTGAAAACCTACAGCCAGCTCAGTACGGCGGAGTCCTGCAATCTCACACTCTAATGGAGAGGTGCAGAGGTGACTTACTCAGATGAAGTAGAAGAAAAAAAGAAATGGAACATTTTCCCGGTTGTCTGAACAACCCACCGCACTGGTTCCTCAGACGAGAGACCCGGCTCACCCCCGTCTCCGAAGAGAAGAAGGGAGAAAAGAAGGAGGGGTGGGAAGAACTGGAGTGAGAGAAAGAAGCAGAGCGAAACAGAGAGACAGAAACAGCGAGGAGTGATTGAGGAAAGAGAAAGAGATGGTGAAAATGAAGAAAGGGAATAGAAAAAGTGCCTTGTGTTCTAATCTGATATCCAGTGGTTTGTGCCGCTGTGCACAGCCATGACATCCAGGGAGCGCAGATGTGATTGAGCTCTCGGTCAAACCTCAAATCTCCTGCCCATGTGTGACCAAAAAAACAACCAGCAAGACTGGCGCCTGAGGAGAGGACAGGAGAGTAGGAGAGCAGAGAGAATAGGCTACTTCCATCATGCCATAGGAGAAGGTTATGTGACCCAGAGGGCCGAGTTTACACGCATGGTCCACCAGCACCGTCTCATCATTCCCCAGCCCTTCCTCACCGTTTGGACGAAGAGAGGAGCAGAAATCACTCCTCCAGAACCTGTGACACTTTTTAATGACATGTCAGGGCAAAAATGTCACAGCACTGCTGGGAAAAAAAAAAACTGGGCAAGGCAAGGACGAGGAAGCGCCTTAACCGGGAGCTGTATGCGTTTGCATTCATCTGAGCGTGCGAGTATGTGTTTCTTTGTACTGTATGTTTGTGTGTCCGTGCATGTGCTGTGGGGTTGTAAGCTGCAGGCTATAGAGTGGAAAAGTGGCATATTGAAGGTGCTGGGTAAATAATATGCAATTTTCTCTCTCCGCTATGCTGTCACTAACATCGGATGGCACCAGGAAACAGGGCCCGGACATTGCTTAGAGACCAAGGGAAAGCATTTGAGCATTAATAATGGTTTGCAATGAGACACAAAGGGGCCGAATGAAATGAAGAGAACCGTTTTCAGTTTTCTCTGATTGAGTAGCACTGAAGGTGTGCCACCCATAGCAAGACTATGTGAATGTCTGTGTTTGTGTTTTTGCAAGAGAATGGCAGAGACTTGAAAACAAAAAGAAACACCCACACAGAGACACACAGATCTATTAGTCATTAAAATTAATCACAGTTTGGCTAATTTATTCATCGTAAAAGGAATAGTAATATGCCTATTTTCCTAAATAAGCGACTTTGGGAAATGAAAGATAGATGAAAAGATCAATACCACTCTCACATCTCATTTCAAGCAGTGACTTTAGCTTAGAATCAGGAAGCAGGTACACACTTAACCAGGTTGTGTCTAATGGTAACAAAAGCCTCCTAATGCTCTTTGATTGGTACATATTCATTTTATAAAAACAACAGTTTGTGGCGAGCTTTTATCTTGTCTCGGAGCAGTGACTTCCTGGTGTCTTCTTGTTACTCTAAGGTTGCCAGGCAGCCGGCTCAGACTCCATTCAGCGACTGCAGTCACCCAGGAAATAGTCCAATTTCAGGTGCCATTCTCCTCCCCTTCTGCTATCTGGTGTTACCATTTTCATAGTTCCCCTTGCACTGTGAAACAACCGCTGAGCTAGCAGTTACACACTGAAAATGGCAAGGCTTGACAAAGATCTGGATCGTGCAATAAGACGGATCTGCGTGGTTCTTTGTGGCATTTTCTTTTGCTGGGATCTGGACATTTTTATTCCTCTTAATTCATATTTAACAGACAGATACAAGCGTGGTCAGCTTTTTCCAGCCTCCTGTATGCAATGTTGTTTTGTTTTATACTCCCATAGTAAATTAAATACACACCTATCTGCCATAACCTCTGCCATCTGAATGGTGAAGTGGTAATAATTTAGTTGATTTTCTCATTACAATGGAACCTGGGTGGGATATATTAGGCAGCAAGTGAACATTTAGTCCTCAAAGCTGATGTGTTGGAGGCAGTAAAATGGACAGCGTAAGGATTTGACAAGGGCCAAATTGTGATGGCTAGACGGCTGAGTCAAAGCATCTTCAAAACTGCTCGTCTTGTTGGGTGTTCCCGGTCTGCAGTGCTTCGTACCCTAACAGTTCAGTTGTCCCTCCTGAGGCCGCTTTTGGCAGGTTTTAAACACTGCAGGCCCAACCCAACAAGACCTGTGGGTTTGGAGATGCCAGTCGTCTACCATCACAATGTGGCCCTTGTCAAAGTCACTCAGATGTTTACGCTTGCCCTATTTAACTGCTTCCAACACATCAACTTTTCGGACTAAATGCTACTTTTTGCCTAATATATCCAACCTACTGACAGGTGCCATTGTAACAACATAATCAGTATTATCACCACTTATAATGTTATAATGTTAATATGATAATGTATATCTATATCTTTGAATTAATCACGTATACCTTAATGTGCACTTGTCTCTAAGGGCATTTTCACATCTACCTCATTTGGTTCAGACTCTTCACCAAACCAAAATTGCAGGTGTGATTGGTTTGCGGACCAAACAGCTGAACCCTTGGAATTTGTCACCGAGGTTCACGCAACAAAACCATGAACCTTTGTTCAGAATTTCAGGGGAGAAAAGGCCCTCAGTCTAATGCTGGATGCTTTTATGAAACACATCCAAGAGCTAAATCCACCTCCACAGTCAACGTGCAAACACACTGGTTCCATAAGTCACATAAACAAGAGACTGGAAAAATGGTGTCCTGTGTTTTCTCTCAGAAGGTGCTGACAGAGAGAGACCTGTCCTTCCTTTCACCCAGCAGTCTTTTGTGGGATGGCCACAGACACATGGCTCCAATTATAACAGGCCAGTCTCTGCCAAATCACTGAATAGGACCTCCATTACGACTAACTTCAACATATTTCATAAAGGATCCTATCTTGCCAGGTGACTCAACCTGACAAAAGAGGCTGATTAATTGGCTCTTTGGAAAGCGGCCAACTAATGTAACAGCTAAAAAGGACAGTTAATGGCGTATTTTTCTGATAAAAAGGCCAGTCTTGCCATTAGCAAGGACCTGCTGTCCACTCATCAGAAATAACAATGGCCTGCCCTGATTTTTTCTGCTCCCAAGCCAAATTAATATAGTTAAAGGTATTACTTCATATGTTTATAAGTTACTAGTTATTATTTGAGGGATGTTATACAATTAACTCCGGTAATGTGGTGGTTTTTTTTTTTTCCTTCAGCTCTCATTAAAAAGAAGAAAACAATTTCCCAGAACAAATGATGCTATCATTATGTAGTTAGTTTGAAATTATCAAAGGACAAAAATGCTTTGAGGCTGTGTAAGGATATAAACTGAGTTTCTTCCACTGATTTACGATTCATTTACCTTCAAAACTACAAATGCTCCCCCCCCCCCTCCATAAA
>JAPQRN010000017.1:14395613-14407983 GCA_037367275.1 Coranthus polyacanthus | reverse complement strand
AAAACAACAAAGGCGCCCCCCCCCCCCTCCATAAACATCACTTTCAATTTAGTGATTCTCTTTTTAAGCTCCTGGTTCAAAATGAAAACTTTTCATCATCGTGCACCCTTAGGAAAAAGGTTAATTGTGTTTTTTGAGATGAGAAGCTTTATGTCATGACGACCATCCTTGAAGACAAAACTGAAACACCCACAGAGTGAACTGAAATGAACGTGGCACAGGCCACCGGCAGTATAATCTGTGACAAATACACACTCTTGAGGAGACGTAGCCAGACAATGGAGATTGATGCAGCAACCAGTCTCTGCTTTTTCTTCTGCCGCTCTGCCTCCTCTACTCTTACCCTCTGTCTCTCCAGCTTATGTGTGCACACCAACATACATTTACTCAAAATGCACAGGACTTCATTTCTCTCTGCTGTACTCCAGCGTTCACCAAAGGCTGAAAATCACTTGGATATTCAGAGTCCGACTTGCATATTAGAGAGTGGACGGGATCTGATGCAAGCCACTGAACTCTGGACCTCATCTGTATCCTTTGTCGTCCCAGAGCTCGCTCAGTCCTGATGTGTGCAGCCAGTTGAACGCAACCACTCAACCACAGTGGCCGCTTATCCAGAGCAAGTCAAAGGTGTCTCATTTCTACTGGGCTTTCTTAGAAACACATAAGAGCTGCATGCTGCACGATGCCATGTTTAGAAATCAGACAACTTACACTGTTAGTTTAAAACTGTGATCTTGTTTATTTTCCTCAAAAATCACATAGAAGTGGATCAACAAAACCCCTTGATATCAAAGAAAATTCAGTAACACATACATTATTCACCTTTTTGCTTGTTGCTTATTAACATACATCAATCATAAAGCATAGAGCTCGGAGAGCAGTCATAAAAATTCATCTTAAATAAATGTCTGATAAGTCACTCTCTATTGCATTATGAGTTAACGCAACGGTAATGGAGACTATGACCCACTGATGACATTAAATGAAAGGCCATGCATTTACAGTATTAGGAACAGGTGACATTTCTAGAAAAAAAAGGCCATAATAATAATGTAATAATAGCTTAAGCTTAACTAGATTTCCCTGGTCTTTTACATGATACAGATGAACTCAAATTCAGATGTCCTATCAAGTCATTAAAGACAGTGTATTTAATGCTTTGAAAGTACTACTTCTGGTCTTGTCCCAAAGCTCACAACATGATAGATCAGTTACAGTGATGGTCCTGAATCATCGTAATGATGGCGTACGAACAACACCAAATGCTTCACATGACAATAGGGTCTGTTAGTTTCTATTGTTATGTGCTGTAATAGATTTACAAAATGTGAAGAGGAGGCAACTTTAAAATAGGAGATGTGTGTGTGAATTAGTCATACCATTAGTCAGACCTCACTTTAGGGAATTGAATTTAATATTATTTGGACACTATTAACACATTTTGTGTTTTGTTACATAACTGTAGACCATATTTATTAGGTGGCTATTCCTTTGGTACTACCACTACAAGACCCATAATGAGCAACGCGTACCAAGATCTGAATTCATGTACAACTTCCTTCCTTACGGTCACTGAGCAGTAAATAGGAGGTTATTGAAGGAATGAAGGAAGGTTGAATATTGTCACGCAGGATAAGTGCTTTATGATAACAATAAAGAGAAAATGTTCTACTAATACGTATGTTAATAAGCAACTAATGATATAATAATATATGTACTTTAATATAAATTGTTACTGAAAATTCAGTAAGCTAAGAAATAAGGAAGAAACTGAAAGTTTAATATGAAGCAAAAACATCTCTCTTACAAATATGTTTCAAATGAAATGAGCGGAAGAGGGGTTTTTTTTTAACTTTGAATGTATTCATGCTGAAATAGACCTCAAAGGAGAACACATTGCACCTGTCAGTAGTTGCCCATGGCAGCAGTCGGCGTCTGTCGTCCGCTACATCTCTCTCCATCCCCAATCTATCCCTCTGGCTGATATGCCCTTATAGACATCCACTCACAAAACCACGCACAAACATGCTCAGCTAAGCATGGATATCTCTCCCGCTCAAATGAAGTACCATTTGCATGGTCATATTTTACTCATCCGTACTGTGTTAGCAGAAAAAAAAAAGCACATGCGTGTGTCACGCAGAAACCTACACACACTCAAAAGGACACTGAGCTGTGGGCTTTTCAGTTGAGTGGGTTTGTTAGTGCTGTGAGGCCATGCATGCGCTCTATTGAACACACACTTGTGAGTCAGTGAGTGAGTATCTACATGTTCTTTCCCCCCTTTTTTGTTTTACTTTTCATTCGGGCCTGGTTTTTAAGCAGCCTTGGTGAGTTGTCCATTTTTCACACTAAAGCAGACGCGTACTCCTATCTGCTCAGAGCAAAGCAAATAGATATGACCATTCATGTGTCATTTATTTCATGTCACCGTGGCACTGAATCATTTCACCCACATACACATACAGTAGAGGTGTTAGTCCTCGCTGACAGTAGTGGAATGGGAAATGCTCGGTGGACATTTGTCATCTGTGTTAGGGGATAGCGGCCTCCCGGCTGCTTCTCTTCAGCCTCTGACAGATCTGCGAGCCTCCCTGTTAGACACATTATCCTCTGCCTTTCATCAGGCTCAGCCCATCCACATCCTCTGTCCACCTGCCTGGATATATGTGTGCATGGGGGGCAAAAGTGAGTTTTTTTTTAACCTGGGATGTATAGCACTGTTTTCGTTGCAGTTTTAGCAGTTGATTCATTCCAGCAGAGCTAAAGGGCATATGCATCTGCTGGGACTAAGAATGTTGACCCGGCGTGTTTGTGCACTGCATTCGTGTGTGCAAGATAGCCACGAGGGAAGTTACAATGTGTTATCTGGGTTGCATATCAGAATAAAAGTAGATAAGCATATGCACCTTGTCCAGGGAGAATGGAAGTGGGAGAAGTGTGGGAGGACACGCCAAAAGTGGCTTCTCCGTATGTCCTCAGATTTCTGTGGATATTTTCCATATGCTCCTTATGTTAAAACAACACTATACTCTTCATTAAGATTGTGAACACTGTGCCATATTTCCCTTCAATGCTTAGTAGGCTTGGTATCTTTGAATTGGCAGAGTAGCTGCTATAATTTGCATCTATTAGATGCCATCTCCATTTAAAAGTATACGAGGGCTGCTTGCATGAGTAGGCGAGAAGATGAGAATGACAGGTCACACTATTCGTCTGGAGGGACAGCGCTCACATTCACTCTGCGTGCCTGTGCATGAGAGAGTGATTGCTCGAGAGCTCGTTGTAGATGGAGAGAAATGGAGTTGGATACGTGCCTCCTGCTCTCATCTCCTGAGTGCAGGCAGAGACGTCACTCATTGGTCTGAGTGTCATGAGTGCTCTCATTTACCTGGTTCATGTCACATGCAGGCACACACAGATAAATAAAAATCCAACGCTTTTAGCACACAGTTCATATGGCACGCATCTGCTACACACACTCTTCAGTTGCCTCCAAAGAGGACTGTAAAAGCCTGCATGCTTTAGTTCCCATCAATATTTACTAGACTTAACACCCAAGGAAGCTTTCAGTCTGTTTAAATATCAGATTTTTTTATTTGGCTTTTGGCTTAGCTTTTAACATAGTACAAAAGTCTACTATAGATATGTGGTAAATGTTGACTTATCCATGTATACATAGCACAGGGACAGGGAAATGTAATTTTCACGCTTAAAAATTAAGCTTCGATTTCATCAGGATTGTACACAGTGGCGAATGCTAGTGTAATCCAACCTGCCACAAATAGAGGAGAGTTCATCCACCAACGTAATACTGTTGGTGTAGTCAGGGGGAACCCTTAGGAAGGAATACTGGTATTTTTTTAAGAAAAGAAAGGAATATAGATAAATGAATAACTCTGTAGTGACATCTCCATATGCTATATAGTGGATAGACTTTTACAGGAAAAAAACGTTTACTTTGTCATTGACAGGATTATGAAATGGAATGATTACAAAAAAGTACCACCTGTATTTAATGTTCTTCTTAAAAACCCAACATCAATTAGAAGAAGCATTTTTATATTCATGTATTAAACACTCTGTTTTGATTCAAAATATGCATTATGTTTTAGTTTGGTTGACTTCTCTGTAAGTTAAAATGAGGGAACGAAACCATTTAAACCCATTAAGACAAATTCCGCATAAAGGGGAGAGAGAAGGACCAGAGTTGAGAATTATTTTGATGCAACCCTCAATCATACATTTTTATTTTACCATTTTAGAACAGCAGATCCCTGTCACCAGTTGGATATTGTACAAAGGTTTACCTGTTATAGAGCCTGTGTGCTTGACATTGTCTGACATTTCAGTAATCCATTACGTAATTAATTGAATGGAGTAACTTGTTCCATTTTAAAAGCTCAGCAAAGTAAACAGGCAATAAATCTTCCCCAAATTAAACCTTTAATCAGTGTTAAGTGATTTTAGGAGAAGACTGGTTTGCTAAACGCGATTAGTATGGAAACACTTTTTCTTTACTCAAAATTCACGTCCATTACTGAGGGTCACTTAAAACAAACAAAAAGCAAATGAAGATACAACTGTGTCGAGGCGACAACACAGCTTCTGTCTCCTTTTGTTTCTCTCAAAAAACACCTAATTTTGAAAGATGAACAATAACCATTTGTAAACAGCAATCTGCAATTGTTCCTGCTTGAGGAGTTCCAGGGGCTGGCATGAAGCAGGACCGCTTTTTAATGTGGGGTCTGACAGTTTGGATTTGAATATTAGCACCAAGTGTGCAACTCTCCCTCATTTCCATGTCGATATATGCATGTGTGGGAGGAAGAGCGAGGAGCTGGAATAGAGGTGGAGAGAGACTGAAAGCGCAAAAAGAAGTGGCAGAGATGGGAAGTAAGTTAGAATTAGAGATGGGAGGAAATTTTGTTTTCCACAAATGGAGGCTGGGTAATAGTTGGGAGCTGGATTAGACGTCTCCAGCGAATCCCTATACACACTCACGAACAGGGCCTTTGCCATTGTGTCTATAGCATAGTCAGATCTGTTACTTTCAGTCAGAGGTCAATGTGAGTGATTTTATGTTCTCTTAATCTCATCAACAAGCTTCGCAGCCAGCTCCATCCCAGTCTTAATACACTCAGCTGGCTTAAAAAACGGTGACCACGGACATCTTTAGAGTACAGTACAATCCATGCGTGTCCCTGCGCGCATCTGTTTTTTGGGTGGATATTTATGTGGTAGCAGTCCTTACCTTTTGCAGAGACCAGATGCTGTCTCTTTGAGGGGAGTTTTACTGCCATTTTAGAGCTTTTTGGCAAGTGAAAAGAGGCTGTAACAGATGTGGGTTTGTGTGCTGCTGAGATTTGCAGATGGTTCAGCCTAGATGCTTTTGTTTTTCTTTACTTCATTTTACATGAGTAAAAGGAAATCTGAGTAAGTATGCATGTGTGTTGTGCCTTAATGTCAAGTTGGGTGTGTTTTTTACAGCACGCCATGATATCACTGGTAATGAAGGTGCAGTGTTGACGAGTAGCAAAAAATACATATTTAGAAAACAAAGTATCAGTAAATCATTGGAAGTCAGAATACACTTTCATTCATAATATCAATAGAATATTTAAAGGGATTACTTTTTATCAAGTCTGAATATTCCCATAAGTCCCTGAACAAAACAAAACTAAGCACATAAGTGCATCTGCACCACAGTAGGCTATGGACTATGGACTATGCACCTACGTGTCCACACACAACACAGAGGATGGAGCAATCAAGTGGCATGTTCTTTTGATCTGTAAATTTCTGTTATTGTTGTTATTTATGTTTAATCGTTTTCACCCCTTTCGTGCTGTGGAAGGTAAAAAACATTCTTCACATTTCTGGTGCCATTTTTATTTTAAGAGGATTAGCTGCAAGCCTAAGTAAGTGCACTTCAGACACTAAATGAAAACAAAATGTGACTATGGAACTGTAAATTCACATAGTTTTATTTTCTTTTTTTTACTCAGACTTGATGCCGTGGAAAATAAAAGGTCAAGGAAAAAATGTGGCCTTTATCCTTTTTGCCAACAAAACATTGCACTGCTTTTCTTTTTACACATACTTATAGTTAATACTGTATCTCTACAGCAAATTTGGTTGTATATTCAGAGTGACTCAAGGTTTCAGCTACCTTAAGCAGCAGTATTGTGTAAATGTCACATTCATTCATGCAATAACAATAGAAGAACATTTTTCAGATGTATTTTATGAGCGAGGTGCACAGGAGAGGAAGTGGATCAAAAATTACAAAAAGACAAAGGTCTGTTTAAGGTCTGGCACAGAAACGTAGCAAAGTTAGACAGAGTGCAGGAGTCTTTTGCAACGTGCAAAAATAATATAAGGCAATATTGAATTAGAAAGTATTTAAAATGTATTGCTCACTTTAAGAATCGGAGTGACAGACTGTTACAAATTACTTTTCTGGGCATGTATTCTATAATCGATAGTGAAATAGATTTTCAAGGTAACCCTACCAACACTGTCAATGCACATATGTACCTTGAACATCACAATATCGCCTCTCGATTTTCTGTCTATTTATATTCAGTTTAATATTCTCATCAAATTTAGAAAAGTTTTTAGAAGTGCTCTCCACACCTTGTGATATTTCTGTCTCTTGCATGAGACATAGTATATATAAAGCCTCAGACACATCATGAGTCTATTGCATAACTACTTGTGCCTTTAGTGAGTCTGCAGCTGCACAATTTTGGGCCATGGGAAGGGACCAGATATTTGGATGGGTCGCACATAAAATTCAACATCCACACCAGCAAGGACCTAATGCAAAATTTAAGCCTAGGGTCTTCTTCCTGATCCACCTGCTATTTCAAATAGGAGCACAATTTCCAAATGCACCCACAGCACAGACACTAGAATACTTTTTTTTTTTTTTTTTTTTGCTGTGACACCGAGGGCACCACCTGGCTGAAACTGCCCCATATACAGCTTTAATTTAGCTCTCAGGGTCAGAACAGACAGTAGTGGACCTAATTCAGCTGACCTGCAGATACACAAATATGAGCTCATGAGCCCAGACTGACTTTAAATACAACAATGCACAGCTCCCTCTTAGCCAGGCTTTTGAAATATGTTTGTCCGAAAAGGATGCACTGTCAAAATTGTGTGTTTTTAATGTTTCCATATTCAATTACTGGCATAAATCACACGTCTTCAGTCCAAAGTGGGTGAGGCGGTGACAGACCTGGGGAAAAGTAGCTTGTAATAGAAAAGCAGAGTGGTAAGCCTGAAGCTTAAGTCACCTCCATTTGAGTGTGACATGACTCGCTAACTACTGGGGCAAATCTCTCACTATGGGGGCACTTTAATTGGAAGTATTTGCTTCTCTAGAGCTAGTGACTCTTCCCTTAAGAGCATCTCAGTATGCTAAATAGCTTGCTTTGACTTTACTTTCTTGCTGTGTTTGAGCTGAGGCACTGAGAGCGACTGCCAGTGTTTATGTGTGTATTGAGCTGTTTGTTTGATAAACTGTTGGGTAAGCTGTGTGCGTCCACGAAGCAGACAGTCCCATCTGCAGGAAGGCGTTGCGCTCCGAGCGTGCTTGCAGAAAGGAAATGTCGTCAGCAGATTTCGCTTTCTGCCGTGGAACCCGTCACATTCCCTCTCTTGTTTTCTCTTCTTTTCCTCTTGTTTCCTCGCTCTCCCTCCGAGCTTGTCACTCGTCCTTGTCTCTCTTCGATCCCGTCCCCGTGCTCCCGTGCCATCCTCCCCTCTCCTCTGCTTTGTCCCTTTCCTGTTATGCTCCACTGTCTTATTTCCTCCTTTCTGGTCAGATGCGCCCAGGACTTTGGTAGAAACAAATGGGACACATGCCAGAATAGAGAGTCCTCAGGTGGGAGAGGGTGATGCTTAGGCACTGTGTCAGCTTATTATTTGTTCTCCCCTGAATGATGTTCGAGTCTGTTGTTTTGTCGCTCTCCCTCCTCGACTCGGTCACAGCGCTCTGAGCCAAAGGGTCACCGGGGTCACTCTCCACCCAGCTCTGTGTCACTCTTTCCACGCTTGTTTACAGCTTTTACTGTAGACATAGATGAGACTCTCATGGGGGCCGAGACCGCTACACACATACACTTAGACACACATAGGGGGGAAAAAAAAAAATAACACTCTGCAGCCAGAGCTATAGACAAGGTTGCCATGGAAACAGCCTGTCCTGCCTGTTTTGCTGAACACCTATACAGTCTAAGCACATGAAAATATATGCACAACCTGCAATGAAACAAACATACACATAGTCGTGTTGCTGCTGTTCATTATTTTCATCACCAGGTTTCACTGATCCTATACCACAATGTCCTCATAAACTCTGTGATTTTGTATATGCAGTCTAAATTTTTTTTTTTAAATGGTAAAAAACAAACTTTGTGGCTTTGTGGTAGCATCTTGCTTTGGATTGTCTCTTGGCTTGAATGCCTTAATTTAGCTGCAGAGAACATTAAGTTTCGGTTGAGAGATACAATTTTGAGACCGCAAAGTCAGAAGCAGAAGGTGGAAGTAAGATACCTCCTGCTGCCTTTTTTCAAGCTCTCATAGCGTAAACAAATGCACATTTGAACGTGAGAGGGGGAGTGCATCTTACTGACATCTTGGCGACTTGCCACTTCTTGTTGAACGATGACTGAAAGGGAAGTCTCTAGAGTTGTTTTAGAGATGTTTCGAACCTATCATGGGGCATACAGAAAAGATGTCAGCATTTTAATGGAATATTTCCATCCTTGCCAGGGCATTTTGTCCTGCGCAAGTATAGAAATAAAAACTGACATCTGCCAGGATTTAAACTGAAACACACTTCCACAGTGGTTTTGCTTGGAGGGCCTGACATTGGCAGCAGCTGATCTAATGGTCTTGCTGCTACCAGATGTCCTCACTCTAACAGCTCAGGCTTTTATGAAACACTGTAGCTGCTTTTCCTATCTGGTTTTATTTATTTTTAAGTCATTTACAGCAAAAACATTTTTTGAGGTTAGGAGTTAGTCCAACTAACTGAGTTCTTTGTCTCTGTTCACTGTCTCTGATCCACAGTGTTTCAAGTCAGCCTTTTGTTCAGTGTTGTTTTTATAAAAACCACTTTGATCATCCTTTGCAGTTGAGCTCAGATGAAACTAATTTAGGTGTCTGCAAAGTTTTCTATATTAGTGTCTGCTTTTTATTTGTTGTTGTCTCTGTAAAGATATTTTAACACCGCTTGATGATTGCAGTTTTCAACCCCTAATCCTCCCTGCCTCCATGAATCTCTTATCAGAAGGCTTTGACCGGTCAGTCCCTATTACATTACATGATATCTCTGGAACATCTTCACAAATTGTCTTATTGGCACAAACATTCACTTGGACTCGAGGATGAATTGATTAGATTTTGGTGGTTAAAGGTTAAAGTCACTGTGAACTCACAAAACTCACGTTTTGGCCATGACTCAAGATTTCATATTGTGATGCTAGGATAGTGGACGCATCTGCTTGAACTTGTTTTCTTCTCCTTCTCTCTTCTTTTCAGCATTTGTCAGAACTTTTGGCTGTGGTTCGTCTTCCCTTCATCCATCCATCCTACCTGCTGAATGTGGTCGACAACGAGGAGTTGATAAAATCATCGGAGGCGTGTCGGGATCTTGTCAATGAAGCCAAACGATATCACATGCTCCCTCATGCACGGCAAGAGATGCAGACGCCCAGGACCAGGCCGAGACTCTCCGCTGGTACGAACACAAACTCACATACAGTAGGATGCACAGATAAACTGATGTGCATCATCCTTGATCTGAACGACCTGAAGAAAAAGAGGCGGTGACATGATCTGCTGCACACTAGTGTAATTGACCCACAACTTATTGAAGACAGATCCATGCACCCACACACACACACACGTCCTGTTCATATTTCACTGCAGCAAGGTGACAGAGAGGTCAGGTCTCCACAAGGAGACCAACGTTTTAATGATTTAGTCCCCTTTTGAAAAGCAGTGATTTAAAACTTCATAATGTTTTCCACAGGACTGCTGTTAATGCTTAAATGTACATGTTGGTAACAGGTCATATTTCAAAATGTCTGAAAAAAAAAATGTTCTTTCTGTGTTCAAACAAACGACTGCTGGAGCAAATCCTGATTGAGGTTAATGTCAAAGCTTTCATAACAGCCTTCCAGAGTCTGCGGGCTATCAAATCTAGGCTCTTTCACTACTAACACAGCACATACACATCTCTTAACAACTTTAACACCAGCTAGGCACAGTCGAGACTGCCCTTGCTTCCTAAGCAACCAGCCAACCATTCACTGTCCAACCACTGCTGATGTCCAAGCCATTGAAGGCTGTGTTTGTTTACATCGTTAAAATCAAAGAATCATTCATGGAAATTGGAAGGCGCCACCAAATTGCCTTTGGCTGTAATATTTTTCCCTCAGGTCAGCCAGGACCCCACACTTTTCCCCCTGTAAAGATCTGCCTAATTACAGTGTCTGCATGATATTATGAGTTCTGCACCAGCACACCTTACCATTCAGCACAAGTTATTTTCTGCTTGGTAGAATAAAGATAATTGCCTAACAAATGGCACTTTATGGAGAGGTCAGTTTATCGGCGCAGTGTTGTTGTCCAGACAGTGTGTTTATTTGCCAGTAAACAAACATTGGGAATTGCATTAGCTTAATATTTTTGCACATTTAATTGCCAGTAATGCAGTCACACGAGGCTTTATAAAAATCATTTGTCTCTTGAGGAAAGACATTTGGGGCATTACATGTACTCAGCGTCATCCCATTACTCATCCTCGAACCGGTAGTTTCTCTTTGTTCTCAGCAGTATCTTGAAGCGTTTTCTGTCAAGGCCCATTTTATAGTGTTTGGTATGTGCATATCTTACGCGTCCTACAGCCCCATTATGCAGGCTGAAGTTTGTATTGATTCACAGCAGCTCGTGGCTCTGTACAACAGAATTATATAAATGCATAAACGCTGCTGGGATGAATACATTCATGATGCATTACCCCCCGATGCCTCTAAGAATGAGAAATATATGTAAGTTTTTCCGATCAAGTTTTGAACTTCTCTGAAGCTAAAGTTTTTATTGTGACTGACTCTATGGGCCAAGCATCGCTGTGTGTGTTTGTATGCGTTTCATAAAGGAAGCGTAAGCTGTGTGTGCTTGTGTTCTGATGTACCGTACTTTGTCAATATGACTGTACCTTGACATTTTGTATAGCTGAGCGCAGTCTCGTTGGTCTAAGGATGTTTTTCATGCCTGCGTGAGTGTGCGTCTGTGGTTGTGATTGTGTGCTCCTCAGCCATCTGCTGCGTTGGACAGGATGGGCTCTACACAGTAGGGTGCATGGTCTTTGGGATTGGGCAAACAGGGGAACTAGCACGTGGGCATGCAGTATGGGGAGAAAGATAAAGGAGAGAATAGAAGGAGAGTTTGAGGTTGTCGGGAAGTGAGGCTGGCATACGGTGGACAATAAAGCGAAGGGATGAGGAAGAACGGGAGGAGAGGTCGGGATGTGGTCAGAGAGAGGGAGGGTGAGAAGGAGCCAGGGGGATCAGAAATGAAATTTGAAGGGCAGACATTTGATTGAGTTTATTCCTGGAGCATGTGTCTACTTGTGTAAGCAGTAACTGAGTGTGTGTGCGTATGTTTGTGTGTGTATTTTAAATGTGCGTAAGCAGATGGGGCACCACCTGAGCTCAGTTGATAAGTCTGTCAAGCGGAAAAAGAAAGGAAAACTGCCATCCGTGAAGCACTTCTTGCTGAGCACAGTCAATCTGTGAACTTGTGAGTTGCGTGCATATGTGGGTGTATTATATGAGCGTGTGTGTGTGTGAGGAAGCGTGTCTGAGTGCCTCACATATATAAGGTCTTTTTTTACTTGAGATAAAATTGAAATTAATTTAATCATTTCGGTCTAGAAATTCAATTTACTCTTTTGAGACATTTTTAATTAACATCCTTTCACATCTAGACTGAAATGTGTGAATAAGATGCTAGAAGTTAGACTCACAGTGGTGTTCTCATTCTATTTACTAATAGAGTCCAACCGATGCTGAAGCTTAAGGCTGATATTAATAATGGTTAGTTTGGATTTTTTTTGAAGTGGGGCTGTATGAGGTACTTATCCATAGTCAGTCTATTACCTACAGTGCAGACAGGAACACCGAGGTAGAAGCTAAGCAATGCACTGTTGTGGTCCAGAGCCAGCAGCAAAAACTGTATTTTAGCCACCTATAAAAGGCCTACTTAAAAAGAAGTGCACGCTATACTATATAAACACAGCAAGAAATACTATGTTTCCACCACTTTATCTTGTCAGGCAGCTCTTACT
>JAPQRN010000017.1:14360365-14371586 GCA_037367275.1 Coranthus polyacanthus | reverse complement strand
AAGATTTATTGAAATAAGAAAAACTGAGAGAACAAGTGAGAAATATCTCCAAGCACTGTATTAAGTGAAATAAGATCAAAACTAGTGTCTCAGTTTTTTTCTTTTCAGACTTGAGGAGCCAGAATTGAACAACAAACCTTGCAGTTTGTGGACAGACTGCTATCCATGAAATGTATTCCTTGTCTCTACTTAGAGTAGTAATAATAACTTAAAACTTCACTTAGGCTGAGGCTCACCTACGCTTGCCAATTTGATCAAGTAGTTTGATTAGTTAATTTTGAAAACAAGATGTGAACATGCTGCATTATAGCAAAAATTGCTAATTTACATCTGTAGTCTCTAGACAGGTAACAAAAAAGCAAAAATAAATATGACTAGAAAAGGATAAACATACAATAGCTAAAGGTGAGGTGCAGTGATTCTTACAAGCGGCGTATGATGTGCCTTTGTCGCACCTCACCGTCCACTCTAGTGGTGTGTGTTGATGAGGTCATTGCACTTAAAAATGGAAATGAATAACCGTTCTGGATAAGTTCTGGACGGAGCGTGGCGAGTTGATACTGCTGATACCTATGATTTGTTAGTGCTTTGTAAATAAATGTGTCGATGAAATGAGATGAGATGAACTTTATTTATCGCCTAAGGGAAATTCAATTGCCCTTTAGCTCAAATAAGATAAAAAATTCAAGTAAACAAGTGATTAGTACATAATAGAATAGGCATAGCAGCACGTAGAATATGCATAGTAAGTCAATTCAAAGCAGTTTCCAGTTGTTCCATTGGTTAAGGTGTCGTACAGTCTGATGACAAAGGGGATGGAGGATCTTCTGTAACGTTCGTAGTGAGGTGAGTCGTCCACTGCAGCTGCTTCTCTGGTTGGTCACAATGTGGTGAAGAGGATGATCTGAATAATCCATGATGTCTTCCACCTTATTCAGCGTGCTTCTCTCCACCACAGCCCTCAGTGAGTCCAGTTTCCTTCCGATCACTGAGCCAGCGTTTTGCTCGAGCTTGTCCAGCTGCCTTGTCTCCTTGTGTTTGATGCCGCCTCCCCAGCAGACCACAGCATAGAAATGCACATTTGCCACCACCAACGGCAGCATCTTAGTGCAGACGTCTCAGGACCTGAGCCGACTCCCTTTCGACACTGTGTGTCTGGTCTCTTGTTATCCAGATGCACACCGAGATATTTGTACTTCGGCACCACCTCCACCACATGAATGGTGACCGGATGGTGAGGGAACTTTCAACTCCTTTCAAACCCCCTAAGTGTGATAAGTAGCTGTTATTGGGCCAACTCAAAGACACAATGTGGCCTCAAAGGCCCTTGTTAGAGCCAGTGTTTGTTTTGTCCGTTCCAGGCTCTTCAGTTAAGGACACATTAACCCTGGTCCACACTCAAATACAGCAGGTAATGCTAATGCACCTTAATTCTGAATGCTGCCAGCCATGAAACGGAAATAAGAAGAAGAGGAGGAAGTCTCTTCTGAGTTGCTGTATAAATATGGCTCCAGTCCTTGGAAGAGGACCCATTTCCCTCTGTAGATATAAATGACTCATTGTAAGGTAACAAAAACACACACTAATTGAAACATAATTATGAATATTACATTCCATTTCTGAAATTAGATTTTCCTAAATCCCCCCAAATCTTCACGCTGAACCTTTAAGATTTACTAATAAAAAAAAAAACCCAAATCAAAGCAAATATTCATAAAACAGTCTTATTAATGTTAGGCATTCTGCTCCTGCATTGTATATTAATCTCAAAACAGGATCAATAAGACTTTACTGCTAGATATAAGATATAAGTCTTGGCTAGATCAGGGGTTTTTGCAGTGTAATCATCTGATTCATATCATCTGACACTGAAAACATAGCTTCTCATTTCTCATTTTTCCCTTTAACCTGGGCTGAAGAGTGAGTTTTAGCCGAGCGAGGGCTACCTCCCCCTGCACGGCAGAGTGAGATTAACCAAAGCAATCAAAAGAACATTACTGAGTATATTAGAGCAGGCCGCTGCCGCTCATTACCTAGCAGCTCAATTGATCTCCAAAGCTGTTCGCAATGCACAACAGTCCTCCAAATGAAACAGGCTAATTTGATATTTCCCCATAATGCTGCCATACAGTGTCGTTATGACAGGGGGTAGATGGAATATTTTTCCCGTAATGGAAACGCATTTGATTCCTCTGTCTCTGAGCTGCTTAATTTGAGAGCTCTTGGTGCATCTTGGGCATTCGTAGCTCCAAAGAAATCACGCACTCGCTGTTTGTCTGCATATCTCTGCTTGGGCCCCTGTGTACATCATGAAGCTTGCACGAGACCCTCAGCAACTGGACTCAATTATCAGCACCATAAAATTTTAACCTACTTTGCCTCTCTCCCACAAACATCAGAGGCCCCTTCTGCTTGGTATTACTGAGTGCACTCTGGGAGGTTGCACCATCTAGGGAAAAATAACCCACATGCTGAACAAAACAGTTGAACTTGTAATAGTTAGGAAGAAAATGCATGGTGCTCAGGTTGAAGCAAACCATTTGTAACACTGGGTCAGGGTTGTGTTCACCTCATCATGTAAAAGCTAACCGGTCTCTCAAGCTGTTTGGGCAAATTGTCAGAGCAGTCAACAGGCTTGTTTCTAAGCAACCCTGGCTTTTTGTTGTGTCTTATACAGAAACTGCTGTGTGGAGTGAGAGTCCAAATTGAGTCAGAGGGTCTAAAGACTCCATTTCTGGGAATAGAATGCTCATATCTATGGAAGTTTGTGCTTTGAGAGTAGGCAGAGACAGATGCAGGAATCTATGCCTGATATTCTGCTAACCGCAGTCTTTTTAGTTAGTGCTGTTTGTCATTTTGATCCTCCTTTTGCATTTTAAAGGCTCAGTGTGTGATGTTTAGTTGATATCTAGTGGTGAAGTTACAGAATGCTGCTCAATCCCCCACCACCTCCACCGAGTCGCCACAATCGCGACACAAAGACAATTCCCTCATTAGAGTCGCCGTTTGTTTTGTCTGTTCCGGGCTTTTTGGTTAATCGGATATTAACTCTGGTTCACATTCAAACATAGTGGGTGACGGTAATGCACCTTAACGCTGGATTCCACCCGCTACAAAACGGAAAAAAGAAGAGGAGGAAGTCTGTTCTTAGCTACTGTAGAAACATGGCGGCACAACACGGCAGACTCCATGAACAAAGACCCTCTATATATATAAACGAATCATTCACAAATGAATTTCCCCAAGGAATCAATAAAGTCGACCTGAATCTGAATTAGAGCCTCCTATATGCCCCCTAAATCTTACACACTGGACCTTTAACATGCTATTTTATTTTATATTTTATTTATTTGACCTTTATTTATCCAAGTGCAGCCATGCATACATCATACATACTGTATGAAGGGCAATAAGTCAGATTCAATTACCCGAGTATTTGCTTTTCAATCAATGTGAAAAATACCTTAAATCAATGGGCATCTTTCTTGCTCAACAAAAAGTCAAAATGTAACCTGTTTGTTGTAATACGTTCATTGTGAAAACGTTTCTCCAGTCATTGGCAACGAGCGGTGCTTTATTTTATTTCAAATAATTTTTCTTTCTTAACAAATAATGTACCTTGATACCCTTGGAAGTGCTGCTTTTTTGTTATTGTGGTTGTTAGATTTATTAAAGAAAACTAGACTCATAACACATCACACAGTTTACATAACAATAAAATAACTTGGAGAATCATAAAATGTCAAAGCAGTGTATTTTTATTCATCAAAGATCATCAATCAGCAGATTTATCTTCCTCTTTAAAGTTACTTTGAAAGCGTCCAATGAGACCGGCTCTTTAAGTTCAGGTCATTTTGCATTTGGTTCCAGGCAAAGGGAGCGGCAAACTTTTTCCCAGTTCAGTACAGGCGTTTGGAAGAGACGGTAGGAATAAATGCTGGGACACAAGGCAGATGTAGATTTGAAGATCTAAAGAAAGCACAACTAAAATAGACTTGCATGTCAAGTGTACGGGTGGACAAGGCAGACCTTCCGTAGTCTGGCTCGCTGGAAGTACTCTGGTTGTATAAGGGTTGCTCCATGATGGAAAGTATCCAGAGCATCTAAGCATTGAGAGGATGCATTCACGTATATATCACATCGCCGTAGTCCAGCACAGATGTAAAAGTGGCAGTAAGAAGTCCGTTTAGTTAGACAGCGTTTAGTCTGAGTACATCTATTCTGTGAAACAAAATAGATTCTTTTTAGAAATACAGTAATCTTTTCAGAGATATATTATATTATAATATATTTTTTGAAAACCAGGTAGTCCAACTATTATCATGTGACCTTTCATAGACGTTAGAGCTATGCACAGTGTGTAACAGATGACTGACAAGATGATTACAGGACAAACAACGTAAGCAGTCGAAACATTTTCAGGCAACTGCAGACAAGAAATGAAAAAAAAATCGTCAAATGTTTTTGGCTGCCTGATCTACAAGCCTACACGCAAAAATGCACACACATCACTTCTGAAGTGTAGTTTATTTTGCAATGGAGGAATTATGGAGGATAATAACAACAACAGCACCATAATTGGTTGTCATTGTTATAGATGACAAAAAATACATCTCACTGAACTGAAAAATCATAAACCCAACCACTTTACATAAACCCTTTAACTAACCTGCAGCGGGATCTCAGATGTGGTTAAAGCCTAACAGGTTTTTTGCATAAATTGTCATATATTCAGCAACAACATTTTTATGTGACAGACACCAAGCTGAACCGAATATGTTTAGAAATTGATTGACTGTGATCTTTATAATTATGTGTTTGTAGATAAACCTGAGAAAAACAATGAAACCAGGAGCTGAAATGGACATGCATGTTTGTTTAGTGGAGGAAGAATGAGCTAATTTAAAGATTAAAGAGGATTTGTTGTGACGCTTCTGAACATTTGTTAACAACAGGCAGCTGGCCTGTCAGATCAACTCAAGACACAGGTGCTATACGTCATGCGCACGAAAGAGAATGAAAAATCCACTGCTATTCATTTTATCAGGCTCAAAAAACAGGATAAACTGCAATTTTAGTTGTTTTAACAAGACAGCACATAAACACTGTTAGGCTGATCATTTATCATCCCAACATAAGACCACTTTTTTTGTAGAAAAATCGTTCTGTTTAACATTCATAAAGGCCTACACAGGTTACAACCCAGAACAAAATGTGGCCATTGTGCATTTCTGCAAATCTTGGATGTCTAAAATCTCTACCTTCCTAGATTCGTGTCATATATGTAGATATCTAGATATGTATGTATCACTGTTGTATTGTTTGAACCGCTCATGGTGCTTTTCTACCATGTCTTTCAGAAATTACATTTCTATGTGATTATTTATTGTCATGTAAATGTACACGACGTGTGTGAGTGTGTGTATGTTTTACTGTAACATTGTGTAATCCTGTTAATTTAGCTGCTGGTCTTGCCCAAGACGCTCTTGAAAAAGAGATTTTTAATCTCAGTGCGTCTTTCCTGGTTAAATAAAGGTCAAATAAATAAATAATTATTTAACTTTTTTTTTTTTTGTTAGGTTGAGGCTTAGGGAAAGATAACTAGGGTTTGGTCTAATACAGAAAAGGTCTGTAAAATTAACATTTAAACCAAATCACAATCTGTTCCCTTATCAAAGAAGTTAGCCAGGAGTCAGGATGTGAACTCTGTTCTCTGGTGGCAAAGTCCTGGATTTTGTAAATCCACCATCCTCCCCAACAGTCTCCTGCCTGTAGAGGAAAGGCAAAAAAGTAGTAGATCCTTCAATGACGAATTATGTTGGCATTATATGTATCCATGGTTTGCACAAACGTACAATGGCAACTGTTAGGTAACAAACCTATTGTATGACAACCTTGGGATGGTTCCTGCTTCTACACCGGAGTTCCAGACAAGTGCTTTGCTATTGTACTTATTTGACCTTAGAACGAAGACTTACATGTGTATCATTACATAAGTCTCACCGACAGTTAGGGAAAACAACACTGAAGATTACCTATTTTGCTTTTAGGCTACTTTAAAGGCATTTGTTGATATCTGCTTTGATAAATGGGCCCCATTAACTGCTGATCCTATATTTTGTAGCTAACCACCAGATTTGGCAGGTGTGGCTCTGCTTAGAAACACAGTTGGCTCCACTGCAGCTCAGTATCAGTGGGTTAAAACTCTAAAGATAGTGAGGACTCCGACATTACGGCAGCCAGTCCACAGCAGGGCTAAATCCTGGCCAGTGGAGATAAGGGAACAGTTACTCTAGCCTTTCTGCTGCCTGTGCAGAAGGAGGAAGAACTGTACAGATCTGAAGTGCAGGTGTAATAAGGAGATTTAATAACATTCCAAGATTGTTAGTAAGTGTATGTGAATGGCTGCCTTGTCTGATATGCAGATGGCTGTTAGGGATGGGATCTGAAGGCTGGGGAATAGCATGAAACGCTACAAGAGCCAGAGTTGATTTGCTCAACTCAGTGATTGATGTTTACACACAGCCATTTTTTTTGCCTTGTGCATACTTGCGCATTTCTGTGCGTGCATGTGTATTTCTATACATATGTTCCTTGGGTGTTTGTACACGTGTAGGCCTCTTTGCACACTTTTATTTTTCTGTCAGTGTGTGTGTGTGTGTGTTTTTGTCTGCATATTTCCGCCAAGGTCTCTCACCTTCCTGATCCAGCTCTCACCACCCCAACTCCTAATTTGCAGTCCTTTCTGCTTCCCTCGCTCCCCATCTCTCTATCCATCTCACTGAGGGTTTCATGCTCCTAACCGTGAAATGCACCCACATTCACAATTATGTCTTCAATCAGAGCCATCTCAAAGCTAGTAGGATGCAGCCTTTCTTTGGGAATCGGCAGGAGGTCCAAATCAACACTCCGAGGACAGAGCAGCCTTATCCCTGCTCTGCTCTCCCCACTAATGACTGACAGATTTTTAAGGATGGGAGCAGTCGAGTTCGGGAGGCTTTTAACTTGCAATCAGGTACCCCGGGCCTACATGCTCCTCAGCATGTTGATCCTTTGGCAAACCAATATGATTGCAGATATTGAATAATTCATGGGTGTCTAATGATGTGTCAATCACAGATGGTTTTGTTTTATTTATTGCGCACTATGCACAGGTTTGTACGTCCTCCAAGGTCTATTGCAAGTTAATATTGCATGAAGACTGTTAGCAACATGACACTGAGTATAGCAACTAGCTTTTCTCATCAGGGATGTTGTGCTGTTTGACTAACAACTCTGGAGGAGAGAAGAGCAATTTGCAAAGATCATGTTCTCTGGCTTTTTTTATGACTTCTCAAGTGAAAATGACCTTTTAAATTGCAGCACATAAATATGTGCCCATAAAATCTGTGGAGAAGGCTCCATTGTTCATGAGTTTTTCACCAGGTTCATTAACTGGAGAAGTATTTGGCCATGTTGCTGCTGTTGTATAAGCATCCCTGCACTTTACCACTGTGGTAGTTATTCGGCTGTGAATGTTCTCCATTGTCTAGTGTGGTTTCTATTACCTTGAAGCTTTGGTCTTGTGGTTAGCCTTGCTCTGGCCCCAGTGTTGCCTTCAATCCACTCTCTCCCATCTATTTCTGCTTCTTAATAGTTTAACTTTTTTATTAAGTGCCGCTTTACCAGCATATAATGGTCCAGAATGCTATATTTTCTGACACAGGAGGTAGATTGCAGTGCCTTAATGGTCTTGCAGAGAAACATTGAAAGGCTCCCAGAAAATTCAATCAAGTCAACCATGACCAAGAACATACCAAGAGATGGCCATTCCAGTGGGATGTGTCATCATGCCTCACGCTGCACTAGTCTTCTGTGGACTGCTCTGTGAACTGACGAGTCCTTAAGTATTTCATATCTGCGGGTGGTGTGCGTGCTGGGTTGCCAGTCACCCAGAGAAAGGTCCCCTTCTGTGGGACACCAGGGGTCTAAGAGACCCTGCATTGCACTCCTGGAAGGAAGAGGCTTCAGCTGCTCTCCGGGTTGTGATGAAGAGGGGGGTTACCTCCCGGCTGCGTGTATCAGCGCTCTCTGACGGGGATTGGCTCTTTTGTCTTCAGGCAAAAAGAAGCTGTCAAGCAGCCACAGAGAGAGGTCCGTGTGCACACATTCTGCATTTTACATTGAGATCCTCACTCCCCAAATGCAGATGAAACTCACAGCATGTGCACAGATACATGAGCAGCTTTCTCGCACATACAGCACACCGACTGGTAGATGGAAGTCCTCCTTTGTCCTTTTCAGCTCCCTGCCCAACAGCACTCTCTTTTGGAGACAGTGGGGAAATAATCAGCAGGGCAATGATGCTAATAACAACGGAGCATCCCGCTGCTCTGCCGCCCCAGGTGTTCAGGACCCTGAAGCAAAAGAGTCAAGAAAGAAAGAGGGAAGGCGAAAGAAAAGGAATGAGCCAAGAAGAGTTTAGCAGCGCAGAGCTGAGGGTAGAAGATGAGAGGAATGTGTGGATGCAGCAGCCCCAGGTGGGCCTGTGAGCTCTGCCAAATCAGTCTCACTGGAACTAGTGGGCTCATGAGAAGACGCCTTCACTCTCCTCTTCTCTCCCGGCCCCTCCAGCCTCTCCAGCACAGTAATGATCTGATGAGCTGCTGTGCATGTCTTTTGTATGTCAGTGTGTGTGTTACTGTGTAGATCTCTCTCCACGTACTGGGTCAGACAGTGCCGGGGGCTAGTTATTGAGGAGGGGGAGGAGGAGGAGGAGGATTGATGGGGGTGGACTGCTGGCCCTGTATCCCCACGGTGCGGCACTGTGGTCGGGGACAACGGGCTCCCAGAGCACTCCCCCCGCTGAGGCAGTTCCCCCCTGCCGAGCTAATCCCCTGCTCCTCAGGATTAACCAACTTCACAGCGCTAGCCCCTACTGCGCTGTCAAGGCACCAGTTCACCCTCCAACCCTAGCCCAACCACCACTCGTCTCCATCTACATCCCCCTCCACTCCCCCCTAGTGCCCCTTCATGAGCACCAAACTCCCTTCAGAAATGTCAGAGTGAGCGAGAGGGACAGATATGAGAAGTAAAAATCAAGACTTAAGTGTCCTGCTCCTCAAAGCAATATACAGTTTATGCCTATTTTAGCCCATTTACAACAAATCATGAATACTTTACATCACAGCTCTGCCATTTTTAAACTGTTATAGAAATGTGAATGTATATTTAATTATCAGGCAGCCTGAGGTTTCCTTTAATTTGGATACAGTATAAAAATCTGTTAGCGGACACTTCTTTGAATTGTGTAATCCTTCATTGTGCACTTCAGGGCTGCATGAATTTGTGATGAAGTTATGGATCAACCTGCTCTTAAACTGCCTTACCACCACAACTAGCAATGGGAAATCACTCTTTTCTGGCATTTTATGGACTAAAAGATACAGTCAACATTGAAGACATGGGCCACAAATCATGTAGAAAATGGTCGGCAGAAATGAAAAAGAGGATAACCCACAATCCATAGTGCCTTCACTGTGGATTAAATATCCTTTTTTGTGTTTCTGTTAAAAACACACAGACATACTGGCTGTAACCCACCAGGTCTCAGTTATCAAAGGGATGATAAAAACAACCACATTCCACCTCATTAGTTCATTTAAAACTTCCCCTAAGTCTTTTGGCATCAACAACTAATGATGAGTGAACTTTTTTTTTGCCTGCGGTCTGTCCAGTAGACCGTGTTTGGGTTGTAGCTAGTTACATGTAACTGGGTTACGTAATTAAATTATAAATGAGAAGAACACTCAGGGAGTGCAGACCTCCACCAAGGCCAATAGTCTACTCTTCTTCTTGTACCACGATATTATTAAACCACAAATTATGTTTTCCTCATTTTTGGTGCCACTACTTAGGGTAACTGACTGGTTACCATAGTAACAGAGATCTTAGTTGGCGTTTTTTCCATTCAAGTTCTAAGTTAGCCTGGGGCTCTCCAATGATAAAAGAGAAAGTGAAAAACTATTTCAGGCTCTGTCCTTTTTTTATGGATGAACTCCAAAAATGTAAGGCAGTCGTCCTTGGTCCATGCCCTGGTCTTCCACCAAGTTGCATGAAGATTGGTCTTGTAGTTTTTGTGTAATCCTGCTGAAAGATGGACAGACAGAGATAGACGGATGAGAGTGATCACATAGCATGGCAGAGGTAATTCATTGTAATTACAGAGTAAAAATCTGTAATTAAACTGGAGTTGCTAATCAAATTGTTGGTGATTGCAAAGGGATCCCATCCATAAATATTCTTTTCAGTACCTAATGTGTAGAGTATAACATCAATCCCGTTGCTTTGCATCTTTTCAGGAGTCGGATGGTTTATAAGGAGCTCTCTCTACATCTAGACAGGTTCCATTCATTTGGCTGTATGCACTTAAATTTTGAACACGCTAAACCACCTAACCACACCAAGGCAGGTGGCTATATCATAAGAACACCTTTAAATAGATTCAAAACTATTTTTCTTCCGTCAGATTGGAAGTCAGATACGGCTCCAACATTGCACTGAGCAATCAGTACTGAGTACTTTTGTGAGGTTTATGCTGCCTGGTTTGTTTGGTGTGTTTAGGATTTTTCAGCTCTATCACCCAGTTTAAAACATTTGTTAGACTGTAAAGCAAAAGTAGTCAAATGTAATGAGTTAAATACTTAGTTACATTTTTAACAAAGTAATCCGTAACCTATTACGTTTCACAAGTAAACTTCCCAAGAGGGTATGAATGTTTTTTATTTGTTATTCGTTGCTTTTGTGTTTATTGCATTTTTTTGTGTACGTGCAGAGTCATTCGCCACTTCCATGGAGGAGCTACCGTATCTTTGAGTAATTTCTGGCTTCAGGGCTCCAAGATATTGAGCCCAAATCAGACGGATCGTCACGTCTCTCTTATAATTCTCTCCATGCCTCCTCGCCTCCCTCTATCCTCCCCCTGGTTTCCTCTTTTAACCACAGTCTGCAACCTCTCCTGCACCTTCTGTCCCATCGCTCCCTTCGCCTCTTCACAGCACTGATTAGGTGGGCAGGAGATGATGAGTGTATTTGGGGCCTGCGAGGCCGCTGATGTCATATCTGTCTGACATGCTCGGGCAAAGACAGCGTCTCCTCTTCCTTGTCTTCTAATGGGACGCTGAGGTCTCTGAGACATAGAGGTAGATGGTGCAAAGAGTGTGTGTGTGTGTGTGTGTGTGTG
>JAPQRN010000017.1:14341059-14360265 GCA_037367275.1 Coranthus polyacanthus | reverse complement strand
GTGTGTGTGTGTGTGTGTGTGTGTGCATGACAGATGTAGAGAAACATTGGTGAGCAGCGGCAAGTGTGCCCAAGGATGGTATTAGGGAAAGGCAGAGGAGGTAATGAGTAGTACGAGCTGTGTCTGCTTCCACCTCATTGATTAATGATGGGATGGCACCTCGGACAATTTCCAACCTCAACAGCCAAGTCGTTTTTCTCTCTCCTTCTTTCTGCGTCTGTGCCTTTTTCTACACTTCACCTTCCATCTCTCTCTCTCTCTCTCTCTCTCTCTCTCTCTCTCTCTCTCTTTCTCTCTCTGTCAAAGACACAAAAAAAAACATAAAATCTTAAACAGACCTCTGTCAGCCCCCCCTCTTTGTTCCTCATATTTGTCCGTCTCCAGCTCAGTCAATCAGTCAGGTTACTGGCTAATTATCAGTGGTTAGGATGTGACAGATGCAGCCGAGATGGTTGGCAGTCAGTTCGCCGTCACACCGCAGGAGGAAGCAACCACTGACCTTTAGAAAGTATAACTCTGGCAGACCATCGCAATATCCAGCCGCCGCACCTCGTCGACACCCAGGGAGGGATCGACACTGGAGGTGGGAGGGTTAGTTGTTATATATAGATTTGTCCTGTGTGCGTATGTGTTTGTGTATGTGCGCACAAGGTGAAAGTCCTCCCGTCAACACAAGATAACTGCAGACACAGTACAATTTTCAACTTTTGTACAGGGCTTGGTGTGTTTGTGGATGTCTTTGTATAGTTTTGTGGACAAATTTGAGTATTTATCGAGGACATTTTGGCATCATGAGGACATTTTAGCCGCTTTCAGGGTTTAGACTTAGTTGTAAGTAGTGCTTGCCAATGAATCACATTTTCATCGCCATTGCAATTTAAATACGCAATGAATCGTGATGAGTAAGAAAAAATTATTTTATTCACTTGCTCCGTGCACTGACATTCAGCATGCAAACATTTGACCTGTCAGATGGAGCCCTGGACACCTACCCTCAGATTAATTAGTGTCAATTTGGTGGTGACTGCAAGGTTAGTTAGTTCTTCATTTATGGCATGCTGCACATGCTGTATTGTTGAATAATGTTATCACACAGATTTTGCTTTGGCTTCAGTTGTGATGGTAAAGGTTATGGTAAGGGGCATGGGAATGAATTATGTCAATGAAATGACCTCACAAATTTAGAAGCATGCATTGTGTGTGTGTGTTCACAACATGGGGATGTTTAACCCTCTAAAAGGGAACAAAACTGCCTGTAGTTTTTTTTTTTTTTTTTTTCCCCTTTTATTCCCCTCGTTTATTATATATACAGAGTAGCTACATGAATAAATTGTAGTGTCCTCAGAATCATGAAAACGTCCACATTTGAGCTACTGTGTGGTAGCCAAGTGATGAAGACATATATCTTTAAATCTCTAGCTGCAGGTACTTTTTCTTCCCATGCAATTTTGCTGTTAATTTTGATTTTAAGGCCCCCTCCTACTACCCACTTCCCCCAACCCCAGACCCCGACTGTGCTGCCCTACATGGCTGCTATCAACACAGGGGCTTACGTCGGTAATGAAGTGGGGTCTCAGTCTTCCATCTCCCGTCTAGTTTTGAAGAGCGTGGAGCAGTAATTGGTGTACGACCTACACCACCGACAGCACTCATGTCCCCTGTCCTACGTGACATTCCCATCCAATTAAATCTGCGTCTGCGCACGCACACACACTTGCGCACACACACACACACACACACACACACACAGAGGCACTAAATTAGCACACACTCAGTATTATTGAGGCTCCCTAACTTTTCTTGCTGGTAGTCTTTCAAGGTGCCTTTTTAAGTTTACACAAGTGCTGTGGAGCATATCTGCGGTTTATCTACATACTCGGTGTGATTGTTTGTATACATACATGAACAGATTGTGTGCTCACACGTCGAGGAAGCACACTTCTGCTCTCAATGAGTTCATTCACAGGGATTATGGGCAAATCTGTGCTGCCAGTGGATGGATTGCTCTCTGTCTCATAAGGATTAGCTGAAGGTGACACTGAGGTGACAGGTCTGTGTCCATCTGTGTTTGTATGAGCTGCGATAGTCTGGCATGTGTGAGTGTGTTCATTTATGCATGGTGTGTACACGTATGTCTATGTTATTAGCCTGAAATGTGCTGTAATCCATCAGAGTTAATGAGTTTGTGTGTGTGTGTGTTCTCCTTCAGTGATGGCAGTGGAGTGTGTGTGTGTCTTTTGGCTGACCTTGACTTCAGTCTGTCAGATGAACACACTATGAGACCGTCCATACGGAGAGCAAGACTCCATCGGATCCCCAGATGTCATCATACAGAGTCTGTCACGTGTGTGTACCATTAGCAAACAAAAAGCAGGAGGCCTCTGCCCTTGAGGGGAATGGGTTCATTAATGAGAAAGTGTGTCAAAGTTCAGGGGGGTCAGGACCCCATAAATGATCCCAAGATAAATCTAAATGGGCCCACAACATGATTAAACAGGTAAAAAAAAAAGTTTGTAAAACGGGTTAATAGAACTTAATCTGTATTTAATTCTCTTCAGGAATGGTGCAATATAGTTTTCATACCATTACTTTTTTTTCCTTTTTCGACTGTATATAGCACTTGTACACAAGATACACATATGTGTAAGCAAGCCCATGACAAATTATAGTAGTAGTTGTCCACAGCAGGTAGTAATTGCATAGGTAAGAATACAGATGTAGTATTTAAAGAAGCAGGCAAAGTGTATGTGTGTATAGAGAGAGAGTAAAAGCAAGAATTAGGTAGGAAGGTGATGAACCTCATTGGATTAATAAAGCCAAGACAGAGCTCCATCAGTCAATAAAAGTGGATTTTTGGAGCCTAAGTAATGACATAATTTGCTCCTGACAAAGGTCTCATATTTTGGGATCCTGGTTTTTAATTACATTTCACAAAATTATACAATAGGCAATGAATTACAAACCTTTATGCCAATAACTTTTTAATTAAATGAGCAAATACGGTTGGATACGTTGCCATAATCAAATAATCTCATATCGCTCTGTTCAACTCTTAAAATACTAACTCTATGTAAAACAATTTTGCGTAATTATTTTGCCCCCCTTTGAAGTGTGTTTGAAAGTGCTGCATGTTACCACCTGTGATGCTGTAGTGACATCCTCCACGTGATTACTTTTGATTGGATGCTGTTACAAATGTTTCCAGGCACAAGATTTTCATATAATTCTGTCGTAATTAGCAAGTATTCACCCAGAGACATTGTGATGGGGTCATAGAAAATAAGTGCTGCAGTAGCCAGTGCAGCACAAATAATTTACCGATATGTCGTGTTAATATGGAAAACAGCTGCTGTTATCTTCACACTTTCCCACATGAAGTGGCATATATGTCAGCAAAATGATGCACAACCTATAGGATGCAAATACCAAAACATTTACATTTCATAGCAGCGCTGAACCCTTCCTCCGCAAAGTAAACTCTCACCGTCAGACACTGATTAGCAACCCGGAGTGAGAGAAACGCAGGTACAAACAGCTGTCACATGCAGAGAAAATCAACGCGGGGATCAGACGTGCATACAAACGAGTTCAAATTAGTTGTCACAAAGCTGCTGTTTTTGTTTTCATCTCTGGCAATTTGCTAAAGCTGTCGTTTGTGAAATCGAGCTTGGCAAAAGGTGAATTTGTGCGTGCTGTTCCCGTTTCTTCTGATGATCTCTGCATGTCCGTAAATCAAACGCGCACAACAGTCAAAGTCGCATCTTAAGTTAAACGTTGGGAGTAATGAAGCTTCCCCAGTATTACCCCATGATCTCTGTTTAACCTACAGTATGCATGTTTACTGTAACCAGCTGTATACCTTCATGTACACTCACTAGTGTAAGCAAGGAGTTCAAAGCATCGCTCAGCAAATACATAGCATTATAGTGAAATGGTATAAAGCTAATGGCGGTAAACCTCTATCTCTGCTCATTTTGATGCTCAGTGGGGTATTTCATTTTCAAGTGAGAGATAAAAACACCCATTGCTTTAGATTCCATGGCAGAGACGATGCGGCGTGACTTCAGTGCATCTAAAGTACTGACCTAAAGTACCTTACTTCCATAGGCTTCGCTTTCATTCCTCCTGAAGTAAAGGTGTTCAATAACTGTACAAGAAATAACTGTACAAGAATCTACTTCGAGTGCAGCCAGTTGTAAGTGAAAGTGTGTGAAGAAACGAGTAACTGTGGTGATTTGGAGAAATGTGCATGTGTGAGTGTTGGCGGCCAGCAGACAGCAGGGTGGCAGCGGAGGTGTGGGCACGGGCCTCGCAGTTTGTGTGATGTGCTCTGACACACAGATGGCAGCTGACACAACACAGATAGACTCCCACTCTCACACACCCACTGTAAACTCCGCCACCTCCTCCTCCTCTTCTCTCAAACTGGATGTCCTCTCTTCCTTATTCTGCTTTAGCTCTTGCCTGACTTGATAGACGTTCAAAGTAATGCAAATATCAAAAGGTCTTTGTTCCTCGGCCTCTTCCTTCTGTCTCCCTCGTCCACGCAGAGGTCTCGCCCAGGTGTGTGCTAAACAGTTTGGATGAGATACCGGCAATCTACACAAAGAAGCAGCAAGTCAGAGTTGAGTGATTTTCAAATGAACATCCAGTGTCCCCATCAGGAGTTTTGTTTGTCGAAACATGCCCACATGCAAAGGGCAAATGGGCAGCTAAATCTGGCTTAAAACAAAAGACTTGCAGACAAATTTTCCCTCCCAGGAATCCATACAGCGCTTGGTGTGACGCTACCTAACTGCTAATGAAAATTCTTGGCAAGCATGAGAAATGTTAATATAAGCAAATGATGCCTATATTTGTGTGCAAATTGTTTTGAATGCCCTCCAGGCCGGAGATGAGTCACAGTCGCCCTGTTTTCCTCGAGCCCAATCACGACATCCCAGTTCATTACTTCTGACAGAAAACAGAAGGGGAGTGAGGGATTGAATTACTCACGTATGTACGATGCATGCTCACCCGCTCTCTTCCCTGCGTCTGTTTAAAAATGACAGTATAGCTACCAAATCGAACCACTGTCAAACGTGGCAACGCATGCAAATGCCTGAATTATCTGTTTTATTTCAAAGTTATTTAACTGCATGCAACAAAGAAGTAAAAATGTGGTTTAAAACCACAGCCGACAATAAGAAATACCATGTTTGGTTTTTTTTTAAGCTAAACATACATTTTAGAAACTGTTGAAATGTTTAAAGTTGGGGTACATGTATGCAGAAACCTGGCAGCAATCTAGTAAATATGAGAAAACATCCACTGCGAGTGGGAAAAAAAAATGAGTTCTCACTTTCGTAGCTCCTTCTCAGTTCATGTTGAATCATGTCAGTTATAAAAAGATCAACATCCAATATATAACAAGCAACAGAGTACAAATAACTCACCCTGATTTCTTTATGTTTGTAGGCAAATGTTTGTGAGATCTGTGGCTGTAATTGGTTTCGACAGTGTTTTTATGATTGAGATAAATTATTTTTATTTCTGCTGTCACTTTTGTTACTTCTACTGGGTTATTCTCAACTACTATGCAGGTGAAATACAGTTTGTCTCTCTGCATCTGTAAAGTGAAATGTGTAATTCTGTAGGATCGTTGCTGTTTATGTTTGCCGTGTGTTTAATTACAAGATAAGCTCATTCAAATAATCTTGGCATAAATGCAATAGATAGTATAATACTATATTAGTATAATGACTACATTTTATTTTAAATAGTTAAATAAACCGTGCTCACCATGCGTGAAGGGATCACAGTCCCTGGTCGTACTTACTGCCTGCACTTATCTCCTCACATTTTTCCGTAAAGTGGTCTACATTTTGATTCATGTTTGAAATAAGAACTGGCAAAAGAAATTCAGCACAATCAATAAGCCATAAACACACATGAACCACGCACGTGTATGTGTGTGTTTGTGGGCAGTAGGAAGAGAATGCAAGAAAGAGAGAGAGAGAGACACACACAGAGCGATAGTGTTCATGTGAGTGAGATAGATAGCTGGTGTGTTGGAGGGATTAATCTGAATTTGTAACTTAGGGGCATGAGTTGCTGCTCGATAGAATCTAGAGCATCAGCACCTCTCTGCAGGCGACATACTTCCATTGCATTTCAATGCTTTCACTCGGTTTTTAAAGGTTACAATATTGTTGTGGCCCTGCGCTGCCTGGCTGCGGAGGGCTTTGTTAAGAATTGGAATGAATGCCGCTTTCGTTACGTTGTCTTTTTGTTCCTGAGTCATCTTCCAGCAGCAGCTGTCTGGATATCAAAGCTTTTAATAGGACGAGGAATGTTTTAACACTTGTTCAGTGTTTGCATGCCATTCCCGTGAGATTTTAACTTGAGGGTGATGCACTCTTCTGCCTCTTAATGGATCTTTTTGTCAGTGCTAAGGTGTAGGAAGCCTGAGTGGTTTTTGTAATCGGAGTGTTTTCTTTCCTTGCTTTAACCCCAGTCATTCTCCCACCATGTATGCTGTAGTTTGTATCTGAGAAGAAACTGATATGTGCCAGAATCAGAGACTAGCAGCCCATCTATTACAGGTTATCACATGTTTGTGTTTGGTGTGAGAAAAATGGAGCGAAAGAGTGGTACCATGGAGGAAAGCGTGGTTCATCATCCTCGCTCCCCTTTAAGGTAGCCTTATTGGTGCATTTTCTGAGATGATAGGTGTGCCTTCTGTGTGGTCGGATATGCGTCATTTGTGCGTTTTGCTCGAGACAGAGAAATGGACAGCCAGCCTATATACTCTGCAGGTTCATGGTTTAAATATATAGCGAGTGTGCTCAGCTCTAGGCATGAATTGGTCAACAACTTGTAGACAACCCAAATTCTTAGTTATCAGCTCTCCTATACCTTGCAGGTGAAAATTGAGAAAGCGCTATTTCGAGATATTTCTGCATCGCATTATACAACGCTTACTGATTCATACATTTGACGCTCGTCCCGCTTTAACAACCTGGCGCTCCTGAATCGTATAGCCGCTCCATAAACAAAGACTAGATGATACACACAAGCCTTTTAGATGTGAAATGCCACTGAGCATAACGACTGATGGTTAACAGCAGCCGTTAATTTTTATGGTGTGTGACTCAGATGAATATTTTCAAGTTAATGTTATAAAATAAGCGCTTCAGGGGGAATATCTGCTTATGCGCCCTATTTTCTCAGCTCATCTGTGATGATGTCATCACAGAGGGACACATATGCATTTCTGGCAATGAAAGAATCTTCTTTCAGGCAACACATTTATGTTTATTGATTTGGTTTCAGCAACTATTTACATGAATACATATTACAAATTATCCTTAAGGTTTCTTGGACCTTAAGCACAAATTTCAACTCAGTCCAAGTGAAAAATAAGCAACTGGCGAGGCTTAAAATATACATACTAATGATGAAATATAGCTCCAAGGGCCAAACTTCAAAATTTCACAACTAAAAGAGCATTTTGAGCAGAGCTCTGGGATTTTACAAGGTTTTGTGTATTTTTTTTTTCACAGGAGCTTTTTCAAGAAAATCCATGACATGAACTGTGAGGGCCTAGGCACCCGTACAGTATTCTTACAGTGTCTCCTCTTTTGAAAATTAACTTCAGTGAAAGGTGCAGCTTTCTGTTTGTCAATTTAGAGATGTGGGAAAAAAGCCTCTTAAAAATGTCAAACTAATGTATTATTGTATATAAAGTAGACACACGCGACAGAACGGCATCGGTACTGCATGCTAAATTGGGGTTAGAGTCTCCTACTCAACCTTATGAGGAGTGTTGCTGCAGCATTCTGAACCAGCCACCACCCACAAATAAACATGTGGTTTGCCTGTGGATAAGCCTTTCATATGATGTGCAAACAGCTCTCACCCTTGTCCTTACACCTGGTGTTTCGAGGCTTTCCTCGTAGGCCAGCATATTTTGGTTGGCTCTAATTTTTCATGCGTGCTATGCAGAGCAGTCGAGCAGGTGGGTCGCTCCGCAAAACCTGTGTGCTTTCAACATGAACAAACATGGCAGGTGTGTCTGTACATTTCCACCGCGACTGTCCCGGTTCACCTGTTGTCATCAAACATCACGGGTCTTATCCTAATAGGTCAGTGAAATACAGGACGCTTTTAGCTAGATCAATCACGCCTGTGCGTTTCTTTTACACCTGGTCACACTGACTTATAAATCTGATTCGTCGGCATGTGAGTTCGTGTTTGCGCGTGTACTGGCAGCGCTAACGTGTTTTTCTTGCAAATCTATTGAGTCTGGCCTCTTTCTTTCATTCGCAATCTCTCTAGGCTTCATACCCCATGTTTCCTATTGTCTTTCTTCCTACATAAAGTAACATAATCGGACATTGTTCAGTTGTTGTATTTTCTGCATGATCATCCCTGCGTGATGAAACAAGCCCTGTCAGGAGCTACAGCTGACTACGTGGCTTTGTGTGGCGATCATTCTTTGTGTACAAACACTTAATAAAAAAAAAAAAAAAAAGCAATCGATGCAGCGCAAAGTGTTGATAAATAAACTCCTACAGTGTTTCCGTGACAATGACGATGCTCTGGATGTTTTGTCTGACAGAGAGCTTTGGAAGTAAGAGAAGGAGAGATCTAGGCTTTGTTTTTGTAATGAGCACAGTGTGTGTTTTCTCTTTCTCCTCCTTCCGTCTCCTCTGCCTCGAAAATATAATCGAACCACACTACACCATACACCCACTCTCTGAATCTTTTTTAGCGTCGGTCGTAATGCCACGGTCCACATTAAATGCTTGATGGTGAATCACACATGTAATGAATCCAATCAGATTCATGACCTCTGAAGTGGTCTTACACATCGGGTTTCTTTGACCTGCGCTTGTTCCTCTTTACTTAAACTCCTGACCCCTTTGACTGTATAATAGGAGTGCCGTGTTTATACTAATGGCCCTTAAATCCTATTTTGTTGTTCTGCTTCTTAGAGAGATGGGATCTTACTTAAGCACAAAGTCAGCCAATTAAAGAACAATCCTAGTGTTTTAAAACAACAACAACAGTTTGATCAGGCCACATCTGCAAGAGCTGGTTGAGAGGTTTATGTAAGTTCTTAAGAGGTAAATTTAGAACTGCATATGTTTTGTTCTTAAAGTACATTTTTGTTTAATTGAAGGCAGCAGAACAAGCTGTACCCACAAGATAATATGATGAACATTTTTGCAACCAACCTATTTGCACCTCAGCTATTTTTCTGTCCTCCTGGCAAATGTAAATCCAGTGATGAGTCTCCTTGCATCATCATTTAATGTAACATAGGAAATATATATAGTGCTTACCTCTATATGAATTAAGACTGATGTTGCCAAATATGATACCTATAAACCTATATAGACTGATAAATACAATTATTTCTATTTCTAATAGGTTTAATATATAATTTGTGTATCTCTTACATATTATATACATACATTTTGTTCAAATTCAATAGTACATATAGTATATTATTACATTTGCCAAAATGCTCCTGAGGGCTTAGTGGAATTGCAGAGTTATTATCATTTATCATTCATTGAAAAATATGTAAAGTTATGAAGAAAGATGTCAATTTTGGAGCTGCAGAATTTCCCTATTTTCTACCTAACATTAACTGTGAACATGCTGAGCTGTGGATCTTTATGCTTTTCTCTCATCACGATGAGCTGTTTCCTTTTTGGTCTTTAGTCCGTCCCATAAGCTGGTTCGCTCTGGCCGCGTCTGACCCTTAAATTTATGAACCTCCCCCATTGTGGGCTGAGGGGTAATTACATCTGCCACAGAATGAGACACGTGTTAGTGCCTCTATCTCAACAGGGCTCAGTTACTCACCTGATGCCGGTGTGTATGTGTCCATGTTTAAACAGCGCTAATTGGCACTCTTAGCGTTTGGAGTCAACCTTTCCCAGAATGACCGTGCCACCGCTTTCTCAGGCTGCCAGTCGATTTAAGCACATTCCCTCAGCAGCTGTCGCCAAGGACATTATCAGACCCCTGAAGAGAATATTCCCAAAGGCTAATTCACCTGTCTCCTCTCGCACTTTATCTAACAGGCGCCTTACAGGAAGCTGCATGCAACCGGTGCTTCCACGTCTCATTTAAATTCAGCCCGACTTCAAATCCTACAGGAGGTGTAACATTAAAGCATCTGTGGTCTGAAAAAGTACACACCTGTATGACGAGGACAAGTATGTTGGGCATGAAAGTAAAAAATAAATAAAAACAGGAGACACCTGTGTGCTGTCTAAAACGAGGTAAAATGCCTAATGATGGTTGTTGACCCCTATGAAACTTTTAAGTGACAGTGAGGAAGTCTGCTCTTGTTGGCAGTAAAGCTTTCCTCCAGTGTTTGAAGTTTAGGGTTTGTTGTCCTGGGGGATCCACTTTTTCATGTAAAGACTTTTTTTGTATAAAACAAAGAGAAGAGACAACCTTGATTAAGAAAGCTGTGTGTGTTTTAATCACAGATCCTGGATCTGTTTGCAGCTCTTTAATGAGGCCTGCTCCAGCTGGAAGGCTGTCGGCACGGCTGCTTTGATCAGGGGCCCATGGACATGGGATTACACTGCTAACACACTGCGCTAATGGAGCCACAGGGCAAAAACACACACAAACACATGAATGCACACACACACACACACACACACGTCAAACACAAATGCAAATTGAAGAAATATACATACAGAAACACACACTTTCCACCTCTGACGAGGGCACAATCCCTTAAGCCAGCCTCTTGTTCGCACATAGCCCATTGTGTCAGGCCCTTTCATCTGGGTGCGTCTGTTTGTGCCGGTTTGGGTCGGCTGAGTTTTCGGCTCAACGTTGAAGTCTCTGCCAAAGAGGGCTCAGTGAGAAAGGTCCAAAGCTCAGCGCTGACACACAACCCAACTCTAGAGACTAATGGCTTGTAGCTCCCAACATATGTTGCTTTGTGTAATTGCTTTAATTGCTGTCATTGTACGTAATGGTTGGTCTTTTTCATCTTCCCTGGTGGTGTAGGCATTCTGCTAATTATGTCTGTCAGCCCCACAGCCAAAACGAGCGTTTCACAGTGAATTCAGAGGAGTGGGAACTTTAAAAAAAAAAAAAAGTGTTTTTGTATACTATTGATATGTGGTTATAAACTGCAGGGGGTTAGAATAGTTTATAAATCGTCAGAGTTATAAAGAAACTCCCCATTGTGGTGTTTTAATGGCAACGGGCTCATGACCTGCATATCTCTCTTAGATTCTTTGTGGCTTTAATTCTAATCCATTCAAGGTTACGAATACAATTACACTGCTGAAAACAAATGGAGAAAAAAAAAAAACGTTTAAGTAAATCTTCTTTTTCTGTCCAGGTACGATACTATCACAAACCAGTGGGAAACGGTGTCTCCGCTGCCCAAACCAGTCCACTCGGCGGCAGCGACGGTGTGCGGAGGGAAGGTGTACGTGTTTGGAGGCGTGAACGAGGCCGGGCGCTCGGCAGGTGTCCTCCAGTCCTACGTACCGCAGAGCAACAGCTGGAGTTTTATTGAATCACCCATGATAGGTAAGACAGGTGACAGCACCCACGGACTTTGTCATAGATCCACTTTCACACACACAGGCACACAAGTTTAGACACACGAGTGTAGCGATGTTGTGCCTCAGGGGACATGTTGCCATTGTTACCATCACCTTCTGTATCATAATAGAGCTGTTGATTCCTTTTTGCACCAGCGTCTACAAAGATGAGGCTTAATATTCTCAATTGTGTGGTCTCATTTTCTTCATTATGGCTTCATTTTCTTATTACACACACTAAATTGTCCTTGTGACATTAAGGCATGAAAAACATGACTATCTGCGTGCGCTTTTCATTTGTAATGTGACATCTGAAATGGAAAAAGCACATATTGCAACGCCATTAGTATAACCATTCATATGTATGCATTACTTTAATCGTTGGTCAGAGAAACAAGAAATCTGTGAGCCTCCATTATAGTTGCCTAGCAACAGTGTTCTCGTGACTGTTCAACACCTTCGATATCATCACACTTGACTTTCCCTGTCAAAACCACAAACTCATGAGTGCCATTTGAAGGTAACATATTGTCAAACAGTAGATGATCGTATGGGCCGTGCACTTTATGCTCAAGAAGTATCAGTGAGGGCGGATGTTTGGAGTGCGAATCTTTTCAATGTCTGTCCTAATGCCACGGTCTCCATTACATGCTTGATGGTGAATCAGACGCGTAATGAATCCAATCAGATTGGTGACCTCTGAGACTGTCTTTGGGTTTCTTCTGACCTGTGCTCAGCCCTCTTTACTTAAACTCCTGACCCCTTTGACTGGATAATAGTGGTGCCATATTTATACTAATGCCCCTTAAATCCTATTTTGTTGATCTGCTTCTTAGTAAAATAGATTGGATCTTACTTTAGCACACAGTCAGCCAATTAAAGAACAATGCTGAAGAGTTTTAAGACTCACAATCAGGCAATTTGAAAAGACCACATCTGCTAGATCTGGTCAGAGGCTTTTGAGTATTTAAAGCTGCAGGAGCTGAAATAAGGGGGGGGGGGGGATAAACACCAGAATTTGAGACTATACACCTTCCTTCTGCGGCTCTCTCCTTTCGGTCCAAATCAAAAGACTAAATATAATGTAGATGACGTGACGTCGTTACACGCTGTTATAGAAAAGTGAAGTCGCTTTTCCAAGCTTCCAAGTCAACACGGAGTCGAGCAGTAGAGTCACGTCCAGGTCGCTTCTGACAGAATCTGAACAGCCATCAGTAATTACAGCTGTCAATTATGTATTTAACCACCTATCTGTCTGAAAATGCCTGTGATCAGACAAAACCTGCATCACAGGGTTTACTTTCTACAGCCTGAAAACACAGGCAAGGAGCAGATGCAGAAGTCTCGTCTCCTCTCAGACCGCTTGAATTACAACCTGCTCAAAGGTAATTATGGAATTTTTGCCCAGTGACGCTAAAAAAACAATCAAGCACTGCAGCTTTTTGGGCTTTTTGGCCACTTTGAAGCAGTACAACAAGCTGTACACACAACATTGTACAAAGATAATGGTGAATATATTATATTACCATGAATATTGTGGATGCATTTGCAAACAAACCCAATTACGCCTTAGCAGCCATTTTCTTGTCCTGGCAAATATAAATCCAGCATTGACCTCTTTTTAAGCTTTTTCTAGCTTTGCCAAAATGCACCCTAGCGCTGAGTGGTACCGCAGAGTTATTAGTACAGCTTTAAGTTGCTCATTTATTTAAAAATATGTAAAGTTATTAGGAAAGACGTCAGATTTGAAGCTGAAGAAGAAGTATAGCAGGAAATTCCACTTTTTCTGTAGCAGACGTTCACTGTAAAGATGCTATACTTTGGGTCTTTGTGTTCTTTTCTCATCATGACCAGCTGTTTCCAGTGGCTCTGTTAGCTGTTATGTCTCTCCCATAATCAGCGTCACTCTACAGCGTCTGAGTTGTCGGTCAATTTTATGTACAGAAGTTGACCATCTGCTGAAAGACGACACAAGCCAACGCCTTGATTTGGATGTCCCACTTAAAAAACACCTAAAAACTGGATTTATTTAAGTGAAAAGCTCTTGATGGCACCAGAAAATGCAGCGGTGAGGTGACCTTTTCCATGCATGTTGCTTTCTCATTATCATTATCATCCTACTCAGTTTTTTCCGTTATTCCCCCTCTGCCCATATTATTGTTTTATTGTTCTAATGAGAACTCCACATCTGAGATGATAGGTGAGTTCGACCATAGCTTTTGACATGTTTCTGGCCAAACCCAGGCTGTTATTCACTGCACAAAACTGCAGCCACATTCCTGGCGGAGCCACCAGGGACCTGTGAAGGACGCAGCATCACAGCGCGCTTTAACCAAGCTGCCATAACTCCAAGGTAGCAGGAAAAACACACATCGCACAACTCTGCGTGACTCAAAACACTGACAGCAGTGTTCCCCGTGCAAAGATCTTATCCACAAGCAGTGTTTTTTTTTCACACAAAATGTATCCTTAAAGGGAGCCACATAGAGATGATTGCTATTGATTTTAACATATCCTGTGAATCTTCTGGTTCCACATCTGGGTCTGGGCTTCACTACTATACACATAAAAACATATGTGATATTTAAACCCTCCTTACTAAAATGTGTTGAAGTTGCTGCAACACACAAAAAAAAAATAGATTTGTTAACACTTTATATGGAGGTACACACAGTCATAGTTAAGTAGTTGCTTATTAGCGTACATATTAGTTTGGTTTGCTTTTATTTCCACTTATAAAAACTTATGATATGTTATGATTTCCAAGCAGATATGAAGGAGAGCTGCTTGAAACCCTCCCGGGGCTTGACAAGTCGTATTCTCCAGGCAACATATAAATAAAATAATAACTTACATGTAGTATACACAAATTTGTACGTCTGTATCAGTAAATCTACACATAGTAAAAGACTAGTAAAATAGTAAAAGACACATGATATGGCTTAGTGTTAATAAGACAAGCCGAGGGGCGAGTAGTTGTGGAAAATGGTCACGCAGAATAAGATAAGACAGAACATTATTTATCCTGAAGGAACTCCTTATGCCAAAATTTGCTCAAACTGACAATTTCTAATAATTACATGTGATATTGAAGCAATGTGAAGCAGTATTACACATGATGTTGATAATAACTGTAAGTAATCAAAGGTAGTGCTACACATATTACACATATTGATAATGATGTTTAAAGTAAAAGAGCAATTATTGCTCCTGATAGTATTGTTCACATTGCTGAAGTCATTAATAAGTTTTATAATGACTAATAATGCGGTAATATGCCACTAATGCACATGTTAATAAGCATCCTGTTAGGAATATGTGCTTCTTAATATAAAATGTTATCTTTATAATTATGTAATGATTTAACTAATTTTCCACTTAAAAAGAAATGTTTGATGTTGGATTCCCTCATCTTATCACAAGATAGATGCCAAGCTCTCAGGGCGAAGAGCTGTCCAAATGTTAGTATAAAAAAGAACAATTATTATCTCAAATGCTGGCATTGCGGTTGCTGCAGGCAACACTCTGAGCAGCAGGGAGAGACACAGGGTCAAAAAATGTATTTCAACTCAAATGTTTCCTGACAAGAAGTTGTTCTTGTGTCATTAAAGCGCTCGCACAGAGGCGCTTCCCTCAGCACTGTTGCCCAGAAACTTGCTCTCTGTTATTAGTGCCTTTTTAGAGCGCGACTACTGCGAGGGAAATGATGATTATGTAACGCGAGTGTTTGGGGTGAGAGCTGAATGGTATTAAAGGGCTGGCAGAGCAGCTGGCTGAGGAGAAATGAGAGGGAGTCTGGTGAGAAACTCGCACGTACACACAGACGTGCGCACACAACTTCTTACCTCATATCAGCCATACATCCCCTGGGGGCACAGGTACACAGAGTATGAATTATGTAACAAGCCAGGAGGTTACTCTGTGTCTGTGTGGTGTTTTTTTTTTTTTTTTTTTCTCTCTTTTATATGTATGTGTGTGTGTGTGACAGACGCAGACAGACAGACCATCATCTGTCAGCGTGTAGATGAGGTTGCGTCTGACAGCCAACGAGCCAGGGGATAATGGACGGGTTTAGTGCTTCCTGTGAAATTGGGCCGGCGTTGATTTTAGTGAGCCGGTGGGGAGCGCTTCTTGAACAACCCGCTGCCTCTCTCCATCGCTCTCCCTCTCTAATCTCTCTGTACTCCTCCCCCCACCCTTTCCCCTCTCTCTCTCTCTCTCTCTCTCTCTCTCTCTCTCTCTCTCTCTCTCTCTCTCACACTGTCTCCCCCCTCTGCACACCTCCCCTCCGTCTCTCACGGCATCTCTCTTCACTGTCTTATCGACTGACACAAATACAGCTGTGTGCAATTTTTTGCGCCCGTGTATGTGTGCGTACATGTGGTTTGAGCGTGCGTGCGCCTCTTTCCCACTGCATGGACCATCTCCCGCATGGACTGCAAATGGGTTTCACAAACACTTATCAGGCCTGACTTCCTATCTCTCGCAGAGTGAAAAATAATATTACTCGTTCCAAAAATAGTCCCTTCAACAAGTCTATTGAAATGCACGGTGTCTTCGCAGCCTCGCTCATCTTTGTCTTCAAAACATGTGTCTGCTGGTGGTACACTGTATATACTGAAACACACAACCGTGCAGCTTCACAGGCTATTTCTGAAGGTCCGTTGCTCTCCTTAAAAGGTCAGCTAATCCAAATGACTAAAATGCCAAGGTTTTGAGATGTGTCCCTGAGATTTCTGCCTCCAGCTCGAGTACAGTGGAGGCGAGCGAGCTGTGCTGTGCAAAGCACTTAAGATATTTTCTAGACTACACAATTCATCGATTAAAATCACTTTCACGTTACTCCATAATGAAAAAACTTGAAGCCCTATTTCAGGAAATCTACCATCTGTTATTTTATGGAACTGTTTTGCAATATTTCAATGACTTTTGAATCTTCCTTTTTTGAAATTTCCACTTGAGTTATTTTATGTGGAAACTGAAAATGCAAATAACACGCTGGATTCAAACGCACCTACAGACTGCTTAAAGGCATAATATGTAAATGTATTCATGCTTGTTGTTTAGAAACTTCAAACTTCGCCCCTCCTCTCCGCTCAACGACGAAGGAAGGGGCGGTGGTGGTCGAGCAAGTTAGAGAGTGAATGAAGAGAGAGAGCGGCGTTGATGAGAACAAAGCCGTGAAACAGAAATAACACTTTATTTTCCAATTGTTTCACAGCGGTTATGTTCTAAAACACAATTAATCACTTACTGAATGTTTCCTCCTGTCTGCTCTGCCCAAAAGGTCTGTGCTGAAGACACACATGTCTGTAGCAAACCAAGAGTAGAGCAGATACAGTACTTATTAACGGCTAACTATGCTTTACGCGGCTACCAGATCTAAAGCGAGGACAATACCTTTTTAAGGTTAATGAATCCTGTTAAATGTACAGCACTTAATGTAGTGCTTTTGTAGCCATGGATCGAACCACCAACCCTGTACTTTTGGCTGCGTTCACACTGCCAGCCTTGGTACTCAGTTCAGATTTATTGCTCAGCCCTGATATTTTTGTTTGGTTGCTCATATTATTTTTTTTTTTTAATTTGGCCAATATCAGATTCCAGTGTGAACTGGTCACGCTCCTGAATTGACCTACAAACACCCAAGAAAATCACGCTTTTGTACTGAAGTAAACAGGGAAGCCCCCGAAGTCAGCGTTTCCAGATGAATTTATAAGTTGAAGTGCAATGGAAGCCAGCGAAATTGTGAGCAAATGATTATGAGCATAAAGAGAAAGAGAGCCAAATGTTTTCACAGAGTCACGCCCATCAGTGCAGAATTGAATGAATGTCAATCTAGAGTGACGTGAAAAGTCAGATTTTTACCTGCGGTCTGAATGTGGCCTTTGTGGACACTCACATTCTTCCTTTTGAGCCACAGCTTGCCCACAATAATAGCCTTTGCACTTATTCACACCTTATCCATATTTTTTTAAATCCCTTTCACCGCCATTGTAAATGTAGGAAATCATAGAGACGGATACTCTAAAGCCCAGGATCAAAAAGTCATAATTGTCAGATATCACCAGAGGTAGAAGTGAAAATCAGGCTTTTAACTAGCCCTTTTTAACCTTACCTTCACACATCCACGCACATACCATTTGTACCGTACTCCAACCCACTCTCTCTGGTGTTCATCCAGCTCACATATAAGGCCGCTGACAGACAGGTGGCCATCGACTGCCTGACTCCAGGGACCTGAGAAGCAGAAGCGCTGCGCCTCAGACTGCTCTATCGGGAAATCGACTGGAGGACAATTACTCGCGCAAATGACGTAGCACCTGAATGGGTACACCGATTGACAGCGCCATTATGGAGGTGGAGGAACAGGAAGGGAACATGACAGAGCAAGAGAGGTGGAGAACATGGGAGTGTTTCCATAGCTACCTAATTGGACCTGTGTGTCCCCACCCGCCCCCTCAATCCAAGTTATTCACTTTCACTCTTTTCCCCATCATACTGATTTAAAGTACATCATCCTTTTTTTTTTTTTTTTTCCCACTCCCCTGCTATTTTGGCCCGTCATTTCAAAGGCTGCTCTTATTCTCCTCACACCACATAAAAGGACATTGTGTGGGGGGAAAAAAAAAAAATGTTTTGCTGCTCCAATTACCTTCTTGTAATCTTATCTAAGCTTCTGGCAGCAAGAACTGAAGCTTCTTTGTCCTATTTCCTCCTTGCTCTCTCATGCTCTCTGGTGAGACTCTAGAAAGCCAGAGAGTATACCCAACACCTCTTTCTCCATCATCATCGGGCTTGTTTATTTCTTTATTTCTTTTTTTTTTTTTTATATAACATCCCCCCCCCCCGTCTGCAGCTGACCGCACATTTCTGATGTTGCTGTAATGCTGCAGCTTTGTGATGATGACTACTCTTTGGAAGTCTTTATCGGAGAGTCTTATCTAGATCTGTGTGTGTGTGTGTGTGTACAGTATTGGTTTGATGGATTGAGCTGTGATATATTTGTGTGTAGGCGCACGTGTTATCGCTGCAGCAGTGTTCCGGTTTTACATCAGATATCTGTGGTGTTGATGCTGGAATCAGATAGTGAGGAGGATGTGAGGTAACAACAAGGTGTTTGTTTAGACAGGAGCTGCAAATTTCATCATAGCAGGCTGTGTGTGTGTGTGTGATTTCACTTGTTTGCTGTCCTTGACCTCAGCTTGAGGGGTTCCAGACTCGGTGACTAAGCTGTTTTATCAGGGTGTGAGAGGCCGCGTCAGTCTGTGTTGCCCTGCAGGCAGAGTTGTACTTCTATCACCGCTGCCGTGTTAAAACCTTGTCTCGTTTTTGTTTGTGCATAAAAAAAAGAAAAAAAAGAAAAAAAAAAACAATGTGGTCAGCGGAGCGGAGTTTTTGGCTGTAAAAACCAGGCAAACTCAAGAGTGGGACACGACGTAGGTCCGTCTCAGAAAGTTTTCAGCTGACACAGAAAGTTCCTTCGCAGCAGCTCAGTGTTGTTTCAGCAAAAACGGCTGATTTTGTGTGCATTGAAGGCCCTGCTTTGTGACCAGCGAGGAGCCAGGGGATGATAAGAGCAGCAGCAAAGTGGTGGAGAGATGTTCAACCCCGACAGGATCGCTTTGAG
>JAPQRN010000017.1:14299586-14335564 GCA_037367275.1 Coranthus polyacanthus | reverse complement strand
TGTGTGTGTGTGTGTGTGTGTGCGCAGTGCCGTGATCCTGGACGGGAAGATCTACGCCACAGGAGGCATCGTAAGCAGTGAGGGTCCAGCTCTGGGCAACATGGAGACCTTTGACCCTTGCACCAACAGTTGGACGCTCCTGCAGTCGCTCCCCTGCCCGCTCTTCAGACACGGCTGCGTTGTCATCAAGAAGTACATCCAGAGCGGGTGATCGCGGGGCGGCTCCGAGCGCGGATCGCACACACTGGGTCGACTACAGCACCAGCTGAGCCTCCGTTGTGTGGGACGATGTGTGACGATGTGTGACGGCAGCTTAGGGCAGGCCGGTCTGTGACCTCTCTGGACTCGACGCCAGCATCCATCCACCCCCGTTACCTGTCCCGCCCCAAACAGCCCTGTGCAGAATGTACTCATGTTTAACTACTCAGCCATGTCAGGTGACGACGCCTAACCTCCAGTACTGTATGTGTCATGGTAGTAGTTCATCCTCTCATCCAACAGGCACAGGGACCCTCTTAGTAAATGACCTTGTTTTAATTAAGTCATTATTGTTTCAGCTCTTTCTTTTCCAGAGCTATAAACTCACAGTTTTCCCATTCAGGCCTTGATTTTTTTTTTTTTGTCTGTTTTTCAGTAAAGTCAGTTTGACAGGTGTAGGTTTAAAGTTCTGACGTAGACTGCAGGCTTTCCTCGTGGCGTATGAACATTTTTCTGTAGTGACATTCTACAGGACGGGAGGAAAAGTGATGGAAAGGAAAGCACGTCCACAGACTGTTTTCCTCTTTATCAGTGAAATCTCAAAAGTTTGCTCTCACTGTGTCAGGAAGTGGAATTCCTAAACGCGAATTTAAAAGGCTATTTTAAAAACAGATTTGAACTCTGTGTAACCCGGTTCTTTTAACGACTTTCTGAACATAGGAAAAATCATAAACTCTGGGTCAGATAGGGTTTAAAAAGAAGAAAATCGATTTTTTTTTTTTCCTCTTCTTTATTCTTGTGCAATTCCAGCCTGATTGAAATCTCATCTGGAGGGTGTTTTGTTTTCCACTCAGTTCATACTCTCTTGCTCTCTGGGACAAAGGCAACACTGCGTTTAGAACGAGAGGGAATTCCTTCTTCAACGGTGTTCAAGTTGGGACAGTTCCTCTGGAAAAAAAAAGCACAATAATCACCTGTGACTGTTCTCATACAAGTTATCTGTTCCATGTCTTTTCTGTCTTATCAGTTTCCCCCCCACCACACCTTTTTTTTTTTTTTTGTTTTGTTTTATAGTGTGTTTCATTGCAACCCACAAATGTTTCTGGGTTGATATTCTGTAAATACAGGAAGGAAATATGTATATTTTAAAACCTGAAGGCAATTCTGTATAAATGTTTTTAGAAAAAAAAACTGATAGGTTGGATTCAAAATGGTATGTCTGTAAATCTGTACTCAAAAAGGAGAAATTAACAATTGTTATTGAAACCTAATACATATACCAGAACATGACTGCATTGTCTAGCCTTTTTTTTTTTTTGTTGTACAGTTTAATTTACTCCGTGACACCTGAAGATGAAGGAACTTGAGAACAGGTGAGGTTGATTCATGTCACACAGGTGGAAGGTGTTTTGTTTGTGTGCAATGGCGCTTAAGGCCTGAGCCTTAAAATAACCCGCTCTGCTTTTCCCACATGTAGACGAAAAACACAGGTGTTGACATTTGCATTTTAGCAAGAAAGATCAGCACTTTAGACGTACAGTTTGCACCTTTATTCAAGTATATCACAGCAGTTTATTTGAGAAATACAGTAAATGTTTCATTTCAAATATAACTTACACTAAAGTAACAATTGCCAACAGGTGTGTTAAATACACTTAACCTCAAAACAAACAGAATTAACAAGGTATGAAAAGTCTCGACTAAATTAACTTTAAAAATAAGGAAGAACAACGTAATTCCGAGTAGAACGAACCCTTTCCTTCTGCATACTGGACTAAGTAGTCTCAACTACCAGACAAAAATTGGTTGTTAGTCCAAACTGGCTACAATTTTACAAGAAAGGAAGATCACAATGTATGACATTTAACTACCCATATTTTAAAATGCGTTTCCAAATTCATAAAAATAACGTTTGGCAGAAAGAGACAAAGTGAACAACATTAAGAAAGGTTTAAGTAAATCTGGTCCTGGGTTGTACTAGACAGACACTACGTTTAAGTTTAGAAATCGGTTCTGTCCTACCGTTAGTCTCTTCCAGTATGCCACAGTCTGTAACCATTTAAACAAAGAAAACACCAGAACAATAAAATAAATAGAAAAAGTTGAAAGGGCATGTTATCGCATGTTGAACCTGAGAGACCTGTAAACCCTTTATTCCCCTTAAACGCCAAATAAACCTGCTACACAAACGCTACGCATTTCAGCAAAGTTGTTAAAACGGACGCGTGATGCTTCCCAATTTGTTAAATTTCAAATGTACAAAAAGACAATTACTAAATATTAGGTGTAAATCATTTTAATAATAAATAATCATGAGATGAAAATTTGAAAAAGGATGTGAAAAAGGCGATGGATGTGTAGAGAGGCAGAAATTGCTCTCAGTAGCTTCTAAGAGTGTGATAATATGAAGTAGAAGCAGATGTAGGACATCTCCCGTGTCGAGGTACAGTAGAAATTAAGAAAACCTGAAACTAAAAAGCATAAAATATACAGTCTGAAATGTATGCAATCGTCATCTGGCTCAAATGCAAACAAACATAACAATCAGAGAGATATAAACAACTCTTGGATTACTGCAGCAGCTGTGGTTGCACTGATCTGGTACCGAAGGTGGTACTGAAAGTGATGCAACAGTATTTTGCGGGGGGGATAAATACTGTTTTTGTACCCAGTAAACAGTTTTCGCGTTAAAATAAATTAAGCTGAGGTAGCGTTGGTTCTTTTCTCTCTGCAGTAGTCCAAGTGCTAACCTGTCGTTGCCAGTTTGCATATGGTCTTCACTTTTACATCACCTAGAATCCTAGAAAAGGCAGAGGTGAGCTGGGGTCAGAGTTGCACCACGAGGTTTCGAGGATTTGACAGAGTGCTTTGAGACAAAGAAGGGCCTTCTCCAGTCTACAACTGGTCAAAAAATATGGCGTCTTCAAAACAAAACAAAAACAAACCTTAAAATGCCATGAAAACCTTATAAAGCTTCAGTAAATAATTTACTGCAGTCAGAAACATACATCGATACACTGTGTTGGCCTCAGATGAGAATCCAGCTTTTCTCATCTGGTGTTGAGAAAAGACAAAGATTTTTGATAAACATTTAAAACAAACGAACAAAAACAAACAACAACAAAAAAAAAAAAAAAATCATTGTGTAATGCTTTATACACCTTAGTGACGGGCACTGCCTAGGATGGCCTTGTTCATTACGAACCACAACCCATGCAAAAACAATCTTTACACCAAATCAAGCAAAAGCATTTTATAAAAAAGTAAAAAATAATTATCAAATACACAACATAATACATAGGTTGTATGACCGTCTAATAGAAAATCTTCATAGTTGAAACAATTCCATTGAACAGGCACCGTTATGTCAGAGCTCAGCACCTTTTGAGGGAGTGGGGATCACACTTGGCACGATAAATCGGTTGACTCGCATCATTACTTTTGCATATGAAAACTGAAGAAAAGCTGGTGTTGTCAGTCTGTCCTCTCTTCTACTCTATGCTCAGGTGGAAAGTGGCCACCGCAGCAGGTCGAGGCTACAACAGAGCATGAATACGTTTAAATATTTTAACGTTTCAACTGCTTGAGACGTCTGGACGACCACAGAAGTGAGTACTGTTAATGCTCAGTAATTAGTTTTGTATTCCTCAGGTTTTCAAATGTCAATTAGGTTTTTTTTTTTGTTTTTTTTTGTTTTTTTTGGCCCAGGGGACTTAAAACTAACATGTTATGTACAGTATAACCTAAATATGTTATTAATTGACCCTAATGGTGTTCAGATATAAATATTTTTTGCTTCCAGGTCACAGTGACCTCAGTGGTTAGGACCCACCCCAACTTGGAGCCTGTTCATTGTCACAAGAAGTCGTTCTAAATAGGAATTCCTGCTAAATATATCAGAGTTTCATATGAGGTTTAAATAAGGCACACACTAGGCAGTGCAAACTACAGACGCCTTCCAATTTGTACTGCTTCCAGTTCCTCAGCCGGGGTGTCGATAGAAAAAAATCAACTGGTGGGCACAGCTTGAGCGGGAGGGAAAACATTCATACAGTGAATGTAGTGAGGACGGGGAGGGGGGGGCTTCATCTACCACAAACTATTTAGGACATGACAAGCTGCTAAGACTGGGGAAAGCCAGAGGTGGCCTGTGAGCGAACACATGTTGAATGAGGTTCTACTCTTCTACGCTCGTTCACCACTAACTCTTGAGCCGAACACCGCGGGGGCTAACGGCTTTCCACACCTGACGACCACTGTAATGAAGAGGACATAATCAGTTCTAGTCTTGCTGTGCTAACCTCATCAAGTTTGCGTTTGCACTAAAAAAATTCTTTGTAAACTATTGTTCTGGGTGAGTATCCTTGACGGTGGCTCAGATATTGAACTAATCAAGTAGTTAAATGGCAGAAGAAGAAGAAGAAAAAAAAAACCGAGCCGCATAATAGCACGGTAATAACTGGCCGATGATGAAGCGCTCCACTCGAGGGCGAGATGGGCTCAGCAATGTAGCTCAGTGATTCAGAACATTATCTGTCCTCATCTCGTGGCAGCTTTCTGCATTCACACTTCAGCTGGTGAGAATCTGAGTGAGTGTGTGTGTGCATTTCTGTAGGCCTGTGTACCATTTGTGTGTTCCGGTGTGTGCAGAAATGCATGCGGTCCCAAGAGTAGAAGGGGTTTGCCTGTGTGTGTGTTTGTATGTGTGGCCGACTCCAGGGGAAACGCGGCCAAAGCTGCGATATGACATCACCCGATCTGTCTGTTGGTTTTGCTAGTCGTCCGAGTTAAGAAGTAATCCCAAGAGCAGCATGGATAAAAGTTATGATAGCACCCGAGTAGCACCAGGGTTGCCCGTCACCATTGTGTGTGTGCGCGTGTGTGTGTGACTGACACACCTCCAGGAGTTTGGTTGTGTAGAATGGGTCTGGGTCTGGCCAGGTTCCTGAGACGATAGCACCATTGAATGTCTCTGTCCTCAACCTTGTCCTTGTTGTATTCCCTCCCCAAGAAGAAGAAAAGGAGAGGGAGGGGGGGAGGGGGAGGGGCTGGATTTTCGGTTTGTGTGTTGAGGGCTGAACTCAGAAGCTCCTTCAATCTCCTCTCACTCAGTTTGTGTTGTGTCTTTGTGGTCCCAGGCTGTTCAGGATCTACCTGATAGGTATTGTCTCCGTCTCACAGGAATGTATCAAAATGCTGGATTCTCTCCTCCATTTCCTACACCACAAACAGAGAAAAAGAGTGTTAAATAAATACACGCTGCTTAGACTCAACCAATACAGGAAACTCTGATGTGGGGATAAAGCATCTGTGCACCGCAGTTTCAATATTACTTCAATATTACTTAAATTTCCCACAGCAAACAACAGCTTTCACCATGATAAATGATGTAAAATGAAGCAAAGCTGTGCGGGAATAAGATGGGCGATTTTTCTCAGCATGAAAACAGCAGAGTTTGACACTGACTAAATCTGAACAGAGCCGGAGGAAGAGAGATGGATGTTAGTCTGCAATAGACCATGATTAATGCCTTGAAGATGTTACGCTGTTTGTGTTCTCATCTGAATGGCTGAGTCAGTGCGACAGACGCCGCTACAAGATCCCAATTTCAACATCTGCAACAAAACTTAAGAACTATCTCACTTTACAGTAAAAAGCAATTTTACACTCCATAGGAGAGGTAAACTTTTCTTCCTTCTGTAAAAGAGTTTTGCACACTGGCTTTTAGTTGGTGTGTGTAACTGGTGAGAACCACCTACATAGCAGCCTTATTAACAGATGTTACACAGGACATTAGAAAAGCTACCGTTATGACTGCCCCAAGGCTTCTCTGCCCAATGAAGTCTTCTGGGTGTTTTTGTCCTTTCAAAAGTCTGTTTTAACTTGTTTCTGAATATTCAAAAAGGCAGAAAAATCAGTCATAACGTTATATTTATGAAACTGTTTGGAAAAGGCCATTACATTCGGTGCTGTGATGATTAACCAATTATTTGTGAAATATTGATTTAAACAACAGCTATTTTGACAACATTTTGGCATCTTTTGCTTGTGGACCAAAAAAGACATTTGATTACGTCAACTTGGACTTTGGGAAACACTTCTCAACATTTTTGACCATGAAAATAAACGTTAGTTGCAGCCAGTTAAATTCTTTTGTTATAATGGAAGTAGCGGTGTATAGTGGTCGGCTGTACTTTCAACAGTCTATATATACTGTATGGTAAAAACATTTCCTAACATACAGTGTTTTTCAGCTTAATAGTTTTACAAAGGCTACAGGAGGGACGACATGCTACAAGTGATTACAACTTTCCTTTCAACTCCATTAGAACGTCAATTAGTGCTTTATCTTAACGCCCACAGGTATCAACACCAGGTCATAAGCTGTAAAAAAAAGGCCAACACTCACTGAATAAAAACACCACTAATTTGAAACTCCCTGAAAGCTTTAACCCATCAGACACTCAGCCCGTGTTTAGACACATCTATGCTTTTAACACCTGTCTGTCTGCTGCATCTCACTGTACACCCACACACAAACTCTTTGCTGCCTCGATGCTCCGCACCTCTGATCTCGATTCCATCTGCCTCAAGCCCTTTCACACTGTCGTCCCGAACACACAGCGAACAATACGACGAGCCCACCTGTACGCCATCTTTTTCTCTCAATACTACTACTGTCCCTAAGCTCTCAAGTGCAACTTATCTCCCGTTCTCAGTTCAACTCCATCCACTGCATGATTCTAAAAAAAACTGTAGCAGAAGCAGCTGAGACGGGGGTGATGAGGGGCTGAACGGCCAGGTGTGGATGTGTGTGACAGGTGTACTTCAGGGACATCTATTTGACAGAGAATCACAAGACACCTATGCAGACCCATATGAAGATCTAAAAGGATTAGTTTGAGAATTTGTATCAGTTTTACCGCCTCATCTGCCATCACACAGTCCTTTCCTACGAGGAACCGAAGCCCTGAAGCCTCCAGACTTCCCTGACAAAAAGAAAATCCACTGCAGCCTGTGTTGTTGCATCTCTATGGCATTTCAATACCTTCTGTCAGATTCAAACCGACAAACAAATTAACTGATTAAGGCAGCAGTTTTATGAGGCAAAATCACCGCCCCCGTGGGAGTCCGGTGGTTCCAAATAAAGTAATAAAACAGACAAGGGGACCACTGATTAGAGGTGTTAACATTGATTTTTTTTTATACAAATTTCATGATGTAGAGTGACCCGAAATAGTTGACTCTGCTTCATCATCAAGGATTTTCAGAACAAGAAGTGGTGTGTTGAGCTGTTTTTACACATTTGTCAGTTTTTTATGTGTATTATCAAACGTATTGATGCGTTCCATCCCAATTAATTCACATAATGCTGTTTGTAGCTCAAAAAACATGTTTTAGTGTTTTGTATAACTTTAAGCATCGGCGGAAGTTAGCTAGCATAGCAGGAAGGATCAACTAAATGACGTTACATTGGAGATTCGGGGGTTTTATTTCCCAGGGGAGCCAACGATATCATACATTAAAAAGATAAATCCAGCATAGCATGCTCCAAACTGTTAAGATGTCATCAATTTGTAATCTTCACCCTGTTTGTGACAAAAATGTACTAAATTACTTTGGTGACTTTAAACCTGTCTTATCTACTTCACCTCAGTTACTGATTTCCTCCATTTCCCAGAACAAATTTTCTACAGCCTCTGGGAGAGCATGGTTTTCTGCAGTGTGTACGTGGAGGTTAGAGAGCAAAAACAGCATTGTATGTTTGTCCCTCCCCAACACACACACACACACACAAATGAAAAAAATGAGACACGGGGAGAACAATCTTGGTTATAGTGTCTGAAATGAAGGTGGTGTTTCACAAGCTCCTGACAACAGATTCACAATAATAAAAAGCTCGGCCTGCATTGTCTTCTCTTCTACAGAAGTCACTTTCTGGTTCCTCTGCCCGTTTTGTGTTGTGTTTCTCTTGATAGAACTGTTCAACATTGGTACAAAACATCCTAAAAGAGGCAATATACTGCATGACCAAAAGGAACGCTTCAACAGCTTATGTTCAACGTGTAATTTAAAACTGTATTTTGCAAAAGTAAATTAATAAAATGCACAGTTTTGAATACTAAAATGAAAAATAAATAAAAGAAAACTATCTTTAAAAAAAAAAACAACATGGATAATTTTCTCACAATTCATGTATGAATGGGTGAAAAAGTCAATGACGTTCAACAGATTATCTATAGAATATATGTGATGATTCATCAGCAGATAAACCGGTTAAATGTTGAATCTCAACTAATAAGCTGTTGAAATGTTGAACATTCTCTTTAATGTCTCTGCAGGAGGACTGTTCAAAATACATAAAGTGTTACCTAAATAAATGATCCAAAAAGAGTATATTTAATGGCCTGCAGAGCTCCACTTTCAGCTGCAAAAACATACATGAGCAGAAAAATAACCAACAGTTGTTATGTTCAGCTAACTTAGCCAGTGGCATGTAGAGCTCTGGCACTGCTCAGATCCGGGTTAAAGGTCAAAGGCTCGTACAAAATCTTTAATCACTGTCTGTGACAGGCAAAATGTAATACTAACTCTAGGGCAAAGTGAGCGCCAATTTGTAGCTGGTGTGTTATTGTGTACAGAGCCGAGATGGTCCCCCTGGCTTTAACTGGAAGCAGGGTGCAGACCACTCCATCTGCTGAAAGGTCAGCTCTTCTGGATGACTGAGACAAGCCTTACCCAGGAGGACAGGGGGAGAGTAAAGGAGACAAATGTATGGACATGCTCCATTTCACTCATGTCTACAACGTACGCACAAACGACGCTCACTGCAGTGCAACATTAAACGGAAACAGCCTCAACTGCCATACTGTCTGCGTATCAACTGTGCACATATGTGTGCATGTTTTTTTTCCGTTCTCCGCAGAGTTACAAGGAGATGACCTGCTGTGGAGTCGAGATGTGTGTTGAAAACACAGGAAAACAAAACACGTGCCAAACGAGCTGACATTTCTGCTCTCGAAACTCCAATTTAGGCTGGCAGTATGAAACGAACCCAGACGTGCGCCCTCCCTTCCCCCAACCAGCCGGGCTGTCGACAGGCGGCACCACCTGGCTGACTGCTCCCTCCCTCCCTCTTTCTGTCTGACATCCTGACAGCCGGTTCTGGCTACCGGCACCAGGACACTGCCATTCCTGGCCCGCTGTCAACACTGACATCCTACAGCAGCAGCAGATGACCAGATGAGATTCTGGGAAAAATATACAATGGAAATTTCTGGAGAGAAAATTGTCCTGAAACATTAAAAATTAAAAAAAAGTGTAACCTTCTATTGGGGCGCTGCTTGTTATTTCTTCTCCGGCGATACACAGCAAATATATTATCTCAAATTCCATGTCTTAGGTATACACAATGCATGGTGATAGGCTACACTTAACATGCAGGAATATGGAACCTGCTGCTCAGGTCTCATTCAGGTCAGTGAACATAGACCGCCATGAAAAATTGTGATTCTACCTTTTACACAGCAAATAAATTGAGCGTAACTCCCATTAAATATCACAACCATATTGTGAAATATGATTTGGGTTTATTTTTTATTATTATTATTATCTCCTTATTCGTCTCTCTCTACCACAAACACTAAATTACAGACGCCACTGTTTTCATTACAACCTACTGTATAAGCAGTGGGACACATCCTGAATTTAAGCTCTCATACTCATTTATACTATTATTGTCCACTTCTAGGACATCTATCCTCTAGTAGCCACATCCTGCTGTGGTTTAATGTCAGAAGGCCTATGTAAAAGACGCTGGTCTGTCATCCTGTTTTATTAGTGTGTGGATGTCTATATCTGACCCTCCCAAAAAAAGATACTGTATATGAGGCAGCTGAGGCAGAGATCATTTGCCCCTATACTCTTTTACATGACGCCGGGAATGTCTTCAGCTCAATAAAACAAACCACTTGTTTATAAGTCTCACGTTCCAAAGTGGTAAAATATGACTTGGCATCAGAAAATTAATTACTTTGACAGAGCTATTCTATGTGCACAGGTTGAAAGATGAGAAGTAGGACATTTAATACATTTAATCAGATTGTATTATCTGATGTTGTGGGTATTTTAGGTGACTTTAATACGTCATACTCTGCAAAATCTTTCCTTTTTTTCTAAAAAGATAAATAATCACTTCAAGCATGCTTTTATTAGAAACTTCAGCTAATATCAGCAAGAAAATAACTTTTTATGGCTTGTAATAAGTATAACTTTAAATTATGGCACTTCTTTTCTGGTTTTAAGGCACATCATGGTGTTTCAGTGGCTTACTTCAGTGGCTTACTTCAGTGGTGTTTTTTTTTTCACTTAATACAAGACAATTTGGTTATACAGTATTTAACATGACATGACATAATAGCATGTGTATTCTCCCTCTTTGGAAGCACAACTGTACATGTCTGCAGAGTGCTGGTCGTTGCATATTTCTACTTTGCTTAATTCTAGTGGGCCAGTTTTTGCAGTGTAGGAACCTTTTTGCAGCATTGGCTATATGATTTAGTTTGACCTGCTATACTTTCTTTTTAGATCGACAGTTTAAGGAACTTCAGGATGGGTAGCCCAGAGCGTGTTTTTGTCTGACCTCCAGTAGCTGGGTCTTGTCGTACTCTCTGCGGTGCTGGTAGATACACTGGCTGAGGAGGGAGAACAGTCGCTCCAGCTGCTCTACGCTGTGGCCCTCACTCTTCTTCACCACCATATCCAGTAGAGCCTGAGGGGAATGAGACAAGCAACACAAAAGGTTTACTTAGAAAAAGTCCTATACATTATTATTTATAGCATGAGTATATGTATGAAGGCACAATAATGAAACAAATACAGACGGACAGGCGCACTGAATAACTGGTCACACAAGCTATGCTGCGATGTTGGTGCGGAGAGATGAAGCATTTGGAGGTCAGCTGTATTCAAAAGCAATTAAGATCAGAGTGACAGCTAATTAAGGCTAATCATAATTAGAAGCAAGTTTACATTTCACTGCTACTTTAATTAAAACATTCTGGACAGTCAAAGGCCCTTTTAATTGACCTGTTCCTCACATTCTACCCAAGCCAAAATCTGTGTGTATACTTGGGCCTATTTAAACACAGAGCTCATCAGAATGCTTGGGCTGAGACAGCAAAGACGCAATAATTAAAGTTACCGTCACTGACACAAAGCAAACAGAGGAATTAGAAGAGAAATGAAACTGTGTGTGTGTGTGAAACAGAGACAGTGACCATGTGTTAAACACATATAACTAGGCAATGTCATGATTAATAAAATGTGAATATTTGTCAAAGCCTCTAATCAGCCATCGTCGGAGAGATAATTACAATGAGCAAAAGAAAAATTACAGAAGCAAAAAGGGTAGCGCTGACTGTATAATTCGTTGCACTCCATCTGCCTGTGATTTTCTGTTTAAATGACAGAACAGTTGTCCTCGTGATTACAGTTAGAGGCTAAATCTTCCACAAGCATCTACAAAAAAACACAGCACTTAGGATTAATCCCACAACAGTCTTCACTCATGAGCAGCAACCTGACCTTGACAGCAATGCTTCACTTTGTTTTTGCTCACAGATACTGGAATTTTCCAGTCTACTCTGAGCATGAAATGCCTCTGGAATCCATCGAGATTCAGTTGTTTCAGTAACACAGTTAACCAGCAATGAGGGAAAAACACCTGATACCTGTTTTTTTTTTTTAAACTTTTTTTTTACTCATTCAATCTTAAACTTTACTATATTAAAAATATAATAAACTAGTGGAAAGAAAGAAGAAAATCCTTTTCCACATCTTTCTGACATTATGTCACTGTCATTTTCCATACGTTCCCAGCTTGACTTCCAGTGGGTATTCATCACACTGAACTCAATAGCCTGGAAACATGACTTTAAGTAGATAATACCGTTCAAATATTCACACTTTCATAACTTAATCTGGCAGTGTAGGAGGATTCAACAGTAATATGCCTGTGACATAAAAACTCCACCTGGCCAATCTAATAAGTCTTAGTCCCTTGACAAATAAAAGGTGCATGCATAAGCTAGGACTTTCTCTAGATATTCAGAATTCATGCAAAGATGATAATGACCTGGTGGTAAGTGCAGTCAGTTCCTCTATATTGAGAATAGTTTATTGCATTCTTTTTTTGGAATTTTTACACAGTAACTCCCCGTAGACTAATATCAGTGGAGTTCTCAGGTTTCGACCCAGCGCGCCAGTAGGAGGAGAGGGAAATGGTGCACATCATGGTGAGATGCCAATTTTAACAAAACATGCATAAAAATTGAATTGGCATCATTACAAACCATCTCATATGCTGGTATTAATGTGAAATTGTGCTCCAACTCTACTTTTATCTAACTGCCATTGTATATCTTTCTGCCTCCCAGCATGTTTTCCTTTTTGTGCGTTAAGTGCTTTTTCACTTCTTTACACCTCCTTTCCTTTATAACACGGCTTCCTATTTGAGTGTTTTACAGAAGTTCTCCTCACCTTTTCTTTCACCACATTTTTTGATCAACACCCCCCACCCCACCCCACCCCACGCCTCTAATGTCTTTTCATTGTCCCGGTCATGTCGTTCCTCCCCCGTTCCCACTCTCTTCACCCCCGTTCTCAATTTATTCTCCTCTTACTGTTAGCCAGCTGATTGCAGCAGTGTACTTCCCAGCCTTTGTCAGCTTGATCAGGGTGTCTGTGACAGTGTGGGGTAAATGGTGTGAGTGTGTCTTACACAGGCTCAGTGATTGAGTGAGCTCACTGCACACAAAAGGGCAGTAATCCCATGCGTTAAAGACTGCTACTGACATGGACCATTTAACCTCACCCGTCTAAACTCCCAGTTCCATTTTCCCCTCCCCATCTCTACTCACATCCCTTTCTTTACTAACATCTCTATGTATATGCTTCTCAAGACGAAGCTGAGATGGCCTGGGATGATGATGGTGTCAATAAAACTACGCGGGAGAATAATTGGAGCATGGAGCTAAAATTCTGCATGTGAAAGAACATGTGTCGACTATGTTAATATGCTGATATTTTAAGCTAGTAAGTGTTGCCTGCTAGATGAAAGATTCAGGGATCACTGCAGTTATTACAATTCATCCTGAGATGCATTTTTGTACCAAGTAGGTTTTTAGATACAATACTTCACAAAAAAAAGATCTTGTGTTTGAAACAAAGTAGTGACACACTTTGGCATCCCAGGTGCCACCACCAGCTTGGCTAAAAATAAACATGGTGCATACAAATGAATCAAACCAAAAACTGAATAGTCATAGTCCGATACTAATAACCAAGCCCGAACTGAATCTGTGTTGATGTTCAATGTAATCCAGGAAAAGTGTGTTTTTTTGGCCCATTTTTATATCCATTTAATATAATAATGACTGAAAATATGCGAATCATTGCCAGACTCATTTTCCCTATATCTCACTGCTATTCGTGTCGCCAGTTCGCACTTCGTTAGCTTTTCAGGTGTAAAGCGTATTTCTGATGATCCCTCAACTTTTCTCACTTTTTTAAGATTAATGCTCTTCACAGCAACACACTGTCACACACATGCTAGGGGGGAGGAGATGTGTTAAAATTGGCTTTGTTAAAATTCAGTGGAAGATCTGCAGAGTTTTCTTCAGGTGCAGATTCTGTGTGGGCCTGCATAATAACTAGAGCTCATCTGAAAATTTGGCCGGGCTGCTACATCAATCAATATTAGCCGAACACATATATGAGTGTCTCCCAATATGTTAGCTGAAAAGTAAGAAGTTACGGCACAGAAACGTAAAAGACATTTGTGGGGTCAATTTAAACACTGTACTGTATTACAAGTGATGCAGCATCATATTGTGTTGCTTTTAGAAAGTTGTTAACAAGCAACCTCTAAACAACCGTGCAAACTGAATATTACGGTGCCATAGTAGAGTCTTCCACTTTGATCACTCAAGGATGCTACGCTGACTTCATGAAAAAAAAAAAGCCCTGCTCAGTACTGTGAGTGAGTGAAAAAGGTAACCAGGCAGTGAAGGGGAAGAAAAGAAAAAAAAAAAAAAAAAAAAAAACAACGACTCAAAGCCCAACAGTCACTGTCACCAGGGACACTATTAAGGTTTCAATATCTGACTCTAAGAACAATTCATCCTCTTCCTCCTGTTTTAACTTTTTTTTGCCCTCAACACTAGCAGAAGAATGAATTATGAATGATTTCTGGTTTGCTTCTTACAATGAATCATATGAGTGGCTTGTGGGAGGGCAGAAGGTGGATGTGCTGCTAGTGGTGAGATGAGAATGATGATTTGCTTATATAAGAATATCACAGTAGGAAATAAAGTGGCTTACAGGGCACATTATCAGGTAATGCAATATAGATAGTGTTATATGGGTCAGGAACAGGGTAAGTGTTACTACGGCACATATTTTCATTTTCTCCGCACGACGAATGGAAATTCTTATCCTTTGCAGTTAGACATGTAAAAACATCCCTGTTGGGCTATCATATTAAATGTACATTTTTAACATTGTGTCACTACTGGAGATTTCTGTGCCATTTGATAGCTGTGACTGTACTCTTTAAAGAGCAGACGAGAAAAAGGTTAGAGATTCTCTGCACAAGCTCTATGCTACACACTGAAATAAATTAAAGATTCAGAAACGTAGCATTGTTTTTAAAATCCCTGCATTGACTTTACACAAATAAACTTCCAGACACTCCTTTAAAATTACCTGATGAAGAGATGATACTTTCAGAATACATGCGTTCTAGGCATAAATAAACAGTAGTATAACAATGGAAAGGTTTAGGAATAGGTCAAGGTTATGGAGGGGATCAGGTATTGACCTGTTATGGTCAAAGTAAAGGGAAATCTCAAGGGAAATAAAGGTTAATCAATGCAATGTCCTTTATATGTGAAGTGCAACTGTGTCTGTGTGTGTGTATTTGTTTTTTGGGGAATGAAAGGGTATAATTAAGTAACATGTGCTGACCAAGCATGAAGCATTTCAGACTTATTAGACTTACAAAAGCAAATACATCTGCGTAAGCTTTCTGCCTCATGCTGACTATGAAGCTTGGTGGCTTCACCATTAATAAGCAGCAATCAAGGAAAAGTATTTGCAGCAGGCAGGTGATGGGGCAATAATAAAAGCCAAAGCCATTAACAAAGGCCTTGCTTTATATTTATCATACACAGGTTATCATTTTAATGGCTGCTGAAAGCAAATGTCACAGTAATGAAACTCCTTATTGCCACACATTTATCAATTTCTACACTTCACTAAATTCTTTCAGTGGCAGTTCATACTAGGACTGAACCATAAGAGAGAAAAAAAAAATATTGTGATTATTTTTTTTTTTATTACAGATATTACAATTGAAATACGGCCCAATTTTTGTAGAAATTATCATTTTTGCATTTCATGGTCACTGCAAAATGATATGAAAATTACTATGTGATTTTTGGCCAGCGCCTTTCTATAGCAACACAACGCTTCATTTTATTGCACTTGGCCAAATAATTAATAAGATTTCAATTAATTGTGCAGCCCAAGTTGGCTGTTGACAAAAGCAAATGCAAGCATTTAAAATCCCCTTTCATGTGCTGTGTAACAAAATCCCACACAATATTTAAGTCCTTTAGGGATAAGTGGGACGCTTAGGTTGTGAGCACAGCAAAAGTGCAAAATAAATTACATTGGAAGCCTGCCAAAAGGGCAAACTACATACTATATGCAGCAAAATATACAAGACTGGTATGTTTATGTTGGGTATGCTATTGACTCTAGTGGTCTGCTTGTTGGCGATGCATGTGAGCATGGCAAGGAGTACAGCTAAAGTATGTGAGTGCAATTACATGCAAATAGCAACACTGTCAAGACCATCAGTGGGGATGAGTGAAAATAAAAGCAGCGCTTCAAATGCTATCTATTTTTATTGACAATCAAACACTGGTCCAGAACTACTATTAAGCTGTTCTCTTTTGAGCAGACATGTGGCATGGCTACTTCGCCAGAAGGGCCCCTGCTGTTATTAGCACTCAAAATGAAGGAAGATGACGAACTGTAATGGTGCCATTTCTGTTGACAGGCTTCTCTAAAACAGGAAATCCTGACATGCTGTAATAGCTAAGCATCAAGCCAAAAGAGTCCAAAATGTGCCAGCAACTAGAAACACTAGCTTTTTCTAGGCAGCTGCTAACAAAAAAACAGCATAGCAGGCTATTCTCTGGGTGTTCTTGGTAAGATGGAGGAAAAAAAAAATGCTGGGCCAGATTGAATTTCTTGTTGCTGAATTCTCATCTGCAATCGTCAGCACCACTTCTTCTAGTCCATCTGTGGACAAGTGTCTGATTACTGATGAAAGAAAACAGCTGAGAATAAGAGACATCTTCGAGTAGTGACAAAAACACGCCTCAGGACCTATTTATTCATTCTGAGGAATAAATTTTGATCCAGACAGCATCAAGCATCATTTCAGTGAAGCTGGCAATAACAGAACTTGATTTTACTAAGTGAATCAGTGCAAATGACTATGCCATGGTTCTGAAAGGCGGGATGTGAATACAGAAATAATACCATCTCTGTCCTACAGGCTTTGAGTGTAGGGTCTGTGAACAAACTCATAACACTCTGATGGTATTTAATTCCAGAGAGATTTCAGAGCCCCTTCCATCAAGTTAAAAGTCAGAAATAATGAGCCCTCTACAATCAATGAATATGACTGAAGGAAGAGAGAGGGAACAGTACACCACTCACTGCGAGCACTAATACACATCAGGCAGCGTGCCAGTCCCAGCCTTGCCAGCAAATATCTGCTTAAATGGCGACTCTCATCCTGTGCACCGGAAATTCAATTTGTTCCGTAAGCTGGGGATGAAAAAGCAATTATTCACAGTCACCTCTTTTCACGATCTGTTTCTTTAAGATATCTCCCTTCTTTCCCTATTAACAAATAAACCTGCAGATTAGTCCAATGTGTGGCTGTTCACAGGGGCAGCAAGTGGCAGAACTAAGATCAAGCTGACTAAAAAGCCTGCCAATCAGTTTGAAAGATGGGAGTCAGGTTCAGCAAGACAAGATGCCGGCCGCCAACCCCCCCCCCATCTTCCCGATGGGACATGGGTAAAAGCCACTAGATAATGGCTTGATAGCTGAATGTCACTTTGGTGCATGGAGGAAAGAAGTTGGCGCATGTCAGAAGACTTCTTTTATACCAATTACACTACACAGAGCGCTCTAAAACCAAGCTCCCCTACCCGATCAGTGAGAAGTGCTGTCAAGGGAGCCCACTGAACTGAGACTCCAATTTACACTTGGGGTATTAGGTGGGACCCTAGCGTGACTGTGCAAAGTACCACGGTGATGCTTCACATGTTCTCCGTTTCTCAAACACACACTGGGGCGAGTTGGCGGATCTGCCGGGGCAGAGACAAGCTCATGTTTGAGACATAAACCTTGTTTTCTTAAAATGGTGCAGGAAGACCACCTGTTGATTGAGAGATGCGAAAAACGGCCTGTCAGTGTAATTGGCTCCCTTCCTTTTCAGATAGTATAAATAGTCTATGTTGTTAGCTGAAAGATGAAAAGCGGAGAAAGACACTAGCATAAGTATAGGGGGAACGAACAGGGGTGGGGATAAGCCCCAGAATTTAGAGTTATCCATCTGAGAAGGGCAGTGTGACACCATGAGCTCGAGAACAGACCTGTGGATCTGAAGGAAGCTCATGGCTGGTCGCCCATGATTGCGTTTCCCCATCCTCCATACCTTAAATCCCACACTGCAAAAAACTTTCAATAGTAGACGTCCAATTAACCAGATGGTAGCTCTGTGTTTGGAAGCTATAGAAAGAATGGAGGACAAAGGGATGGATTAATGCCAAGTACAGAATGCCTCTGAAATGAGCACCACACACAGCCTTTGACAACGCATGGCAGCAAGAAAATGGAAGAACGGGGTCTAGCTACCTCAGCTGGCTCACTAAAGATAACAGTTAGCTTTCTTTGCAATTTCCAAAACCATTCAGTGAGTGACACACACCAGCTTCCTCTTTCTGCATATTACTATAATTCAAGTGTTTCAAAAATCCATAGAAACGGACAACAGCTGTTTCCTTTACAAAAAGGAGGGGCGAACACTCAAAAAGCAACATTTAGATAACACCCGTACAAATCTAAATAAAACAAAAGCATATTGGTCACATTTTTTAGATTATGGCTCCTCTTTTTCGTAATCACTGTCTAATTACTCAGTTAGAAAGTGACAATTCGCCACAGCTGGTTCTTTTGCAACCAATGAACTTATGTTTTAGTGTTTTTTATTTACTGGTTGTATCTGGAGGCTGTTTGCATTTCCTAAAAAAAAAAAGTATTTTATTCAGGCTTTACAGCATTCCATTAGCCGTATATAGCAAGTCAAATGTCAATAACTGTATACTTTTCTTTATCAAGGAATTTTCACAATATACTTTAATTAATTTGTGTTTTAAGTGTTGAAAAGTGTAAGCTTATTAACACTGATAACTCATAAATCAGCATGTGATCACAATCAAAGAGCTAATCATAGTTAAATCCATTTTTCTCCCTTGAGACTGTTATTCTTCCTGTTGTCGCATAATTACTTTGTTGCACACAGTATCTAAGAGCTCCAATGGACACTAAATCACCCCAGCTGTTACATTCTTCATGAATATGGTATGAAATAAAATGATTGCAGTGTATACTACAAAGCTATAATCTTACTGCCATAAGGACTTATATGATGATTTTTCTTTGTTCTCTCTCTTTTCAGGTACATTATTAATTGAAAACGTCTTTGAACAAATGCTGCTGCTACACAAAAAAAAGTTACAGCTGCTAGAGGGATACAGGTCAGAACATTTTGAATATCCATTCTACAAAATGCTTTTTAGGAGGGAATTTATGAATAAATAGTCAAATATTAGTGTTCTGAAAAAGAGTCACAATTTCAGATAGGGATGCATTTGAAGTTATTACGTGTTACATTCTTTCTCACATTTGTAGGTTACTGCTGCTCTGAAGTAATTAAACACACAAAATTGAGGTCAGCTTCTCACTGGCTTGCCAATATAAAACAATATAGTAACAGTTTCCTGCGGGTAATTTCAGCAACAGGCTCGAAACATGAATGAAACCAACTTAAGTCAAACTGAACCTTCAGATTTTATGAGAACACTAGTGGTCGAGCCACGCTATAAAGATAGTGTATGTTCACAACTGCAAGGATGAACTATTTTGCATTTTGAACTGCTTCGATTCACAGCTCTCATAGCAACAGTTGATACAAAAATTCTATCTAGTGCATTTCTCTGATTTCCATACCGCACCAAAAAGAACAGAACCATTACCTTATTAGTAATGGTTAAAATGGACAGAAAATTTACCAATAGTCGCTGGTGGTCAATCACTACTGGAGGATGGGAAGGAACTGGCTGTGGCTCTTCCTCTGTCACATCAGCAGATCCCTTTAACTGCTCTGACTGGCTCGTCTGGCATTTTCCCGCTTTGGAACCTCCTATGAGGAGATATATGAATGATTGATGGGGAGAAAGTTGACAGTGATGGACATTAAGAATTTACAGTGTCACAGAAATCAGAATCAACCTCATATTTCTGGGCCGACTAAATTTAAACCCAATTTCGCTCTTCTCGTGAGCCACTGAAAAGCGTAAACTGGATAGTTTCGAACAAAATAAATTCCTACTGCCAACGCTGCAAGATTAATGCAATACAGTAGACGAAGAAAATCTATTTGAAGCTACTTGCAGCTCCTGAGTGCACAATATTTCACAACTGGCCTCTTTCCTGTCCATTTATAACAGTGAAACGCTTTGATACAAACAAAAGGCCAGGCTCAGCTTGTAATGAGTGGGGGGGCCGAGTAGTTGAGTTATCCATGGTTTAAGGAGCCAGAGTTTATTTTTATTTTGTTGGCTGATTGTGCCATTACCCGATGGCTTGTGCTCATCTCCAGTCAAACCACAGGCCCTTAATCACACATGTGAACTCATGACAGCTCTATGACAGTAAATGAAGGACACAGCTGCACAAAGCAAACAAACAAACAAAAACAACACTGCACTGCACAAAGACTTTGGAATTCTTGAAAAAAAAAAAAGAAAAAAAAATATTGCATGATACATATCAGAAGGTACAGAAAGCCTACAAATATGTACATGTAACTTTCATGCCCCTGGAGTTTTTTTCTCTTGAAATATTTTGTCTGCTCAGCCAGAGGATTGTATTTTTATATTCTGTATAGCTTATGTTGTATTATTCATGTCCTCCTCCATTTTAAAAGCTAAACTGAATGTAAATCTGAAGAGCTGGGTGATAATCAAAAAAGTTATTTTATCATCATAATTAAGTGGTAGGTAGAGCACTGATGGGATGTGTAAAAAATGACGGATTTCGTTAACTGTCTTCATTTTATATCTACTGTGAAGATTTAATGATGAGCAATTAAAATGAAAAGAGAAGAAATTGTAGCTGACACCTTGAATCTTAACCATCTCTGCAAAATCTCCCTCTCAGTAGTATGCATGAAAAAACAAACCTGCCGACCTGCTCCATGGCTTGTCCAAATATCTGCGACGCGACTGATAAGCTTGGTAAATTTACTTGTAAATTAAAAACTCAAAGCACAAATAGCACTTTTACTTACAGGTAATAAAATACATTTGCAGCATCAGGGAACGTGGAATCAAAAACAAGAAAAACACACCAAAAATAGATGTTCTAATCAATTAATTTAAAAGTTAAAAAGTGGAGTTATACCAGTTCAAGTCTGGCTTTATACCTTCTTTATCATGATCATCTTCCTCGACATTTTCTGGTACTTCCTCCCCAGGATGGGGAGGATGCTCCTGAGTTGGTTTGCTGTTATTTTTGTCTTTGTGCTCTTCCTGTTCTGGGTTAGCAGAGCCTGTGTCCATGCTCTGAGTAGTCCTATTCCCAGCCTCACTGCTGCTCTTGAGGCTCTGTGAGTCCAGGCTGTCCATTGACTCATTTCCATTCACACACTCCACTTGTGATACTAGGAGACCCTCTATGTGCTTCGGCTGGGCCTCGGTATCTGAAAACTCGGACGTTTCAATCAAAGGCTGGAATTCAGCTTGCTTGGTCTGGCAATCCCCTTCTGCCTTAGGCTTGCCATCAAGGCAATGCAACTCTGTACATTTCTCTGTGTTTTCAGACTCTGCCTCTTTGGCTGTGGGCTCCTCCACCTTAGGGGTTGGCTCTTCTCTGGCTTCATTGGCATCTGGAGGTTCAGCAGGAGCAGCAACAGGGGGCTCGTTGGAGCTCTCCTCCTCTGTGGAGGGTGCATGGGGATGGTGCCCGTTGGGCTGGGGACCCATGGTATCACAAGATGATTCTTCATCCTGTGTCAAACATGAATCACTGGGCCCTACAGCTTCCACTTCTGCCTCATGCTCCTCCTCCTCTTCTTCTGTTCCTTTTTTGTAGCTCTTTTTCTTACGGATGATGCCCCGCCCCCAAGATGGCCTCCGGCGAAGCTTGCGCTTTATATGATCTATGATAAGAGAGCGAGAGAAAGATAGGTAAAAAAAACCTTAATTCAGATAAGTACAAAAAATGTTAGTCACACCTTTGAAAATACACAGCCAATAACACTTTCAACTTAAAAAAATGCACCTACAACCTTTTATAACAAGGGTAAAAAATATGATCCACTTTGAGGCAAATCACTCATATGTATCTGTGCCAAACATATCTTTAGGGTTCAAGGTTGTTAGGTTCTACAGCTCTTTACTTCTGTTATCCTCATGCACAGATTGTGCGATGTCAATGCAAAACAACAGACAAAAAGCAGAGCTTTCTGCTTTTTAAAAACTTTAGAGAATGGAAAAAAAAACTCCTGCACACTGTGGCTTCCTACTGAAAATTATCCTCACCTGATGAAGGTCAGACCGACTGAAACGTTGTGCTTTAATACTTTTTCAACAGTAAGAGAGACAGTGTAGAGAAGCTTTTCAAGTTGTTCTTAAATTTAACCTTTCTCCAATGTACTCGTCGCTCATTCAGGCAGGCAGACTTCTTCTCAAAATACTTTTTTAAACTAAAAGCAATATAGGATTTTAAGTCCTTAGTTGTACATTTCTCACAATTTTCCCCACTGAGAGGAAACTTACACTGGAACAAAACCCACATTCTTCTTCATATCGTATTTCAGTAGACCTTGCAAGTACCAGGGAAAATCTAAATCTGGTCATTTGGCCTTCCTCAAAGAATTATGGGGAGTGGGTGGCAAAGATTCCTAGCAAGAGAGGCAGACAGAGACAGCAACCCCGTTATATCATGAATGTTGGACACTAATGACAACAGATGGCGCTTGGGGTTCTAAGAAGAAGAGGGAAACCAAAGGCTGCTCTCCGAGAGTGCAGTAAAAGTGTCATTGCAAAAAAAGCAAGAATTCTAAATGCACTGAAACTTCAGTGTACTCGCCTTCATTTATTACAGCTTCTCCTAAGCAGAGGGTGAGATACAGACTACAACAACAAAGTAAGAGACAAGTAGACTCAGAAAGAGTAAAAAATAAGAAAGATGAAAGCAGGAGAAAAAGCACTCTGGGAACAGACACGTTTGAATAGACGGTGTTAACATGACCTGTCAGTGAGTGCAAATAATCCTGTACTGTATGCCTTGGCATCCCAAGGCCTTCATAGTTTTACAGCTGAAATGCATCAGACAGAGCATGATTCTCAGCAGAATAAAATCAGAAATTGTTTTATAAAACAACAATCTCAAAAATGAAAAATAAGATATGTAAAAAGGTACCACCTCTCTGAGGATGTGTAGAAATTAACTCAGCTGTCATTAAAAACCATAAATGATCTGAATTTGTGAATTTTGAAGTAAAAATGAAAACTCTTGGTGCCACCTTTTAGGGCAACACCAAACAAAACTTGCTGAAATACCTTTAAGCTCACTGTCAAATCAAATAAAGTAAAAATCAACAATATTTATTCCCAGTTTTCACACTGAACTAGAAGGATTATAAATAAATAATAGGTACTCTTAAAACTTCTTTGCTTATTTCAGTGTTGATAAGCTATTGCAGCTGATGTTTAGCCAGTCATATAGTGCTGTGGATTGGACATTGAGAGAACACAAAGTGGTGACTACAGACAAGGCCAGAGTAGTGCATTTTGAAATGTATTTATGTTATTGTACATTGAAACAGAGATGCCAATTATCGTAAAAATGCTAAAGATTAGATCCAATAATCAGCAACAAAGACCATAGTGTATTGTATATCACCACTGGTATCAGGGTTCATCTTTTTAGTCAATGTTGTGACTATGTACGTTGTATGTACATAATAAACATGATAGAAAATCAAGCCAGTTGCACTTTTACAAGTGGAGGGGAACAGGATGAAGCACGATCACACCAAAAGTAACTTTAGGAGTAAGGATATGCTCATCTTTAGTAGGCATGTTTATACTGACCACCTTCACAACAAGCCATGCGTTCCTCATCAGCCACAACCAGCATACCAGACAATACACTTTTAGTGCTGTTGATCACACCCATAAAAACGTTTTGAAAAGCTTTGATTCAATTAACAACTTCAAAACACATTGTATATATCTAATTCTATTTCTAGAGGACAACAAGGGACAATCAGATGCATTTGCCCTGCCAAGGCAACAATCAGCATCCTGTCCAGTGGCCTTCAGTTTGCCAGAAAGACTCTCTCAAAGTACATGGGCTACTGGCAGTATGAGTTTTAAACTCATATACACCTCTGGTTTTTGGTTTCTCCTGATCGGTTCTGGTATTAGGGGATGGCTATAAATTACGCAGCGGAGAAGGGAAAAAGCCCCACTTTTCTCTGAGCCTTACTGGCACATGAGACGGTTGTTCTACAGTAAGTGTGTGTGGAGGGGGTGGGGGCTGAAAGTGAGAACAAAAAAAAAAAGAAAACCTGCCAGGAATCTTGGATATTTCTGAATCCCATCAATAATGCTTCACTTTATGTCCGCAAATGCATGAACAATTTTTCTTACCCACCAAGAATGCTCTAATTCGACCACCGGTTTGTATCTGCCCTTCAAAATTTAGATTTAATTTTGAACTGTCACCTTGCAATATCCTGCGATTAGTCATAACTTGGCTCTTTTCCATTTCAGTACAGAAAATATTGCTTTCCTGCTCTAAGCTGAAAATCAATGTTTTTTAAATATGGCTTTCAAAAGGCACCATCATATAAAGAAATTAAGAAAACATTAAGAAAGGGAAATATTAAAAAGGCAAAATGGTTTTTAACCCCACCACATCTCTTTTAACATTTTATATCCAGGGTCCTTTTTACACACAAAGACCTAAACAGCCAACCCACAACCCAAAGAGAGAGATCTTTCTGGGGTCAGCTATCACAACCAAAGCTAAGAAGCGTTCTCCTGAGGGAGGAAAAGGTGAGACAGAGTGGCAGCAAATGACTCATCATACTCAGCTCTTAAATAATGCATGAAAATTGTTAGAGCATGAACAGCCAACCACAGAGGGGAGATATGCTGAAGGGGAATGAAAGAAGGGAAGAAGAAGAAGAAGAAGAAGAGGGGGGGGGGGAGAGGTGGGGCAGTCAGAGCACTTTGTAATAATTAAAAGTGCCTTACCCATACAAGATTCATGCAGTGGCAGAAATATAGAAAACATATTTCAAGCTGCCTTCACATGTGGTTGAGAGAAGGGTGTTTGTGTGTCTGCATTTGTGTATGTATTGGCAGAAGCACACATGTACACAGACAAATACAGCTTTTGAGAGCAAAAGGCCCCAGGAGACAAACATCCCAACTGCTACACCAGCAAGTATTAAATAAATAAATCAATTCCGTGACACTGATGGACAATTCAACAGCACACTCCTGTAATGCCTTTGGGTAGGATAGTGAATCAGTAACTCTGACTCACTGATTTCTTTATTTAATCATTCATTGCACAACGACAAAAAGTCACACCATGTGGAAAAAAATGGAGTCAGCGTCCTGTACAATTTTGTAGATGAAAAGCTAGAGGAACAATTAAAGCTCTTAAAGAGTTCTGACAGCCACACCAGTGATTTACAGCCGAAACATCAATCCTGTATGTTGATCCTAATAAACGCATTATCGTAATCCAAAAATTACAGTCAAGCCACGCTAATTTGAGTTCAAACTTACTTCACGTTCATTTTGCACGTGATACACTTTGCACAACACACCGCCCAACTCTACTTTCCGTCGTCCTGGTTCATTGGAATCGACTGGACTTAGTGCCTCAATCTTGTAACATTAATGAAGTATTGATCTGCCCTGTTCTCATCACCTGCGACTGATGGGGAGGAGCGTTGAGTTAGTGGTTGTGCCATGATTCTAAAACAAACAGTTATACCTTTTCAAGATTTTATAGCTAAATTTTAAAGTTAACGTGTTTTGTGGTTCTTTCTGCAAAACATGTTTCCACAGTTGTTTCTGTAACATTTCTAGAACTTAGTACTGAACTCCTACACTGACTAAAGACTGCTTTTCACACTTCTTGGGAGTCATTTAGGCTTCTTTAAAATATAGTAAGTAAGTACAGAACAGTATAGTAAGTAAAGATGTTTTTGTTGACATATTTCAAAGTTAAAGTTAAAATTAAAGTTAGAGGACAAGGGTCAGTTCTCACAACTTGATTCACAGTAAAACATCTGAATTCACATGGTGCATAAGCAAGGATTCAATTCATTTTCATTTGTATAGCATTAAACCTCAAAGAACTTAACATAGTAAGGTCAAGACCGTACGATATTGAAAAGAGAAAAACCTAATAACTTCATAGAGAGAAAGCACTTGGCAACAGTGTGAAGGAAAACTCCCTTCAGCGGAAGAAACCTCAGACTGAACTGGGCTCAGGTGGGTGGGTCATGTGCCTCGACAGGTTGAGGTGAGTGGAAATGGGAGAGAGAAAGAAAAGCGGAGACACAGCAGCAAACAACACAGTCAAATAATGGGCACGTTGGAGGCCAAGTAACTGCACATCAGAAAGAAATAGGAACTGATTTTGAAAACTTAACATCTTCAACTGTATACCTCCCTTGGGATTTCTTTAAAAAAAAAAAAATTTCCATTGCTGGAATCATTTCAGTGAACTGTAACTTACACAATAGGAAGGGACATAAGTCCAATTCAATGATAAGTAAAACTAAATGAATACTTTAAACTAGTCATCAGAAGTAAGAGCAAAACAATAAAAAGAGAATAACTTTTCCTGGACATAATTAAACCATGCAGTGGCTGAGGTTTGATATGAAGTAAATGATAAGCTTTCAATTGAATAATTACTTTTTGATATGATATATGAATGCTCTGTTGAGCAAGCAATTCCATTACTTCAAAACATTCCAAGCAAAGGTGGAGGTAAAATTAAAGATCATTGAGCCTAGGTATTCATTAACGAAACAGAAATATAATTTCCCACTCTTGACATCCCTTTCAAATGAATAAAGTCTGAATTATATGATCCGCATCTGCACAGATACGAGAATTGGCGTAACATTTAACATCTGCTTAGGTCTGCAAGGAAAAAGATTCATTCATTAAACAGCAAGTCGCTTTAAATCCAGTATATCCAGTAAAAAGCCCAGTAAGAAAAGAAAATGGCTGAGAGAGAAAAATCTTAACAAATAAAACACCTTTAGTGCTTTGGTGCCACCATTTCCAGTTTTTCAGCTTCAGTTATCACCACACATCCATCCAAACAAATTCACATTTACACACACGCATATGCTTAAAAAAAAAAAAAGAAAGAAAAGAAAAGAAAGAACAGTTACCTACAGTATATTTGCACATAAGTGGAACACATTTGCCTTAATGCAGTAAGTATACAGCCACCTGTGCTTTTGATTTTCACGTGGCCGGCGGCAACTGTTGGGGAAAATGTCAGGAATTCAAAGGAGTTCTCAGAAGCAGTTTAACTTTTATATATTAGGTCTGTGTTTGATTCCCTCTTCACTGACTCTGTAGGCCTTTTTATTTTGTTACAGTATAGAGTACAGTAGAAATATGGTATTAACTTTACATAGTAATCCATCAGGAATTTGCATTTTAATTGGCGTAGTGACTTGCTAACTTTGTGTGTAAAAGCTGAGTCACACTCTACCCTTCTCCTTTGCTTGAACCCTCTGTATTGGCTCTTGATGTAAGGGCCAAAGGGAAATGAATGTGAGGGCTGCATTTTTCCATGCTGGGATAGAGTTGGTTTGAAGGCTGCCTTAGGGAGCATGCAAAGATGTGGCAGAAAACATGTGAAAGACGGTAGGAGAAAAAGAGGCAGAAAGGCTGTCTTGGTGAAATAGCCTCAGGGTGTCTGGCTCAGAAGAAGCCATCAGAAGCTTTTTGCCACAGCTGTTTGTCACCTGATGTGACACTTCACACTGATACTTAATGAAACGCCTAGATCAATAAATGATCCCATTCTTGCTTCTGGAAATGAGGGAGATCAGTCACTTCATTCAATTGCTTTGTCACTTTATGCTCGGTTCCCTCTTTCTATCCCTTTTTTACTTTCTCTCCCGTAATGGTCTTCACACACAGCACCATGCATAAAGCAAGCATCTCTTCACACAAGATCTACTTTTAGTTTTTCAACAACACAAGATCTTCCACTCCTTAATTGAAATCTCTTTCATAAAAAAAAAATTTAAAAAAAAATACTGTTATACAGTGGACACACAACTTTTCATCTTCAGAATAAGTGCAGATTATCTCAAGGTTACAGCTTGTACAAAAAGTTAGTACGCAAAAGTGAAATGAATATTTTTGTCGTTTTACAGGAACTTACAAGAATTATTTCTTGCCCAAGCCATTGACTTTCTGAAGTCTTGCCTGGTTGCCTGGTAACCCCATGACAATAAAAAGACTCCTTAGTAGCAACATAAAAAGAAAATTCTACAAGACTCATTTTCTTATCCCATGCTGCTATTAAATAATACCGTGTCTTGCACATCAGAACAATCTTCGTATGTTGCCAACATTAGAGTTCCGAAACTCACATGCAGTGCAAAGTTGTGTCAAACCAGTCTCAACAGAATGTTACGTGATGAAAATGTAAGTACTGAAGCAAAAAAAGGCATTTAAGGCTAAATTAACACATCAGTGTTCACAATGTTTCAGATTCGATATCTGCCACCACGTTTTTCAAACTGTCAACAAATCAAATCAATTTTTCCCTTTTCAAACCTAATAATTGACTCATATCAATACTACTATACAGAGGAAAAGACTTAGGAGTTGGAATTCATTCAGAGTATCTGACTTCTATGTAGGCCTGTCACAATTATTACATCATGTCCTTATCGCAATTATTTGAACTAACCACAATTATTTTGCATAATCATGTCTATTTTATCCATTTAAGTCATTTTCCACTTTTTGAGACTTGACTGGCTCTCGTTTAATGATGTCATCTTGTTGCATCCATTCATCACGAGACACTTAACTTCTACTGATAACTTTCATTATCAGTAATTTCTTCGTATATTTCAGTAATAGACCTTGTATATTTACGTTATTTGGCTCAAATATACCTTGTACAATTTTTGTTTACAAAGCCTAAACGGCTAACAGGTATGCCATTTTTATATATGCGTTCTTGTGCAATGCCAGTACATGGTTGTACTATATGTATGAATAAATGATCGTAAGGCTTATTCCTATGGTGTCATGTTAGAAAACACATATGCTGTAATGCACCAGCAGCTCCAACTACAGTTGAAGATGTCAGCCTGACCCCGCACACCCACCACTGCCTACACACATACTTGCACTCAAGTCTATACAAAGCAGGGTATGAAAGCCTTCTGGGGGAAAGGTCTGTCGCCCCCAGCAAAAAGCATACATAGAGACAAGAAGTAGGCAGGATTGAGAGGGTAAAGGCACATTTCTCTTGATAGAGTATGTGTGAAGGAGAGAAACTGACAATGTGCCAAGCCAAAAGCCTTTTTTATCGAGGCTGTGTTGTCATAAATCAGCAACCCTGAGTTGTTGAATAATGCATTGATTAGACAAGAAATTTTCTTTGAAAGCTATTGAAAAGATTGTCAAATGGACATGTCTTTCAAAAACACAATGTACACTTAAAGATATTATGTCCACTTTCCATACCAAATGACAATTGAAGGTCTGTGGGAGAGACCATTTCATAGCCAACCAAGAGTCTAAGATGATGACCAACAAATATTACAAATGGCTCTCAAGAAAAAGAAAAGTGATGAAGCAAGCTGAGGTCTGACTACAGCACCGAAAAGCTGATGAGTTACACAACTGCCTTTGACTTTCATGACACGACTTAATGAGTGGGTAGCTTGAAAGGGCCAGCGATGTTAAGAGAAAATGCATCTCATCTCTGGGTCTAATGGAGATGTGGCTATTAGCTTGGATCAGTGCCATTCTAGGAGTAATTTGATGTAATTAAAAAGCCAGCCAGTCTGTGCACATTTCTATTCTTATCATGGTCTAATGTGACTCGTAACGCTTAATGTGACTATCCCTTAAAAAGTCCACACTGACGTGAGCAGGGACAGTAGAGTCAAGTGCGTGTTAAGGAAAACTAATCTTCAGAAACCATAGAAAATGTCATCATTAGCTTTAGTAAAGACGGCGTGTATTGGACTATGCACTGTCAGTAATCAACAAAACAAAACAACAAAAGAACACACTCCAAAAGCAAAACTACATTACTGAAGTGAAAAGACTTTAAATGGTCAAGAATTAATCGCTAAGCATGATACACAAGGTGGTTATGTTATAAGAAAGTAGAGATACCAATTCACTTTCAGTCAAGATGGGTTTTAGTGGATAAACTCCAAAAGATAATTTGGATCTCACCAACAAATCAATAAGTCATTCCAACTAATCAAGTGCTAATGCATCATGTTTGTGCAATTGTTCCAGTCAATTACAACTTATCAGAACCAGGCAGAGGGTGAATACTCCCCATTAGCCTGCCTGGCGTTTACTAGCTTCTAATGTTTACCGAAATGGACTAATCGACTGCTCTATGGCAAAAACAATAAGAGAAAAAGCCCAGGAGGCATTGTATAATTTTCTGTTTGTAGTACAGCCTTAATGCTGAGAAGCTGGGCCGCGCTTTAGCGGTGGAGAGTAATTGAGAAAAAAATGCAACACCCTTTATCATAAAAAGCACAGCACCAGATCCATTTTAATTGAAATGGCATTCCAGCCAGTCTCTGTGAAAATTTAAAACCTGTCTTCCATCCTTGGAAAATTCTGTGATTTGTGATTGCTAGATATTAATACAATCGCAAAACAGCAAGATCCAGCCATCTATTTAACACGTCAATAAGCAAAGATTTGAGCATTCAGACAATGTGAAGAGCTTGTTAAGCTTTATCTGTCCTTGACATCGGGGGGTAAAAAAAACAAACAAACTAGAAATGACTGCCTCATGGTTACATGCCTCTGCTAATCAGTTTACTTTCATGTTTGTCCAGACTCATAATATATGTGAGAGACATTGAAGGAATTGAATAAATGCTATTAAGTGTATTTTGGGTGAAATTGACTATATTGACATGCATGATTCCAATGAATATTCCTTCCTTCAAGGCATTCCAGAGGAAACACGTTTACAAGTATGGGAACAGACCGATGGACAACACACCCTAAAAACATAATGCCTGTGGCCATGGCTGTTGTCAGCATGCTGTGGATGCATAAAACATGTATTAAAACATAAAACACTACCTAAGGAATGCTAGTCAATACAAACACCATCGTACCGGCAGCATTTTACGCCTCATTCCAGCCCTAATGCTGGCATTGTTTGTATGACACTTTTCCTGGCTTCCTAAAAGGCAACAGCCATATGTTATCATAGTTAGGCATTGTGGGAATTTTGTCTACAATTCAAATGCCTCCCTCACTTGTTCAGTCTCTTCACGTCACTTCTCTCTTCACTCACATCCTTGGGCAGCACAGCTTGTACTCATTGGGCATGCACAGAGGCAATGAGCAGTAACGCTCAATCATTCCAGTGCAACTCTCTGGGCTCATTCTCTCAGGCAGAAATGTAAGCTGTTTACAAAAATATTATATGTAGTTATTTACATTGCAAAATAATGAAAAGGGGGAAATACCACCCTTTACTGAAGTCAAATGTGGATACTTAGCACAACTATGCATGGTGACATGCATAGAGTGAAAAGACAAACAAAATAAATCTTCAGAGACACCAACACTAATGTCAGTTCATCTACACCCTAAAACAATAAATAGAAGCAAGAGGCATCATGGATAATTTTACATTCATTTCACGCTTGGTGCTACAATGATCCAAGAGGCATCTGTGCCCACAAAATGGCAGCTTACACTCAGCGCTTATTCGCCTAGGGCTTTGCACGCTTTGCATGGATTTTATTAGTGAAGTGCCACAGGGTGTCAGAGTGTGCAACTTAATACTGTGTGTGTCTGGTAGCCGAAAAGCAGCTTGGGGAATCAAGTGGCCAGTTAAAAAAAACACTAATAGTAACATTGACATCTCAGTTGTGGGCCAGATGTTTTCATTTCTGTCATCTCTACTGTTGACCACTAGTATGTTCTACTTTTAGCCTTGAGGAGTCTGAAGAAATACAGCATCCACCAAAGAAAACATTTATAAACTACTGTCTGTAACAGATGCCTGTTATCAAAAGGTTTGTGGTAATTCCGGTGTGAAATTAAATTAACTGTGTAATGTCTGTCTGTTATTTAAATCATTATTTTTATGGCTTGACTATAAGAAATCTGGTAGTGAAAAGATGTTTTAAAGAAACCCTGCTTTTACTATTTTTAAGTTAATTTGCCAAACAATGCAGGACTAGGAGAGGAGGAGAGGTTTTAACGGTAGCATTGAGTCCACATGTCACGTTTTTCCTCAATTCACTCAACTGTCAAATACAGCACTGGCAGGATGACACAATGCAGACGTAACAACGCAAAATTGTTTGGCGCTGCTGTAGGTAAAATGAAGACTTAGGAGGTATGATGTATGTCAACCAGCATGGGAAACAATGTTTAACTTCTACATATGATTTTCACAATGTGGTTAGTTCTACATCCTTATAAACAGTTGGGGTTTTTTGCCTTTATTTAACCAGGAAAGGCTCATTCAGATTAAAAAGACACTGATTAAAAATGTAATCAGAATTGTCTTCAACAAAGCTTTGTGTTTCTCAAACCCATAGCTATCCTATTAACCTATTTTCATGTGCACTGTGGCCATCACAGGCCATGTGCCTGATGTCCTTTTGTCCTGAGCAAAAATCCAGGCCATCCTTTCATACAGTAACTACTTTCCCCAGAGGTAAAAGGAAGCAGCAGTGTTTATTATGACTTTAAATATCCTATCAAGGTCTTATGATGGATTGACATTCGCAATGCAGAGAATAGCTGCCTGTTTACTGTTATGTGAAATATAAGGCAGGGGAGAGACAAGACACACAACAGTGCTCCATCCACATGAATACAGACTGTGGTTATTGTGTGCTTTTGTTGCCTTGGGCATGCTATTCAGTGACGTGGAGGACACATTATGTAGCGCCTGCAACATTATTCTTCTCTTTGCTAGCAGTTCAACAGCTAAATGATGACAATCATGTTAACAAAAACATTTATTATCCATTCAAATTGAACAAAACAGACAGGAAACTAGAAAAATATATACAAAACACCCATGTCTCACTAAGGAAAAGCAAATAATGTTCAGGTTCTGATTTTTAGTTAAGCAAGCTATAGTATGTGGCTGCCTTCTAACTGGCTGTGAGAAAAAGGTGATGCTGATGTTGCTGCCTGTATCTGAGTGACACAGAAGGACTGAGAGGGGACTTAATTATAAATGAAAGGAAGGCACTGTATATGAACCAAATCCTAGTGGTGGTGCACTACAAATGAACCCAGGTCTGTGGCCCAGGTAATGGGCCTTGGGGTTTGTACTTCTGCTGGGAGGCAGTGGCAGTGGAAAGCAGGGGGGGGGGGGGTTTGAGACATGGGCCATGAGTGAGAGTGAGCAGTGAAACCGTGACAGAGCTGTCCATGCAGTCTAATGGAAACCACATCCTTCTTCCTGTTTTCTTGTGCATTAAGGTCTCCTATCTTCCTATCCCTGATTGACCTGGCAGCTGCGGCAGCTGCCCGAGCCATCTAATTCTCTACTGGGCTTATTCGCAGCCACTGCTTTTAACACCTGATTCAGAAATATCTTTAGCCTTCAAAAAGCCTTTCGCGGGACTTTCTCCACAGTTACAAACAGTGCTTTTCATCCCTGCAACTACTCTTGGTTATATCTGAATGTCACAGACAATTCATGGCTCTAGGCACATGGAATTGAGGGGTGGGAGGAGAGAGGAAGAGCTGGCCCAGATAAAAGAACATTATAGAACCACAGATACCAAAACAGCCCCAGATAGGATTTCCCCCCTGCAGGTAATGATCTTGGATAACTTTAACCTTCAAGTGTCCTAACCCTCCACAGAGGTAGAGGGGAATGGCAACAACCCTAACATGACCTGGCTGCAGCACATACGATTTACAGTGCATCGCTTTAGTATTAGCACAAAAATTGTCATCTCCTCCTTCACTTGGGTTGTGAAGCTGTTTTATATCTCATGACATAACTGATCAATTAGCCTAATAGCTGCCTTGCTGAGGTGCTCCAGGTGAGAACTGGATGCCGATGTCACAAATTAATCACCTAAGTTAGCCTAATTAATTAAGCCTCTGGTGGAGGCTGATAACGACTCTCCCAGGAGCCTCTAAATTGGTGGTCCGCATCTGTGACATTTGGGTTTTCAGATAAAGACTGTAGCTAAAAGAAGCATATGCATGCTCCATACTCCAATCAGACGCAGTGATGCCTTTTAACAGACTCACTTCCTGAAAAGAAAAGTTAAAGCTTGCTTGCACACGGGATCATGCATGTGGAGAGTGACTGAAGAGATGTGAAAACTTTTATATATCAAATATTTAATGTAATTCAGCTTCTGATTCTTCTATTGAATTATACTGAAAATTGGAGCCTCTGCTAGTAGGGTGATCCCTGCCCCATATGAATGGGACCACTGGAGGTGAACATGATCCATTTAGTAGTCCTGTATCATATGCACATCTGCTGTCTGTTCTGAGTACGAGAAGAAAATGAGACTTGAGGTTCATTTATATACTGTATATAAGGATTAGATAGTCAACCATCATTTGATTTTATGCATTAAACTCTTTTACCAATACTTGAATGAAAAGCATATTAATTAAATGTTACATAGCCTTAAGGTTAAATAAGCATAGATTCATCAATGCAGAAAATAACTTAATTATAGCCCTATACATTTATCTCTTAGCTATACTAGCTTTTCCTTTGCAGAGCTTAAGGGGACTTGAGACCACTTAGTTAAGAATTAGGTTATAATTTCACAAGACTATCACAAGGTGGACTCACAAATACAGACTCAGATTCACACATACGTCGGTCCCATTTAGAGTTGCCTAACAAGCACTGTTGAAGAAAACCATCAAAACATACCTATTTGAAGCTCTTAAAATCTGCTTTATATCAGATATATCAGTGTATGTTAATTCAACTCTGTGCCTGTGTCCCACCCGCAACTTACTGGAACAAATCTGTTGCAATTTTGTCCCATACAAGTTCTATTAGTCTATCCTGGCCTAAATTATTTTGAGGAAAATGCTTCAATTAATTTGGAATATGATGCAATAAGGCTGCTTTTTGTGGCCGAGCAGTGCAAGATCTGATGAATTGCACTGAGCTCAGGACATATACAGGGTCCAGAGTCTTAGCGTATTTATGGTCGCCAACAGAGGCCCTCATCTCTCAAGGAGACCATCTCCCCAGGAAGGAAGGAATGGTTTACCCACACAGCAGGGGTTCTATTAGGGATGCTCTCATGAGAGACAAGCACCACCTTGTGTTGTACCACTGTACTACACACACATACAAAGAAAACATAATCTTAACTTCAGATACTGCTGGGTGGTGTTAACCAAAAAAATTCTAACAAGGTATGTTTCAAGATTTTGGGTGACTGGGCCAAGTTTCTGGCTTATTCTACTGTCAGGAGTACATATAATATGAAAACATTTTATCATTCCATCATGTATATATTGAAGACTGTTTGCTTGGCTCCACAAAATGGTCAGCGTGGAGAATGTAAACAATTGATATTGAGCAAACTGCAACATAGCAAAAACAGAGCTTAAATATAAATGTAACTTAAAAAAACTGTACACCAGTGTTTCCGGTATGTCGCCCAGCACTAACTTCAGGCAAAACAGATGGACTAATATTATGTTAACCAAGTTTATGGCTTTGAACAAAAAATGTTACGTTTTCTCCTGAAGAAGAAAAAGTCTATGTACTGTATCTCATCAGGAGTCTTTTAGCTCATCTCATTCTCCACAATCTTCCAGCTGGAAGCTATAAGGCAATTCTTGAATTACATGTAAAAGCGGCTTCTCATTCATCCAGGTAACAGTCTCATTAGTCTGCCCCCTACCCATACCTAGCCCTCCCTTCACCCCTAAGGCACCTGCCGTTTGCCACAGGTGGGCATGTAATTGCTCTGTGGCGTGGTCATGTTCTGAGTAGTTAGGAGAGAGCAGCCTCACTAATGAGGCTGCTTACTGGGTTGCTTCTCCACTGCTGAGAAATCTATGTATCTGTGTGTGTGT
>JAPQRN010000017.1:14277138-14299486 GCA_037367275.1 Coranthus polyacanthus | reverse complement strand
TGTGTGTGTGTTTGTGTGCATGAGGGTGTGGGTGTGTGTGTGTGTGTACGCGCCAGGCAGGTGTGTGGCATCACATACATCTGCTGTATGGTTATAATACAACACAGCTGCTTGCTGCTTTGAGACAGAAAAAACACATTTCAAATATGTGTCTCAAAGTTTGACAGTGTATGCAAGTCAAACAGAAGGATAAAATGGAAGTTGAAGAAATTTTCTTCCACTTCCTGCATTGTTTAAGTGAGAGACGCAACTATATGCTACAATGCTTTTTCAAAAACACAAAAATGCACACAAAAGCATGTGTCAACATCTGTTCATTCTATAGCAATTAAATGCTAATGAATCCAAGATATTTCTAGTAATTTGTCACCATTTCAGTCATTGGATGTGTGTCTATCAAAGCAATTATTTACCAGCATGTGTTTCCTGCCTCAACAATGAAGTCAGCACTACTATCATAACAAGCACAATGTGATCTCAGAAAATGAGTTCATAGTATATGGAGGGTAAATATAGGCACGTTCAAATTGCAGTTCTGTTCTGTCAGATGTGTGTGGGCAGTTACATATGTGTGTAGTGTAAAAGACAGTGTCGTAGTACTCACTAGTGGTGCACTGTTTGTCAGTGGCCTCGCCCTGAGTGCTGCTCCTGGACTGCTCCTCTCCTGCCGGGTGGTGTTTTCTGGTTGCCACAGCGCCCGGAGTTGCAGTCAGCTGAGCTGGCGTCTGGAGGTCTGCATATCCCACAGAGGATCAGTTACTGACAACAGACTTTTTGTGTGTGCATGTACAATTGTATGTGCGTGAAAGCACTTCTGAAACATGATGTAAGGACGGTGCCAGTGAGTGTGTTTTTGTGTGTGTTTGTTTGTGTGCAGAGACAGACCAATTAACTGGGACTGATAAGACATTTTACAAACAATCAGTATCAGCAGAACTCAGCTCTGATGGTGGCCAGTGACTAATACAAGGCATCTCCACTGGAATTACTGACTTTGGGGGAAACTAAGACTTAAAAAATATTGAAATCACACAGGTATTGTTTACAGTTAATTTGATATTCAGTTTCAGATTTATTAGTTGGTTTGGTTAGTTGGGTTGTTTGGTGATCAAGATTTATTTATTTAGGTTTTCATTACTTTGACTTTCAGTTATCCAGTTTTTAATGAAGTCAAAGTTTTTTCAGGGGTGATATGGGCATACTGATCGACTATCAGCTGTTTCCTGTTCCAAACTATCCTTTTATTATATTGGCCTTTAAAAATCCAATATCGGTCGATACTATTTGTGTGTGATAGTATGGCTGTGTGTGCGTATACATATGTACAAACCAATCAGCCATAACATTATGACCACTGACAGTGGAAGCAGCAATAATGTTGAATATTTCATTACAATGGCATCTTTCAGTGGGTGGGATATATTAGGCAGCAAGTGAACATTTAGCAAAATTGGCAGCGTCAGGATCTGAACAACTTTGACAAGGACCAAATTGTGATGGTAGAGGACTGGGCATCTTCAAAACTGTACTGCTTGTTGGGTGTTCCCAGTCTGCAACGGTTAGTACCCTACCAAAAGTGGTCTAATGAAGGACAACCCAATTTCAATCCAACTGAGCATCTGTGGGATATGCTAGGCAAACAATTCTGATCCACTGAGTCTCTACGTCACAAGTTAAAGGACTTAAAGGATATGCTGCTAATGTCTTTGTGCACACCTTCAGAGGTCTTGTGGAGTCCAGGCCTCAGGTGAGAGCTGTTTTCGGCAGGAAACAAGGCACCTACACAATATTGGACAGGTGGTAACAATGCTATATATATATATATATATATATATATATATCGAGATATATAGATGTATATCTATAGATGTATAGATGTATATCTAGATATCTCGAGAGAGAGATACTGATAGACAAAAATGTGAACCAACAAGCAACAATAAATGTCATGATATGTTGAGCCACACATCACCATAAGTCTGTAAGCAAAAGGTTTACTCCATAAACAATAAGGATGTCCTTAAAGCTCATTCTCTTCAGTTCAGTTCATCTGTGTCCTTGTCTATTGTCTCCTATCTATTGTCTCAATAGATAGGAGTAGAGCTGTGCAATATGACAGTATATAATACTTGACGATAGAAAACGTCTATCATTTCATATTATGCGCTATTGTATTTAATTCACACTCTAACCAGCAATATTTTTCATCATTCAGTTGACAATTTGTGTTCTTCCATACGGCGCAGATGCAGACAGGAAATTTCCAAGAAGGAAACACAAACAAATATGGAGAAGAGAGAACATGACACAGAATGGGGTAATTCTGAACAGGAGAAGGACTCTGACCAACCAAGATAAAAACATGGAGCTCACAACTAAAAGAGAGGGCTACATTCTGTGTGTGCTGTATTTTGTAAATTATGCTGCAGATCAGTCATCACAACAAACTCAAAACACTGCTAACCTCTTTTATCACATATGTAAGAATCATGTCAAACACAAAATTTGTATAAATGTTCAAAATAAAAGGAGAATATTTTAGTATATAGTATATAATTCAAAATGTAATAAGAAATTGACCTTTCCATTTGGACAATTTAAGTGTATTTATTCTACGCTATTGTGCTTTTTTTAAAACGTCAATAAAATGTGCTATATGGTGAAATGATATGAAATTATGTTTATCTGACTATATGACTTTTTGGTTGTAGCTCAAATTTAACTAAGATAGGATTTTTCAAACTTTTTCAGCTCAAGACCCACAAGAGATTTGCAATCTCTCCGGTACCCAAACTTTCAAAAGTACATAATGAACTGCCTCGCATTCATATTAGAAATGGGTCGAGGTAGGAATGCGTGAACTATTCAGCAACAAAATGAAATGCTAACGAACACTAACAAACAGTGTCTTCTGCGATTTTGACTTGTTTCAATACTGGGAGTATCTCCAATTCATCCAGGTTTTAACTTTCTTTACTCTGTACCACTTCCCCTAAAGCACATTCCTCCTCAGCATCTTAACTGGCTGTGGTGAAGCCAACATTTATAAATTCTTCTTTGTATTTTCATTTCAACGTCATGGTTGCGATCAAGACTGAGGGAATCATATACATCATAATCAATGTTAGCTCAGCTAGAAATCAAGCACGTTTTTCAAGTCCAGCAAAAGAGAGCGACCCCTACACACAGCAACAATTGGGAACCCACTGTATAAAGGTCCGTAACTCATTTGGGGTCCTGAACTTAAGTTTGGGAAAGGCAGCACTAAGACATAAAAACAGTAGTAGAGTATCAAGGCATGTAATCTCCTGAAAGTAAGACATTTCAACTCTGACATCAAGTGATATTTAAGCTTTCTGACAAATTTTCACTGGTGTCTTTCATCTTATCACGGGGGAAAAAATTCCATCGCTGTGGAACACTGTTACAAGTGGACATCAGGCACTGCTGGGCTAATTGACAGCTTTATAGCAGGACCTTGACTAGAAGATGAAATATTTACACTGCTGTGTTCCTCCTCTCAGGCAGTTGACTTCTGCCTCTGCAATATTCATTTAGCATCCTGTGCTTTTAGTTGCTAAAAGAGAAAATCAAAAGCAGCAGAGTGACTTCAGAAAATTGCTTCCTCTTTGATAAGTTTCCTGTTTGACATGGAGGAGTCAGGCCTCTGTGTCTTAAGTCAGGAGTCAACGGGCCCTCAGGAGGTTGGGCTTTGCTCTCTGTAGATAAATGTTTTAAAGGAGAAATCAGGTCTTCTTCTTCTTCTCCTCAATACACTAATGAGCTTAGAGAGATTTCTGAAAACTTAACCAAAAAACAAGGACACACCAGAGTTTTGTCATGTTTTGACAAGATGGAATACAAATTCTGAAACTATTAAATGCAGGAAGGAACAGAAATGATATATAATATAATACTAGTATAAATAACCTAGATCTGACCTACCAAGGTCACACTGTCCTGTAATTCAATCAAACTTGCAACATTACAAAAACTGAAAAAACAAACAAAACAAAACAAAACAGGATTTACACTGGATGTGCTCCAAAATTGAATGGGTTTGTCCTTAACCCATGATCTCCCCACCAAATTTTATGAAACTCTGTGCTGGAGTTTTTGCATAATCATTCTGACAGACAAACAAATACCAAACACACAACCTCTCTGTGGGTTTTGAGCTGGCAAAGGAAGTGAACTGTACTTTATCTTGACATCTCTTCCTTTTATATCCATTGGTAAGGCAAGAAAGCTCTAACAGAGGTAAGGGTTTAATATTTAGCTTAATATGTGCATGTGGTCTTCTATATACACATCTGTAGTTGTCTTGGCTAAACCAAGACGTGCCAGTCTGATTTCCAAGTGAATGGTTATGATCAGTCACACACTGTATACTAATGACTGATGTGATGAAGTGACTTGTATATTAAAACACTGTTTTTGTTGTGAATAGGTTGTTTGCGGGTGATGTCACATCACAGTGTGAGCTGCAGGTGGAGGGCAGGGGTGATTTTCTACATAGAAAACACTGTCAAAATGCCTGTTTTAAGTCGTTTAATGTCACTCTAATCAATCAATTCACAAAAGACATAAATACTCTGGAAATCTGTCCAAACTGATTGTTATTAGCAAATGATTATTAAAACCAAACCTTTAATTTGTCATAAGCGTGTACATCTGATACTCCGTTTTAATCATGATAATGAGGATTATTTACTGCGACTTTACCCATGTGTATTTATGTTGTGTAACTTTTCATTAAGAGAAAATGATTTCAAAGTGCAGCAGGTCCTAAAAGACCTAAAATGAACACTGTATGTGGACTGATCACTATATGTGAAGTATTTAAACAGCATTTGAGTGATTCTGTCCAAGGTTTACATATACTGTAAATTCTGTAGCTCACCCACACTGATCTACGTCTTCAGTGACATTGCCCTGGTCCTTTGAGACTCATTAATCCAGTAACGTTAAGATAACAACCGTAATGCTAACGTACCACAGCGTTGGATGTTTGTTAAATGAATACACAGCTGTTATTTGTCTGCAGTAGCTGCTATTTCTGCCTCGCTAACAAGAAAAACTTTCAGCTCAGTTGAAAAACGGCTCTTCTTCATAACTTAAGGATCACGTCCAACATATGCTGTGATTTTTTTAATACTTTTCTCTGTGATATCGTCTAAACTAGCAAAATCCAGGCTTTACTTCATCTCCTCCATTCTGCTGTTGACTTCTTGCCCTCCGCTTGAATTCCGCGCGTCACCACAATCACGTGGTTGCAAACAACCTATGAGCTTATTCCCATATGGACAAGTATAGCAAGAAATATAGGATTACAAGCCTTTCAATATATGACTATATAAAATAAATATCCATAAAATCCATATCCAATCCAATCCATAAAATAAATTAAAACACCTCTGTTTAAAAGTATAGAGTATAATTTAACTTTGTATTATTTGTAACAGTGTATACAATATGTGCATAAGCCTAATTTAAATTACTGGAGGTCCACTCAGCACTGCTTGGGGCTGTTTGGGAAGTGTACAGATGCAGAGCACCAAGCAGACAGCTAGCACAGAAGGTAGTGTCTGGAACAGCAGAGCCTCGGGCATCACTCCTTTCTGCGTCACATACTGTGCACTAAAAACTGACTGCTCCATCAACCATTGCTACAGATTTACCCCCCTAAAAGTACATTTCTATTCTTTCAAATAACCTATTAAGCCTGTCTGTAAAACCGAGAAAGGGACAAAGCAGGACAGCAACAAAAAAAGCCAATATGGAATGGTTCAAGCTCATTATTCAAGTAAATTAAATAAAAACAAATAAAACTTTAGTCTGTAAATATCTGTACAGGTGGCTGTTTCTGTTGGTGCAGTAAAGTGCTAATTAAGGATATATTTGGAAGGGAAGTTTTGGGGATTTTTTAAAAATTTAATAGTGCCCCTCTTATGTGCACAGCAACACAGATGAACTTTAACTGGTGCTTGCAACAGCCATTGAGAATTCATTTAATGAATGCTTAAAAAAAACAACCTTTTTTCCATGTTACCCTGCTCTGTTAAAAATGATTGTCTTACCTCTCTTTCTCCGTGCCTCTTTGATGTCTTCACACATACGGTCAAACTCGGGGTCAAGCTCGGAAGCAAATATAGCATGGGCTGTGTCCTTTAAACTGCATGCTCTGTGCCTGATCACCTTGTCTGAAAAAGAAGAACACAAAGACACAAAACTGTGGTTTTCTGTATCCACATGCATGTTGAAGGGCAACCTTTGCAACCTAGTATTTCTGCAATGCCATTTTTTGTGTTTTTTTTAGGATACAGTTTTCTTTTTCTCATAACCAAAAAGGCCTGTCTTTTCATCTTGATGTTGCATGTTCTTCACATTCTGTCATGTATGAAAGACAAAGAGTCAATAGCTAGCCCACCCCATTCCACTGTATGTGTGAGAAAAGGGATTGTAGCATTTTCCCACAGTTTGAGTAAAAGACAGTGCTGGCTTTGGTGAGAAATCTTAGCGGACAGAACACACATCCAAGACATCACCACTTTAACCATTCAAGACAGATGTATGGGCAAACACACACATAGTACATACACTCAAATATTTTCCAATGTCTGCTCATACTGACACGCACGCACACACACACGGACGCACACACACACACACACACACACACACACACACAAATACACACACCTTACACCTTCATAACTCTTTTGGTACTTTCCCCTTAGATAAACCACAGCATCATTAAATCCTTCTTTTTCCCAGCTCCTGTGTCCATGGAGGGAAAATAAAGACAGAGCTGAAGAGGCAACTAAAGCATGGCCACTGTAAACAGGCCATCTCTCATTACTGCAGGCAGAGGGAGAATAGTTCAGGCAGACAGTGGCAGAGGGGTCACAATCTGTCAGCTTCCTTTGTCTAATTGGAGAACGACTGCCTAATTGCAATGGAGACAATTTGCGTGTGTGTGTGCGTGCATGTACTTCACTGCCATGACATAGTCTGCCTGATTGCATGAACACACAAGTGCATTATAAGGCCAAAAATGTCTGTTCGTGAAAGAGGTGTCAAAGGCCAGGTGGTATACCAAGAGCTCATCAGCACCCTTAGAGGCCATGCCTAACCTCCCCATCTAGAACAAACCGAGGAATGCCTTGCCAACAACGCTGACTTAAGTGTTAGTCAAAGGACTGTTATTACAATTTCCCTCAAGCAATTAAGTATTTGTAACACTGAGCCCCAGTGAGGAGAAACAAGCCTTTGTCCATAATAAAGTAATCATTAAGTAATGTGTGGAGACAAATACAGGGAGGATCGAATGATAAAGATTGCATGAAGGACAGGTAGATGCTGACCACTGAGGGATAATGAGGTTTTTCCCGGCACTGTTAGCTGGTTTAAAACTTCCCCAGCAGCGTAATTGTACAGGGCCTGGACCATATTCCCTGGGCCAACCAGTGGGTGAGCAGGCAAGAGGGTTCGTTAGTCTTCTTTATTAAACAGCCTAATTGCATTTTTCCCCCTTTAGAGTATCATTTGTACACCCTGCATTCCAACAAATGACCCAGACCCTCGCCTGCAAAGAGAGATATGATTTATTCATTTGGGCTAGCAAAGAACTGTTTCCCATTAGTAACTGGCAGCTATATGGCTGCAAGGGAGCAGCTAAATGCACAAGGCACAAATTAAACTGGTTGCATGAGTTGACTAGTTTGAAGTAAGCCTACTCTATGCAGCATTTAGTTTAAATTGTAGACATGCTGTTGAGCATTTTATTCTTCATCCACTTTTTCTGATTATATGTACTTGATATATTAGTGTATATACCTGCATGGTCATGTCTTTTCATGGGTATATACGATTCCATTACTTATTGATTTGAGTGTATAAATGTGTCACACTGTGTTGCAGCACTGATCATGAAGGCCATACTCGACTTTGAAAAAGGTGCTGTGAGGATGAGGATGACCAGTTTGAATTACAAGGCAAGAGAAACAATTAAAATTTCATGCACACCCAGCCCTCTTCAGCTACACAGTATGAATTACACTGTGAAAATTCTATTTTCAGCCGTGGCTGTATGCACTTTTATTTCCTTTGAATTTCCAAGCTGAACAAAACTATTCTGCGGTTGTGTTATTTTTACAGGCTGGATGCTGTTTTCATAAGTCATTAAGTGTTAAATTGGATTACTTTTAGCTGAGAGAAAGAAGCCTAGTGTAACACAACATATAATAAATACTGAAACACATAAACTTAATAGTTCAGTGCTGACTTACTATCCAGGGACTGTCATAAGCCACTGAAAAAGACAAAGTTTAAAGGGATGCCTGTTAAAATCTGAGCATGTGATTTTGTTTTATGTATTGTGTACAATCCATGTTAATTTATGTACAGTATTTTAAATGAGCAAATAAGTATGAGTGGGCAAACTCATTTAGCTACTCACCACCTGGATCCTTGTCAGGATTGTATTCTAAAGCATTGCTGCAGATTAGATCGATGTCTACCAGGAAGTCCTTGACTGTCAGGTACTGGTGCTTGTCAATCTTGGTCATGACAGTAGAAAGGTCCATGGGCTGCTGAATCACCTCCAGGTAGTCTGACACCTAACGCACAAACACACAGTACAGGGACAGTGTTCTAGTTAGACCGTACTATTTTGTGAAACACAAAAGCTGCTGTCAAACCATGTGAGTGGGTCCCTACATAAGTCGCTGCTCTTTACCTCCTCAATGTCAACTGGTTTGCTGAAGATGTTAAAACGTTTGTCAGTGGCCAGGCGCTTAGTCACATCCCTGAGAAATAGCCGAAGCTCGCGTAGTGTGTTCTCCTCTTGCTCAGCCAAGCGGCGCTGTTCCTCTGCTGACAAGACTCGTGGGCCAGGAGCCTCAGCCACAGGTAGTACCTCTTCACACCTCTCTGTTGGAAGAGAAGCAAAACTAGGGCTGGGTATCGTACAAAACTTTTCGATACCAGTACCAATACTAATACCTGGGCTTCAAAACTAGTTTAGTAGTTTTTTTTATATCAATTTTCCATAAATCTATTTACCACAACTTGAAGTTGTCTGTTAACATAATATCATTAATAAAAATAAAAGCCTGCATGTATGCTGCATGCACCAGTGTTGATGAGATTTACTTCTTAGGTACTGATATTTCATATCACATGACAAGACATTTTTCTGTTTTGTATCTAAGCAATTCAGTTGGAGCCATAAAAGTATCGAAGTTCAGTGCCCAGCCCTAAGCAAAACTGAGGAGCACTGACAGAAGCTCAGGCTTAGTAAAAAAAGTTTTCACAGCTTATTTCTATAGGCAACATAAAAATATGACACCAAGAGATATGCAAAGACAAAATAAAGATTTGTTTTGTGCCAAAAGCCACAGCTAGAAGAAAAGCACTACAACAAATTTTCTGAAAGATACGCTTACCCAGTTAGCACATTATTTAGAACTGAACTTTGACCATATCCTTTAAAGAACATTGTAGACAGAGACAAAAAGAAAAAAACCTTACCCCTGGAAAAATAAGTTTCAATATTTCTATAGCTGAAAATAATATAACTGTACTTCTTGACAAACACAACATTTGAAAATACACCAAGCATTAGCCTCTGGCCAATGAAAGTGATGAAGAAAGGCAGGCTCCTCCTCTCCCTGGGCACCGGCCCTTGCTCGAGGCATCTGCCTACATTGTTAGGAAGGCTCAACAGCACCTGAGGTCGCTTCACTTACTAGCAGCAATCCAAACCCTGATTCTAATTATGGTTAATACCAACTGGGCCCTCTCACAGCAATTCCCCTCCCCACTTTCCTGTTGGCCTCTCTGTTGGAAGCCAGACTGCTGTGTTAGCCAGGCAGGAACCCCTGAAGAGCGTGGCACAGTTAAAGCGAGGGACCCCCTCTGTCTTGCATCAATGAAGAATTGGCGGATGAACACTGGGCACCATTTCCATTTGAAACCCCGGGTGGACAGTTTTCTTATATTGAACTAGAACAGAAGGCTTGGGGAGCATGAGGACTAGGGCAATGGTGTGTGTGTGTGTGTGTGTGTGTGTGTGTGTGTGTGTGTGTGTGGGTTGGATGGGTGGATGGAGATATGTGTTGTTTTTTTTTGGGGGGGGGGGGATTCGGATGTGGGTGAGAGATAGAGATGTACAGGCTTCACACTGGCCAATCTTACACTCTTTCTGTGTAATACCCACAGTATCTGTATATTTCTATTCTCCAACTAAGGTCAGATTAAACCACTCTTGAACATGTCAGACATGTGACCCCAGTATGCAATGGAGAAGTAGGCACGCACCAAAGGATCAGGATCAGGGATCAGGGATGCAAACTCATCAGGTGTGAACCCACCTGAGTTCACATCTTTCCATGCCCCTGCAGGAAGAATTTTTTATTGTATATATCAGTTTTAATCAGCCATATTCCTAAAGTTCTCTTCCCTACTCCTAGCAGTTTTTCACCTTAGGAGCTCTTTTATGGGTTAAGATATGTTGTGAATAGCTTTTATCTTTACTAGGATCTACTCTTAACTTTAAGGGGATATTCTTAGACCACACACATCATTTAGAATTTTCATAGAATTTCCTCACTCGAAGCAACTCTTTGTTTTAGTAATCTTTAAGAATATAGCCCCAGATTTACAGTAGCTTTTAGCATGAAGATAGGGGAAAAGTCATTCTAGAAATTGTAAGTGGTATTTAAATTTTAACAAAAAACATTCAGTAGTGATGAAATTGCAAAATATGGCATTGAATGGCTGATTTAATTGATCCTGACAAAAGTTCTAAATTTACAATAACATAAGACAGAAAATAATGACAACTGATAGGCTTTTACTGTGCAGTACATAATATAATTGTTTGTTCATAATATTACAAAAAACAAATAGTACAGAGGCAGCCTGTAGTTTAGGCAACATATGCGCAAAAGCTTCTTATAATGTTTACCTATGTAATTATTTTGTTTATACTTCACTTGGGTGAATATCATTTTTAATTGTCACTGCAACAGAGTACTATCACCTGACCATGTGATCTCATTGCAATACTTCATTCACTGCTGCGAGTATATGGCTTGTAATTTAGTGGTTAAGCCTTTTAGCTCATAGCTGGAAAACCCAGTGTTGACAGAAATAGGTGATAAACCAGCTTCATGGTACTGGCTATTCAAGTAAAACTAATGTTAGTTTTAGAGAAGCAAGTAACCCAAAGAGTGACTGAGATCTCCTGACAACAACTGCTAGCCAAGTTTTATAAGATGGACTAACTCTGAAATATTGAGGATCAATACAATACGCAACATGCTGCCAACAATAGTGTTATGCGAGTGTCCTTTCGGTTATACTGCATTTCATCAGTCCACTTCCTGTCTGTCTCTGCATCTTTTTATGTCAAGTTGTACAGATTCATTCACACACGCTCTCAGTCTCTTCTTTTTTGTTTTGTTTTTGGTGCACCACTATGAACACTTAAAATCAATCAATGCTGAATACTATCTGACCAAGTGTAATTATACACAGAATACTATCTGACATACTGCAGTTTCATGAGCCTGAACCTGTATGTGTCCCCTGCCGCTCCACAGCAATTGCACACATGCATCCCCAACCCCCTCCAATTTCAAAAACTCTTCGGATGTGCGCAAATTACACCAATGACCCATTTTGGATTCAAAGGTGACAAGTTTGCATCCCTGAAGCATTTCTCAAATGTACCAGTCAAATCACATCTGTTCCTCTACCTTTTACTTGATCCAAAGAAGACTGTGGGCAAAACTGAGAACAGAGAGAGGAAGGAAAGAAGCACACAGGCAGACAACACTGCCCTCTAGGACTGACAGCAAAGATAAATCAGAACTTTCTAATGTAAGTGCACAGATAAGTGGATAGTGTAAGTACCGGTATTCCTGAGGCGTGGTGGAGGCCTGGCAGCTTGAACCAGCACAAGGTCAGAGAAGAAGTTCCTCCGGTCTTCTTCTCCTGGTGGGCACAGTGTCACCACCTCCCCATAGGTCCTCTGAAACATACTCTTTACCTGTATTTAAAAAAAGAAGAAGAAGAAGAAGGGAAAGAGCCAGAAGATTGAATTCAAATGAATTAAATTCCCTTTTGTGGAGCAATAAGTACAAAAACTGCAGTCTGCACTCCACACTCACTCACCGCTAAAATAATTACCTTATTAAATTAAAACGTAGCTAACATTTGTTATAGTTTAAGTTAAGGATTGACCAATATGTTTTTTGTTCTTTGTTTGGACCAATGCGAATGGTTAGTGATCAAGGAGACTAATAAATGATATCAGGAACTGATATACACTTGTGGTAAAAATGAAAAATATTCAGGGTTCAGAGTAACTACAATGTAAAACTTTATTGAAATGTTTTTAAGCTGACTGTCAAATCACATAAAGAAAATACAACTCAATAACACGTTAACAATATTTATTGTCAGGTTTCACGATGAACTGATGGGATTGTAAATAATAACTTTTAGAAAATAAATAAATGTTCTTTACTCATTTCAGCATTAATAGGATATGATAGTGCTGTGAGCAGAACAGAGTAGCAACTACAGACAGAGAGGTGGCTGTATTAGAGCCAAAAAAGCACATTTTCAACTTAAATTATTTTGCTGATAATTGCAAAAATGCGAATATTGGATCCGATAATCAGCCTATCCTTGGTTTCAGTATGTAAATTAAAAAGCAAAATAACATTTAAAAACCATTAAACCATGCAACAAATGTATTTATAATGAGAAAACAAGCATTTTTTTCTGCTATCTATATCTGCACTGGAGCTCTGGGGGCTTAACAGACCCCAGTTCAGTTCTGTTATGGAGCTCAAGGCTGCTCCCGATGGTAAGCCCCTTTGCTGACTAGGCATCTACTTTACAGTTTGTAGCCCCCCCATCTGTCTTTCACATCGATCCACTCCTTTATCCATGACATGTTTGTTCTCTCTGTATCACCTTCTGTTCTCTTTTCTGTTCTCTCTCTGGATTTTGGGCTCTTTCCTCTCAGAAGAGAAGAAAAGAGGAGGAATTGAGTAAAAGCAGGGATATGGTGGGGGAGTCAGAAATAGTCAAAGTGTGTGTGTGTGTGTAACACACAGCAGGTAATGATTCTCAGTATTTTTCATCACGATGAAGGCTGCAGGGGTGGAGACACAGGGAGAGATGGCAGAAACGTGTAGATAGATAAAACAAAAAAAAAGCAGGGAGGGGATGTAGAGGAGACAGCTTAATGTGCAAAGAAGGTCTATTTGGTAAGAGCAACTGTAAAACAAAACTGATCCATTTTGACTGTAGAAACTGACAGTTACTGACGAGCCTAACAAATGTATTAAATAAAATGTGTAGTTTAAAAAGACACTAAAAAAAATGCTGCATGTTACTAACTCAACAAGACAAGAGACATTCATTTTTGTGACAACACTTTGGTCATGGAAAGGCTTCATCATAAGCTGAAATGTGTACTTTAATTCAGAATAAACAATATGATACACATACAATACATGAACCAGAATGCTGACTGTAAATTAGGGATCAGGCCTGGGCAATAAAACAATCTCAAAATGGGATTGTGATAAAAAAATGTATGTTTATAACAATGATAAGCTTTGGACATTTTTACTCAAAATGGATAGATCACACACAGAGGAAATAAATGCGACACCCACAAAGCGCCGCACGCAGGTAGATTTAACGTTTGGCAAGTAAATCTCAGACGGCTATTCAGTACAGTGGCAGGAAAATGTTTGTACCAAGGAATAAAAAAACTCTGATTACAGACGTGCTGCTGTCTGTGTTGGAGTTGGGCCATAGGCAGACAAGAACAATGCATCTTGCAAACTCTGAAATCTTTCATTGTTTTGAACAGCGAAACACATGGGTGGCGACAGATGAAATGGTGCATAAAGTACACCTTGTAAACCCAGAAAATCTACACTCATATGGCCACGAACAATTTTTTAGTTTCTTTTTTTTTCCATGTGTTTACATACATAGTAGTGTACCTGTCATTACATTGAGCGTAATGGGATATGCATCACCCATGTTAATATTCTGAAGTTTAGAATGAACAGCTTTCAGGCATTATCAGGAGACTCTTTCACCTAGCAGCATTATCAAATATATATCATGACAAATATCAATATTGGTCTATATGGAAGAAAATATTGCCATCATATTTTTTGCCATGTTGCCCAGCCCTAAAGAGGAACTGGTTTTATAAGGCAATTTAGCTCTTAGGTAATAAAACTCATTAGAAGCCCTGCTCTTTTGGTAAAGACAGTATAAACAATATAGATACAACAGTGCTGACAACCAGACCCCTGATCATCATGTTCTTGCTGTAAAACTTCCCAAGTTGTAATACATCAAAAAGTACACCACAACAAAAGGTCCCGCTCCTTCACCCAGACGATCTCATGCTCAGTTTCTATTGTCTCTCCACTCATAAGGAAGTCAATCTAAGCTGAATTAACTTTTGTTAAGAAAGGGAGGTAAGCTTTGTAGTTGGACCCAAGCCTGTAGTGTCAGATTTGGCTGGGGAGGGATGCTGCCTGTTCCCCACTGAGGTTTGGAGCTGAGACAACAGCTGTCACTGTGTTCTCCATGCCAGAGAGTGAAAGAACACTCTTAGAGATAGCCAGTTCACTCACAGCTCTATAGACGGCAGCACGCCCATGTTTCAAATTTAAAACCGCTCTCCTCCTCAAACCTTGCCTGAATGATGTTGCTGGTGACATCCGAGACAAGATTTTGGCTATCCCATTTGGAAAAAAGCTACTGTTCTAACAAATAAGTTCAATATTTGCATAAGATTAGACTAGCCAAAACTGTTAAACATGTACACAGCCTAAGCAGATTTCCACTCTTTCAGCAAACAGTCTGCAAACTATCCTTTCAGGAAGAGAGCACTGTGAAGGTGGAGCAAACTACAATGTGTTAATTATCATATAATCACAATATTTTGCTTTTAGATTTGAAGCAAAGAAAAGGGACCTGACAATTTCACAACTGTAATTATAAAAAGTAAGAAAAAACAGTGATTCAATACTACAACAAATTAGCAAGACACTCAAATGGAGAAGAGCATGCAGAGAGAAAGCCGGCATGGCCTAAGGACAGACTTGATGCCCACATTTTAGCACACCATTTGTTCCATCATGTCCCATCAGCTTTCAAATTTTCCAAGCATGGCTATGTGTTCAATGATCAAAGAAAAGGTAATTGGAACAACAAAAAAAAAGTAATTGCCAATTGCGCACGGTTTCAGTCACCTAGTATTTAATGAAAAGCAATCTACCATGTGACTAATGCAGAATTGACTACAGAGTTTAATTACTTCCTTTTTAATACTTAATTTCTAAAAACAGCATTTAGATACACAAACAAGGCAAAGTTAGATGAAGTAAAAAACACTTTAAATCATTACAGAGAACTGGAGGGAATATAAATCAACTGCACAGCATAAAGAAAGCAAAGGTTACTAAAAAATAAAGATCCTAAGATACCAAGATTTAAAAATAACCAAAAGTAAACTTAGAAATAAACACACTTGTATCTGCATAGCAAAAAACTACAGAGAATAAGGCTTAACTCTCAATGATTGCAACAGTCCAGGTGCTGTTAGAGGGAACGAACCATCCCAGGAGTCTGTCTCGTGTTGGATCATAGCCAGAGTTGACACTTGGCCAAAACAGTAGCCACACACAAAATGGGAAAAAAAAGCCCACACAGTCTGCACAGGCATATTGATGTGGTGTGTGTGTCCTGAGGTAAAGACACGAGTCTGCCAACCCCCAGACCTAATTAAAGCCCTTCTGTTGTTTGACTAGAGGACCCTCCTCATTATATCCATCTCTCCCACCCCAACTCTAATTTCCTCCATTTCCCCGAATGCTATTGCTGTCCCTCCCTTACAACATAACCCTAAACAGGGGGTCCAGCTCCGCTCTGGGTTTTGAGGAACAGAATAATAAATCCAAGAGCAAAGATAAAGAAGCAAGAGTGGAAGATAGGCAGGGAGAAAAGTAGCAGATGGATAAATGACAAGAAATGGAGGCAAAGCAAATAAAAACTGTGAAAGCAGATGACCTTGACTGACACCCTGTGCATATCAGCACTAACATCCCCAAGTATAAAAGAAAAAAGAAATCTGTTGGTCTGTGCTTTAGCTTCCATTAGTATATAAAAATGGTATCAATTTAACAATCTCCTCTCAGCAGCAACATGTAATCACAAAATCTTGGTACAGGCCTTGAGGTGAATCTAAAAATGTCAACTCAGGCGTGTGTATGTGTGTATGTGTAAACATTGAGTTCCTACCTCATCAGACAGCTGTGAATAGTGAGTCTCAGCCGTTGCAAGGATAAGGACAGGGCTAAACGAGGGCACATCCTGGAGCAGGGTGAGGAAGGTGCTCTTCACAGTGTCACTAACTGTCTCCCACCACTCTGAGATATGCGGCATGAACACCACACTGGGCACGCTCCGGCAGGCTTCACGGAAAACCTAAAAACCCATAGATAAGCCAGACACACAATATTGTCCAAAACTGAGTAAATAAGACTTAAAGGGTGAGTGCATGTGCACACCCATGCACAGCTACAAGTACTGACATGTATTTTCTGTGTGACAACTAAATGTCTGAATAATATATACAGCTCCATTATTTTATTATTTGAAGAGTTGGGTTTCTGAGTTTGATAGTGTTATGTTAATAATGTAGATAGACTAGCTTAGCAGAGTTAATGTGTGCGTGTTGTTTTTGGACAAATTTGTGTAGAGATGTTCATATTACTGATCATTCTTGAACTGATTCTTTTCAAGAATTCAGCCAGCCATCTTCTTCGCTGGGAAACGACTACAACAATCCTTTCTCCATGATGGTGTTTTGTTTCAAAGTATGCACAGAGAGGAGGGCATATTAGCAGACAAGTCTGTTGTCAATGTGTTTGTGAGAGCATGCAAAAACGAGCAAGGAGGGGTTGAGCAAATCAATGCACTTTCCGCAGTTCTACAATGAAAATGGTAGTTACTGAAGGTAACTTTTGTATGTGTACATGAGTAATATGTATAGTAGCACATGTCCAGTTGTTTGATTAGTTGTAGATGGTGTCATTCTCTCTGATGGATAAAAAAAGTAAAAGAAAAATTCTAAAATGGGTCGCCAAATACACTTTGGCGGCCATTAATATACCTGGGCGGCTCGCCCAAGTAAAGTCTATGTGTGGGAAACCCTGGATTATGTAATTGGCGGCCATATGGAAGTTTGTCTGTGGTGGAATGAACAGTCTTTGCTGGAAGTAGTAAATTTAAACAACAAATGGGCAACAAATACCCATGAGTTAAAAAAAGTCATCCATGTGACTGAATTACTGCATTTTTATTGCATTAGTGTGTTTTACCTGAGCACAAGACTCCTCTGGCGTCTTAGCACTGACGGAGTAGAGAGTGGGCAAGTCCAGGCGGTGCACTGGCAGCTTGTCCAGGTGGTGCAGCAATGCAGGGGCCAAGTGGGAGCTCTGTCCTGAGCCTGGGGACCCGGCCAGCAGCAGACGAGGCCGGTAAGATGTGGGCTGCTGGAGAGCAGATCTAGAAGCAGAAAGGTGAGGAGTCATTCAGAGTTAGCCGTGACGACAACAGGGTGAACAACAGGACCCACATTGTTTTCTTTTTATTTTTTGATTAAAAAAACTCTTGCATGTACTTCACAATAAATGCATTTTCATCTAAAGGCACTGGAATGCCTTTTTCTGAGAAACAACCTTGGTACATATAAACAATCCCCGCATAGACGTTTTCTGGGAGTCATTTTCAAACATCAAACAAATCTTAAAAAAGAATAAACTTTCAACAATTGAAATAAAAACAGCACAGAGGCAAGCAAAGGCAGATGTAGTTTAACAGTTTGGGTTTGGGGTGACTGCAAAAAGGAGAAAAACAATTTGCCACAGGCAAATAAAGCAGATCTGTAGCAGTTTATAAAAACTTTTGCCAAAACACTTCCTAACCATTAACAACAGCTCAGTACCATTTCTAAAGGACACAATATGTACACATATATGAGAAACAATGCCTTTCATTCTCATTTCACAGTGTCCTTCACAGTCTATGTTACTTGTAATTCTTGCAATTAATAATAAATAGAATAAATGTAAATCTGTACCTTAAATAGTTTTCTTTTATATACAACAGATAAACCGGGAGTAGAACATTTTATTTATTGCAAACAAGCAAATGTATTGCCTTTTATCTATAAATAATATTTTGTATATACTGTATTGCATTTGTTTGTAATAGTTTGATAGTTGTATAATAAACCTAGTTCTTTCACATACATACAACTTCGTTATTCAGTGACTCAGTTTTGCAGACTTGCCTGGAGAAATGGAGGAAGGGTCTGTGCATTGCAGAAGAGGAGAGCTGACTCTTTGGGGATGCAGCAGGCTGGACTTCATAGATGGAAGCAGAGCCTTCCTCATTGTCTTCATCGCTATACAAGTCCTCTTCAAGGAGTTGATTGTCACCGCCTAGCACAGAAAGGATAGGTTTTCCTAGCTATGCATATGTAGCTCAAGGAGTTAATCAACACAAAGGTAGAAAATGCACTCATAAGTTTATAAAGAGATTAATCCTCAAAGTTATCTTTTCTAAAGACATTAATGTGCCACAGTTAAACAAAAGTGAGAATACGACAAGAGAAAACACCTTTTTGGGATAAATATGCTGTGCATGTAAAGCAATACATCACCCTGGGAAATTCAGGGCATTACTGGGTGTAAGAAGTGCAACTCCCATAAGCAATCTTTCACTGGTCAGGTGCTGCATTGTGGCTAATCTGCTGTAAACACTCTTGTTGACTGTCTGAGAGTTACTGAAGCAGAAGCAGGATGACTGGATTTCCAATATCAGTGCTATCACCTCTGCATAAACAGGGGGAATGTTACACTGCAGCTTCTATGTTCAGTGAGTAAGGGGGAAAGCTAATGCAGTGAATTACTGCAAAGTACCAACATAAAAAACATACCAACAACTGAAAAAGGTGCCCAGGCAGTGAAGAGCAAGACTCAGAGAAGGAGAAGCTGCAAGAAGCAGCGACAAAAAGTAAAAACAAATAATACAGTTGAAAACATGTGTATCTGGGTACCAGGTCCTTACCATGAGTGTTGTCCCTGTCAGTACACTGAGCATGGGGGAAGACTCGGAGCAGAGCTTTCAGCACCAAGGTGAAAGAGCTGGCCAGCAGGGGCCTGAGGGCAGGGGACAGGGCTCGGCCCGAGGGAGCTAGGGCCCTCTGAGAGGCGGGGACGATTGTCCTCATGGCCTTGCTGAAATCGCCAGGCCCCAAGATGATGGAGGTGACATCTAGCTTCAGTTTGACGCTACTGCCATAGATCTGGGGGTATCGGCGGCGCAGCGCCACCAAGGCTGCCTCTGTGCAAAGTGCTTTGATGTCAGCACCGCAGTAGCCTGAGAGACAGCCAGATAGAAAAATTATGGGTTTTTCCCCCCTAAATTTTGTCAGTTTCCAAATGACAACAAGAAATACATGTTAGCTGGTTAAATCGAAAAGAATCTAAAAAATACTTTGTTGATACTGCTTACTATGCCTATACACATCCACATTAGCTAGTGAAAATCTGACCTGAAACTCTTACCGACACATTTTTCTGCAAGTTCATCTACAAATGGCTCAGCCAATTTGGGATTCCAGTCCCGTGTGTGGATCTCCAAGATGTGCTTTCTGGCCTGAACAGGAAACGGGAGAAAAGGAAAGACAAATAAAACAAACAAAAAAACACACACTCTGAGTTAATACATTAGGGACACTAATAAACACTGTTAAAGGTGTTAGGCTACTACTTCTAACAAACCACATAGGACTTTTGGATTCTATTTCATTTAAACAGCGTGTTGTGAGAATAAAGGAAAAACAAAGCAGGATGATGTTAACAAAAAAACAAACATTTATTATAAATTATAAATAAAAAGAGTCTACTAGTCTTAACTGTATCTAAAACTGTCAGCACTCGAGAAAGATAAAAGTGACTGACAGATAAGCATGAGAGCGCTTGACTGAAGGGCCTCCTAGCACTTCAGTACAATATGTGCTTCAGTTTGTTGCTATGTCTCTGCAGGACTTCACTCTGAAGACAACACATTAAGAACAAAGTGATCTTTGTCTTGGTTTAAAGGCAACAGTTTTCATCATCTTTTATCACAACTCTCACACTACTGAGTCTTCTTCTTGGGCAATATCAGGAGGGAGCAAGATTTTAATGGGTAGAGAGGCTCCCTATTTGCACAAGGGTTTGTTATTTTATTTTATTAGTCAGAGCTCACTGCTGGAGATCTTAGCCAGCAATGGCATGCAGATTAAGCTTTCATTACCGATGATCCCACTGAGTGGACAAAATGATGCAAGACGACCTATTGGACAGGCTCAATGGGGAGGGGCCACTGAGATGCTATCTAACTGACAGTCACATCTAAAACAAATGCAAGATAAAGGCAATCAGTTTTGCATAAAAATAAATCTTGATGATTTCTGAATTTTACAGAAACATAATGAGGGTCTGATTTGGCACTTGCTTGTTGGATCAAAGTATCCAACAGAGAGAAACAAAAAAGGGAGACGACTCTAAATATCCAAATAGCTGCATGTACTAATTTCATCGCAGGACTCTTATGAGTAAAACACTAATTGCTTCAGCATTATATTGCCTCTCCTGCTGGGTGTGTGTGGTTACAGCGCTGTATCCACAGATATGGCTTCATATTTGGAATATTGCATGATGTTGTCTTGAGGTAACCTGGGAGACATTGATTGTGTGGGTCAAGAACATTTAAAGTAAAAGTGCATTCTCTGCATCCAGCCTCAACCATGGAAAACAGAAGTAGAACTTCTTGAACAATACAAAAAATTTAAAAAAATTAAAATGCAAGAACAGTGAAAACATGGCTTAGTAGTGGTGATGCCTATATCTAAGTGCATATACCGAATGTACTCAATTTCTTTCAGTCTCACCTTCTTGTCAGGCAGGTTAAACAGAAACTCCCGGTCGAAGCGTCCAGGCCTCCTGAGTGCTGGGTCGATAGAGTCAAGTCTGTTTGTAGCACCAATGACAACTATCTCCCCACGACTGTCCAAGCCGTCCATCAAGGCCAGCAGAGTAGACACAATAGAACTGGACAGGCGGGGAAGGAAGTGGTTGAACAGAATGGAATACATGCCATTTAGTATAAGAAGAAGAATATCTTAATATAATACATACCAGTTGTAGCAGAATTTCACCAACATACAGAATACAAGTAGTTTGATATGACTTCATTCCCCAGACACTCGGTAAGAATTAGTGTGTGGAAAAACTGAACTCGACTATACATAGAGGGTAGTTGAGACATTCTACAAAAGACAAACAGGTAATGCTTAAAAATACCGATTATCCATAGACGCAAGGATATTCTCATTTTATGTTTTGAATAAACTTTTATCCAGAACTCTGTCACATTTCACATTGACAAGCAGCATAGAGTTCCTTAGGGACCTACCAATCCTCACCTTAAGCTCTTTTAAAAAGTCTACAACGGTAAGACTTTTGTTATAAATGCAGATTTCACTGCTATGAATGCTAATTCCAGGTCAAAGCCAATTAAACACAGAAATAAGGACTAAAGAATCATTTGCAGGACCAGTTGTTTCAGAGCTGCACTTCTAGCAAGCCTACGCCCCCCATTGGCAAGGAAAGTAATAGCATCACCAATTTAAACATGACATGCAGACATGCCAATGTGCCCTTGGACGGTGTTAAGAAAGGGAAAACTAAATAAGAGGGTGCACTTTTTCATTTGATGTAAGAATGAGGTGCTTCAGATGAGAGGCTATCCGTCCTTTCTATTAAGTCTACAGATAAGATGTTTGAAACCACAATTTTGTCATTTTCACTAAGGAAAGAAAAGACATTCAACACAGCTGTCACTGCCAGACAGATTACAAGTGTCATCTGACACTAGACTAAAGAAGAGGTAACTGTATCTTTAAAGCAGGAAATGGAGAATATTCTGCATTCTTACATGACAGTTATTACAACATTAGGCTTACCTGTGTATCTGGTCTTGCCTGCTAGAACGGACTGGAGCCAATCCATCAATCTCATCAAAGAAGATAATAGATGGCCTCATCAGGTATGCCTAAACACATACATACATACATAAGACTCAGGTCAAATACACACCGACTAATTTGATTTGTGCTATGATTGTGAGGTGAACTCATTTAAAGCAGTGACAAGGCTAAAACTGACTTGATGCAGTG
>JAPQRN010000017.1:14255518-14276157 GCA_037367275.1 Coranthus polyacanthus | reverse complement strand
CTAATTTGATTTGTGCTATGATTGTGAGGTGAACTCATTTAAAGCAGTGACAAGGCTAAAACTGACTTGATGCAGTGCTGCCTAAGTGGCTCACCTGGTCAAACAACAATCGTAGCTGGCGTTCTGATTCCCCCACCCACTTGCTGAGACAGTCAGCTCCTTTCCTCATGAAAAAGGAAACCTTCCTGTCTCCTTGGCTACACTCATTGGCAAGTGCCCGTGCTACCAGGGTCTTTCCTGTCCCCGGTGGCCCATAGAACAAACACCCTCTGAAAAGGAAGGAAGAATAAATGGTCTTTGATACTTTACTTTGCATAAGGGTGCACTATGGAAGATCTGCACCTTCTTGTGTGATTACATGAAGTTTATGTAGGGAGTCTGACTTGTGCTCGTTTGTTGACATCACTAACTACATTACTAAACTAACCATGGTCTCAGTCGCCTACATCCATAACATCCGGGTCCCAGCGCAGCATAGACTCCCGCACAAACTTCACATAGACACACGAGCAAGTGCAAATCCTTAGTAAGACACGTTTCATTTCATTTACCTTTGCAAACTCATTCAACATAAAGCGAATTTTTACATTGTAGTGTATTCATCATTTTTGATGCTCAGTATATTTAATATTTTCGTTAATCCTGTTGGTCTCAATTATTCCTCAACTGACTTTCTACATCTACTTCGATTAGTAATTCAATTGGAAGAACGACCACAAAACTTTTTTTTTTTTTACCTAAAATTCAATCAACAGTTACTATTTTCATGATAAATATTAAATCTTGTTTCAGTAACTCTATCACTGACTCTTATCAATGTTGTCATATATGCAATCAAAAGTATAAATCAATAAAGGACATTAAAGCATTAAAAAAGAAATAGCCATTTTACTCTATTTAGAAATATTCCATATATTATACATCTCTTCAAGACCTCAAAACTTTATACAAGACATACATAAAAAGGTCACCATACGTGCAGTCAAATTTCAATAGTCTGGGTTCTATTTAGCTTAAACAAAAACACAAAGAGGCAACACTCCAGACCTAAGAACCTTAAACTTAACACTTTCTCTTGCGCTGCTCACCTGGGAGGCTGAATCTTAAACTTTTCAAAGACCTCAGGGTAAAGCAGTGGGAACACTACCATCTCCTTTAGTGACTGAATGTGATTACTGAGGCCACCGATGTTGTCAAACTTCACCTGTGGAGCACAAACACAACATATTGAATGAGTAATTAATTTTTAACCCGGTAAATAAAAACCACAACACTTAAGAATTAAACTACCCTGTTTCACAACCTTTTACTCCACTTACTGAGCTATCAAGGTTCATGGGGTCCACATCGGCCAGACTGGCACCCACTTTCACCCGATCTCGCAGCACCCCACTAGCCAGGTCTTCTGCAGTCAAGTTCATAGGTAAACATCTGTGCAACAAATAGTACGGGTTTCGGTTAACATCTGAGGAGTACACACTTTGATGCAAACACGCTTTAATCAAAGCAAAAGAACAACTGAGGAAGATAAAAGACAGAAAAACTGAAAACCACAGCTGACACCTGTTTCTGGCCCGGGTCATGCTCTTGCTTTTTCTTCGCTCAAAGCGCTCTTCATCAGAGGATGAGGTGGTGTCACTACTGTGAATGGCATGTTTCTTCACTCTGGAGAAATGTGAAAAAGTAGGCTCAGTATATCACTACACTACACTGTCACATTCCTTAATAAACATAAATAAGTGAAAAACATTACAGCTCGGTTAGACTGCAAGTGAAAAAAGGGTGCTTAATAGCCAGCCATTACAAAAATTATTATTTAGCATTACATTTATTTGGTATTTTTAGAAATTTCTTCCAACCTTATATGGCTTATTCTTGCTGGGGATCTATGAGTGTCAAAAAGTGAGGGGTTGCTCTGCTTCCTGTTCACAGGCTCTGAGAAAACAACAGACATACCGGTTGTATTAATATCACATAATAAAATCAAATGAAAATTATTAAATAAATATACACATCTCATTAATACAGCTAAAAAAACCTTCTATAATTACCAATAGGCGGTGCTTCATATCGCTGTACAGTCTTGCGTTGCCTCAGGTTGTATGGTCTGTCATTTTCCTCTCCTGGCTCTTCTGCTTCATCCCCTTCATCATCTTCATCGTCATCCTCCGCATCCTCCTCCTCTTCTTCCTCGTGAGATTCTAAGAGTCAAAAGTGCAGTTTTCAAACTTTGATGAGAATAGTACCAAATATGAGCTTTTAAAAAATTCAGGATCGACAGCAAGGCCTGAGTACATGCAGGATACTACAGAAATAAATTGTAGTATCCTTTTAACTTGTTTACGTTTTGACTAATTTAGCAAAAGATGACATAGTTTAAGTTTTTATCATCTTTCTTTAAGAGCATATAAGTAGAACACTGACCTTCTGTCCCCTCCTCTTCTTCCTCCTCCTGCTCTGCTTTACTCATAACTTTGTGGTGTGTAGGCATGCTGAAAGTACTCCTGCGCATAGATTTCCTGCGCTTCACCCGGGAATACATGTCCATGTTTTCCTGGAAGAAAAAAGCTTTCATGCTATCACTTGTGCTAACACCTAGAGCACCAGGCAGTGGAACTTTTCTTGGTCAAAGTTTTGTAACTCTGCAACTGCCATGCTCACCTCCTCGGTATCTCCAGTCCACATGCGAAGCTGTTCCACCTCACGGTTCTGTCTGATGCTGCTGATGTTGTCCATTTCCTGCAGGACAGCCTCAGCAGTGCTTCACACAAAGAGAACAATGAAAAGAGTATAAAAACTGAGTGTACCTTAGAAAAAGCACAACATGAGTGAAGAGTTTGGTCTAGGGGAGTTACTGTTTGTGGCTGCAGTGTGGTTTTGGACAGTGACATGTTTACCAAGCAGCCTATTTACTCCTACGGATTTGCAATTTAGCTGATGCACTAGTCAAAAATGGTCTACTTCAACTAACCTTAGTCATGTTTCATTTCAAATATAATGTGCTGGGAAATAAAACAAACAAAACACTTAAATATGTGATATGCAAGTATACAGTATACACATTTTGAAGAAAACCAACCTGATTATAATTGGAACCAACAACAATTTAGTAAAAAAAACCTGGACTTGTGGACTTTTCATACTTTTCTCAAGCATAAGGAGAACACTTCCATTCACTTCCAAGTGCAATTCACATTTCAAAAAGTACTGCAAATATGGTTTTGTGACTGCTTGCTACCTGTTGACCAGCTGGTCAAACAGCAGGCTTTGATTGAGGTGTTCAAATTGGCTCTTCTTCACCCGGCAGCTCCTCTTCAGTTCCACATGGCCGTTCATGTGAGAGTGATCCGCCCCAGAACTCTCCTCACTGCGGTGACTCATATGGGCTGCAGCATCAATAAACAATAAATATTGGATCAGTTTTTAATGTATGCTTCCCAAACATACCTTCTATGTGTGGATTACATAAAGTAGAGGAAAAAATGAATTACCGTGCCCGTTTTGCATTATGCGAGAGGACAACCTAGAAAGAAAAAACAATGTTTCACTATGTATGAGCATTTGCACAGAAGACAAAAGTTAAAGCTGCAGTGTTTGACATCAACGGACAAAAATTCCATTATTATCTTACAGCGTATTGTAATTCAAGTGGTCTGACAGGAAACAAAAATTCTATCCCCCTCTCCAGACTCTGATACTTGGCTGTAGAAAATCTACCCTGTGACAGGAGGTTTTGGCAGCTCAGAGGTGTTTTCAGACAGGTAGAGGGGTTAAAAATGAGAGTGACAGCTGTAATTACCAACTGCTGTTCAGATTCCATCTGACATGACTCTAATGCTCTACTCCATGGCTCAACAAAGAAGCTGGGAAAAGTGTCTCCTCTTTTCCACAGCAGCGTGAAATTGCATCAGGCCATCTATACTTACAGTGTTTTTTTTTTAATTTGCACTGAGATGCGAGAGCTGTAAAAGGAAGGTGTGTACTTTCAATTTCTGGCATTTTTCTGCACTTGATTTCACTCTTGCAGCTTTAATTAAACAATGGGAACAATGAAGCTGTGGGGGTTCTCAAGTGACAAACAATAAACAGATGAAATAACTCTTACTTACACTTGTTGGTTAGTGGAGACAAACTAATAAACTACATGACAACTTTGTTCTTGAGACACCATGTAGCAATATAATAGTTTAGTCCAGGTTTCAGCAAGTTAAATATAAAATCATTACAAATGCAATTTAAGACCTATGTGTTAGTGCTGAGTGAGTCATGCTGGGGCCAGACTTTGGTGATGTTCCCGATGTGATTACAGAACAGAACTGGGTGATGGCAGGAGTTAGCTGGTTGCCTTTTTATGACAACTTTATGTTTTTTTTTACTTCCCATGTGACTCTAATGCCTTTATACCCAAAGTTCATAATTTGAGGTTTTTCTTACACAAGGTGCAGCTGTTGCTGTGCTGTTCTCAAGACAGGTCTCAAACTTTCAGTTATCCAAGTTAGATGAAAGTAATGTCAACAGAAATTATTTTAACTTGTTACTTCTAGAAGTAGTTATTTTTAAATGAGAGGAGAAGCCATAACCAACACACCACACTGCAAAACACTAGCTGGGTGTATGTGCAGGGCTGCATAGTTTGCATTAGTGGTTATTGGTTCCATGTTGGTTTGGAAGTTTTGTTATTGAGAGATCAATAACATTTTTTCCCAAAAATAAATTCAACAGTGAGACTTAAGTTAAACCAGCTTTGTAAAAGTAACATGAACCTCATAATCCAATCAATTTTAACCCCTTTTAAAAACCGTACTTCAGCCAGCAGAGACACTGCAGTCTTGCTGAGCAATACTTTGTTAGTTTTCCACACATTATTTGAAACAACAAGCCAGCTGCTAACCTGGTGCGATAGGTGGGAATGCCCCAGCTGACCCTCTGATTCTTTGTCTGAGGAGATGGAGAGGTGTCACTAGAACTGGGCTCTGAAGCAGTCTGTCGCCGGGTCCTCTTGGAAGGGGGGGGTAACCGTGGGCTGCTGGGACTACTCACATCACTACTGGGCTCCTTCTAATGAAAAGAAAGACACCACATCCAAAAGTGAGAAAGACTAAGAAAGTGAAACGGTGGCAATCACATCATGCAAAAGAGGATGCCAAATACCCAAGCTGCCTTTCACAAATATTTGCATAAAATCTACCTGCAACCATTGTATGAATCCTTAATATTTAGCAAATAACAGGAAAACATAACCAAAATGATCAGGTGAAAGTCCATAATAACATATAGGACTTTAAGGACTCAACTGAAGAAAGCAAGAAGTCCAGACAAAGTGTTGCATGTAGACAAGACGGCTTGTAGCCAACTCCTCAGTGTGTTCTGTGAATCATAACAGAGCACTAACCAGACATATGCCCTTGATGCTCACGCCCTTCACAGCTTAACTTCCCTGCTGATATGAGAGCATATCTCACTGTTGTCATAGGCAACTGTCTGCAATGCCTGCAACAGGGGTTTGTCTGACTGACAGACAGATTGAAATGTGCAAGATGTACCAACAGTGAAGGTATGCAAAGAACTGGCCTGACAGGGGGCCTTGGTCCCTTAAATATTACTGCACCATTATATTATGTTCCAAACACCGTGAATGAAAGAAGATCCTTTTTAGCAACAAGTTTATGATATCAAAGTCTACACATAAAAATGGAGCGCGGGGGAAGTGTATAACATTCTTATTTACTGTTAATAAAATTGTGTTAGGTGTAAGATTTATAACTCTAAAGCCTTTTTTTTTTTTTACCATATATCACATTTTTATACATATCTCATTTATCTCATTAGTAAGCCTGGCTTGCAGTGCACTGGACTGGACATATGCCAGAAATGAGTACAATTCCAATATTTCACCAAAGTAAGCCTCGCCAAACTGTCCAATAAAACTTAAGAATGCATAAATTAATCAGACCCGCAAATTATATAATGTCGGGCAGAGATAACTACTATAATAATCAGCAAACAGTGCTCGAAACACGAACTTCTTGCCTTGCAAAATCTCACTGTTTACATTTTGAGACAAAGACTGTCAGGCAGCTTGTAGGTCAGCCGATCAGTGTAAAAACTATGGTTGAGTGTAGGATATAAATAAGTAGTGAAATGGGATCCTTTATTACGTTAATCCAACACGTTATTACACACATTTGACCAAAAAGTGTGTATAGTGGTCTTTGGGTATCGACAACAAAAAGTTCACCAAGTTCAGACTTGCTAAATACGGGACCTGAGCCAGCCAACTGTTGTGAACCTGGGACTCCCTTCCCCCACTGTAAGCTAGCTGTCGGGCTAGCAATAACCCACAAACGCTAGCCCAACTAACGCTATATCTCTCCACATTTAAGACAATAATTACGCTCGTGCCGCCAGGGTGACGACATGATGTAGTGCTAATGGCTCCGTGTAAAAATCCCAGCTGTCCTAACGTGGAAAGCTTATTTGTAGAGACAATGGTAAAACAAGTCAGCCGGGCAAAATTGTCAAACACAAAGGGAACTCAACTTAGGCTAGCCAGGAGTTAACATCGCTAGCTTGTAATTTGACAGCTGTGCGATGTGTTCGGTCCGAGTGTCACGCGCATGAATCGCTGAATTAAAGTTTTTTATTGTGTATGTGCACGACTGAACGGGTGTCAAGTTGAACACTGCTCGTATTTTGCTGTGAATAATGCACTGTGTGGAGCACCTTGAGGCCACAGCTAGAGCTACCTAGCCAACTAGCAAAGCCAGCTAGCTCACCGGCAAAGAAAAGAAACCGGCTTACATGTTCCTCAGAGTTTCGCTCGTTTCTCGACGACGACCTAGTCCTTGAGGAGATGAAGGGACCGCTCGCCGGCCGCGAGTTTTTCCTTGTGTTCACCATGTTTTTTTCCTTTTGTCTACCCTTACAGAATCTCCCTAACCGGCTCCAAACACTGGCTCAGTGAGCGCAGCATCGAGGCGCCATTTCTCTCTCTCTCTCTCTCTCTCCCTCTCTCTCTCTCTCTCTCTCTCTGACTCTGTCTGTGTCTGCCCCTCTCTCTCCCTCTCCCTCTCCCTCTCTCTCTCTCTCTCTCTGACTCTGTCTGTGTCTGCCCCTCTCTCTCCCTCTCCCTCTCCCTCTCTCTCTGGAGTAGATGTGGGTCTGTTTGGCAGGTGCATTAATTTTTGCTGACTGGACTTCTCCCACTGAGAACTAGTAGCCCAGTTATTACATTGACATCACACAGACATGCTAAGAGTAATAACATCCTATAAAAAGGAACACTGTTATACAGAGTGCTAGTGCAAAAAAAAAAAAAAAAAAAAAAAAAAAAACGCACTCTATTAATTAGCTACAACTGAAGAACAGTAAGTTAATAAAGGAATATTTAAAGGATGAGGTGCAAGATGCAAGTTTCCGTAAACTTGAGTTGACCTATGCAAACCATGTAATCAATGTGAAGTGAATTATAAACTATTAGAAAACAGATTCAGTTGGGCAGACTGGAGGAGTAAAAACATTTAAAGGAGTAAAACTATTTAAATATATATACATATATATAAAAAAAAAGGAGAAAAAAAGTGTTTCCTTAAAAAAGTGTACAATTCTTATTAAAATAAGCAGCATTGCTCCTCACCTTGCAGTCTGAGCAATTTGTTTCTAGCATCTAAGCAAACTCTAAAAATGCTCAATATAATAAAGACTGGTATGCATATATAATATGCAAAACAAGTACAGCTGAAACCCAGACCTGCCTGCGTTACTTGTTCTAATTCTGTCTTGACTGTACAGTAGGTGCCACTGTGCTCAAGCTTCTTGTAGGGAGTATGCCTTTTTAAATGCCTGGAGCAGTTTACAGCGTAATGTGTGATCCAAATACTCTTCTGGCACAATCAAACCCAACATTATAATGTATTATCATTCGAAAATGTTTTTTAAAAGTTTTATACATGACAGAAATTGCATTCATGTTTTGAATTCATTGCTACTTTGTCTTCTTTACGACTATTATTATTAGTAGTAGTAGAGTATAGAGTAGCCTACAAATGTGGTCATCACACTGTCACTTATTTTATGTTTCAATAAGAACATTATTGGAAAGCAACTTACATTTGCTCTAATGAGCCTCATGGTTACCCACGACAACAACAACTTTAAATTGTCGTTATGCAGTGGCGTTAATGCAGCCAAGTGAAAGGTGCCAGGTGGAAACAAATCCGGCAATTCTACCGCATACACACAGACCGATAAATGTGTTCGTCTCACACTGTATCGTGAGGTTTTAATTGGGAGGAGATGTGCTGATCTCAGCAGCGGAGCGCGCCGTACGACAGTCGGAGTCGAATTACGGCGCTGCTACTTGCGTCATACATATTGCTCAGCAGACCAGCCGCTGCCCGGAACTTATGGCTGCAGATGCGTAGCCCAGGATTAACCGAGAAAACACAGACTGGTAAATCAGCATTTGACCTTAACCTTAATACGCGCGTGTAAATGAATAGGCTATGTTTTGCGTGAACGTGCGTGTGTGTATATATAGTCCACGATACACACGGGCCGTCGGTTTAATGCGCGTCCAGGCTTTTTGACGCCCACTTACATAATTTAAGAAAACGCTACAGGCTGATCTGTTGTTTATCGACAACCTTACTGAGGTCCATATACATTATTTGTTTAAATTGTCGTTACGATAATCGGTCTAATGTAGAGACTGGCTTCGGGTGACTGTCAGTGAATAAACCACAGGCCTAATAAAGGAATGCTCCATATATAATGAGGAGTGGGGTTTTTTTTTTTCCTCCTCTAAATCGCCTTTGTGTTGTGTGTGTGTGTTTTTTTTTTTTCCTTAGATGGAAAAGACAAAACGTCATGAAAGATATTGACACTGTGGGGGGTGAGAAAGAAGAGAATTGGTAAGTCACAGCAAATGGGATGCATATAATATTACAATGCATGGGATGCGTTTCTCTATATTTAAAGGAATGTATTCATATCAATTGCATTCTAGTCCTATGAAAGGTCCAGTAGTTGTGAACGACATTTTGACAAAACTACTAACAATACAGTTCAAACTCTGTATATTAGTTAAATAGTTAATAGGAAGTCAATTTGGCTGGATATGAGTTTGTCAGGTGTTGTTCTTAATGGTACATATTCTGGTTTAAAAACACATGAGACTTCTGCCGATTTCTGTATTCCCAGCGTTGTGAGTTCAGGCTTTTTTAAAAAAAAAAAAAAAAAAAAGACATAACATGACAGAATGAAAAGTTGCTTTTTTTCCTGCAAGGGCTGTCAGTAAAGAAAATGAAGAGGAGGCTCCAATGAGGCGTAGTTTTTCGGTAGAAGACCTACTCGATGAGGTGGAGAAGATCTGTTACGATGCCTCAGGGACATCTAAGGTCAGAAAAGGATTCACCCATTGAAATCTCAACAATCACCTCTCTGCAAATGTGTAATTAATGAAAAACTTCCTTTTAGCCAGACTCTTTCTTTCAGAATGTGACATTTTCCCACGATTTTGTATAATTATTGATCATTAGTCACTCATCTTACGCAGTAACGGGTGATAAGAATCACACCTCTAGCTTCCTGGAAGCTAAATGACACCAAACAGCATTTTAAACATTCCACCAGCATCACACCAAAGGCTTCATGAGAAGTGGCATCTACAAGGACTGGTTTTGTTATCACTGTTAAACGACGTATTAATACGAGATTTGTTCTTTTTAGCAGGTATGTTATGAACCATGCAGAGCTTTTAGCAACAAGTTAAGTTTGGCTTTTAAAACTGAGATTGAACAAGTAAACCACACACATATTGTAATAATGTCATATACGAAACAAATACATACTGGATTAAATATAGAAAATATAGCAGGGTTTCTCCATGAGTTTGTAAGTGAGATTGTCTCACTTACAAACTCTTGTTATTACAGCTTTGTGACAGTGTCTGGTCACACAATCCGGTCTGAACTCATTTTGAGGCCTTCATTCCAGGTGGAGATGGTGGTGAGACTGTGGAAGGATGGCTTCACTGTAAATGATGAGGAGTTTCGCAGTTACTCCATACCAGAAAACCAAGACTTCCTGGATGCCATCAAAAGAGGGTACGTTTACAGACCAATGCAGGATGTAGTAAAATTGTAATGCCTTTATTGTAATGGTTTAATAGTGTTTTGATGGGGTCATCTTGTAATGGCAGTTCAGCGGATAGTATACATTTTCTTTTTTACAGAATACACATGTACATAAACTGTTTCAAGCTTCACATTACACTCAAAATGAACATTCTATGAGAGAGCTATGTATGGAGATAACCCCTATATGTAACCCGAAGGTGTCTGTCCTCGGTTCGATTGATCAGTTCGATCTTATAGTCAGAGCCATCAGTCCCCAAAGGCAAATGAGCAATACAAATGTCCCTCCTAAAACCCACAAGCAGGCGACATAAGACAGATAAAGCATAATGCTCATTAGTGCTCATTTGTCATATTGATTGATCTGACTAGACTGATCTTTAATGTGTCCCAGGGAGCTTCCGGCAGAGTGGGAAAGCAGAGCAGAAGAGGAGGAGCTGGAGATCAGTGTGGAAGATCTGACGGAAGAAACGTATGTCCCCAAGAAAAAGGCATTTCACCCCTTCAGCGGCCGAGGATACCGACTCGGCAGGTGAGAGACTGCTGTCTGTGATATTATTATAAAGTCAATGGCAGGATTTCAGAGAGTTGTGTATGCATTGATTGATACGTGATTGAATTATTTTGCACATACATTGTTATAAATAAATAGGCTATCATGCGCTTGTTAAGTGGGTATTATTGTCTCCAATGGTGGCTGTCTCAAGTCTTAAATTCCAAGCTTGACATAGAAAGATACCATTTGACTTTATGCCACTAGGTGTCTCTCTTAATCCACCTATGTAAAAAGTGACAAGCGCATCTGACAAAGCAGACTCTCGTCCTGATGAACTGAACATTCTCAGAGCGTCACTGTCTACATGTTAAATTGACTATAGAGTCTAAAAAAGCATCATATGAGATTTTTGTCTGCCCACACCTAGCAGTTGTCAAAATGAGAAAACACTGCATGCCGTAGCTGTATATACATCTAACTGGTGCTTAATCTGTTGTTTTTCTCTGTCCATCCCCAGTGTTGCACCCAGAGTTGTGGCCAGGTCACCATCTGTGCACGAGGATGGAGAATCTCCTCCTATTCCCATGGTAACACTAGACCACGCCCTTCCCGTTACCTCCCTGCAGATTTGGTTGGCTGATGGCAGGAGACTGGTACAGAGGTTTAACCTATCACATCGGTGTGTATCACAAACACTTCACATCTCAGTGTGGGATGTTGACATCATTAAATAATATATCCTTATTAAAAACTATTGTGTGCAAGAAAGGGCTTGACACTATCCAAACCTACTGCTGTGCTGTCTGTAAATCCCATAATCTCAAGCATCGCAGGAAAGAACTAGTTCAAAGCACAATAGAAGATTTTTGTTTGTACTCGCTTTGGAGGTGGCGAGGGGGTTTGTTTGAGGATTACGTAACGCTTTGTTCTAGTCTGATGGATTTGAAGGCATGGTGCATGTTATATCCCCTGCCACAGTGCATGGGGCTGCAGAAAACATAATCTGAGATGTAGCAAAGGAGTGGATCTATAAAATCCCCAGAGAGGGATTGCGTAACTCTGATGCAGCATTTATATAACAGGGTTAGTAGCTAAAGGATAGAGGAATGAGCCCCTCCAACCTTCAGCAACCTCAATGTGTGAGCAGTCTAGCCGCCATAGGGCTGCTGGTATATGCAGAGTCGATATGAATAATAGATGATGTTACTAGTATAGTGCTTTAGAGGGAAATCATGTGCCACTAGAGAGAGTACAGTATTTGGTTAGGAATGCTTTGCAACTAAAAATAAATGTTCCACGGGGGAGTATTTCTACCTGTGTTTTTGTTATTTATCTTTTTCCCCTGTTTTGGGGCTGTTTTCATAAAGGTGTTTTAAGATGTCAGTAGTGTTCAGTATCCGTGTTGTTTGTAGTTTAGTCTAATGCAAGTTAGACCGTTTCGGTAAAATGCAGTCTGGCTTGTTTTAAAGGTTCAGTATGTAAGATTTGTGTGTGTTTGTGTGCCTACGCAAAGTTGTGTTGGAGTCTGTTTTGTGCCGAGAGTCATTTGTTGACATTGGCCAATTCCATTAATAAGCTAACGCCTGTCGTGGATACCTCCATCCATGATAACAGTCTGTGCCATGATTTCTGTCTAGAGGACGTGGGTTAGTTTTTCCCTGAAAATCCTTGTGCTCACTCCGGGGTTCTTCAGTGCCTGTCGTCTGCTCCACTACAGCAGCAACGGTGTGCAGCACTCACTAGTGTTAGCTTAGACGTTAGTTGACTCCATTTCTAACCTAACGTTATCTAGTGTTGCACTCTCTTGCTGCTACAGAGAAAGAGAAGAGAGGCAGTGAAGAACTTTGGAGTAAGTTAAGGATGTTATCATGGATGTACTGAGATAGTTGTTAGTTTAGAAATTGAGTCAGATAATGTCAACAAACGGCCGGCTCCTGGTTAACCTAATCAGTGGCCCTAACTGAGAAACAGGAGGAAAGCATAGGTCATAATTTGTTGCATCGTTGTGCTTTAATAATACTGTGCAATGAGAAATGAGAAGAGAAAATGTTTAGAAAGCCCTGTAAACGCTGGAGATTCAAAGTAATGTGTAGTCATAGGTAATCCTTCTGAGCTGATGAAGAGTTATCATAATGCTAAGCCCTGCGAGCATTAAGTGGCATTATTTTTTTCCCAGATGACCTTTTCTTAATAATTAATGAAAGTAGCCTACCTAATTTTTGCCTGTAAAATATCTTGGAGCTATTAAAATTCTTCGTGATAGTAAAAGTTTTCTGCTGGAGTGAACAGCTGTGATTTTTTAGTTTGGAAAAAAAAGTCTTAATTTACCTAGAATTCATAGCACATTAGTCCCACTTAAAACAGTCAAGAACTGCACAGCTTTGTGCAGCAGACACATGCAGACATCCATTTGAAGCCTGACTAATAGTTAGACCTAAGCCTTTAAGCCCTAGTCAAGGTCTAGCCTTTTAAAACTGACCCCTGAGCTTTTTTTTCCATTTTTATGTCTTTCTTTGCTAGGATCACTGATGTTCAAGATTTTGTTGCACGCTGCCAGAGGAGTTGCCCACCTTTTGTCCTGACCACATCCCTTCCTTTCCGAGAGCTCAGCGATAAGGAATTAAGTCTTGAGGAGGCGGATCTGGCTAACGCTGTGATTGTCCAGAGACCCCTCAACACACAGGCTCCATTTGGACACTCCTGACCAATAGGGCCCTATAATTCACACACCACTTTGCCCTGCACTGACACCCCACCATCCCTCTGATTGGACTCTCAAGGCCTCCTAAAGCTCATCACCTCTCTTGACTCAGCAGTTGGATGATTGTTGTTTCCCCACTATAGTGTATAAATCTCTATGTGGGATTATCTTCAGACTAATGAAGATATTGTTAGCTAATTGCAAACATCTCCACCGTTACAGCTGCTGCTGTGCGCTGTTGTCAATGTTTAATTTGTTTTTCTTCCTCTGGAGGACAGTGTTTACCTGCCAACACATCTCCCCGAACCCCTAAACTGCAGAAAAAAAAACTGTCGAGGCAAACCAGTGCTGTCACCCTTGCAGATGGTCACCCATGTGTGTCCATCTGTTCGTCTGCTACATGTAACCATCACCCCCTCCTACACTCGCACACAAACACACCAGCACCACCACCTAACTCTTCCAAGTCTTCCCAAACTGTCCACCAATATTTCTGCACTATTTTAAAGTGAAAGTTTGGAGCTGATATTTCAACTATCTCTACGTGTAAGTTTACAGTCGTATTTATTGAACATGTTCTTTTGTTTACACATTATTAGGACAAAAAAGCGAAGGCACGACACGTTGTCATTTGTGACCTGAATGTTCAGGACGGTCAGTTGTTTTGCCATTCTTTGCTTTTTTTGTGAACATTTGCCTTTATTTTGGGTGGAGACTTGATTCAGAATGCACAACGTGTTGTCTTATTTGACATATCACAGATAAAAGTACAATAAAAAATCATCCTCATAGTTCTATGTGTCATTATTGCTTCACTTTTGGCTTAATTGCTTAATCACTCTGAGATTTCACACTCTTATGAACCCGGACCAGGTGTTGTGTGAGGACTGCTGATAGAAATGTTTGAAAATGCAACATCCGTCAGCTCAAATGAGTATAATTATCATGGTGATTATGGCAGGACACAAAGCAGACCACAAATCATGTTGTAATGCAACATATTTGCTGTCATTACACATTTTAATGGCAGTCGAAGAAGTCCAGATGGGATCAATTATGACTTCACAGTTGAGTTTCTTAATATGTTAGTACATTCACTCAAGTATTGTAGTAAAATACAAATTTGACTTATTTATTTGAGAATGTCCAGTTCAAGCAACTTTATACATCAACTCCACTAAATCTCAGAGGCAAATATTGTTCTTTTTACTCCACTAGATGTGTCTGACAGCTTTAAATACTATTCAGACTGAAATTTTTTTCATCCCTTTCCTGTCCGTATCTCCAAATGCGTTTATTTTGAAGGATCGTGATAAACTGAAGGATGAGGTGTTCCTTTTAGGGTTGAGAAAATCCTCTTCCTTCTTACACTCAAAGCTGAAAAGCATGAAAAGTTGATTATTTTTTTTTTAGAGACGTGGTCCTCAAAGGACAGCGACAATATGACGCATTGCTGTATTTTAAATTAACCAACAATATATAAAGTACAACGAGCAAACCTAAACATCTACAGCAGTGAAATGCAACATACACCTTAATGCAACAGTAATATTAATCTAAAAACATATAATGGTAAAACACTGACAAGGACCATTTTACTACACGACCATTTTTGCCTTTCATACGTAAGTATTTTTACAGTGTGGTGTTAGTACTTTTACTTAAATAAAAGATCTGAATAATTTTTCCAAGACTATATTTAGTATGAAAAGCATTTTTCTCATGTAGTATGGCATCACACTGATGACCGTGAGTAAATAGTGGCCACTGGGTTGAAGAAAGCACAACAATCACAACAAAACGAATCAAGAAAGGCAAAAAGAATTACTCCATCCTCCTGTACAGACAGAGGGAAAAAAAGTCAACTTGAATCCTTACTCTGGCTTTATTCTCCTATCTGTTTCTTTGCATGCGTGGAGGGGCCATGTGCCTTTACATACATGAGTGTGTGCGCTCAAGCTTTCTGCCTGGCCTCAGGAAGAAGGCGAACACCATTATCCATCTTCAATATTTAAAGCCATTGGAGGTGGGGTGGGGTGGGGTGGGAGTGGGAGTGGAAGGGTGTTTGTTCATGGCTGAGGAGGATGAAAATGACAGCCTCAGGACGGTCAAGGTCAGGGGAAAAACTCAGCAGCAGAACTGTCCTGAATATTCTAATCCCCTCTGAAGAGTTACCGTACGAGGCCATGCTACACATTGTTGGATTTCTACCTGAATCTGCAGGCTGTAGGCATCACTTGGTTGGCAGCCAGAGGGGGTAAAGCTAAAGAGTAAAAGAGAGCACATTTCCTTTGTGCTACATATTTAATAAAGCTAAGCATGCAGGGAATTACTTTCCCTTTAACTCCCACATTTCCTTTCAAAATGACCCTCTTACTCGTGCAGCAGGCAACCTTTCATTTTGTACATTCCTCTTCACGCATTATCGGAAACATACCCATTGTAATGCAGGTCATATGCCTGACTTTTCTGCGGTGCTGCCTTTTTCGTTGTTAATAATGTGGTTTTGGAAGAGGGGTTTGCATGCTTGGAATTTATGGAGTGGTCTGGGTTCAGCAGTTGAGGTCTCCATGACATGTTTGTTGTCATGCTCTGAGCAGAGGCTTACTGTGGAGAGTAAGCATATTGCACCCGGGGAGCTGCCTTTGAAAGTGCTTTGTGGGAAAAGAAAAAGGCAGTCGATGTATCACGAGTCAAACACTGAAAAGAGATCTAAGCAACGTAGAACATCCTCTGAATTTTTTTGCCTCATTTTATTCCTTAACTACAGAATTGTGTAGAAAAAAAAAACCTTACTTTATGTTCAGAGGAAGAAAAAAAAAAAAAGAAGTACAATGGAGATTAGAGTGGCCAGTCAGACATTGTAAAAAAAAAACAAAAAACTGTAGTTCATTCAATCTAAACACCACATTTGGTTGGTTTTAGAACTGGCATGACCTTCAACTGGTAATGATGTACTCTGGGAAATATGTATCAGGATGTACGTGTGATTCCTTTATTGCACGCACCTTGGCAGCCAAAGAATCTCACAGGTAGATTCCAGGCACCTGGTAGATACCAAACAGCATTTTAAACATTCCGCAGGCATCACACCCCAGCTCCTGTTTCATGAGAAGTGACATCTAAAAGGACTGGGTTCAACAATGCAGTAATAAAAGATTTTTTTTTTTTTTTTCTAACAGGAATGTCACCGACCGCGCAAAGCTATGATAATAAGTTTATCTTACATGTGCCAGAAACGATCTGCCGTTCTGCTGCAGCTTACCTTGCGTTCAAAGTATTAGTTTTTTTTTGTTTGTTTTTTTTTGCGCTACGACCGTTCTGTTGCATCCAAACCTTCGCTGCTAAGGTCAAACCGTAATCTCCTTAGATGCGCGCATAAAAAAACAAAAAAAACAACAAAAAAAAAAAACAAAACAAAAAAAAAAAAACACATGCAATTGCTTTGTGTCATATACCGCCGCGGCCGCTGTATGGCGCAGCTCCGTCACTGCAGACCAAAAAACAACTGAGCGGAGACGCGCAGCCCGTCTCTGTAACTCCGCAGTCTCCTTCTCATCCTGCCCGTCTGACTGACTGACTGACTGGCGGATCACCAAGCTGACCCAACTAACCAACTCACTGGCTGACAGCACCGTCCGCTTTTCTCATCCGTACGGGGTAAAGACGAATTGTTTTCTGCTTCTTTCTATCCTTCAGGGTTCTTATCAGGTGTGCAGGGTGGCTGTTGATGGATGCACTCAGCTCTAGTAAGATGAGATCAGACGGCACAGTCCTGCACGGGACGTCGTCGCATTTTGCGCTCTTTTATGCTCTTTCTAAAAATGTAATGACTGTGCAGTCGTGTATAATGTAGCAGATGCCAGTAACATGTGGGATATTTTACTTTCAGTGAGCAATGCATTTAAAAAAAAAAAAAGCTCTTAAAGGTTGTGTGTATGAATGTGTGTTTGTGAGTGTGGGTAATTTCTTGTTGCATTTTCCATCTGCATCTGTGCTCATCTGCATTGTCCTATATTTGTGCGGTTTTGTGCACAAAGAGCAAATTTTGTCTGCTCACACCGTGTTTGTCCCTGCATTCTTGTGTGCCGCAGGACATGCCTGTTACTGTGTGTGTGTGTGTGTGTGTGCGTGTGCAACCTGTACGTGTGCTGTTGCATACATACGTCTGTTGTGTCATATGTCACCGCCCGTCTGACTTTGTACCCCTTCTCTCCTGGCCTCATTCCAGAGCACAAACAGCATGTGAATGGCGGCAGAAAGCGGCAGAGTTGTCACAGAGGAGCAGGAGGAGCTCCCAGCCTCTGGAGCTCACACTCACGTGCATGCTCACACCCGGAGTCAGAGCCACATCCAGTTTCACCCTCTGACACACGGCACACAGTGGCAGGCTCCTCGCACGCTCGCTCACACAAGGAGTCACAGTCACACTCACTTCAGCACTCCCTCACACACACAGTCATACAAGTACGGCTGTCGTCTCACACACAGCCTCTCAGCCATGACCAAGGGAGAGAAGGGAGCGCAGGGCTCGGCGGGGAAGTTCATCAAGCCTACTGAACCACTCTTCCCCAAAACTCCTCATCAGGTAAGTTTTTTTTTCTTCTGATGTTTCTTCAAGTTATTACAACAGGAAATGGCAGTATTGTAAACCCCGTGGTTGTTTGAAACATGTCAGCCTTGTAACCTACTGAAATGTTTAATATCATCTGGTGTGTTTGCAGCTTGGTTTTGAACAATTGACATCCACATGATTAGATAGAGACTTGAAAAAGATAGGAAGCGTGATCTCTTCTCTCGCTTATCTCACTGTGATTAATCAGCTCCTTTGTTTTCCTGTGAACCGTAATCCCACTGATAGTGTATTCAATGGCTGGAAGTTGATTGTTTTCACTTGACAACGGTTGTTTCCACTGATGGGATTGACCGCTTGCTTTCTTTGTTTGATCCTGGTGATATCAGTGGACCATGGCGACGCAGACAGTTCTAATCATAGAAAGACAGTGGAAACAGAATGGGATGACCTGTTCAGCGTCTGCAAACACAAGACAATTGAATTGCCGTCATATCTTGTTTTATCTTATGTTATTTATCTTTATAAGAGCCACGCGAATGGTCGGTATTTGATGGAAGGTGATAAGACTGTGAGCGACGTTCTGTAAGTGTGAGAGTGAATGTATGAAAAACAGTGTTGACAGACTGATGCTCTTCGCGAGGCGAATTGAAGTCAGAAAAACCAAGCCTTTCGTGAAGGTAGACACTAGATCTTGCAGTGTTTCGCATGGATTTGTAATGCAATGCCATTGCTCTTAGTCACTTTTTTTTTTTGGTTTTGCTACAGCGCTCATGAAACTGCATTACATCATAACCAGTTCTGCAAGTGGCTTATCTCATCTGCCATCTAATGTCCTGTGATATTTGTTTTGCTTTGACTCTATGGAGTTCGCAGTGGAGATCACAGTCTAATCTAAATCAATCTAAAAAAGTCTTTGTTAAAGGAGGATTCCAATAAAGCTACCAGGATTTTACTATTCAGTAATCAGCAGCGATACGGCAGATATATGGCTGAACATCACTCACTGAAAGCCTAGTTTCACAGGGCTCATACATGGACCAATTACCTTTGACTTTTTGTGTATGATATAGGTCCAATAAGCGCGACTGATTGGGACATAACACATACAAGAGTTTTCTTTCTTTGTGAATGAAACTAAATGATAGATCCGCAGTGAGTAATGGAGGAAAGGCCACTGCAAATTCTACATGGATAACCCCCCCAATCCATCATAAACATACCTCTACCCAAGCTATGACACTGACTATACCCATGAACGTCATTCATCTGTGCTCGTAAAGACATTGTGAGAAATGGAAGAAATAATATAAACTGTAACAACAGGCAATAAATTCTGCGTGCCAGTAAAAGCGTTTCCCTGGGGTGCTTCGCGTTGTCGTTTGAATGGCTTTATGCCATTACTGATATAATCAACTTTCCTTTTCATATTTATAATCCATAATCTGAAGTGATGGCACAGATCTCGAATCCCCATTGCAATCCTGATACCTAGAATTGTCTGAAAATCCTTCACTGAATAAGCATTTAAAATGCTTTATACGTTCATTTTACCAGCTGTTTTTTGGATTTAAACATTCAGCATACACATTTGATTTGACTACTACAGCTGCCTTTTTTTTTTTTTTAACCACTTAAACCTCTTTTTGTTGCAATAGCATTATCCTCAGCTCTGATTTAAATTACTTTTAAATTGTTTTCCCCTCAGTGTTAAGCATTCATTAACTTTGGAGATTAGTCTTATCTGTCCTTGTCCCTTTGCTTGTTGACAGTCTGAACTTTGCAGAAGCTCCTTTTACTCTCAGCCTGCCTGTCTGTATGTATGTGTGTGCTGGATTGTGCCTATGTGGTTTTGTTTGTTCTTCAGTCCATCCAGACAACTGTAGAAGGGATATCCTGTTTATCCTCTTTGATGATAAGAACTCAGTAATGAAAGATTGAGAGTAAGAGTTTGGAGGGAAAGAATTTAGAGTGAGGGAGTGCAGCGCTGGGTGCATAGAGTATTTTTGCACATCATCAGTTAAGCAGCGCTCTCCAGACACCCAAGACTTTGATTTTCTCTCCAATTAGGGGTAATTGCAGTGAGAGTGGAAGAAAAGAGAATTTTGAAGTCGGAACCACCATGCAGCCTTTACTTACCTCTGACCCGCTTGTCTTGTGATTGAATAATTACACACCACCCTCCTGGTAATTGTCGTTCTCGAACCCCTCCATGTTTTGATGGGGAGAAAGAAGGAGGAAGAGAAAACGTGAGCCGGATAATAACAGTGCGTCGGTCGAGCCTGTGGTTACTTTGGTGATTTCCTTCTTTCATAAAAGCTCTGAGGGGAATAGCTGAGGGTCAGGCCCGAGCCGCTGGATGTGGAGTGACACTATTTTTTCACGCGCGCGCGTGTGTGTGTTTCTTTGGCTGTCTTTATGTCTGACACCAAAGGTTGGAACAGGCAAAGGTTGATATGTGTGCACAGCCTCAGAGACAGTCATAAATCTTGGGCTTCCCAGACTGTGGTGTCTCGTCTTATTCATGTATGAAGATGAAAGCTCGCCCTTCATGCACAAAAACACACACACATAGAGTCGTCGTAGGGATGGTTTTAGCAGAGCAAGATGACTCTGGTGGGTTTCTCTAGCTCCTCCGTGTGCCTCAGCGTCTGCACAGAGAGACCACAACGCAAACAGCAGACCGGGGGTCTCCATCTGATCCCTCTATTTTACACATCCGTAAACAGACAC
>JAPQRN010000017.1:14225515-14248640 GCA_037367275.1 Coranthus polyacanthus | reverse complement strand
CCCCCCCCCCCCCCCCCCCCAAAAAAAAAAAAAAAAAAAGAAAAAAAAAAAAGGTTTGAATGAAACGGGGGATTGTTGGAAATTGGGTCCATATTTACGGAGCTCCTGACATCAAAATGGCTTCATGTTTTAACCCGTGTAACCCATGGGATTGAAAGGAGACGCCACTGTTTGATATCTGAACCCGACATCCTGAGCCAGCTCTGCTCTTGTGACCACAAAGGGGGTTCCTCCCTCACATCTGAATCCAAACTGTGGCCCCGCATCGAGGGGTCTCCATAGTCTGTAAGTCATTAGGCCTATTTATATCACACCCACAACATTTGAAGGCACCATAGATTCAATATGTTGGAAATATTAGTCTTATACTTCAAGGCGACAGCAGCTTAGCCTGAAGTTGGATACTAAAGACAAGGAAGATCAGAGGTGGCAAAAATACACACGTTCTTTACTAAAAGTACAGGAACTTGTGTACAAAAAAGTCTGTGGTAAAAGTCGAAAGTAGTAGTTCTAGCGGCTATTTCTGTGCAAAGTTAACTGAACCTCGTGACAATGTAATATAGTGTTAAGACTGTTAAAATATTCTAAATTTAAGTAAAATTAAGAAAACAATTTACTGAAAGTAATGGACATTAACTTCACTAAAAATTTCACGCAAAAATGGCCTTTTCTCCACTTATGTCCTGTTATCATCAATTCACCTCAGATGCATCAAAAGTAACAAGCATGTTATGAAAATGCAAGGAGTAGAAAGTACAGATACTTGTGTGAAAATGCAAGGAAATAAATAAATGCTCAAATACAGATGCCTGAAAACTCTACTTAAGTGCAGTAACTAAGTATTTGCACTCTGTTACTTCCGACCTCCGAGGAACATGACAGATGCATTCATATGCACAGTTCAGTTTGCAGATCTGTGAATAACTGAGGAAAACGCTACTGCGAATCCATCATTTTACTTTTAGAGAAGATAAAACAACCCAGAATCCAAACTGTCCTATGTTGGATTTTGTTGCACCGCAGCTATTTGGGCTTCAAATGGTTCTTTTCCAATGGATTTTGGGTGAACCCTATCGGGCGACCCACTCACCACGCCAAACCCTCTTCAGCCACCCGCTAAATTCCACCGTGGTCGCTGGTGACGGTGGCACACCGTCTGGGCAAACTCAGTCTGCCCTCGGAAACAGGGAGTGTTTGAAGTGCATAAATAATAATGAACCGCTGGGCTGAGCCACATGGAAAAATAGCAAACAAACAGAGGTTGTTTAAGGCAGAGCAGTTCCTGTTGGGGTACGACACTAAATGGTTAAGGCTGTATTTTAGGATACAGATCCACTTGAGGTTTCTTCCTGTTTATGCTTGTATTTGTACAGTGAGATGTGCATTTGTGCAGTTCAGACTGATGTGGAAATCAACACAAAGTCAGAGGCAATAAATCATGCACTGATGAGGGAAGAGCTGAAAAGGACAAAACAATTTGATTCAGCTATTCAGGAAAAAAAACTAACATCTTCTCTGGCGGTTTGTTTTAACAAAGGATATACAGCATTTTGAAACGAAGCGCTTTAAATTTTTAAGTGTATGAGAACATAATGAATTAAAGATTATGGAAGGGCTCAGAATAGACTGGATTGTGCTGGCTGTGTAAGAAGAGATGGATTGATGTAGGCTGCATATTTGTTCTTTTTCTCTGCAGAAGGAGGTGTACATGATAGCTGCTGGTGTTATAGGAGGAGTGTTTGTCATCTGCACCCTTGTGATGTTCCTTGGAGTCAAAGAGAGAGATGGTGAGCCTTTTCTTCCCTGAAATATCGAGCTGGAGGAATTGAAATTAATCGATCCCACTGTGAATGAAGAGAAAAAAAAGGTCACAAAAAAGAGAAAAGTCTGCACAGTCGGGTTCCAGAAAGGTCATTTCATTCTCTTTTTAAAACAGCCTTTTGAGGTATTTATTTACAAGATGGTCCTCGGGCTTGTTGTGACCTCTAGTGACATTTTTTGTCTTGCACCTCAATCATTTTGATGATGAATTCATGATTTAATTAAAACTGGATACTTGGGTTTTGGGAAGTCCATCAGACTGAGGGACGTTTCAATTTTACAGATGAGGGTCAGTTTTATTATTACTGCCTGTAAAATCAATAATGTAAAGGAGTCAGTGATATGATATTCATTATTATGATAATGATAATGATGAATATTTTACATTTTTGAAAAACATCGTGTGCCCTCTGGCCACGATGACTCTGATGACATCTTGCGTATGCTATTGTTATTTTGTGTATAAAAGTGAGTTCACTTTTGTTTGGATTCGTTTTTTAGTACTTGCTCTACCAATGCAGTGGTAGTTCCAGGACTGATAGTGAGCAAATCCATCGCCTTTCTCTTACTGCATGCTATTTGATATGCTCCGGACTCATATTCCACATGTTTCAGATCCATACGCCCCGAGGACAGAGAAGCAAATCCCATTCTATAAGGGCTTCATCCTGGTGATGAGACACGGGCCGTACCTCACTCTGACCGCTGCATTCCTCTTCATCACTGTCGCCATTCAGGTAAATGCAAATTTATTTAAAAGCAATTCTCAGACATGGCACTCGACGTTACGGTAAATGGAGCCAGTCGTGGATCTTGAAAACATGGAAGAGTTGCTGGCGCTCAATGTTGATTTGATCACTGTAGAAGAGCACTTACTTGAAAGCCAATGGTTTAAAGCCAGTTTAAGTCCTCTTGAGAGTGATATCAGCACGGCGTATTCCTGCCGCTTGTCTGTCACTTTTGGACAGATGATACAGTTTTGATACCTTGGCATTTAGACTGTTTAAATTATTGCAGACTTTCCAACTTTTGCATCAGATCTATTTCTGTGTATTTTCACCCTCTCATCTCAGAGGAGGTGTCAGTTGTCATCCATGGGAGCCCGGAGTGGGAATAAATCACTGCAAAACACCGTCAGCAGCTTCTCCAGTCACTTCATTTGGCACTCAGCACAGCAAGTTGAGTGCTCAGTGACAGTGCTGAGTAGACAAGATGCTTCTGAATATCTAAATGTTTGATCTCTGATTTCTGCAGCTGGTACAGAGCAACTTTGTCCTCTTCTGCACGTATGCTGCCGACCTGAAGGATCACTTCCAGAATATTGTGTTAACTATCCTGGTGAGTACAGATTTTATAACTCCTTCAATCCAGCAACCAAAGATGAAGCACTTACACCATTATACCTCTGCAATGAATACAAAGACGGACTGGTACTAATAATACCATCACAGAATACAGCGTTAATGATTATTCTCGCATAAATCTTGCGTTTTTGTCACTCTTTTTTTTTTTCCTTTTCACCCTCTTAAACCTTGATTGGAACAAAAAAGTGTGATTTAATTTGGTGAAAACACACACGCACAATGACACTTTCATTGTCATTATGGATCAAGTAATAACGTCGAGTCCTCTTCCTCCTCGCTATTGTTTTTGTTATTTCAGACATGCATATTAGGCTGAATCGCATTCCCTGTAAAGGATTTGGCACATTAAGCATCGCACATTATTTGCTTACGCATGTTTACCCAGGTATCTGCGGTGATAAGCATCCCACTGTGGCAGTGGTTCCTGCAGAGGTTTGGGAAGAAGACGGCGGCGTTCTGTGGAATAACAGTGAGTGCGATGTTTTGCATTTTAAAGTTTCCTACTGTAGAATCACATGTTGATGTTTGTGCCGCCGCGTGGATGCATTTAGAAATGTGGTATCCCTCTGTTAACGTGGACAAATTTGATATTTGTCTTGAAAAACCTTGGGTCAAAATATAAATCCTCTGTGTGGGTATTGCTAATCTGTTGGTTAATTGGTGGAAGAGGGGATGTGTGTGTGTGTGTGTGTGTGTGTGTGTGACCTGTTATGCTGAACATCTTTTGTTAATGTTGCAATGAAAAATGAATGACATAAAGAAATGCAGGCATCGCTAAAGCACAAGATCTGAGTCTTGTCAGACATTTGCAAAGATGAGGGGAAATAATATTTGACATGACATTAAATGAATTGGCTTTTCACTGCTCTCTCTGTCTGTCTAGTGGATCATGCCCTTCACCATGATGCTAGTGTTCATCCCCAATGTGGTAGTGGCCTACGTTGTGGCCGTCTCCTCTGGACTCAGTGTGGCTGCTTCGCTCCTGCTGCCATGGTAAGACTTTTAGAGCATCTCAAATCATTGATGAAAATGTAGATATTGGAGCTATACAGACACATGATTGAAAATGAAAGCATCTCCTTTAAGTCCCTTCTTAAAACAAACGTTTTGTAGGTTTAGGAGCTGTCCCTCTATTTCCTTTAAAATGTTTTTCTTTTTCCTATTCTTACATTTTTCTATACTGTATTGGTTTTAACTCGCCAAATTGTTTGCTTTGTTTCAAACTTGGTGATTTTATGACTTGGCTGTTTTATTTCACTGCCTCTGTGAAGCACGTGGATTTTTGAAAAGCGCTCTATAAATAAAGATTATTATTATTATCTGTCACTTCCAGTGAATCAAACATTTTCATCTCCTCAAGTGCTCCAGTCTTTCTCTTTATTTAAGAAGAGGCAACCTCTGTGGACGTCAGATATATTTTGCCTTCCATTCATTTAAGTGTACTTTGAGTTTCATATCCTGTCTATATCAGCTCTGTAATGGACTGCCCAGGACCTTGTCATGTTCTTCCGTGTAATGTTCAAGGACCCCCTGAGAAAATAAAAGGCATTGTGCATATGCTACGGTTCACTTCATATACTTGGAATATGTTTAAATATTCAAAATGCACTGAGTTTCGGTGTCTTTATGTGAAGCAACTGCAGCTATACGTTTGCTGCTCATGTTAGTCCTCTTTGATTTTATGCGAAATGTCATTAGACAAACCACAATAGTGCACTAACATGCTATTAGTGGTGACCTGATGGCCATATGCATGCTCCATGCATAGTGTTTAACTCCCGTCCATTAACTTGGGTCACAAGGTAAAGAGTATGATGTCATTTATATGAACAAGAGGTTTCCTCCTGTAAGTCCTTCATAGCATCATAGGGCAAAGCGCCGGAGGTTAAGGAGTCTTCCTGTGTCCTTGTGTTTACCATCCGTTTCTATGGCCAACCAAACTCTTCACTCATCTCCCAACCCTGCCCTCGAACCCAAATTACAGGGGCCGCCACAGGGGGCATGTTTATTTTGGAAGGGGCTGATTGTTTATCCTGTGTGCGAGCCAAGCTGCCGCTGGTGCTGCCTGCTGTTCATCATCTAATCGTGTTATTAGCTCTGTAATTTTGGCCCACCAGTTTATCAGAGCGCTATAAGTAGACCTCACATCATCAGGTGGTAGCATCTTGACTGGTTGTGTAAGATGATTAAAGTAAGAGCACGAGGCAGGTTTTAGGCGCACATCATTGAAGACAAAAGACATATGTTTGCAAAATCCTGCAAGAACCTAAATACCACAGATTGGTGTCCAGAAAGGCTCAATTCTTCATGTTTGTGTGTATGTTTGCATGTGTGCAATCCAGGTCTATGCTTCCAGATGTGGTGGATGACTTCAGACTTGCTAACCCCTACTCTAAAGGCCATGAAGCCATCTTCTACTCATTCTATGTGTTCTTCACCAAGTTTGCTGCCGGCATCTCCCTGGGAGTATCCACCCTCTGCCTGGAGTGAGTCAAAATCGCTGTCAACACACTCAGGGTTCATTTAAATACTGTATAATGGCGTGTATCTACTTTGGGTGCGTCATGATATTTTGCAAGGCATTAAGCTCAGTCCTGGTGTATAATTCATTATGTGAAAGGTGTTGAGTTTGCTCATTTGCAGTTGCAGCGTCAGGTTGGATGTCGATTTCCTTTGTTTGAATGGGATTTTTCTGCTTGTTTGTGTGCGTAGGTTCGCCGGGTACGACACAGGTGCGTGTAAGCAGCCAGCCCCCGTGGTATATACGCTGAAGCTGCTGATTGGTGCTGCCCCGGTGGCCTTCATTGTTACAGGGTTAATGATCCTGGTCCTGTATCCCATCAGCGAAGACGTGCGGCTCAGGAATAAAGTCTGCCTGGAGGAACTACGGTGAGAACAACTGACCTTTGACCCTTTGCTCTATGGCATTTTTGTTTCTGTGTATGGAATTCAAGTTAAATCTAAGAAATAGATGGCGAGGATTGTTGCATGTCTAATGTTTTAGCTGCTGAACAACACGCTGAGATGATGCTGTGGCATATTATTTACTTCTGTGTCTTCCACAGGAAACAAAGCATCAGTTCAAGAACAATGGAAGATTTGAATAACGTGTGACCTGGATCCTACATGAAGTGAATTTATGAAGCCACGTATTCCAGTGATGAAGCTGGAAAGTTGTTCATTAGTGTATATTACACTGACAAATAGTTAAATTGTTTTAATGTAAACATTTTTGTTTCATTTTCACATGAACATGTACTGTATAGTCATCTTGAATATATATATATATATATATATACATATATATATATGAATTCTTAATTTATATAAATGAATGTATTATTATTTGCTGTGTTTAGCTCTACAACACTGTTATTTATTTATGATATACGATTAGAATGGGTTGATGATATGAGATGAATAAATGTTGTAGAGACCAGCTGGTAGTCATAATATATTTAGTGAGTTGTGTTTCTTCTCTCTGTTCCAACGGTTTAAATAACACACAAAAGGGTGCACACTAGTAATGTAAATTTATTATTCAAAGTCTATACAGGATGCACCTTTTTTTATTATTTGGTCTTCTGAGAGCGCCTAGCAACACTGTTGAGGCATGACAGAGAAGTTTCTGTTGAGTATTGCCCCCTCTAGTGGTCAGTTGTGTCACTCAACATGGTAACTTTACAACTGGAGTCACAGTGGTTAAACTCGGATATGAGAGCTGTATAACAAGATTAAATGTAACTTTATCATTTGCATGGTACTATTCAGCATAAAGTGTCAAGTCTTATGGGTGAACTCTTATGGGTAGAATTTCAAACACCACATTGGTTCCCATAGGGGTTACTCCACAGGTAACAAAACATGCACAAGAAAAAATGTGTCTCATTGCTCAAATGTCCATAACGGAAGCTCTCGTTTTAAAGCAGCGACTTGTAAACGTCACGTCTGAATAGGCAGCCCTTTTCAAACCTCTAATACAATAGAAAGATGCATGTGACAATACACGTATAGCAGCTCTGTTCAGATAATCAGCATCGGTGCGTCTTCGCATTTCTGGCTTGCATATTGGGATCCAGTCAAATATGCTCAGGTCCATAAATCGAGGTGTTGTTAGGGGGCGCTACGTAGAGGCCTCTGTGGTTGTGTTGGCGTTTTGGCTTGGGGCTGGACTGGGAGGGCAGGACGTCTCTGGACTCCCAGGGGTCCGCAGGGCAGTTTTCCTCTTCCCGTTCCGCACCGTCAGTTCTTCTTTGGATTTGAATGTCAGCGGCACAAAGCCATCCGCGTCTGCCACAAGGACAATCCACAAAGGCCCTGGACAAAAACAAAAAACAGTTCAATAAAACACATTCTGTGGGGCAGTCAAGGCTGTACCTCGGTTTAGAACACTCAGTCTTTGCTTCAACAGCAACAAAACACTACGCACATTAAAAGTAGTAAGCTGCTTTTGTTTAAAACCTTATAATCTGACCTAGGCCTTTAATCACTTCCAATTATAGCTCACGCATGTTAACAGCACAACAATTCTAACATGTGCTGTAAAAATAAAATACGAGGTTCCTAAACATATACTGATGCACTCTGAATAAAAATGCTAAATAAAGGAAGTGCTGAGAGATTGACTTCTAGGTAACTTAATTGGGGAGGCCCTTGCTGAAAATACTCACAGAAGGAGGCCTTCCTAAGAAGCCTATAAGAGGTTTCTTCGAAGTGGTATTATTTTATTAACCCTGTACACTCTTTGCCACAACACAGATAATCTCAGAGGCAACACAACACAGTAGACGACTTAGATGCTGCTTCAAAGTAAGAGCTATACTAAATGGACTAATGACAAGTCTGTCCAAAAAAAAAAAAAAAAAGCATGCCCTGTACTTTCCACTTACCATACATCATCTCCACAATGGTTAGGCTGAAGAGGTCTTGCAGGGCACGCAGACACAGCTTTCCATCACACAGCAGCACTGGTCTCCGCTCATCAATGAACACGTTCTCTGATAACTGCTTCTGCACATGCATAAGGAAGAGGACAGTCAAGAAATGAATGGCGTGGAGAGGAGATCATCAGGTCACCATCAGTAGTCATCAGTCAAATTGGATGTTGTTCTAATCAGATAACATGCTGATTATACCCTCCTTCCCCTCCGTGTCTTTGACCACATTTACCGATACCAGGTGTATTAACTCTCTTATCTTTGGTAAAGTTGTTGAAACCCCTCATGCAACAGCAGTTCAATATAGAGTTTATAGCAAGGTAGTGAATCTCCACTTCACTTGCTAGAGGTTTTACCCCAACAAAGCAAACAGAACAACTGACGGTAGATTATTCAAGGAAAATGTAGTGAGATTCAGATACTGTACCTGGCATGTAACATTGACGTAAGGGGGTTCACTGGAAGCAGGATAGACACTGGGGGCCTTCTTGCCATTCTGTGTATAATCTCTGATTTCTGTCAGGCACTGCTGTACGTCTGCAAACCGCGTAAAAAGCCGCTCCATGTTGTGGACGAGTTGCTCCAGCGCGCGCTCCCTCGCAGCGGCTGTCTTTTCAGCCAAAGGCAGGGTTGGATCTGTGTGAAGCTTCTCTGGTGGCTCCATGCGAGGGGAACTGGCCCGGCTGGAGTCCCTGCTGGCCTGTCCAGCCACCGCCAGGCTCGACATGCGGTTGACATGGTCCATGTCGTAATGCTCCAAAGTGATGGAAGAGGCACTGGAATGGGCTCTGTCTGACGCTCGGTCGGAGAAGTCCACAGAGCTGGTGACAGGGCTGGGATCGCCGCTCCTCACCTCCTCCACCAGCCTCCGCCTGTTCCCTGGTGAGCGAATTACTCCCCCTCCAGGCATCATCAAGTCCTTTATCCCTGGGCGCTCTCTGTCGTCTTTAGATAGGTGTTCTGAGTGCCTCCTAATCCCTGCGCAGAAATTAGAAGTGGACTCAGGATTGTGAACTGTACCAGGTGGTGGTGGTATGACAAGAGTTTCTCCATCGTACACCAACTCTTTTGCAACAAGACGGAGAATATATTTATCTGTGTTAGAAGATGGAAGAAAAGCAGGATCATTGGACTTCTGCCTGCCCACCATCAGCAGAAGCATCTTGTCATTGAGAAAACAAAGCCCCTTTGGCCTGTCATTTGTCTGCAGGGAGATCTGTTGGATGTTCGGCATTGCAGAGGCAGTGATGCAGTACACAAGTACCATGTTGCAAGTGTTGGAAGCCACCGCAACTGTGGAAGCACGGGGATCGAAAGCCACAATATCTGGAACCAAAATCCCAGGGATACTGACTTTGCGGGTGGTAGTGACCTTCCGCTCATAGGTGACCAGGATAAGGTGTGAGGAATCCTGGCCAGAGCCTGTCACAGTGTCTCTGCGACGCAGGTGAATAAGAGGGCTAGGGTCGGAGCGACGGTGCCTCGCCAGAAGATGAGTAAGATCCAGGGGGCCTGAGCTAGGGATATAGGACCTCTCTGATTCAAAGGATCTTCTTCTTGACTCCAGAACGCTGTCATCGTCTGACATAAGCACTTGTGAACCCTGGCCTTGCAGGGACTCTGTCTCTGCCGGCAAGTCGAAGGCTAAACCGGCATTTAATCCACAAATTTTATCCAGAGGGAGCTCTGTGGCCACAGCTACTTGTGCCTCCCCTGTGGCCTCGATGGCACAGATATAGCCTCCTACATCAAAGATGGGGCAGAATGAGCACGCCACTAGGCTCTTCTGAATGTCATTCCAGATGTAGGAGTGAAGAGCACTGCCTATAGCTACCACCAGGCGTGTGCCATCCTTAGTCCAGCAGGCACAGTGGATAAGTCCACTACTTTTAATGTCTGCTTTGATTCTCCTGTTGTCCACTCTCACAGAAAATAGAACAGACGTGTCCCTCTTGGTCAGTACAGCCAGCATGTCCAGTTTAGGATGCCAGATGCAGCCTTGGGAGAGCAAGGGAAAAGGCTCGCTCATCTCACAGGTTTGAGTGCACAGCAGCTTGTTCTGCTCATGAGTACTGAGCTGCAGCTGCCACACGGTGACATGTTTCTTGTGCTGAACAGCCAGCAAGGCGGGAGAATCAGAGCAGCACAACGGGCCCCAGAAGAGCCCAAAGACGTGCTCAAACTGCCCAATGACATTGGTGTCCCCGAATTTGACCTCGCCATTAAGAAAGTAGAGAGTTGTCAGACAGACCTGTTTGCCGTCTGTCCATGCTATCCCGTGCACAGGGTGGATGGCTTGATGGAGAGTGTTGAGACCCGTCCTAAGCAGCTTTGCCTTGCCAAGATCCATCCTGGCAGGTGTGAAGAGGCTTGTTTGAAAAGAAAAAGGAGAAAAAGTATGAGTCACAATGTTACCATTGATGGCAGAGGCTGCATCTGAATCTAAATAGGTCTTGCACAGGAGTAGCTATTGCTACCTATGCAGATTAAGAATAGCAAAAGCCTCTCTCGTGTCTCCTTCCAAGTACATGCCTTAATCCCCCTTCCCTGAGCTGAGACAGTGGTGACGAACACTTATAGCTGCTTATGGTTGAATGACCTTAACAACACACAGGTTCAGTGAGGACCTCGGAGCATTAACATCACGATGTGTTGAGTAGGTGTGTCTTGTCTCAGCACTTTTTTTAAAACTCTTCTACATCTCGTGAAACGGAATACTTCGAAGACATGGGTCGCCCCAGAACTGCATACAAAAGCAAACAGGACAATTTACGAAAAAAAATGGAAATAAAACTAGATTATACGCACCCACATGAATGAAATACTGTTAAGTTATGTCTAAATCAGAGTATGATCTGTCCATAGCATGGCATAAAAGAATAGCTTACGGACCGAAGAGAAGGAATGTTACACGTAAAAGTAAACACAAAAGGTGGCTAATAACTACGCCGACATAAGCAGAAGTTCTGCCATTGAAACTCATTAAGTGTCACATGCGTTGAGTCAATGCTATCTAGTTAATAGCTGCATGTAGCTAGGAAGTTCACGAATGAGCTTAATTAACGTACAGAATGTAAACATCATGCCATTTACATTGACACTTACTCCCGTAAGCACCTCAAGCAAAATCTGGTTTAAACATAGAGAGAAATTATCCACTAATTCACATTTTGCCGTTTGAAGTGCGTCTACAACGTTGGCGTGTAGTTGACTCGGAAGCAAAACTTGCTGTTTTGGTGCATTATGGGATACGTAGTTTAGTCAAAGTACTCAGGGACGCTATGCCGTTTTGGCCTCCCGGTGGCGCTGCGTGTGTGCTACTATAAAATGTTTAATAATTTGAGAAAATTACAGGAAGCTGTGCATTTACTGTGATAAAAAAAAAAAAACATATTGAATATGAAAACGAAACGGTACACGCACGTAGTCGTATTAATTATTCATTTGCGCAACCTGTTCGACGTATGCGAGGAAGTCGGAGACCACGTACGTGCGGTAGTTTGAGATCTCGACGTTGTCTGAGCATGAACTAGGAAATATCTTGGCTGTCTGACGGTGCGCTGTGTGACTACGGGTCTGGAGTGATCGGTGAATGCATGGTTTCCGCCGACATAACCCGACTTGTAGCCGCAAAACGGGTAACATAGGGCTATTCGAACGGCGCTTTAGGCTTTATGTTCCAGAGCTAATCTTCGTAGCAGCACAATAATGGGTGTGGAAGTCGAAACAATATCTCCCGGAGATGGTAAGTTGATTGATTGGTTTGTGTGTACGCTGATGCGGGGCTTTGCTGCTGCTGCTGCTGCTGCTGCTGCTGCTGGTGTTGGGGCTCGCCTTCCCGGAATGCCTTAAAAAAATCCCTTAAAAAGTTAATAAAATGTCCGTAGTACGTCAACTTTATTAATGCGCGAGGTGAGACGGATATCTCGCCGGACACGTAGCAACAAATAGTCGCATTGGTGATAAAAATTAGCAGCCCCCCCCCCCCCAAAAAAAAGACAAAATTGCCCTGATAGTGATCAATAACGCCTGTTTGGTGTCTTTCTAGAACTGTCCGCACTTGGCGTTGAATGTCTTGACTCTGATAAACGCTTAACCGGCTCCTTTACACCGTGAATTTGCCGTAAGGAGGGGGGGGGGGACCGTGATTTGTTTGACAAGTGGAAGGAGTACGATGCTCGGGTAGACCTTGAAAGCACCTCAAGGAAAGGTGTATTGCGCGCACACAGACAGCGCAATCAGGGGGGCATATTATAGACCCATTATTTTTTGAGGGGGGGAAAAAAAAAATAATAAGCCACTTGCTAAAGTTTGAATATGTGGGTGAGACCACAGAGGAGACCAACAACCGCATGTGTCTGACTTCAGTATGTCTGCAGGCAAAAGGAGGTCCTGCCAGGAACACCTCACTAGACCTCACTGTTAATCTGTGAGATTATTATTATTAATTTAACACTGACCCCTGTTTTCTCTCTTTTTTTTTTTTTTTTCCCAACAGGAAGAACATTTCCAAAGAAGGGCCAGACATGTGTTGTTCATTACATAGGTAACCGACTCTTTTTAACTTTTGGCATCCATGAAACCAGACATCTTTCCTGCCTCCTGGTTTGGCGGGAGGAAATGTGTCCCTGTGTGTTTGTTTGACAGCCTCTGGAGCGCTCCATGCCTCAGTTTGCAACGGCGCACGCAGTCTGGGAGACTTGTATGTACCTGTGTGTCTCCCAACAGTTTCAGAAGTTGCTGCCACAACACCCAGACGACATTCGCAAGCTTTTTTGTTTAACAGTGGTGGGTGTTTTTTTTTTTGGTGACTTGCGGTTTTTGTCAAAGCTATTTGATGCCCCACTAAAATAGCTCATAACCTCACGTACTCTCACATGTGCTTTCTTTTTCCTGTTTGTCTGATCATCCAATTTTGAGGCGGTAAGAAACTGAGACGTTTTGGAAAATAAATGTGGGTTATTCTGTGCCTCGGGGTTGGGAGTCCAGACAACTAGGTCAGACAGAAAGTAAACAAAAGCTAGTTCACATGTCATCAGTGTGTTTGAGAATCACTGGGTTATTACATGGTTATAAAATGTCTGTAGTTGTGTGAGTTTGGTATCATATGTGTACAGGCTTGTGTGAGTCTTCAGACGAGACTTGCTTGTCTTTGATGGTAGTGTTTGCGTCTTTTATGTGAACTCCGCTTTAACTATTAACTCTTAGTTAGCAAGGAGAATTAACATCGTACGATATCAGCATTAATATTAGAATTGCAGATCTGTGTGATTAGACTTAGACATTGGAAGACGCAGATTAATTCTGGATAGCAAATGACATCTTGTTTAACTTTTTTTTTTTTGGGACTGGGGAGAAAGTAATCTGATTTCCTCTTGGCCACGATCGCTGCACAGATCAGATACTGCAGCAGTGAATTATGTTATAACTGGAAATGATACATGGCAGAACGTAGCAGAAGCTGCTCTGTTGAGGTATAGCCCAGACCATTAGCAGTCAACCCCCACTTTCATTTTTTACATATAATTCCCCTTGTTTATTTGCCTTTAACTCCTTACGCTTCATTGTTACCGGGACATTATTAACTGTTGTTTTCTGTTGGATGCGTCACCTGTGCTGGGAAGGTTACTTGTGAAATGAAACAGGTTACATATGACTAATTATCCTGTTACGGTTACTTGTCATTGAGCCTTTTAGTGTCGACAGCATTTTCACTGCCGGTAAACAAGCTTTACATTGTAACCTTAGAGCCCTTTTCTGATGTCAAAAATAAAAGTATTGAATTTACAGAACTCAGAGGCGTTCTTGCCCGAATTGGTTCGATTGGCGGACGAGAGGCGGTGTAAATTCAAACATGACAACAGATCAAAAACAATGCCCAAAATTTTGCCACATGCTGCCAAATGAACGGAGCCTGTCTAGACGTAGAGACAGCTCTTTGTAATCGATCCCACCCTTGATGTTGCGCTCATATTTGCCCCAATGGCTTCGCTGGCCCGGTTTGTCCGGGAATCTGCCAAAAGAAGGCATTCCTCCACAGTGAAAAGAGGCAGAGCAACAGAACGAACGGCACATTTGACATAAAAAGATAACAGATGCAACTCTTTTGTAAGCACCATTTTGATCAGTAACTGCTCTGGATTACAAGTCATAGTGTAATTACAGAACGCTTCTGTATGTTACTAGTTACTCCCCAGCGCTGCTCATCACGACGCTTAGTTAAACAAAGTGAGCTAAAGTGTCCTGCGTCTGAGATCAGTTGACACCAGGATGTGCTACAGCCTGGGAATTGGCCTCTGTGGTTGTTTTCAGATTAATCCTGGCACTTTTAAAGCACACAGAAGGAGCATTAGCCTCAGCTCTTATTGTCTGATCAGCCTGTTTCATTCGAGCTTCCCCCATCTCTTTTTTCTTGATTTCCCCCCTTGTGACTCACACAACGTAAGCTCCTGATATTTTGGCAGCGGTGGCACGCAAAAGACAGAGTTAAAACAAAGCAAGGACCTTGTACCTGGAAAAACAAAAAAACAGCTATAAATATGTTATTGTGTGTGTGTGTGAGAGGGTGTGTGTGTGTGTGTGGGTCAAAAAAATGCGGCTGTACTGAGCTGCGCACCGTGTGAAAATAAGACCTTAACAGTGAACATAAACCACAAGATCAGCATAGGAATGTGGTTCTCTTAGACAAAATTAGAGCGCTTGTTATGTGATTAGTAATATTAGAGCTATGGTACGAGTATGCACCTGTTAACAATCGCATATCGGGCAAGCGGTGCTTTAGAGAAATACCTCACAAGGTCGGAGCCACCTTTTTGAATTATGTTAAACGATGTTTAAGATGGTCAAGCTAATACTGATTTAGCTGTTAATTTGGGTCATTTGGGGTTGTATTGTCCTCATTTAGAACGTGGCGATATGATGCACATCATGACACATCATGCTGCGATTCCATGTACGTTGGAACATTACGATAAATTACATTTTCAAAAGTAGGGCTGCAACTAACGGTTATTGTCATTGTCGATTAAGCTGTTTGAATAGTTGTTTGGTCTGTAAAAGATCAGATCGGTTGATCGATCGGCATTCCCCAAAGCCCGAGATGACGTCTTCAAATGAATCACAAGGTAAAGATATTCAGTTTAATGTCACAGAGGAGTAAATAAACCAGGAAATATTCAGACTAAAGAAGCTGGAATCAGATAATGTTGACTTTTTTCCGAAAAAAAAAAAGAAGGGAAAAAAAACCCCAAGGTGATTCATTCATAATTAGAATGGCTGATGAATAATTAATTTAGTAGCTGACTGTGAATCAATTTACAGAATAACTGAGTAAAACAAAAAAAAAAAAGAAGTGGGATCTGCATTTCCTTTTATCAAAGTCCAGATAACACTGCTGTCTAGCGGTCGGGGGGGGATTAAAAACACCCACTCATAGACACACAAAAAAGGCCCCATAAAAACACAACATTAACCACTGTCTGCCACAGATATTTGCATGTAAACTACGAATTAAAAAAAAATAATGCCACGTTGAGAATCCACACACTATCACAAACCATAATAACCATAATCGCGACGCTCGAGTGTATCAATATATTCTTACACCCCTATGGGACATAAACGTGCTCAGATTACCCAGCTGGCCTTTAGTGCGTAACCCCAGCCAACTCTTTCCTGATAGCAGAGTGAAGATAAACAGTAATGCTAAGGAGAGGGTGATTTCCCAGTGTATAATGAGATTTGACACCATTATGTTTCTAGCATTTGACATCAGAGAGCCTCAGTCTCGCAGACTGCAGTGCATTTCTGATCTGTACTTTTATCTCTGAGACTCTAGACATGCAGACAGACACACATATATGTAGTGAGTGACCCTCCTTTGACTCGTGGAGCACAAATTAAGCTGCTCAGTCATTCACACACATCGTTTCTGTCTAAGTTTGTCTGTATAGCATAAGCAGCGAGGCTTCTCTCAGCAGCACATTTCTTATCGGTGTTACGACGACGAGCAACCTGCTGTGGGTTAAATTGGTCTGAGATGCATTTTACGCCTGGATTATGTTTCACTGGCCTGCTATGCTTCTACAAATGTACACACTGAACTGCCCAGTCCACTTAAAAAGGACTGGCTAACAGCACTAATGGTTAATTGTCGCACTCAAGAGCACATTGCGGGGTTTGAAAGAGGAGGGTCACACATTAGGGGTTAGGGGTTCAAGGGTTTCTCCTGCCCTATTTATACATTATGCTGAGCCAGCACTCCTGCAGTTACAAATTCCATCCTCTGAACTGAAGGAAGGAAACGTTAGCAGATCTTATGTCGGCTAATATGAAGGCGACTACGACAGTCATGGATTTCAGTGATTGATTACTGTGGGCTGCAGCGATAAACGGCATTATGGGCCTCCGGTGATGAGACTCATGCGCTTAGGGAGCACCCGGCTTACTCGGAGTGATGTCATGGCCTAAATGCGGACGTCTTTCCTTTACCATGTTTGAGCTCCAGACTTCACCATGAAACGTGCTGAACGCTGAAACCTAATGGCACTTAGCGCGTCACACAGAAATAGATAGACTGAAACACCGGCTTGTATGTCAGGAGATACCGAAGTTGCCTTACAAGGGAGGATGTTGTGTTTGAGTGCTGTGGGATCTCTTTAGTCCCAACAGAAGAGTTGAAGAACAGACCTCTAGCTCCCGATAGTGTGTGGAAGTGTGGACAAATGGCTCTAGTATTTGCTGTGTATGTTCTTTGATACAAATGCTCTTAATTATGTTTCATTACATGTTTCATTTGCTCCCGCTTGACGTAACTATATTTCACAGCGACGTGTTAGTGAAGCACAAGCAAGTTTTTATTCTTTCCATTGAAACTCTTGCAGCTGTGAAATACAGCAACACATATAAGTTAGTCGTAGACAGATAGCTTAACACGCAGATCGCATCTCATTTCACCCACACTTGGGTTGAGGGGGTTGTTGTGCTGGCAGCCGTCCTAGACGGGGGCGAGACAGGATACAGTAAACGGAGTAAAAATAACCCCACCCCTGTGCACTACAGCATTTTGCAGATCTAGACAGAGCACTAGCAAGTGAAAGCCTCTCATGAGGAGAGAGTGTGGGAGCCGGCCTCAGGAAGGAACGGCCCCTGCTTTATTTTTGCAGAGACCCCGCCCGTGCTTAAGCTGTCCAAAGAATGATAACGAAGCAAGTGATACAAGTGGCATTTAGGATTTGTTTTGGATGTTGTTGCATTCCTGTGAATGCAGCCCTTAGTGAAGCATTTATCTACGCTGTCGGGGGAATTCTAGGCAGTATAACGCTGGACAATATACAGTGTACTGATCAAACAATGCTGTACTTACAAAAGTGAGTGAAATCATCAGGATCCTGAGTGAAACTCTCCTTAGGACAATGCCTCTGTGTATTTGTCACAGGAAATATGTAGTAGATGGTGTAATGTTTCACTTCTGTGTCCATTTTTTTTTTAATTTCCAAAACTGGTTTTGCAATAGTCCTGTAGAGCCCGAGTGATACTGGAGTTCTGGAGCTGATACCAATGTTAGGGAGTAAATAATTATAAATGACGATATGTCATATTGTCACAATATATTGTGACCTATAAGCATACATTTTTTGAAATCATCCCTCAAATGTTTTATTTTTAAAATTAGTCTGACATCAATGCACTGAACATTAATCTTCTCTTATTACAATAACTAGTCTGATTGACAGCCTGTTGTAAAAAGCCTGCCACTGCGCCCCTTTTCACAATCTGTATTTTCCTCTGGCTACATGTAACAACAATAAATGCTGAGCTAGCAGCTACACACTAAGAACTGAATATTTTGATGCAGCTTTGAATTGTCCAATAAGCAAGCCCTACGTGTTTCTTTGCGGCAATGTCTGCCATTTTAATGGAGGGCGCACCTCTCCACACACGAGTGTCCACATAAGTTTCCCTCGACACTTTGCAAAGGCAATGTTGCTGCATCATCAATCACGATTGTGATTGTTTAAAAAAATGCAAAAAGGCCAGAGTGTTTTTGCCCTTTTCCAGTATGATAATGGGTGATGAAGGCAGCTGCCATGTTGTTTGTGTGACACAGTATTGAGCGTACACAGTGTATGGAGTGTACACGGGTCACCTGAGTGGTTTCTGTTGACGCATCTGATGGATTCTTTACAGTGATTGGTCACTATCGCTGTCAGCCACCTATTATATATATTATATATTATATCACCAAATAACTTATTAACAAGAACCCTAAAAAAAACATGTTTTGTGAGGTCACATTGACCTTGACCTTTGACCTTTGGCCACCAAAATCTAATCGGTTCATCTTTGAGTGCAACTGAATGTTTGTGCCAAATTTGAAGAAATTCCGCCAGTCACCCTTGAGATATCGCATTCATAAGAATGGACAGACATGAGGTCACAGTGACCTTGACCTTTGACCTTTGGCTACTAAAATCGGTCAGGCTGTTCCTGAGATATTATGTTTTAAATGTAATGGGGACAGCCCAACTGAAGGACCAACTTTGTTTAAGAGATGCATAGATGCATCTAAAAATAACTATGAATGAATGACCTAAAAACCTAAAAAGAGAGAAATTGCTACTGAGAGAAATTTATTGGGCGAGTGCGTTGAATTTTTAATTTTACCCAAGTCCCACTGACTAACACATAGAAGGTGGGATTTATGACCTATACTGCAGCCCGCCACCAGGGGGGGATCAAGATGTTTTGGCTTCATCTTTGAGAAGCTGTCATTACATCCATCTTTATATACAGTCTATGATACATATACACAGATACTGTCATATCTGTGACAGACCATATCGGCTGTCACAGGCCATTTGATATATTGGTCAGGCTCCTGGCCTGTGGTGTGTCCTCCAGTACACTGGAATTTGTAAGTTGCTCCTTTTAGCCATGTGCAGGTGTACAGTATCACCAATACAACTCCACTCGCCACACATCAGTAGCCTCTCAACAGATACCCTGACCAACCTAATGGAGTCATTAGTGCCAGGATACGATCCTTCACTGACTCCCCACCTGTGAACTTGGCCAATACATGTTGCAGCTACCTCTGCCAGAAAGTGAACCTGCTTTTCTGCAGTTGATGCAAGAAGGTTTTGCCCGGCTGCTACTCGAACACCCTGTAGCAGGTGGTATTAGCCTTGGTGTGTGCACTTGATGACTCCACAGCTGGAACAATCCCAGCCCGCAGATATCTGGGCTACTGTGATTCTTGGAAACGATGGTCCTACTAAGTTTAGTGAGGAATGAAAGTAGAGAAGCTGTACAGTACCAGACACCATCGGTAAACCTCAGTTAACACGCAACTTTAAATGCCAATTATTCACACTTGTTGAACTACGTCAGAGAAAGATAAATCACAGAACATCGCAGTACGACGTCCAAATGCGAGTGGACGTATTATTGCTGTTTATATATTTTTTTGCTAGATGCTAACTTTGACTTCCTGTAAGACTGTGAAATGGGCTAAAGTTAGTTGATTACACTGTACCTGTGGTACGTGTACGAGTAGGGCTGGCAATGTTATGTTATACTATGCTTCCTATATGTGCATATCAATAAACAACAAGAACAAAAAATGACAAAAACTTCAATAATACCAGAAATGCAGCGACTTTCATGTTGCATGTTTTACACAATACCTCTCTCTGCTCAGTGTCATCAAATCCAAAACTATCACCAAACAACAGACCCCAATCTAGGTACATTGATTAATTCATTAAATTCTGTCAGTTTGCTGTTAAAATGTGTCATTGCACTTGGAATAAGGACCAATACAATCAGGCATTGGAATTTGACAGCTAACAAACACATATATACCAGGAATCTCATCATACATCATTAGTCCACGTGTCCACACTTGTATTTATTTTTTTCCTCACAGTAAGCTGTAATCTCCAGGCCTGTTAGAAACCAAGTCATTTAGTCAACTAACGCACCTTCCTTGACCCCAATAGAGTCACGTGAACGCCACTGCTAAAATACATGCAATTTGTTTCCTCAGTTAACAAACAGTCATTTTGCAGGGGAAGCTGTAATGAAGCCCGCATTGTTATCGTGTTGCTCTCCTGGTGTTTCGAACAAAGTCAGAAAGTTCACGAGTTATCAGAGGAACAGAACCTGGCTTCAGATAGCAGCTTGGACTCCCTCAAGGGAAAGTGGCTCGGAGAAGTCAAGGGAGGGCGTGTTAAAATGACTAATGAAGCGGTGCCAGTGTCTCTACGCCTTTAGTGGTGTTTAATGGCCGACCGCAGTGTTATTATCATGCCTGAACGGTCGGTCAGTGTTGTGAAGGAGCACATTCCTGCACTGCACCGCCTTTGTTAACCTCTTCTCCCTGTGGTCTAGATACAGGCGAGCAATGGCCTAGTTAACTTTAAAAATAATCCACTAAACCAGGCCAGTGCTTCTCGATTCACATTCCCTTTGTTCATTTTGATAATTGACTCAGACCCAAGATCCCGATAAGGAGCCCAGACAGAATAATTCCTCAGACTGGAGCCAGAACTGCTTTATGTCTTTAATCTTAAAGTGCCTCATTCGAACGATTAGATACTGAAGGAAGGGCGTAAAATGAAACAGAATCCCGCTGTGGTAAATAATACTGATGATACTGACGTGAAAAAACTGTTCCACAAATAACCGTCCACTCGACGATGTTGGTTGTTTGTCTTCGACAGGTATGCTGCAGAATGGGAAAAAGTTTGACTCGTCTCGAGACAGGAACAAGCCCTTCAAGTTCAAACTTGGAAAAAGTGAGGTTATTAAGGGCTGGGAGGAAGGGGTAACACAGGTAAGAGCAAAGGTTAATTCAAACCACTTTGCATTTGTTGCATTCATTTTCTACTTTTTTTTTTATTCACCCTCTTGTGCCGACAGCGCAAAGGAGTGATTTAAAGGCAATGTGTAAACTATTCTTCAGGTCAAAGTTGTGTTATTTAATAATACATGAGTAAGTCAGATTGTGTTGAAGTTGTCCTCTCTGTTGGTGTGTTCAAGTGCGGGTGGAAAACACAGACATCTGATCATGTTTCCAGTGATACTCCCAAGGAAAACTGCAGACTTTTTCTATCACATTTAAAACCTCCAGGAGCAAATACCGGGTTTGGTTCTTTTTAATGTAGGAACCAGCCAACGGCAAATGATCCTTTTTACTTTCAGTGTTGTTCATTGTCCGTCATCTGGGTTTATTTATCTGACGACAGGCATAACGCGCGTGCCTTGAATGGCGGACTCGGAACACATCAGTGCCGCCGTGAGAACTATGCGTCGACCCAGGCCAAAATCTCAGGATCAGGCATCGGAAATATGTGAAATTATAATCTGACATGACACACAGGACAAGCTAGCCTGAAATGCTCGTAGACACACTTTGAATGCCATGCCGTGAAGTGGAGCAGCAAAAGTCACATGATAACCATCCTACAAATCAGTGAGAACTGCTTACAGAATATAAGTGGTGTGGAGGTATTTCAGGCTCACTGACCCAAAAAACAACACAACAGCTGAGTGCAATATGTGAAACGTCAGTGCTTCGAGGGGTGGCACACGCGACGAACCTCACAAACCTCATAAAACATTTTGCGTAAGCATCGTGTAGTGGAATATGATGAATTGAAGCAGGCAGCAGCAGCCAAGAGGAAAGATGAGCCGCAACAACAGACTTTGCTAGAAGCCTTTAAAAGCGAAAGCAACTTCCGTCAGACGACAACAAACCAAAGCTGATAACACTGTCATTCAATTATTTTCACTCGGATTTAGAATTTTGCACAAAGTTGCGCTTTATGTGTTTATTTTTTCTATTGAAAATGCTGCTAAAACTTCAGTTTTCTTTCATCTTTGTCCTCCCTTCTCTACTTAGCTTTCCAGACAACACAGTCTGCATGTATGTATGTACATGTATCAGAGTTCATTTCCCGTAACAACACTGTCAGTATTGAACGTATTGTATTGAAAAAAGCATGAAAAGCACATCACGAGCATAACCGTTACTGTTTTTTTTTTTTTGTTTTTTGTTTTTTCCTCCTGTGTTTCAGATGAGCCTGGGCCAGAGAGCTAAAATCACCTGCACACCAGATTTGGCTTACGGAGCAATAGGTCACCCCGGGGTCATCCCTCCAAACGCCACTCTTATATTCGACGTGGAACTACTCAAGCTCGAGTGATGCCGACGATTAAACACAAAGGTTTAAATACAAAGGCTGCGTTTGCCACAACCTGCTTCCACAGAGAGACCATAACCAGCGGCTGCCTCCCACAATCCACCTCCTCATGATTTTCTTGTTGATTTCTACAGTTTTATTCAGTTTAAAAGTATCTTCTGCTGCTTTGTTGCCACTTCGTCATTAATAGATACTGCAGAAAAAAAACAATCACATGCAGGACTTTTTCCACACATGCCATATTTGTTTCTGTTTGAGTCAGAAATGCTTTCTTTGTTTGATTTCATTTAAAGTTGTAAATTTTGTTGACTAGAACTAATCAGTTACCTGATGAAAAGCCGTACTACATTGCAATCAAAACTGCCTTACAGTTTAAAACACAGAGGAAGGGTACGTGTTGAAAGTACAATGCTTAATACTCTGTCTACTAACTGGGCATTACCACTGTCTGCATTGCCACTTTGATAAAGGTTTGTCCTGCTGAATGCTCTAAATAATGTTGCTATGTTTAGTATATTTTATATCCCTCATAAACATTTACTGCAAGTGTACCGTACAATACCCAACAATACTGCACAGGACTCAGTGAGAGCCATTGCTACTATGACAGTTTATCGACCAACTCTTGAATAAAAATGGCATGTACTGTGTTGAGAGACCGGTGTTCTGTCTTTTTTTTCTGTGTGTTTTAGTGAAAATGGGCAGAAAGCTCAATGAACCACTGTGTGTGTGTGTGTGTGTGTGTGTGTGTGTGTGTGTGTGTGTGTGTGTGTGTGTGTGTGTGTGTGTGTGTGTG
>JAPQRN010000017.1:14199591-14214970 GCA_037367275.1 Coranthus polyacanthus | reverse complement strand
AGCTCAAACTAAGTTATCTGTTCAGTACAGTGCAGGAATTGTGGGAAAGAAGCGAGTTTACCTTTCTGTGCTGAATATATTTTTCAAAGCTGCTGTAATACAAACGTCAACCTCGTACTGTGACTACTGCACTGAGAAGAAGTTGTGTGCAATATTGTCAAGCCATATACATAGTTAAGAGCTAAGAGGCACTGACAAGGCATGACCAAGATTACTTAACATCACAACTCCACATCATACAGTATGTCTCACTGTCATCGTCAACCACTTAAACATCCCTTGGCATTCTGTTACCATGAGACTTTATTAATCCTTCTCTACATATTAAGCTGCAGTATATGTATATTTGAATAGTCACAGATGACTTAGTAATTAGCATTTCAGCATGTCTTAAAATGAAAGAGGACTTGCATTATTTCTCACCGCAAAGTGAGAACATACTAAGGATGACGCTGTTTTCTGTTCTGCAGGTGCTCTGTTGGTGAAATAACTGATGCCATGAAGCAGGTGTTTGGTGAACACAAAGCCAGCACCAGGATGGTGAGCGGCGCTTACCGCAGCGAGTTCGGGGAGCACGAGGAGATCACCTTGGCACACAGCAGGTAGAAAACAACAGCATTAAAATGCACATCATGATACACAGATTGATTGTTTTTGACTTACATAGCTTTTGTTTTTAATCTCAGAGTTTCAGACTTTAGGCAGCATGAAGGTCGTAACCCTCGACTGCTGGTGGCAAAGATGGGGCAGGATGGCCACGATAGAGGGGCGAAAGTTATTGCTACTGGGTTTGCTGACCTGGGCTTTGATGTCGACATAGGACCACTGTTTCAGGTATTTTCCAGGAAACACGCTTCAGAGAGAATCTTAATTGAGGGTCTGCATTATAGACGAGTGTAAGATAAATAGTGAGTTTTTTGGACAGCAAAAAAATGAAAATACAGACCTGGAAATGTGCATAGCACCTCCAACAACCTGTAGTGATTACATAAGATTCAACAGGACATGCTGGATATCACAGGGGGGCATCCATTATAACAGCACTTTGCTCACTCTTGAAGCGGTTCAGAATTTCCGTGTCTGTTGAACGATAAGAAGATAAACGAGTCTCAGATGACACGTACACTCTGAGATGCTGTGCTCTACGTTATTAGTTGTCACGCTTTGTTTACATAATTTCTCTACTCCTGATCACACGGCTCAGTGTGGAGCGCAGCCACTGGCTTCCTGTGAATTAATAAAGAAATAGGAACTTATACTAAACTGCTGTCATTTTTAGCACAGCAATAAAAATGAAATGCCTCCGAGAGGACAGAGACGGGCAGTATTTAAATTAAATGTACTTAATACTAATAATAATAATGATCCACTTCTGACCCTGTGTCATTGCATGTTTTTACTTGAGCATAAGTTCCCTGGGTTAAGGCAAACCTAAACTGTCGATTTACAGTTCTTACGGCTCTCTTCTGTAGGTTTTGTATGTATCCTCAAACCTCCACACAATAGGTCATTTATGGAACTATGAGGGAACAGTATAATGTGTACATTGACTTCTGATTCAAAATATCTTACATAAAACTGCAATTATTTTAGGCATTTTTGTTTTGACATTTTTATGTGTGATTCCCAACATAGTTTATGATCAGCGATCAAGCGTTCATGGGGGAAAAATACCCACCTCTTACAATGGATGAAATGTTTTTTTTGGGTTTTTTTTTTTTTGCAGACTGTTTCCTTAATTCTTAATAGAAGAATAGAATAGAATCTAGTCAATATTCCAACCAAGTTTCAAATGATTAATACAATAATTTGTGAGTTTTTCTCTTGACGTTTGAAGTGATTGACAGGAGCTTAAAGCATACTGTACTCTGCTTCACTAACATATAACATAACATAAGGAGCTGTTCCTGACTTCCTCATCACTGACTTTCACATGAGTCTGTAAGGTTCAGTGAAGAAGAGATAAACGGGAAATACATACATTGCATTTGCAGAGGAGGGACCTGAGCTACATGTAAAATGTAAAAAGCGCAGTATTACTGTCGTTACTAGTGATGTATCAGAGGTTTACAACTGAGTGGAATACTGTGTTGACATATTAAGAGTGTACGAAATCTATAACCTTTTACGTGGGAATAAAAACCACCAGTGCAGACGCAAGTTGTAAACCATTAAATGTACAGAAGCCTTCAGTGTGTTCGTCAGTGGGCTTGTTTCGAACCTGTTTCACAAACCGGATGCTGTTTTGGTGTTTTTCTCCGTCTTTTTCATCTCGGTCATATTGTTGCCGCAGACTCCCCTTGAGGTTGCCCAGCAGGCGGTCGATGCCGACGTCCACTGTGTCGGGGTCAGCACGCTTGCCGCTGGACACAAGACCCTCGTCCCAGAGCTCATCAAAGAACTACGGAAGCTCAACAGACCAGATATCCTGGTCATATGTGGAGGTGTCATCCCACCACAGGTAACATTTTATGTATTTCAATCTCCAAACTTGGTCTGTCCTACATGTTTGCCTCCAATCCTCTTGGTCTGGTTCATGTGCAGATACTGTAATTCCTTTCCGTTTAAAGGTATCGTTTGTAAGAATGGGGGGGCAGCATTTTACCTTAAATTTTAGGTGTTGTTTCGCTGCTTCGCCTTGCCATCAGACAGCCCTTTCCACTGCTTTCAAAGCTCTCTTCAAAGCCACCAGACAACTGTCATTTTGACTTGCAGAACATGCCAATCTGTAAGTTTGTGTTAATGTGTGACTTTGGTGTTTTAATGCGTTAGTTCAGATCCAAATTGATAAAGAACCGAAGTCAGCGGTAGACCAGCAACTCCCGTGATCTGTAAGATAAAGTTACGGTTTTTGTGAAGGGAGTCTGGTGGCTTTGAAGAGACTGATTAGGAGAAAGGCCAGGCTGATTACCACGGTCACTGCTGTAGATGTCGCTGCAAAGAAAGAATAAATATTACAAGTTGCACCTCTGAAGTAAAGTGTGTGTTGTCTCACACCAGCTGTGCCATTTAGAAGCTGCCCTGTATATTTGTTGCATGTATGTTTTTCCTCCAGCAAAGACAGGGTGAGAACAGAAAGAAAAGATACTGTAAATAGTAGCCTGCCTTTTCAGAGGTGCCCTTTACATCGCTGCCTGTATCCTTGACGCCATGGAAACACATTTACAGTAGTAGCAGAGCATATAAAAGAATATGAACAAAGAAATGTGAGGAATACGTTTCTCCACATCACTTGAGGATGCACTTGATTGTATACAGTGTAGTCTTCTTGTCCTTGTCCACTTTCGTCTCATGGGTTTTCTTATGGTTGAATCATCTATTTCATAATTGAAGTCACATCTATTTACTGTACTCAGCGACACACACATCATCTGTTGTCTAGATTATGAAAATGTCTTTTCTTATTAGCTGCCATGCACCTGAATATTCTCTCAGTGGTAGAATGTAAGTACCTTTACTCCAGTACTGTACTTAAGAACACATTTGAGGTACTTGTATTTGTATTTCCATTTTCTACTACTTTACGCTTCTACTCCACTGTATCTCAGAGGCAGATATTGGACTTTTTACTCTGCTTTATATAGCTTTAGCACACTACAAGTGTTCCCGTTATGGGTTGAGAGAATCCTCAGTCATCTTCTTGGATTTGTTGGATAATGCACTGGCGCAAAGCTGAAAACGGGCTTGTTTTTCTGAGCTCATGAAAAATTGACTTTATAGAGATACACGGTTCTCAGGAAACAGCGACGCTACAAACATATGAAGATCTTGATGTGAAGCACTGCTGTAGATTGAACTACCCAGGGCCACTGCTGGCCATTTGGGGGGCCCTAAGCGCAATTACTTTGTGGTGCCCTCCATCACAAAAACACACAAAACCTAAACAAATAATTATGTTGTCTAAACCTAACCAAGACGTTTTTGGCCACTTACAGGAATTGAACCCCTGGTGACGTATCCATTCACCCACAGCTTCATTGAGATTGGACAGACTTACACTATATAGAAAATTAAACACTGTATGTGCACGTAAATGTGTCTTGTCTTCCCAATAATGGTAATGGTGCCTTTCGTAGTTGTGTTTCATCTTAAATCTAAGTAATTAATCATCATCATCACGATCCTTTGGCTATTTCGGTGCGTGATACACTCAATGGTACCGGTGAATCTGGAACTACTCAACAGTATATGAGTAGTTAAAATGAATTTAAATGTCTACAGTACAGCAGTAAAATGCAACATACACATTAACGCAGCAGTAATATGAATCTGACAACTTCATATGTAATAGTAAATCATTGACAGGGACCATTTTACTGCAGAGATTGTGGGATTTGTGGAAAAATCCAAAATATTATCATTTTTGGGCCATTTTTATGATCGTATATATGTACAGAAATTTGGAATAGCATGCTGAAGTGCACTGGGGAACAACTGCAGTCATTAGATCTGGGAAAAGTCATTTTAGTTTTGATGCTCTCCACACTGATCTGACATGAATTTGGCTTAATGGTGCTCAGGCTTGGGTGCTGCACCTAAACCTTATAAGGGTAGGGAAAACCCTGGTCAAGGATCTGAACTCTTCTCCCACCACTGTTGCCTTCTCCGTGTAGGACTACGAGTTCCTGTACCAGAGTGGCGTTTGTGCCATCTTCGGCCCCGGAACCAGGATCCCACAGGCCGCCGTGGAGGTTATCGACAACATTGAGAAGAGCCTGGAAAACATCCGGCAGGCGATGTGAACATTTCTGTGGAAGAAGTACAACGGAAAAAAAAAACAAAACCCAAAACGTTCTGCTCAAGCGGTGCAAAAGTCACACGCTCGTGCTTTAATAGGCTGAGACTGGAAACAACAGAAATGTCACATTCCCCACTGTGAGCGCACAGCAGAGTCATTAGAGAGTGTCCTGGGAATCACAGTTGTATTGACTTTACATTCGTTCTCAGATAATCATCATGTTTGATCTTAACAGATTTACTTAACATAATGGAATGACAAGATAGAAACTGGACAAAGCATTTTAGTGCCATTGCATTTAAAACACTGGACAGCACTGTAAATGAAAGATTGTTTTTTTTGACAGATCCCCATGTGTGGTTTGCTTTTGCCTCTGACTGAAACCCTTCTCTCAGCCATTATCTCTTATCCTTATATGTTCCTATTCATTTGAAAGTGGCCTTCTGTTGTTTTGACCTTTTGCTTCACCGCATGATGTTTTATGCACGCACCACGGTTCAAAAATAAATCCCCGTTACAGTGATTGCGATTCATGAAACAGTTGAGTATAGTATTTTTCTACGCGCGAGATCAGATTTAGTCTAAATAAAGGCGGCGATGTGAACTGAAAGATTGAACTTTATTTTTCTTTTTGGCATCTGCGCTTCATTTTAACAGTGATAATAGGAGAGAAACAGCTTACGGCCAGGGAGAGGGAATGAAATGCAGCGAAGCACATGAGCTGCAGTTCTAAATGACTACAGACTGCATGTAATCAATCCCCAGAGTTCCCCATGTGTATAATTTTATTCCTAGAAAGTTGTCTCATGCTGTGTTGTAGTTGTGCAGTACATACAAAACTGCAGAATGGTTTTTCATGTGGGAATCTAGAGTATATATTGTAGCGTTTGCTAATTAATACGTTGACATTTCAGATCCATAAGATTGATTTACACACTGACTTGACTGGCAGAGCTAATCTCTAACGCAACCTGGATTGAACCTGAGCTGCTGTGGGACTTATTCATGGTAAATGCATCTTTTCAAGTACATAGTATTAAAAAAAAAAAAAAAAAAAGGATAAATGCTTGGTCTCCTCAGGACTCAAATTTTCTAAATTATGTTCTAAATGACATCTTTTGTTTTTCTTTTGATATTTTCATATTGTTGCTTCTGTTTTTTTTTTTTTTCTCTTTTATGTTGTCTTCATCCTGTCGCATCTTTTACGTCATCTTTGCCTTTTGTGTAATTTTTGTCTTTTACGCGTTGCCGGCATAATGACATATGACGTGTATTGATCGGTTCATGGCAACTCATTTGCCGAGAAATCTTTTCGTCTTAAAAGCAGCGGGCGGCCTGTGAGAGGAACCATTACTAAGCCGGTTCCTGCAGGAAGTGACAGCTTTTTGAATTAGAGTTTGGAAGTGAGATCTGATGAGGTGCGATCACCTCAGACGCATCTTTACACCAGTTGTAAAGTGGCAGACCTAGTGCGATCCATTTGTGATTCGATCACCGAAACGTATCTTAACGCGACGTCTGAACGCGGCCTTGGACCCAAGAATAAACTGAGTCGAATTTTGGGCTCGAAAGTCAAGGCCATTGTGAGCTCACAAAAACATGTTTTGACCATAATAGGATAAATTGATGACACAGTGACATTTCTATCCAAAAAGGTCCCAAAGTTAACCTTAACACGTTGCTAGCTGTTATTCAAGATTTTACATATCGAAGTCTGCATTCATAGCAGTCTCAGATCCGCAGCTTCTCTGCTGCTATCAAATGTAATTCATTTAACACCTTTATCTCCAATTTTGATACTCAATGTGATCAAAGTCTCCCATCTTGCTCTTCTTTCAAGTTTAGATGGAGATGGAGTCGTTAATGTATCACACTCTTTTTTTTCCTAGCTAAGAAGTACATCTTCATGACTCAGGTAGGCAGGCGTTGGTTTGTATTCAGCCTCAACATGACATCTGATGGCATATGATGAGTTTCCCAAGTTCCCAGCGTGTATGCCCTCCTTCCATACTGTCCATGAAAATAATTTCAATAATTTCATTCCACAGTGGGGGGGTCATACGCTGTGTGTTAAGTACATTTTCAGAGCTGCATAGGTACTTATCGTATGGAAACGTGAGCGTGTGGATTGTATGCTCATTTTGACTGTGACGCCTCCGATCCTTTTATGATAGATCATTTCCTCACCTTCCCGCAGTTCGGTGTTTATTCTCAAACACGACCAATTACTTGTGAACTCACATATATGCATGAAAGTTCATAGCTCTACATTCACAAACGTTAAAAGTAATTCGACACAGTCAACATTATATACAGCCTTCAGTGTTTTTTTTAAACTTCACAGCACGGAAAAAGACAATAGCAACTGAACACAAATTTTGGCAACAAGCTATTCTCTGTAAAACAAAAGTGACATCATTTTTAACAGAAATAAATTCTTAGGCATAATAATTTACAACATTTGAAAAGTTACCAAACAAAGGATTTAAAGAGTTAAAACCTTTTTTAATTTTTTCCCATGAAAGACCAAAACGATTTCCTTTTTCCTGCTAATAAGCACTGACGGGTGGTCAAAACCTAAGCTGACTCGTTCACTTGTGCCACTGTTGCTGACAAAACACTCTCACGACCTGCTTATTATTCTGGACCTTTCAACCATAGCTCATGGGCCTCGTTAGCAGATTTAAGTCTGCCTGGCTACTAAAGGATACTTCAACCTTATGTAGTTCACTCGCATGCAGAACTTCTCAAACTTTTTATCAAGTTCAAATGCTAACCGTCTAGCTGGCTTTTCCGATGCTCAAAATAAAGGTTGAATCGTAATCTGCCGTGTATCTTTTGGTTCTGTAATGTGTATGACTGAGTAAGCTTCATGATTCGTGGGTTTTGGCCGGATGTAAATAAAGATTTAACTTTCTTCTTCTGCTTAGTTGGCTAAACTTTCACAGCATTTCACACGTTGTGGAACACGCCGTCAGTCATACTGGCTCATGCCCATAGTGAAGCGGCCGCTGTCACCGTAGACCACTGAATGTTCCACAGTTCACAGCAGTCGGAAAAAGTCCGTCTCCCCAGTCTTTCAACCCAAAGTCGATGGCGTACACTCTGTGATGTCCTGCATAGTTGACTGCGTTACTTTGGGCTTGTTGGCGGAGCTAACCATATAAATGCTGTTGTCATTGATGCTGTTGGAGACGTGGCAGACGTTAGGGCCCAGACACGGGCACTGAAGCTGCCTCACCTCCCTTTTGAAGTTGTTGCTGAAGAAGTAGTAGATCATGGGATTGTATACGGTGGAGGTCTTCGCAAGCATGCACGGCAGCAGGCTGACTTCAGGCGGGATGGTGTTGCTGTCGCGGAAAATAGCCCACAGGCTTACCAAACCATATGGTGTCCAGCAGCCTATGAAGCTCACACTGATCAGGATTGCAATCTGCAAGAGAGCAGGAGGCTACAGATAAGAGCCACAGAACGTCTGGAGGACAAAGGATGTCTTGTCTGGAGGCTGCTGTAATGACAGTAGTTTCCCTTGTGGATTAATAAAGTATCTGTTTCATAATATATAATATAATACTATAATATAATACATGCTGCTTAAAGTGTCAGTCATGTTACAATAGGCTACATTCACATCAATTCTCACACGTTTCATCCAATCAGATGCTCTTTTTTTTTAATTGGTTTATTTCTTTGACGTTAAGGTGGACCAGGGGCAGACTCCCTTTCCTTTTTATTTCCGCCAATGAAGTTCTATTTTTTTCCTGTGTCTGTTTGACTCTGGGCAGGAATGTGAGAAAAGTACTGCGCCAGGTTTCATGAAATTTGGCAGCTCGGTAGGGCACGGGCAAAGGACAAAGCTATTGAATTTTTGAGCAGATCCAGAAAAACTGGTGTATCTGGGAATCTTTTTTTTTTTAGATTTGTCCACGCCACGTTTATATAAAAAGGTATGTCTGTCCCCATTCTGTTTAAAATACGATATCTCAGGAACGGTTTGACAGAATTGGGCAAAACTTTTTTTTTTTTTTGTGCATTTCTGCTGGCAGTCACATAACCTTCTTGGCTGACTGTTTGCATCTGCAGTATCTTGCAAGGTGTTATTTGCTAATGCTGATTTAAAATGACGTAACTAAAACGTACCATTCCTAGCATAATTTAAAGAGTCACTTACTATTAACAGCCTGCGGTGGAGCTTGACAATATTGGATGTCCGATTGCTGCTGGTGTTCGACTTTTTGTAAGTAACATAAAGCTTGATGACGATGCCAAAGTAGCAGCAGATGATGACGACACTGGGCATGATGAGGTTGAAGACGAACATAGTGATGACAAAAGAGAAGCCCTCGTGTGTCATCTGTCCCCAGGCAAGTGAGCAGGACAGGCCAAAGGGCTCGGGGCCGTACCGTCCCCAACCCAGAATGGGCAGCAGAGCCCAGAGCAGAGCATACAGCCAGATCCACAGGCACAGCATCTTCACGTTGCTCCAGCTAATTTTCTCCTCTACGAGAAGACAGCGAGAGGTTTATTTTCATTTTCATCAATGCACACTTCAAGTATGCAATCAGACACACAGCAATGGCAATCTGAAGAAGCAGAGGCTCTTCCGGACAAGTACGCATCCAGCTATCCGCACATACATGTGCTATGAATATATAGTAACTGATGAACTGGCTTACATAAATATCACGTGACGCCAGAACTTGTGAGGTGGTGGAGCATGTGCTCAAAAAAAACAAAAAAAAAGTTCATACTGTGTGGATCTTCTGGAAGATGACAACAAGAAAAAAAAAAATCCAGATGCAACTTATCATTAATAAACAGAAAGGGCAATGATTATATGAGTGAGTGAAGGTAAATGACCCCGGTAGCATCAACATGTTTTGATTTTCAACAGATTACAAATGAGATGTAAATGCATTCTTTTGTGAGAAATTACATCCACTTGTTTCTCCTCTTCGGGGTCTATTGTCAATCTGTGCCCAGAGCAGGCCTTACATAACACAGCTTTACATACAGATATGTACTTGTGTGTGTGTACATATATTTCTACATACATTTTGTCATGTTAAGCCACTTATGTTGGCCTTGTGACCACACACCTCTAATTACCTTTCTTTAAAATGCATCACATGCAGCCTCATTAAGCCATGTGTTTAAGATTCTCCTTTGTGTGTATTGTGCACGTGTATTTGCATAAGAACATCCACACATGTAAACATGCAGTCAGTGCACTCATATTCTGCCATTTGTTCACACTATTTTGTTTATATCTGTATTTTTTGTTTTTTTGAGCGTATGTACGCTGTTTTAATTTAATTTAAAGACTTTCATTCCATATATTCAAACTTTCACTTCATATATTCCAAATTTCATTCCATATATTCTAGGAAATCTCCACAGGTTACGTTCTGTAGAGTGAAATGGCGTGAGGGTGTGAATATTTGCTGTTGACAGTTAACTAAAACGTTCAACACTCTTATTATGAGCTCTGTGCCAATTACAGATATTTTAGCCACCCTGACCATCCTCTGCCCCTTGACCCGCCAATTCCACATCATCCACAAGTATTTCAAATCTGTGCTTTTACAAGACATGACTCTCAACCATGTCCTCTGCAACAGTGTTCTTGGCTGTATATTTATACGCCCCAAGGGAGCGCCCTGTGGTTCAGGTGCATCATTAAAACCACACATTCCTGCTGCATACAATCAAACTGAGCCATTTATTTTATTGACCACAGACCCTAACCTGCTGACTCTACCAGTATTTTTCTAGCCTCTTTAGAGTTCATGTTTTCATTTAAAGGTCCAATGTCTGGAATATTTAGTGGCATCTATCTATTACCCACCCTCCTTGTTAGCTTTCATTTTACCCGTTTGTGACTTTTTGATTAAGAGAATACAAACTCTGGCCCATACTCAAACATAGTAGATGACGGTTAATGCACTTTAACGCCGGATGCCACCCATAAAACTGAAAAAAAAAAGAAAAACGAGTCTGTGGAGGGGCAACGACAATGCCACGATTCTTATTTTCAGGTCGTTATACACTAATGAAAATATAGTTATGGATATTATATTCAATTTCTGCAATTAGATCCCCCTTTAGTCCACAAAATCTATCACACTGAACCTTTAATCTCCCTTTACTACACCATAAACATTACACTTCCTGTAGAATATTCTTAGTTCATATAGTCTGTTCAAACAGCTCAGTATCATCAACATATATTAAATAAAATTCATTTTGTTGATTTGTATTTTCTTTGCTTTCTGTGTGCCAATGTGGGCCTTTTTCTCTATAAGATGAGCCTGTGCAGATTGGCTAAACACATCTAAGCCTTGTTGATCTGTGGTGTCACCAGGGATGAAGTTGAGCAAGCCAGAGGTAAGTCACAGGACTGAAATCCCTTGCCTCAGAAAGAGTCATCCCTTGAATAATGATTGTACCCTTGTCTTTTGGAGTATAGGAAATGTGAGAGTGAGGTTTCATGGCGGAGAAAAATTTCTGCATAAAAACTTCCATTGCGATCTTGCTTTTCAAATGGTTTACCATGCAGGGAAAGTGTTTAGTCCTGTATTACTCACTGGGAGACTGCATATTGAGGGAGACAATGAAGCGCACTATGGCCAGGATAACCAGGTTCATAATGCTGGCGACACCGAAAAAGAACCCTGCCAGGCCGTAATAAACACACGTAGCATCTCCCCCAAGCCAGTGGTGACTCCAGGCAGACGCCACAGCCAGTGGATACATGGTGATAGCTGCTCCCAGGTCTGTGAGTGCCAGATTGACACTCAGCAGCTCTGGAGGTTTCATCCTTGATGATCTTTTAAATGCCGTGGTGAGGACCAGCAGGTTTCCCACGATGGAGAGCACAGCTGAGACAGATGCCATGAGGAGACAGAGAGGGGATTAGTGAACAGTGATGTCCAATTTTTATGATTATAGCAGTGTGAATAAAGAGCCAAAACATGCACATCCCCATAATAACTAATCTTTCTGATTGCTGGATAATCACGGTGAAACAAGAAAAAAACATTCAAAAAAATTCAGCCATGACGTTTCGAGCAAAGTATAAGTGTATATGTTTAAAAAACATATACATAGAAGCCATCTTAAGTACCCAAAATCCCTTGATGTTACGAGTCACGTGATCAACCTGCATTGTTTGTATTTACATAATGCACAGAACGCACGTTTTACCAAACAAAGCCATAACATATATAGCACACAGTTCAAAATATACCTGAAAATGAGAACAAAGACCCAATATTTAGTGTTCCACATGAGAATCGTGCTACCTAGCCTATGAGAGGCAATGCCATACAAGGTAGGCAAGGTATTATACATACACATATCATCCAGGATACAGAACCCATCCACGCATATAGAATGTGTCGCTTTTGTGAATTACATCTGAATCTCCATCTTTTCAGGGAAACATGCTGCTGTATCATTTCCATATAACTAACCATGTCACGTGCATTTATAGCACTTGATTGAATAACAGTAGCTCCAAAGGTCAGGCTTTCCAATGTAGTTCACTGTCTATGTTAGAAAACATCCACTGTGTGTAAACAATTACAACACTGAAAGAGAGGATGGGCTGATAAAATGTCCGCACAAATGTCCAAAACACTTTTTTTCCCCCAACGGTCTGAGGGACAAACCTAAAGCCAGCTTCAGGTTTTTTTTGACAAAATGGACAAGACTCTGCATCTATCAGCTCCTCAATCAATGGCTTAGGAAGCATGTTGTTGTCTATTGTATGTTATTATCCATATAACAGTAGTAGATGGAAATGTACACAAATTTGCACTTTCTTTTACACATTTTCAGACAATTCGGTTAGAATTTGTGATACATTTGCACTAACTCTGACTGTTGCTCTCATAAGGAGCACTTACCTCGTCCATCTATCCTACAGAAGAAGGTTATTGTAACATATTAACATATAACATATGGCACTAAGGCACCAGTGACCTCATTTATAACCATTATGGATGCACAAAACAGAGCCTGAAGGTGTACACCACTTCCCATGCAATAATTGGGATCTAGGTAAACAAACTTAATGCGATAAAATGTGTGCTTGTGCAGAAACCCTCACTCTGTGTGTGTGTGTGAACATTTTCGGAGATGATGGAAACTGATGACACAGATGGTGAGTTCGTGAATTGAAGCCAGATTGTAGAAATTGAAGAAAAATGTGAGAGGCATGATTATATCTATAATATAATTTGTTTTGAACTGGATTGATAAGCAGTGTGTGAAATTAAAAATGCGGCATATTACAATGATGCTTCTCACGTGTTAAATTTCGCTTATATATCACACATCCATAAGCATCTGTCAATTGAAAAAGACATGAATAAACTTAAATCATAAATTCTGCTTACTATTTCATCAGCGCTGTCTCACTGCCATATTCCCATGATGGAAGTGTGTGTAATCCTAACCCCCCATCATCACATGACCGTAACCCCTGGCGTACAGGGGCGAGGGCCAGACTGTACGGTACTGATCCTTGTGTTGTGTGGATCGTACTGCAGCCGTGAACATGCAAGGGTGATGTCTTACCTTTCACAGATTATTAATACACTGAGTCCTTTAAATGTCAACCATTTAACCTTTTAACATCCACTGTTTTCATGGAACCCTAAGGTAAGGGTTAGGCTCATAACACAAGAAATGTAAGGCCAAATGCATGTATTAGACTAGAAAGTGAACATCTTCTAGTTTCTCTTTGTAATATTAGTTTAAACATGGCTCAAATGTGACCCTACGTCTAACCCGAGCTTTACCTACAACTCTTAACACCCCAACGGGTCACCAGTGGCCTGGTGGATGAGGTTTTCAACTGGACTAAGTGATGAAATTATCATAATTGGTTGTAAAAATCCAAGAGAAAACAATAGTTGCCACGGACTATGTATCTGTATCTTTGTGATTGCACATGTAAACATCATATGCCGATTTCAGAAACCCGGATAAGATCTTATCCCGGTTTTGAAAAAACCCGGATACTCCAGCTGGAGAACCGAAAGTGTCCAAGATACTGTTACATGTATACGTCTCATCCCGGTTTCTGACAGCTGTGGATTACTCTGATGTGACAGAAATACAAACATGGCGGCAGCAGCAACAAAAGCATCTCAACACTGGAGCGATGGAGAAGTGGAGTTTTGTCTTTTGGTAATGACTAAATTAAATGGACTTGGCAGATTACGTCGAAAAAAAGCATTAGATGATGGTTTCAAGTCCGTAGTAAAACAACCCACTGGACGTCGGTTTCCCCAACACGAACGGGGCAGGTCACGGTGGAAAACACTACAAAAACATTACTGTCACTGAACTCCCTCATCATGACCCTCTCCCATCATTCACAGCTATGTATCTCCATTGACCTCCGCTTCTAATAATGTGAGTATACAGTGCCCGGCCAAAAAGAAAGTTACCACCTGGACTTAACTAAGCAAAGGTAAGAGCCTTCCTTTAGATACAGTAATTACTGCTACTGCTATTAATATGTTTCAGTCGGCAACAAGTTATTTAACCCTTACTGATGCAGTGAGTAGCTTCTCATTTCTTAAACATCCATGTTGGAAGACATATCCCATGGCCATGGAAAAGATGTTACTCTGTTTCAGAAGGGTCAAATTACTGGCCTGCATCATCAAAGAAAACAACTAAGTTTCTGTGTGTAAATTCTCTGCAATGAACACGACTGTGCTGTCAGGGACACAGGAGATGCCACAGGAGTAGAGAGATCACACTGGTTTCCAGTGGCGACAGCTCAGGTGTGACCTTGTACCAGTCAGTAGCAGGCACACTCTGACAGTGGGATGCAATCCAGTTTTCTTTTGTTGGTCACCCTACTGCTGTGGCTACACCTCACCCACAAGTACCTCAATTTCTGTATCAGAAAACATCCTCTCAATCGTTGCCATGATTTGCTATAAAGAAACACTAATCAGTGGGCTTATCTCTATGCATCAATGTGCATTAATGAAGAGCAGAACCTCATGACTGCAGTGCAAATATATACGCAAAGGGAACACTGCCTGCAGCTGTGTACAGTTTTATAAAACAGATTATTTTCTGCCACATTTTTAATGCTTTTTAACACACATACTCTTTTAGTTTGGATCCTTCACATTGTTTTATAAATGACGCCCCGATCTGTGTCCATTTATGCAACAGGACACTGTAACCCATTACATCCATTTCTAGGAAGAAAATGTGTGCTTCCCTCCAGAGAAAGGCAGCGCAGGGTTAATCCAGTGCATTTATCACATCCTTAAAAATGTATATATTCATCCACCTCAGTTCACATGACCCTCACTAATAATGTATGATTCATCACCCCAGGGAGTTGCACCTCCTCTCAAAGAGTCACACTGTCACCGCGGTCCAGGAAGGATGACAGTGTCACACTCTGCAAGTAAATGAAATGCTTCATGCTAAGGCTGCTATTGTAATAGCTGTCTTTCTAGATGACAAGTGCCGCAAAGACAGGTCTAACAAAATGACACAGGATGATGTTTTCAAAAACTACATTTCAGCAGCAGTACACTGACTGGCGTTTTATAGTCAGCCAATATATTTTCCTTCCTACCTGACCTTCAAAGTTTGTTC
>JAPQRN010000017.1:14129881-14179713 GCA_037367275.1 Coranthus polyacanthus | reverse complement strand
CCAGAAGCTGACAGCGACATAGGGAGTCCAGGCAATAAGGAAACCTGAACTGATCATTACAGCCATCTGAAATAAGGAGAGCAGATAAAAGAACATGAGAGAGCGAGGGGGAACAAAGAGCTGTGTCAAAGATGTGTCAAATAAAGGAGACAGGAGCTAATGAGAGAGAAGAGGTAGAGGGGAACAAACAAGCCAGCTATTAGTTATCATATTACATGCCTCACTATTTTTACAACATGCATATAATATGTACAATTACGGGGGGGGGGGATTGTGATAATGATTCCTTAGAGATGAGTATAATACCATGACTATGTGCCTTGGAAAAACAGCAGGCCAGATAGGTCATGTCCATCACTCTCAACAAAAGTGATATGTCTCCCCGTCATTACATAAAATGAATGAAAGCGAACCTATTGTCAGTGAGCAGGAAAGTGAGAAGTCTAATTGCAGTGTTGACAAAAAAGCTACTTGTCTGGTTCTGGTTTAAAAACTACAAACATTTTAGCATTATATGTACCAGTTGACAATAAGAGAACCCCTACAAAGGATGTAGAAAAGGTTATTAATGAGAATAAAGTGTTTACAACCTAATTGACAAACAATTGTAAAATAGTTGTAACAGGTTTCACACGTGGACTCTACTTCTGCATCTATTCTGTTAAATTTCAGATCTTGGTAGTCGCTTAGCTTTTGATATCTTGTCCCTTTATTAGTCAGTGTCAGGTGTGTAGCGGATAGGGACACAGGTGCAGAATTTATTAAAAAAACCCAAAAAAAACTATTAACTAAAGTAGATTTACAAGGGCGGTCAATATCCGAGAGCCCGACAGAAAAATCCACCAGCGGCTAAATCCAAAAATACAAAAGGAACACGAGGGAACAAAGAGGAGCATGTAGAATGAACAAAGGGAATGTGACTGGTACATATAGGCTACTGATTGCAGATGCCAAACATGTGAGTGCGGGGATTTCATGGGGCTGAAGACTTCAGGGTGAGTAGAAGAGTGGAAACCGAATGAAGTGAAATAGAACAGGGGCAAGACAAAAACGGAAAGGACTAACGGATTCATGAACATCATAAACTAGATGCGTGAAGCAGGGAAGTGGAGGTTAAAAAACGCACACAAGGACACACGAGGAGGGAACCTCGAGAAATAAAACAATAAAGTAACAACAGACCATGACGAGTCAGCATGTTAGACCATTTACTGATGAGTTACTACCTTTTAGAACTGACTGACTATTTTCCAAGCAACAGGTCATTATTCTTTTTATTTCTAAGGTGTTACTAGAGATGTTATTAAATATTTGCAACCTAATTAATAACCTAATTATAAACCACCTCCAAATCTCTAACTCTTATTGCAAATTGGTAACACATTATGAAATTCCTCGTTTGAAGATTCCACATAAACTAATTCCTCAGACATCAGACATGTTCACAGTAGCCTGTAGCTAACGGTGCAGTTGTGCAGCTTGGAACCAAAGTTTGAGCAGATTTTTACCAAGTGGCGACCTCCAGGGCTGAAAAGTGAAGCCAATGTGGAAAACTGCAGTAACTTGATCGTCCACTGGGGGGTGGCTCCAAAAGCGAGTCAATTCCCATAAACCCCTGTGTTAAAATGTCCAACTTTACAGCAGAAATAAACAGCCCGGTAGGGGTCTCTATAGTTGATTTTCCTCTGTACAGGGGGCGAATTTTTATTTAACTCATCCATTTAGATTATTTCAAGGCCAAAAGTTATGCAAAATTAAGGGAGTGGCCTCTGTGATTGACAGGCGAGTCTGTCAGTGTGCTGTGTGGGCTTTGATTGACAGTTAACGACAGTTTACGCGGTGTCGGAAATTCAGACTCTTGTTTATTGAATTAAAACGTATTTTTCTCCCTGACAGGCAGCTCTGCCGTGGCTGTGTTTAAAGAGTTACACTAACAAGGCTGTTAGTTTACCTGTACTAAATTACAATACCCACTGTGACTTCATTTGCTGATGTGAATTAATTTGCATTAAATTATATGGTCTGCCAGTCAGCCTGCTAATTAGCTCAGGTAGCCATAATCGGTTGTGTTTATATGAATGAATGAATGAATGAATGGGTTTTATTCTGTCATCACACTTAATACAATAAATACATAACCGTGTAAACAGTATAAACAAAGAAACAACAGTTTGTGTACTAAGTAGTGACTGAAAAGGCTCAGGCAGAAGCAAAATGCTTATATATGACTTTTGACAACTGTGTTAACATTTATTAAATGGCTTCAATGGATTCTTTTGGCTTAAATTACTTCATGGCGTTTATTATTACACCGTTACTCGATGTGGTTGGTGTTTTCAGTTAGTTTCGGTTTCAACCCTCGCTCTTCTCCACAGAAGCTCAGGAGAAGGAGAAAGGCCATTCTCTGACCTACACGGACTAAAACATCCAAATGATCCTGCCCATGTCCTGATATTCAACATAAAGTATAATGAGGCTTTTATCCAAATGTGTAATAATGATGGACATTCCCAGCCAGTGCTGTCATGTCCAAAGAATGTGAAGGGGCAATCATTTCAGAAGAGGTGGTGTGAGAAAAATCTATGACTAGAGTCACGATTCACTTTTTTTAAATGATAAAAAATAAATGAGCCACAACGCCTGGAAAAGAGTAGGGGTAAATCAGTGGAGATGTGCTTCAGAAAACATTGTCACTCTCACTGTGCACATACAGATATCCTGCTGGTTTCCAGGTAATGAATAGTAAACACCACACATACATTTATTTCAATTTACACAGTGCAGAACTTCAAATGACTCAAATCTGCTCCTACATAACTCTGACTTGGTCCAGGGCGCAGTGGAGTGGTTATATATTACTCCTGCTGATATCAGAGTGAAAAGGTAATTACTGAACAACACACAGTGCTGATAAATTCACATTTCTGATCTTTAGAGCATGTTAAATTATCTGGCTCTATTTGACCGATTCATAATTAATTGCAATATTTGTTGCTGTAAAAATGCTTTTAGGTGCAAGAACAAAGTGAAAATGACTGTTACAGGTACAAACATGCACACACACACACACACACACACACACACACAGTCGACAGTGATGTCCTCAGGGCATTCTCTGCAACACAGACTAATCTGTTGTGTTCACAGAAACCCAGATGTGTAAAACCCCAGAGTGGTGACCAATCTCTGACCTCATCCGCTCTGTCGAGCACAACCAGCCGATCGGTGAAACGCTTTTCCCTTTGATCTCTGCCACTTTCTTCTTAATTTCCAACAGTGTCACTTAAGTATGTGGCAAATTTATGGTGCCAATTGCAATAAATATCCCACAGTGCAATGCGGCAGTGACAACAAGTAATGTTGTCAAGTGCAATCTTTCAAGTAGTTGCTAATTTATTCCAGTAGTTATTATCTAGTAGTTATTAGTAGTTATATATCCAGGATTATCTAGTGATGATCAAATGCCAGAAGAAATGAGGTTGGTTAGTTACCATGGAGATTGTCAGGGAGTAACGTGAATACCTGAGCAACATACTACTGATAGCACAAGTATTGTGTATGTATTGTATAGTATGGGACTTCGGACACAGTGCGTCTTATGAAGTGTTCGCTGCACCGCGTTGTGCATGGGCTACTGTATGAAATGGACAGACGAATGGTTCTGGCATGTCTGCAGAAACACGTTTTCCAAAAAAAACAAAAAAAAAAAAACAGCTGCTGGAAAAGAAGTGTGTTTGGTCGAGACTGGAGATAATTGTGAGTATAAAAAGGGCAGATGCATAATTGTGAAACTGGACCAGGACTGCAGGGCACCAGTCTATTAGCTGCTTAAATGAATTAAAAGATGTGGCTCTAAGTTCAATTATTTATTATAGTCAACAAATGTCATGAACAGACCAAGACCAGCCATAAACTGATCTTACTAACAACCTTTGCCTGTGTGTTGCTTATTCTGTTGGGCTGTGGATTTCCATTGCTGTATGGAATCTCATACATACATAAAACTAATTTCTACCTTTTTCACTTAGAATATTATTTCAAAAGGTGCTCAGGAGGAAAAAGCACCTTTTGAGGGAGGAAAAAGCACAGGAAGGTAAGGTTATTATTGTAACTGCATCTGCTGGATGGCTATCATAACAGTCATACATATTCAGTAATCACTTTTATTGGACACACGCCTGCTTGAACATCACGTGTGATGAACATTCTCTGTTTACACTTTGAAAGGACAGCTTTATGAAAAACACATGACACGAAGAGGCTGAATACAGTTTTTCAGAGCACGTCTCCATGTTTGATGTGTCACAGAAAGAGATCAAATGAACAGGGCAGCTGCTGAGTGAAGGCTGAAATCTCTCACAATTTTACATTACATAGACAACCTGGAAGGGACATGTTCTTATGCTTAGATTACATTTTTGCTGATATGAAAAAAAAACGTTTTGCCACAGTTTGAACTCAATATTTTAATAATATTTCAAGGAAAAAATGATTATATTATTTTTTATAATCATAAAAAATATGATTATAATATGAATCATATATATATAATAAAGCTGACCTTTGAGCTACATGAAACACCAAGAGCAAAGTGAAGAGAGAGCATGAACGTGTTGATTGAAAATCAAGAGTATTCCACCAAATATTGGTTTCTGAACTTTGCTAAATTAAAACATTAGTATTGTGTTGTTTAAAAATGAATTATTTAGGATCTGAAAACACTTCATTTTTGTTGCTTTGAGCAGTTGTCATTTTCTGCAGATAAATGGGAGAAATGCTACCTACCTATTAATTATAAAAACCAGAGGTCTAATAATTTTTTTTCATGACTGTATATACTGCTTCATAATATGTGCAATGGGGTTGAGCTCAGAGCTGCATCTATTTTAACTTGACTGTATGTTTGAGTTGAGCACTTGAAATGTGATATATGTTCCTGCTGGTTTCATGCTACTCTGCTGACTCACAATTCTCACAGGAAAATATGGATATGAATAGATCAGGGACGGATTCACATGATGAGTAAACATACATTTTGTTTGTTTACAAAAGTACATTTCTGTTCTACAGAGCCCTTTAAGGACTTTTAATCATTATGTGCATTTTGTCAAACAAGCTGTATGTCTTGTTTTGCTTCAGCTCATTGTGTTGTATGAAAAGGAACTTGTTGACATCATCTTGTACTTCTTGAACTCCTGTTCTCATCTCCTCTGTGGGGTCCCCTAAACTCGAGTTTGGGGCCCCTTTTCTTTACTATTTATATGCTTCCTCAGGGCGGATAATGTGAAATCACAATGTAAACTTTCATTGCTATGCGGATGATACACAACTACATGTTCCCGTAAAGCCTGGTAATGCAGCTGGCTTCTCTGTATAACATACTGTGTGGAACTGTGGGGGTCGACCTTTAAAACAACTAGTTGCTGTGTAGTATATAGATAAAATTCAAGTTTTACTGCAAAAACAAGCCATGCATATTATTAATAAGGCTGGTTACTATGATCATATTAATCCATTATTTTTAAATTCCCATGTTATGACGTTAAGTGGTTTAGTATTTTACAGAATAATGCAAATAATGTTCAGAGCAAAAACAAAGTCATTCCCAGACTTTGTACAAATTAGATATATTATAGTTTCAATACAGGAGAGTAAGTGTGATCGGAGAGATATTGCTTGTACAAAAAGCTAAAAACAGACTTAAAAGGAGATGCATTTCTATTGTTGGGGTTAAATTATGGTACGATGCCAAAAATAGATTTAAAAATGTGCAGTTCTCTTTTATTTTCCAAAATAAAGATTTACAATTTTTTTATACTGTTATTTATTTATTGTATTATGTGTGATGACTGAAGAAAAACCATTCATTTGGACGTCGAGGTATTTTTTGCAGCTCAATCGATCAAAAACAGAGGTGATAATGATCACGCCCTTTGGCCCCAGCAGTAGCTGCATAAATGCGTTTATTACATCCAGGCTTGAAGTATTGCAATGACGTAACATCCACAGACTGCGGCTGATCCAGAACACTGCTGCCATTCTTTTAACCCACATCAATACAAGTGAGCACATTACTCTAGTCCTTGCTGTCTTTCACTGCCTGTCACTTTTCTTACCTGTTTTTATCTTTTATTATTTTATCTGCTTTATCTGATGTTTGGGATTTAATTTGTTTTAACACGTGTTTTATATTGTGAAGCACTTTCTAACTTTGTTTTGAAAAAGTGCGATATAAATAAAGTTATTATTACTATTAATACTTACCAGAGTGATTTTCTTCTCAATATTCCCATAATGGAAGTCATTGCTCTGGATAGATCGGTAGGCCCTGTGTAACTTCCAGGCAATGCCAAAATAGGTGAAGAAGATGACCAGGCAGGGGATGAAGGTGCAGAGTACGGACAGAGTCATGATGAAGGTGGAGTGATTCATGGACTTCCCGTAGCCGGTCCAGTCTATAGAGCAGGCGAGTCCAAATGGCTCCGGTCCGTAGCTGCCCCAGCCCAGCAGAGGAAACAGGGCCCACAGACTCGCATACAGCCAGATCCCACTGATCACAAAATTGATGGTTCGCCTCTGGAACTTGATACCTGAACACAAACGCATTTTAAATTCAGCTCAGTGTGTAAGGATTATGGAATGTCCTGTAGATACTGCACTTATTTGCACCATATATAGGCTCTGTAGCAATATAGGCCAGTGATTAAGATTCTTTCTCTTCTAGTGTTTCTGAACCTCTACCGTGTTTATTGAGTAAAGGCAAAAATGCAACATGTCATCAATCATCTTTATATACAGAGAGCTGCAGGAGGAACATCTTCCTGATTTCGGTATTAAACAGGTACCTGTGTTCTCAAAAAACAATGGTATATTGTGGTATATGCACATTCAGACACTGAGGGACTTTTAGAAGTCAGGGCAGGACTTTTATATGGAATAGAATCACTGATTTATACATGAAATTTTCAAATAGTCTTAACTGATTTCATCATCTGTGTTGTATTTTAGGAGCCACAAATGCTGTTGATAAATTTGTTTGATATTTTACAATATTTGCTTCCGATTTTGCTTTTTACCGTACGACAAAATGCCATTTGAACCTACAGTATGTTGCATTTGCCAGTCGTGCATGATCTAGAGAAGAACGTGTTAATGACTATGAATGTTGATTATGACATCACTTGTATTTATTATTAAGCAGACTATGTTGTGTTCTACATGAAATCTATTTACGCCGAGTACCTGGTAAATTTAAAGCACTAGCTTCTGTTAACACAGAAAAGGTATAAGTCGAAGTCAATCGAACCACTAGTCAAAGACCACAGTCAAAATGGTGAAATTGGCCTTTATCAGTATACAAATGTGGTTTATGATAGATAATGGAGATCAGACTAAGAAAATTACATTTCTTCTGACCTCCACCTGACTTCCAGCTTTAAATTAGGTGGTAAGTCCCAATGACATTTGATGGCTTACTTGACCAGAGTTGCTCTGATCTATTATTAATCCTATGTGATTCTACAGCAGATTACACTACCTGTTTTAGGGGGACTTCCTGTTACCAGGTACCTGACCATCCCCAACACAGCCAGAGTCATGATGCTGGTTACGCTGAAGATCATGCCCATCAGGCCATAGTAGAGGCAAGACGTGTCGCCCCCGATCCAGGCGTGGTTAAAAGCTGAGGCAATAGACAGAGGGTACATGCTCAGCGCCATGCCAATGTCCGTTACTGCCAAGTTCACTGTCAGCAGCTCAGGCGCTTTGAGCAGCGTGAGACGGCGGCCGACATTCACCAGAACTGCTGCATTACCTAAGACAGACACAATTCCTGCAAGAAAAAAAAAAAGAAAAAAAGGGTAGAGAAACAAGAAACTGACATTTCAAAACCACACTTTAATAATTACCTTTCTTGACCTTTGACAATTGGCAAAGGTCAGAAAGCAGCAACAGCGAAGCAAACCACCCCGGCTGAGGTAAGGATTTATCAGTGAGCAGTCCACAAATTGATGGGTGACGTCACACAGGCTCTAGGAATGTGACATAAGCTATTGTGTACAAACCCCATTTCCAGACAACGTGGGGAATTTTCTAAAAAGAAGTAAAAACTAAATTCTGTGATTTGTTCATTTGCTTGAACTGTTTAACGTTGTTGTTTGTTTAACTGACAAAAGTTAGTTTTCAATGTTTTCACTGACCAACTTAATTGCATTTTGTAAATATGCAGTGTGCTGCAGGCATCAAAATCAAAATTTATATATATTTACAAAATACAATTAAGTTGGTCAGTTAAAATATCGAAAATCTTTTCTTTGTTCTTTTGTCAGTTAAATAAAGGTTCAAGCATAGAAAAAAACAAATCACAGATTTTAGTTTTTATTATATTTGGGGAAAATTATCAACTTTTCTGGAAATGCGGTGTTTAAGTTTATTGTCACATTGTGTGCGACAGGACAAACCAAACTTGAGCGCAGTCGCTTCATCCATTGAGCGAAGGCACAGCCTGGACAGGTCAGCAGTTCATCGCAGGGCTGACATATAGAGACAGACAGCCTTTCACTCACACTTCATATTCACACCTAGAGTCACCAATTAACTGAACCTGCATGTCTTTGGACTGTGGGAGAAAGCCGGAGTACCTGGAGAAAACTCGAGGAGAGCATGCAAACTCCCAACCCACTTTGCTGCTGTGAGGCAACCATGCTAATCACGGCACATCTGTGCTGCTAATTGCCATTGGTGTCAGATGATATCAGTTTGAGGTCTTGTGAGAGGAATGTGTAAAAGACACGAACAGCAGAAGCATCCTATCAGCTCCCATCTTCCATAGGTTATATCAGAAAATGCAGCAAATGTAAGACGGATGATGTTCCTTATTTGTCATTCCTGTCTTCCTCTGCCCTTCTTTGCTGTCCCCTCTCTGCTGTGGATGATCAAATAAAGGTAAAGCTCAGGTATATAAGTTATTGTTCATTTAGCTGTAATATTTGCTTTTTTCTCTTTAAAGGTCCATTGTGTAAGGCGTGTGTGCCAAAAGGTTATGTAAACACGGCGATTCTTATTTTCAGGTGATTATACATTATTATTACAAATACTATATTCCATTTCTGCAGGTAGATCTTCCACGCTGGACCTCTAAACTTTATTCAAAACAGTCTTTACAAAAACTCTTGCATATTCTCCAATGTCTCATTTTGTATTCTGATAGGTTGGTTTTTTGATTTGGGTTGTAGCAGCAGTCACGCTGCGAGAATTTGATCCTAAATTGAAAGTCACCACAGGAGAACATAAACATCAGATGAGCACTGGTCCATGGCAGAATATTTGAATCATATAACCTACATTCCAACTAGGTACAACAACCTTCTTGCACTGCATTGAAACAACCTTGATTCACATTTCTTTTTGTCTTGTGAGGCATCATTAATGATTGCATAGAACAAGACATGATAATCTAAACTAAAAACCCGTGATGGCGATTTACGGCATGCAGCAGTTGACAGAGGGTTTCGCCAATAGGTGATAATCATCACACGCTTTCAATCTTAGCTAAGAAAACAAAGTCGGGAAAGGCAGTCTGCTGTTAACACCGCACAGGATAGGTAATGCAACAACAAAGATCGAGATCCATTTAAGCGTGACAATTTATTCTTAGCTGACTGTAAAAGAACCTGTTTTTCTGCTGCTCCAACTCTATTATTAGAAGCCTTCATTTTAAAACTTTTGTCCCCTCTGGTAAAAATTGAACAATCATGACTATTCTCCCCACGTCAGCCAATGCGGGATCTTTCCATTCACAGGCTCGGTGACTGTTTGCGTCTCACATCATGGTTGGTTAACTCCAGATATTAGGTCTCGAAATAGCGCTTGGGGACCGGATTTTTCTGAGACTGTGAAACTGCTAACCACTGATCATAACTGGTCTGTTCTTTTTATGTTCTGCTTCCCTAGGCAGATTTGGGCCACATGTGACACATTGTATAGCCGCACAATTTTACACTTAATTAAATCGTAAATTGATTAAATCTCATGATTATATATTCATTTGCTTGTCAAATAGATCCCCATCCTTGATTACTAAATAATAAGAAGAAATTAAGCCGCAATAAAAACCCAGTTACGTAAAAAAAACCAAAAAACTGCATTGCCACTGTCTTTCAAATTGTGAAGGTTCCCACTTCTCCAGTATGCTTTGTACAGTTAGGCAATAAGTTCATATGTAAAGCATATATCCAACAACATATGAGGGAAAATGTACTTCCATTATACAGTGTTTTTTCTTATATGTCAGGTGGAGTGCATGTGATGTTCTGCTCTCTACACGTCCTTTATCAAATCTAATGGAACACATTTACTGCCAATGGACACAAATGTATTAAGGTAAGCAAAGTCATCTAGCAATATACAGTAAAATATGTACAATCTTCACAAGGTAAAGTCCCTCATGGGGTTTTAAAAAGAGAATAATATTGGACAATTAATTACAAATTTATAGAAAATGTTTTCCCCATTACAAAGATTAGATTAGTTGATGCAGTCTGGGTTCGGCCCGCTTTGCATAATATGTCTGTCTTACATAAGCTGATGAAAATTTGATTGATTTTGACGTGCTGACGTGTATTGTGTTCATTTTAAAATAGTCCATTCAATCTGTTAAAAAGCACCTGAGGTTTTGTCTCTCAGCTGTTCTAATCTTTTCTCCTGAACCTTGACACTAAGTCAACCCATATTCATGTACCATAAAGACATATTCAGGATAATACTCGTCACGAAGAAGCTCTGAATAAATAAGCCTCGACTGAAAGAGCTGAAATGAAGCATAATTATACATGAAAATATTGCTGGTAGTTACTGTACATTTGCTGCGCATCACTGGAAAGAGTAGTGGTATTCAAGGCAACAGCTGCCCATACTGAATTTACTGTATGCCTTTACTGACTTACATATTGAGTAGACATACAACTCCAGGCAAGAAATAGTTGGAACAGTATGCAAATTAAAAAAGAATGCAGCGAGATTAAAATTGACTTTGACTTGTATTTCATTGTGGACAGTATGATCAACTTGATTTCATTTGTAAATACACATCCATTCCTCACATTCAGGCTGCAAAACATTCAAGAAAAAGTTGGAACAGGGGCTGAAATAACAATATGATTCAAAACAGATGATGTGAACAGGTGATTGTAATCGTGATTTGGTACAAAAGCAGCATCCGGGAATGGTCTAGTCCTAGATTGTCAAACATGTCAACAAATGTGTGAGAAAATAGGTGGAGGTCTTGGTGCACAATCCAACCTCTTTACTTGAATTGACTGGCAATTTTTGTAACTTTCTGGGTTATTTTTACAGCCCAGCAATCAGCATTTGGAGGACGATCCATTCTGCTTCAGCCAAGTCTGAATTTATACCACTCGGTAAACAAGCCCAATTTGATATTTCATTGCTTGGATGCGAAGTTTCCATTTTAATTAAGTTGAAAGTTAGAAATATCACAGGCCTACTTTTCTCACAAGCTCTCCCAGTGTATGACTCCCTGTGTGTGTCTGTGTGTATGTTTGCGCGCTACCCTTTATGAATAATCCCTCCTTTATTTACATAGACTCATTTGCTCAGAATATTGTGGCAGATCAGGTGATGGATCATCTCTATCTCTGTGCATCACACTCCAGACTCTGCAGACAAGAAATAATAAGTGGCTCTCGTGGTTGTGCAATGACAAGTATCTGTAGGCATTTGGAAGAGACGTTAATTATGAAAGTCAGAGGGACAATTCACCCTCTGACTGGATCTACAGCGATATATATTAAGTTTGCTGTAGTGAGACTAACGTTGCGGTAGTGATGTTGAATTGCACAGTTCACCGTGGCGGCTAATAGATTGCACTACGTGTACTGAGCATGAAATGAGAATGAATAGGCCTAATACCTGACATAAAGGTTAGCCAGTGCCTGCTTTTATTCAATAAAATGTAGGTCAAAGGGTTTGAGTTCAATGGCAGGGCATGTTTGAAGAAGTTATGGTAACTGGTTAGCTTACTGGAAAGTGCTAGCATCCAGTGAACTGTAGCCGCGGTAGGAGTGCAGCAAGTGCTACAGTTAAATTATACAAGTTATTTCGCCAGACAGACAGAATAAGATGTAATATTCAGACAGCGTGAGCTCTGTTCGTAGTAGTATTGTAAAGGAGTTTGTTTTTCCAGTGGGGGCGTTTGCTAACTGACCACCTCTGTCACCACAAGTAGCTTTCTGCTTTCTCTATGTGAGCTGAACATAGTCTCCTTATCAGTTAAGAGTCTCCCTAGAAATAATTATTAGTGCATTTGACAAACGCGTACCCTTGATAAACACACTCTTCGTATTGTAAGTTGTTTTCGGTTTGTAAAATAGCTAGTTATGAAACGGTAGCCTTTACAAAAGCTATGCCAAGCACCTCTTCAACATAAAATAGCAGCTGGCTATTCAAAGTGGTGCTTATTCTGTTTTCTGTCTGGTTTTCTCATTACACTGTACTGTCAGTGAATGTGTCAGGTAATATTTTGAGACCAGTGTATTTACCTTACTTGTTTTGTTTTGCTTTGTTGCTCGAAAGGTTATCAATATGTATACAAAATATTGGTGTTGACTTGAAACTGTGAAATTTAAAACTGTGAAAATGTGACAGCATTGCTGTCATATTATCGCAGATGTTTCACGGTTCTCATTCTCACTGTTTATATTCCTCATTACTGATAACAGATTGAAGCTGGAAGGAAAGCAGCAAAAATGACTATCAATGTTAATGTCAATAAATCAACATCAAGATAAACTCATAACACTGGAATAGAAAGTTTATCAGTTCCAGAAGTTTCCAAAATTTCCCTTAGATGCTAAATAAACCTCTTATTTCTTATTATTAATTCATGTGTTTTATTTTAGCACCAACATCCATTTAGGATTTCTTTGAATCCCACATGCAACGCATGCAAGCTATAAATACAAGTCTTAGGAGAAATTTCAGATGTCGTCACCACTACATCAACACAAGAAAGAAGAAAAGTAGTGCACTTACCAATAATTAACAGGTACACTCCTGCCCAAAAATCAACAGTAGGTGAGAGTTTTGACATGTATTTTTCATCCATGTTGGTCCAGTCAGTGCTAAAATTGCACAGGTAGAGTAAATAAATGCAGTTAACAAGTACAAAAGTTTAGCTCCCAATGTACCTGCAGCGAACACTGAGCATGTTGTTTTCTGTCTCTGCTGTTCCTCCTCATATCTGAGTCTCTGAGTGCGATGCTGCATCTGACGCCTGATATACAACACATGACACCCCACCACATGGACAATTCACTGCTCAGCACACAAACCGCCGATCCAACCTGAACCCCTGGCTCCCAAACAAGCCCCCCGTCCGTGTGGACAAAAGCCACGCAAATAGACACACACCGAATGCTTATTGCAATTACTATCACTTTAAAAGAGTGGATTGAGTGGAGAGTGGAGTGGAGCCCCGGGTATTACAGAAAATTACGCAATCAGTTCTGACAAAGTGTGGAAAAGGTATTGCATCACTGTCACTGTTTCTAAAGAGCAGCAAAAAAAAATATCATCAGAAATAAATAAGTGAATCAAATGTCAGAGACTAAATTGTGCTGCACTATAACCACTGTATTGTGTGTACTTTAATGATGAAAAATGAGGAAAGAGCAGGATATTCTTTGTGTACTTAAGCTTGAAGATTGAATTGACAACAGAATAGGATTATTGTGTTCGTCAGAGGGATTTATGATGCACACCAGGTCCCTGTCTATCCATGAATATAAAATGTGTACATACAGTTTTGTGGTCTAATATTTTTTTCCATGACTGTATGTTCTGTATGTTAATTTGGAGCCTTATAGATCACATTAATTTTGATTAATTGACCTTTTGCTTTCTGAATAATTGTGAAAAATGCCTAAATCACAAAATCGAGATTTTTGCTCTGGAGAATCTTCCTTACTCAGTAAAAACTAAAAACGCGTTTGCTTGTTGTGACTTATTTGTTGTAAATGTGTTTCTCCAGTTATATATGGCACATTGTTTTAATAAAGAATTGAACCGAACCCTAATTACTTTTGAGTTGTGTTTTCTCTTGAGTGAAGTAAAAACGTGAATCGTCCAAGACACTGAAAAAAAGAGATAATATTTTTTTGTGGCAACCTTCGCCCAAGCAGCAAAATGGCATATACTTTGCTAACAAAACAACTTTTGCTGTTGTCAAGTTTGGCACTATAATGTTGTTTTTGTGTGTGATTTGTTAGAACGACACTGACTATTCAGAAGAAGTCTGTTTGACAACAAATGGAAAAACTCCACAAAGCTTTTTTTTTTTTGTACCCAAGGGATATCTCACTCCTTCACCCATCTTAATGTAGCCTGAAGCGTGTCTTTATCTCGCACCTTCTTCACTTTTATCCAAGTGATCTTTACACCTCTTTACGTGTGAAAAGGCCAGTGAAAACATCAGATGTACGTGTGGGGAATAGAAATGCAGTCCATATTTGAGGGTGCTGTAGCCGATGTATACAATTGTCACAAAATCCTGTATAGTCATAGGCCTCGTTGTGTAGTGTGAAACCGATCCGTGCAACAGCAGAGGAGAAACAAGAGATGACAAATTACAGTCTCCGTTTGAGCCGGTGTGCGGACGCACAGCGTGTTCAAAAGTCCGTGACCGGTTTGCAAGAGTTCTCCACACTTGTTTCCACGTTTTTGCTCCATGTGTGCATTTGTGTTATCATCTAGAATGTGATAAAAGCGCTCACAGCTTAATGAAAAATATCAGAACTTGCTAATGGAGTGTTTTTTTAAGATGTTAAAGATTATATTTGAAAGGAAATTGAAAAGTTTTAGAGATGGACGGACAAACACCAGTGTTGGCCAATTAAAGTCACATTTCACTGATGGCAGTGGTCGACGGTTATCTATTGTGTTATATGAAAGATTATCTCATAAATTTGCGAGATTGAATTTGCGCTCATTCAGAGATAGTGTGATGAAGGCCTGAAAGACTTTAAAACTTGTACAGTTACTTTTTTTTTTTATATAATGAACATTTCTTTGCTTGCCATGATTTACACATCGCACTATCCATTATTGGCTGTTAAACCTTGTCTCCAGGTGCTACAGCAGTTTTGACAAGAGACGCGTCAGAATGACAAGCCAAGTGTACGTTTGTTGTTTCAACACAGACACTGTATTTGTGTGTCTCTGATTTAGTGCTTATTTGATTCATTTTCATTTCAATGCAGCAATGAAACAAATTAAAGAGAATGAGCGCAACCTGAGTGCTTATTCAACAAGGCAAAACAGACATGAAAGGGAGACTGGACCGTGGAGAAAAGGCGTCGTAATGTTTCGATTTCTGTGGCTGACACTGAGAACTGATTTGCACACTGGAATAAAGCAAATGTTCATTATTTTCAGTCTATTGTTTTTGAAGTGTGAAGTTAGGATGATTTGAGACATGACGTTCAGTTAGCTTTGTCAGTAGAAATGTCCGTCAAAGGCCTACTTTTTATACCTTTCAGAACCTGTACTTTTTCACTTTTACTTGAGTAAAGAAGTTGGATCAGCACCTCTGCTTCTTCTCTGTATCGGCGCCTTTACTTGAGTAAAGAAAGCGTGTGCTTTCGCCACGTCTGTTCACATGTGCTCACGCGTGCAACAAAATATAAACCAAAAGGTGTGCACACGGATTGCTAGTCCTGTGTGCTGTAAGAGGAACGACGAAGTGATTTAGGTGCATTTGGTGGATGGATTGTTGATGGAGAGCTCTGGAACATGACGTGATGAAAATCAGTTGTGAGTTGTATTCACTTTCGCATGGGCTTGTTCTTTCTTCGCATTTGCTGTCAGAGCAGGGACCGTTGAATGCATGACAGGCATGAAAAGAGAACGTATGACGCATGGAGAGCTCGTTAATATTCACTCCTTCATTTGCACCATCACCGTTAGATAATCTTAAAAGCCGACCTCAAACAATAGAGCATCTATAAATAGCTTCACAATAATCTCAATAAAGGAAGAAGTACGCCATGGCAGATCCTTTTTTTCACTGTGTTTGTGTGACATCCTGTGGAGATAAACATGGTTATAGTATATGAAGAAAACAGCATATTGTTTATATCCTCTCTGTACTTTTTTTTGACTTCAGGTTATATTAACACGTGACTTATTGTCCAAAGTGCCTGTTTCAATCAACAATGATTGGAATAATTAATGAAAACAAGTCTTAAAATGTGTTATCTTGAACTCAAACAGAGAAATTGAAAGTTATTTAAAGGTTATAGTCAGGGTTTTCCCTGGTTCAGAATGAGGTGGAGGTGGTTCCATCCTGATCATGAGGCAACACGCACACGTATAAACTTAACACTTTACAAATAACGGATTTTAGGAGTTGTGATAATTATATGACTAAAGAAAATTACAATTATCATGTTAAAACAGTATGGTGTTTACTGACAGAAATACACAGAGTGCAAATCTTGTTATAAAAAAAAAAGTGTGAAGACGCACATTACGGTTTGGTCGAGATCTGGAGGACGCACACAATTTGACGGAGGCAGCGGACTCGTCATTTTCCATGCAAGAAAACCCCCGCTGATAGTATAGTGACATTAAACCCAAACTACAGCAGTGTGTAGGTATAAGAATGCAGTTTCTGGAAGGATAAAATATTAATCTCCTTTGGTTTTAGTGTAGACTCTGAGACCCTTAGGGTTTCCTCACACAACTGCAATTATTTGATTAAACAAATACCCCCAATACACAATTTGTGCGATCTCTGTGTCAGTATAAAAAGATGCAGGAAGAAAAATGACCTGCCCATTTCTTTTCACTGATTAAAAACTCAGCCGTACATACTCTAATATAGCCTTAACATAAATATAACATATATAAAGTTCATAAAATCATTGTCTGTAGCATTCCTCAGTTTCACTACATAAACTGAGATACACGTCTGCTTTAATGTAGTAAATGGACTTTGACAAATTTGCTCCTATGATCCTCATAATCTGATCTCAATACAAACAGCGGCTGCAGATCCTCAGTCTGTTTCCGGCTTTCCACATGAGCAATAATGTTTTAAATGAACTAAATCTTTAAATTTGAACACGCGTGGCTCGGTAAACAGTCTGTTGGCATGTTCTCTTACATCTGTCTTACTGCTCTTCTCTGTTAAACATCCAAAGGTTTAATACTAGTCACATATATGCGTGACCCCCACAAGCCTGCGCAGTCACCAAAATATGTAAAGAATAAGGGAACAGTACAGAAAATGAGGCGAAGAAGAATGTACAATGTCCTTCGCTTTGTTTCGCTGTGCTGTTTGTCCAGACTAAGGCATGGACGGAGGGAATTCATTAGTAATCTCAAAATACGTGGCCTTGATGTCGTATCTTTAATACTTGTTTCTTGCAGGGTAAACGCAGTGAACCGCTCAACAGTCTCAGTCTTTACTGATATCCATGTGAGGTGAGCATATCCATTTTTTTCTTCTACTTTATTTCAAAGAAACACTGTGTTATTGCTACTGACATAATCTCAGAGACCTTCAGGTGTTCTAGCAAAGCGAATGACTCAAATGGTTTGCTCACTGCCAGACTTTGATAGACACAAATATTTGCATTCATCACTTGCCTCATGAAGGATACATTCAGACCTAGAGGATTCTTGCAGCATGGTTTTAAACTGAACATGGCTTTAAATAATGCAGACCTTCCAGCAAGTCTTGACATAATGTATTCAATGGCAAATCATCCAATGGAGACTTTCATTATTTAGTGATGTGACATCTCAAACTTAGCCTGTTTGACGTGTAATTATCTATTGATATCTGCAGTAATCATGTGCAGTGCCTTTGCAGAAATTAAATAAAGATGCACTGCTGTTTTCCAGAAGCTTTAAAACACAAATGCGCCATTAAAAGTGAAAAAAATGAGAAAGTGAAAGAAACCGATTATTGATGTACTGTTATTAAAAACATGGAGAATCAGACAAACACCACTGGAGGGCAGTGTTGCTCATCTCATCAGCTCCTTTGACTCACAATTCTGTGATATTGCTGAAGAACACACTGTAGATTGCATGCAGTTTAAACATTGTTTAGTCCTTCATTTCATTCATATCAGTCTGACGGTGGAGAGAAATGTCGGGCAGCTGTTGACATCCAAGTTATTCTTCAACCGATCACTGTGTGAGCACACTTACAGAACAATCTGCAGTCTTCAATTGAATCATAATTTCTAAAAAGAATCACAATAAGAGTATGGAATAAAAACTGACAGTTGTTCTCGTTTGATTTTCCTAAAATCTCACATCCTAATCCCAAGTATCTGAGTGGATCGGGTTCAAGATTCCACAGTCTATTAAGTAAACCACAACAATCATGTACCCGCTCCCACGCTGGCACCGTAAATGAGCTCCTGTTGAAACATATTGACGTTAGCGTTCGGCGACCACTAATGCAGATAAAGTTTCAATATTTATTTTTCACATAAATAACCATGCTGATTCTCTTTTTAAAAAAAAAAAAAAAAAAAAAAAGAAAAAGCAAAAAAAAAAAAAAAAGCACCGAATGCTCAGGAGAGGCATGATAAATTTAGTTTCCATGTGAGAGAGTAAAAACAACTTTGACAGCAGCGATGTTTTAACAGGGCAAGTGAATTTTGGCACCACCAAAGGCGCTTTCCTGTATTTCTTTTTCAGTGGGGTACATACAACTCAGCTTAATCAGGGCTGCTGTGCACAAAGGGGGTATTTGTTTAATCATTTTGGCACTGACAGAGGTATGCACAGACAACCTGGACACAGCCACTGCTTATGCGCCGTCGGTGTACATGTGTGTCTTAGAACATGTGTGTGTCTCGAATGCGGTTGCGTGTCTGTTTCTTCTCTGTCTGCATGTATGCAGCTTTCACTGATCGTCTGTTGCTTCTCTGTCAGTTTTTGTTGGAGAAAAAGCAGCATTTTGAAAAGAAGGTGGAATACCTGATGCGGCTGATAAGAATCTGCACCTGCTTTCGGACTACAGCTTGTCTGAGACAATGTCGAAATTAAAAAGGAACAAGCAGTGGGTGCGGAAAGTGGTGCAACAGTTACACTTTTTTTTTTTTTTACTATTGTTTTGTCTAGAAACTATGCTCTTGATTAATCATTAGTCATTGTCTTTCCTATAAAATATTAAAAATGAAAATGCCTTTCCAAGAATCAAGGCAACATATTGAGTTGTTGTGTTTTTTGTATGTCTGCAGTTTCCTATTCCACAAGGTGAGGAAATGCAGCAAATTCTCACATTTAAGCAGCTGGAGATTCGATTTGTCCATCAGTTAACCAATCAGGCAATGACTAATGGTTTTAGCTCAAGCTAAAAGAAAACTATGAATGAACCATTTGTCTGAAACAGTTTTGTTTATGGACCGTGTAGTCTCCTGTTGCTGTTTAGACTTGAAGTAAAGCAGCAGCTGTATATGTGTCAGAAATCTCCAAAGCCAACAATGACACTCTTTCCCTGTGAATGCCTGTTTGATCAAATGATGAGCATAGTATAGTGTGTCAGCTACAGTAGTGTATAGTTTTAGAAATGCAAATGCAGAGGTCCTATAATATTGACCTGCTTTGGTGTTTTCAGACAGCAGTAGATACACATGCTGTTTCCACTCAGGTTTTTTTTTTTCAAATTGAAAATGCGAATAAAAACAGCTTGTTGGAAACACGCACATTTAATATCCACACAGAACAAACATGAGGCGTTGTTCAATTAATTGACTAATGGTTTCAGCTCAAGCATAAATGAATCATTTGTCTCTTCATCATTTGCTTTTATTTATGGACCTAGTAGTCAGTTGTTGTTATTACAGCAGCGGCTGTATTGTATGTGTCACAGAAAAGAAAGACCTGTTTAATCAAGTACAGTGTCTGCCCAGAAGTCATTCTTTTCCGTCTTTGATGCTGCTATGTATTGTTTTTGCAGCGCCATCGCACACGAAAGACTAACCTTAAACTGTCAGAAACTATTTTTAAAATGTGGTGCATTAATGACCTGCAGTTTAAATGATCTTCTCACTACCTGACAGCATACGGCCAGCGCAGTGTCCACTTTTAATGTGTGCCGCCAGCCTCTGAGCAAAAGAGAAACCCAAAGAGGAACCTGATCCCTGTTGACACAAAGTTTAAATGACTATATTCCACAAACACGAAGGCGGCGGGCCTTCTCTTGGGACTTGTACGAGCCCGCAGCTCCTGTGTACAGTTTAAATAGCTGGTAGATGATTAGAAGGATCAAATGGCCAGGGGATAAAACCACAAAGGGGTGCTCTGCTCGGTGTGAAAACATTAAGGTGCTCATTATGATTACTTACGATCTGTTGACTCACTAAAATTGCTGTGAAATTGGTCATACGGTTGAGGAATGCTGTGCCGAGACAGACAGTAATTGCATTTCCTGTTAGTCTCTGAGTTCCTCTCCCTCACTCTGTGCGGGTGTGAGACTGAACAGTTTCTTTTAGCTGTCCTAGATTATAGATATCACCGAACTGACTGTTAGCAAAGACAGTCGAAAGACATGAAGCTGCACTTCACACATTACGCTTGAGTGACACATTAAGGGAAGACCCTGAGAGAATGTTTTTCATTTTGATTTTGCCATCATCATTAAAAGAGCTTTCCCCAGACCCGACAAATTGACCTGACAAAGCACATTGAGTTGCCTTTGTGTATGAAATGCGCTATATAAATAAACTTGCCTTGCCCGACCCTGTTAGGGCTTAACTCGACTTTACAGGATTTTGTAACAGCCGACTGTCAGGGGAACTATCTCAAAAAAACGTGACTTGAAAGCAGAGTACGGCGGTGTATGTGCACGTATGGCGTGCATTAAAAACTGCTGATTTAAAACGCAACTCTCGAAAGACTGCACCTAGGCCTCTTAATGGCACCGAGCTGAGAGAACAAGCTCACTCCTCGGTGTCCTGTTCGATAAAACTGAGGTTTGGATGTATGCCATCGCTAGGGGCTTGGCAGGATGCAGTGACTCGCTGAGGTTTGAAACCCCATTAAAAATTGTCACTTTATTTTAAGCAGCTGCCACACTTGTGAGTCCCACATCCTTCTGGAAAACCAATCAGCACCCTAAAGCTGACTGGGAATTGGCCAAACGACATTCAAACTGCGATTGTCTGAGTTGTTAAAGTTTGTTCCCCTAGATGACTTGAGGGTAATGAAGGCTTTTAATTTTCTTGTCACCTGAATTATAGGCATCTGTCCAGTGTGGTGTGTCATGAGGTGTTGGGAGGATTATTATTTTTTTACTGCATACTTGATTAAACTGTAATGGCTGTGTGTGGGTGAAGCCATGACTTTGCTGAAGCTAACGCATTATAATCCTGAGATTAAAGGCCTTCACACACCGTACACAATGAATTCACAACATGAAAATGTGAAGTACTAAAGCTGCAAATATTTCAGATCAAAACTATTGAATTTGTGGCGGTTTTGACATTTGTTTAATGTAAGATTGTCTGCAGATACAGACTCCAAATGGAGTAGAAAAAAAATCCTTTCGAATGTTTTACTGAGAAAGTAGTTTGGAAATAAACATGCAAAAAATAAAGAATGTATTGGAATATCTTTTATGTAATTGGGTTGTTATAGCAAGCAGTTCAGAAAAATGCTGGATATTCACAATGTCAATAGACCTTAAAATGATTATTTATGAGTTACAGTACAGTTATTTCTATGTCCCATTGGCAAATTTTCTGCACTTCGCCACTCATCTGATATCAGTGCAGAGCAGAAATGTCTCTAGGCGGGCCTACACTGAAATAGCTGATGTGTAAACAGGTTTTCCTTCCAAATTTGCAAGACAGAAGAGACAGATCTTTGACCAGATTTGTCATCATTGTAATTCATAATGGTAGCAAGCAACCGGGTTTAATGTAAAATGTGAAGTAGTACTATAGTACTATAATGTTGGAACCATGTCGTAACATTCCAAGAAGTGGTGTCCCATTTCACGTAAAGATTTCACCACTACACGGTCGAGGACATGGCTGCGTAGTGGGACTGGGCCTGGGTTGGACTGGATCCAAATTTTCTGGACAATGTCATGTATCTATTTAAAGTTGATATTTTACTTATAGACGTATCTGATTCATTTACGGAATAGAGTACAGTGCACAGACTTAAACAAGACAAAGGAGGTGACCAGCAAATGTTGCACATCTCAGACTCGTGGAGGACACACCAATGAGACAGGTCAGCGAGGACACCAATGTAGGTGTTTGGACACAACGAGGTAAGAAGACAACGAGTTTTAGTCTTGACTTTTTGCCACCTGTCCAGAAGACTTGTTCTTTCTAAAGGCTTCATCACAACTGGTGTAGTCAGTTTGATGGATTGAAAAAGCGACGCAAATGTATTTGCTTTGAGTTAATATTTCCAGCTGTAAGGAAAAAAAAGGCCTTGAGAACATGCAATATTGCGCAGAAACATCACGTCCGTAGCGGCATGGAGACTTGGTTTTCATTCATGTGCACATTGAGAAAGACAGCAATATTCTGATACACAGTCATTTAAAACAATCAAGTAAAATTTACAAAATTCACGCATATATTCTTTCAAAAAATCTCTGCAGTATAAGCTGTCAATGGCTGTCGATTCTCTGTCTCTGTCTGTCTGCCGCAGTCTCTAGCTCCGTCTCTTTGTACAGACATACACATACAGCACATACACAAAGTTACACAAACACACCCTCATGTATGGGGAACGGTTTTGTCTCGCTTGCTGTTGGCAATTTAGTCCTTATAGCATGCAGATGGTTGGTGTCACTCCAAGGTAAACCTCAACACTGCCAGACAGAGTGCACACTACCTGCCAGCAGCCTCTGCTCTATCATGGTCTAGTAGCATCCACCAACCCTATGCTTTGCAGTGGGCGTCTGCTTTGCAAATCCATACACACAGTCTAGTTCCTGTTGTGCTTCTGTCCTCAAATGGCTAGAGATGAGTATAAACAAGCCCAGAAACCCAGCTGTTTATTGTTACAGGTATGTGCAGTCAAGGCCTAGCAACAGGGGGTGAAAACGCGACTGTTTATTTTATATCCAGTTCTGAAGTGTGCCCCGAGACACACGGAACAGGATGAATAACACATTTAGGAGGAAAGAAAAGACAAAAAGCAAAATAATCAACACTGAAGCAGAAAGTTGGAGGGGGTGTGCGGAGGAATTTTGGCAGAATTTTGCAAACAGCAGCAGAAAATTGCACGACCAAAAAGTTAGTAGAAACATGTCCTCTCAATGCTTTCGATAAAAAAATATTTTAGAACTGCGAGAAATGGGGGGGAAAAAAAAGAAAAGTTTTGTTTTTGTCTATGAAAGTTAAAATGTTTGGCTAGGCTGAGTTCCAGCGTGGAGGACGGCCAGCTGTAGTTCCCCCTGTTCTGGTGGGCCATGAAGGAGAGGTCAGCTAAGTCTGCTGAAATCAAATCCAGTGTCTCCCACCCGTAACAACAATGTGGCAGAATGGCCTGAGGCTAATGACATGATTATGTTGTTGTGTTCTGGAGTAAATCTAACGAAAAGTTTGAGCCTTGCCCTCGCTTGTCTCTCCAGATTACATAGACACGTAAGGCCTGTCTAAGCAGAAGCCAGGTGCCTTATCCTATCACCTTGTGTGGCACAGAAACAGCTGAATTAGCAGAACCTTGGCGAACGTTTGTCTGTTGTATAAATGAGATCTCATATCCAGTTTCATGTTTGAGACCTGTTCGACATCTCTGTCAAACTGGGCTGTTGTATTCACACCTGATGACAAAAGCAGACACACTTTGACGGCGAAACATATTTAAAAGCTGATGTTTGCGCATAATACGAACAACAATGAGTTATTATCAGTGATACGTGCTTGATATCTGCTTTGTGCAGCATTTCATTTGGTGCAAGTATTTGTGGTACCTGCATCTACAATAGTATTAAATTGTTTGAAATGTTTCACTGCTACAAGACCTTGCTTAATCAGAATGAGCCATGGTTTCCAGATGGTATTTAGATATGTAATGCTAACAAATGAGGCTTTGCTATTATAGTAACATGCTCCTAATGTTATTTTAGCAGCCAAATCTCTCTCTTTCTAGTGGTTAGAGGAGCTTAGACAGTTTCCTCAGGCATGGACTAAGCATGTTTGGGTATGCACATTCTCTTCTTAGCATGTAATTGCAACATTATTGCCATGAAGTCCTTGAATTTAGCAAACAACACAGTACCAGTTTGTATCTTGAGGATATCGTCTTTTGCGTTTAATCTTTGAGTGTCATGCAGCTCCGTCTGGATGTTCTTTAAAACTGCAGACACTACTATTGCGCACTGGGTTAATTACTGTCAATAAAGAGATTTCAACTGTCACAAACAATTTGTTACGTAAAACAGAGTATGTAAACTCTGGAGCGAACCACTTTTGTAAATGAAATCCGCACAGTTCAGTCTCTATCATCTCTATCTACTTGTCTTCTTTTTTTCCATTTCACACACCTTTCAGTTCTACATCAAGGAATGCATTTTTTTTTTAGTCACGCCCCTGCGCTCCTGACAGGTAGTGACTGCATGAGAGGACAGTTTGTCCTGCAGAGCTATGCAGGCTGCAGGGGCCCATGTTTGGCTTGGATGCCAATGAATAACATTGTATGGAGAGAGGAAATTAAAAATGCAGGGTTGTAATTTACTGGAGAGTGGAACTGATTTAAAAGCTCTTTTTTTTTTCACCGCTTTGCTTGAAGTTTTCCAAATATGCCACAGCTGAGTGTGAACTGAGCTTCGTTGTACTGGCAATAACAAGCAACAGGCAAATCTGCCAGCTCTCTACCTTACTCCCTCTTCCTATTAGTTGGCAAAGACAGGACCACGCTAAGGTAAGCCTTCATGGAATCCAAATGCTAGACATGCCTAACTGATTTCACATCTCAAATAAAATGCAGCTATATGCTATCATGAGAAATGCAAAGGCATTTCCCCCTGCAGTTAGACTATGTGCACACTGTTTTCCGGCTTGCCAGAGTGATGACTGATATCATGCTTTACTTGAGCAACATTCTCAGATTACCAGCTATGTCTTGCTTGCCTGTGGTCGCTGTGGGTGGTTCCCTGGTGTGATACAGGTAACAACAGATTAATAGAGTAATGAATCTAGCTTTACAAGGTGGTTGTAAATAATTTCGGGAAACCAGTCCCAGTCTCTCTCTCTCTTTAAGTCAAAGTGGCAGTATTTTATGTATCAGCCGTTTCTCCACTACTGTCTGGACACTGCCTAATGCTAATGAAAAAGTTACAAATTAGGAAGCATACCTCACTCAGGCTAGCTGCTGAGTTAAAGGAAACTGCTCTTAGATTTTTTTTTTTTTACGGCTTTCTCCCTTTATAAACCTCAAATTTGCTGCTGGGTAACTCAACCACTTCCTCCCTTCCTGTGAGATCAGGCAGTCAAGCAGGGTGAAGCCAAGCAGTGCAGGGGCTGCTGTGGCTTGCAAACAGCTGGCACAGGTCTCACTATACCTTTGGCACCTGTGGGTGGGCGTCAACACTGTTGGCTAAACAAACAAGGCCATCGTCCAGCTCCTACCGCAGTCGTGAACAGTGTATGGAATTAGAGTGCCACCTTCAGCAGAGGAGGCTTAGTGGCAACACAGTTGTGTGTGTTTCATCTGTGGTGTCAAAACTAACTAACTTCTAACTATCAAAAATGATGATGTTACTCCTCAGTTTGATGTAACCGAATTGTTTTTGTCACACTAAGATATGGCAGATCCTGGTGCTCTCCTGCAGATGGCGGTGTTGCCCTGGTCTTGCTTAGAAGAAGCCCCTATGTGTGAGGCCTTTTTCCTAATTGGTGACTTTTAACAAGCCTATGCAAATGTCTCCCCTGTCTCCGTCTCTCATTCCCTCTTGGCCTCGGGCCTGCTATCAAAGACTTGATGTTGAAAATGCAGTGCCGCTTAGGAAAGAGGTGACTGGTGAGTGTTGGGATTTTTTTTAGCGGAGTTTTGGCCACCTTTTAGAGCCTATTCACCCACGTGAGTGTCTGGTAGGACATCACCTTCCAGGCTGGGGAGGTAAATGAGATGGATGAAGTGGCCACTGATCTGTTTGCCTAAAACAAACACAAACTGGAATTTGCCTCCGTGATGGTTACATGGAAGACTTTAGGGCTGCAGCGGCGCACACCATTACCACCAGCGGAATTTTCCTAAAACAAGACAAGAGAGTCAAGTAGCCAGATAGACAGAAATAAAATGAGCGAGGAGTGAAGGGGACCCTCCAGAGAGGAGTGAAACTTTCCACAGGTTCACCATGTTTATGTGGAGCTGGCAGGGCCTATGCTGAGGAAAGGATGCTGGGGAAGTCAGACTTGTTGCTGAGCAAAGTTCTTGTGCTCCTCTGATCTGTATGCAGGACGCCTCTCTGGCTATCTTTACATCTCCTTCCTCTTGTAATGTCTTCCTCTTTCAGCCTCTGGTCACTTATTTACCCTTTTGTCCTTCTTTATTGCTTTTTTTCACTCCATAAATGTGCTGATGTGTGTCCAGGAAAAGAAGGCATTAACAGGCCTAGAGGGCAAACCTGAGAACTGCCCAGTTTTCACTCTCTGGATCCCCCCAACCACCACCACCACCACCACTGCTTGCTCCCCCATGATGACGCAGCCTTTTTTACTTGATGGAAGCCCAGAACAATAGTGGACAAAGCTGAATCACACACATTTCTGCTAGAGTAACAGTTTTCAGACAAGAGATTTGAAAACAAGCACATTTCATGGTTGCTAAAATAGATCAGTAAGTGCAAATAATCACATGACAGATTTGTTTTGTCTGGAAAATGTGCCTATATCGCAACTTTAATAGCATTCCTGTTAAATATATTTATTGAGAGATCAGCCTAAAGATTTCCTCCAATGTGTCATACAATGGACTTAGTGTAGCCCATGTCACCATCACCTCATCTCCATCAGCACGCAGACGTTTACTCTTCAGTTCTCAGCCCTTCCCCAGTCTCCAGGATGACAGGCACTCTTGGGACTTTTGTATATGATAAACTATGTGATATGAACCTCCACTGACCTCTCCTCCACCTTTTCTTTTCTCCCTTGCCTGTTCACATCCACCTTTTTTCTTCCTCTTCCCCATCCTTAATAAATCCCCCTCTCAGATTTCTCTCTCTGCCCTTCATGGGTCCCCCTCCTCGGCCCCAGCTGCTGGCTCTCTGCCCGCAGCCAAGGATATGAGTGCCCAGCGACGCCGCGCGATCCCTGGGGATGGAGAACCGGTGAAGCAGGGGGGGGGCTGCTGATGGTGGTCAGAGTTTGAATGAGCTGGGCAGCCGCAGGAGAAACCACAGCGTGTGTTTGTGTGTTGTAGCGTGTGTTGGTGTGAACTCTTGTCTCATGGGTTAACATATGTATGTCCTGCATATCCAATAATAGCCCAAAAGACCTTAAACGCACACATACACATACATTTTGTGTTTGTGTCTGTTCAGTAGCCCACAAACACAGGGCTGGGCAGGGCTGGTTCACTGCTGTTGAAAGCATTATATGTTCAGCAGCTCTGAAGAGTGAGCGATTAGTTAGAAGTAGCTGTCATAAAGAGATTCCCTTGTCTAATAATGAGGTTTGTTAAGTTAGGCCAAACTGGGCCACAGCTGCACACTGCGGTAAAGCTTGACCACTAAGCCCAATGTTTTGATCACAAGAGAGGCAAGTGTGAAATCAGAGTTAAAAAAGAGATTCTGTTTTAATGACCACGCAGGAGAAACTCATCAGTTCAATGTCCGAGGTTTGAAATAAGTGGAATTTCAGACCGGCATGCACAAGTGTCCCTTTGTTGATGTGTGTAAAGGTGTACTATTCACTGTCATTTTTTTAGGACCACTACCAATTACTAGTAATGAAAACACAAACAAACTGATAACCGATATTTGGGACCAAAACAAATTTAGAGTAAGAATGAAAAATCTTGGTGTCAAATTTTGGAGTAATTCTAAAAATTTCAAGTTGAAATGCCTTAAAGCTACTTCTCAAATCAAACAAAGAAAGTCCTATTCAGTAACATTTCAACTATGTTTTCTTACTGAACTACAGCGATACAAAATAAATAAATCATTTCAGTGGTGACAGGCTGATAATGCTGTGAGTGGGACATTGCTGAAGAACACAGAGTGACTGCAGACAGAGAGTCAGCTGCATCAAAGCAGAACCAGCACATTTTTTGATGTATTTAGTTGATTGGATTACTGATAATGTAAAAATACTGAATGTCTGGTCCGGCCATGGCTTATAATTGGTCTATCCCTAGTGGGCATACTAGGGATTGTTTTTTTTTTCAAGTTTTTATCATGTTGACTGTCTTATTATAGCGTGTTGGCACACTAGAAGGGCTAATTATCGCCAAACATAATTAGAATCGATCGTAATGAGAATCTAATTCGTTTTGCAGTAATTGATGTTTTTGAAAATTATAGCTGATTATAGTTAAGGGATTGGAAGTTAAAGGCACAGTATGTAACATTTTTCTTAAAAACACGGAACAGACTCTTATAATAATAATCCTTCTCAATCATCACTTTTGGCAATCTGCCAGTGTGTGGTGGTGTATTTACCTGTAGAGACGCAGGCTTTTCAGGCAATTCACTGCAAACTGCGCTGTCAAGAAGATAGCGTCAGCGTTGTGCCTGTGACATTTGCATGGATGGAAATTAGATAATGTGTAATTTGCATGGGGAATATTCATATATTCTGCACAAAATCCACCTCTTTCTATGCAGATACATGCAAATAAGTCCCGGTGCAAAAAACGTCTAATTCACAAAAGACCAGCGCAATACAGGCAGTTTGGCTGGTGCAAATACTGCTGGCTGAAAGCCGGTGTAAACTGTGCTTCAACTCACTTCTGACTCACTGCCTCTTCCTGTGTCCAAAGCTTCAAGTTTGTGAGGCTTAAATGATGTTGAATTAATATTTATTGATGTCAAGCGTGAAATCTTCAGTCAGATACAGGAGGAATCAGGTCGGTATGTGCGTTATCTCTGAGTTTTGGGTATTTAAATATAAAAAGCGCTGATGATCAGAGTGCTTTATTACATATACATATATCCTTATTATCCCACAATCCCAGAGTGTAAGAGCTGCAGAACACACAACATTAATGATCAGATTCATCAGATTCTGACTGATCTGGTGTTAAGAAGTTACCGCTGATGCGCCGTGCGTTTAGAAACACAGCTGTGAGAAACACACAGCGAGAAATGTTACATACTTCTAAGGAATCATAGAAGTTACAATTCATAGAAGGATATCGATATCTGAACTTATTTCCATGACAACTCAGCCAGTAGTTTTTGAATCATTTCATTCAAATGCACAACTGTGAAATTGGTAATGTTATGGTGATGATAAAGAAAAAGTCAGAGGATCACTGTAATAAATGGGTTTCATTCTATTGGGCTATTTGGTTCATGATGGTCTGACACTAAGCACTTAATAGGCAAATACAACACTCTTCATTTCCCTGTGTCAACTGTGTCATGATCTTGGGTCGGTGGTGGAAGAGTAGCAGTGGTGGTTTGACCTGTCGTTGTATTTGTTCTGACAGGTCTCAACAGGATCACAATCCCTTATCCTTTATGAAAAGAGAGAGAGAAAGCGAGAGAAATGCGGGCACAGAGGTCGTACTTGTCATAATACAAGTGCATTTGTGCGTGTAGACTGGCTTAAAGTTTTGCTCATTCAAGGCCTGTTAGGAATTTGCATGTACAATATGTGTATGCATGTATACATATGCTGGTCGAGAGGCCCGGAATGTGGTGAACAGCACCTCCCACCCCTTTTCACACACTTACATACTGTTTGTTTTTACATTTGCATTGTGGGACACCATCGCCTAGCTGCCCGTGCTCCCAACTGTCAAACAAGATTATTGGGGTTGCCACATTTTCTCCTCAGCAATGGTACTGAAGACTACTAAAAAAGACTCGGGGATTACAGCTTCCTCAGTACACGGACAAAGAAGCACACATGCACAGTGGAAGGCCGACCAAGACTACATTTTTACCCAATTCCACGGCTTTGCACCACAGCAGAAATAGAGACATGAAGCCATAACAAATGGAAGTCTTTTAAAACAAAGAGTCCACTATTTTGAGTACAAACATATCCAAGAAAGACTGTTTCCTTTCTTCAATGACCGAAACAAAGACTCTTTAAAAATGGCTCTTTATGGTTTTGAGTTGCACAGAAAAATTGGATTGGGGTTCAAAGTCGACTCACTGAAGGTCTTCCCAGTACAACAAGAACCATGAAGTTTGAGAAATAGCATATGGCCTGAGACAAGAAAACACACTGTTAGGTTTGTTATTGGACTACAAACCTTTTAAAAGTACTAGAAGTATATCGGCGTTGAAAGGGTGTATGATTTCAGCAGGCTACTCAAATTTACACCTAAAAACCTCCTAGATATCTTTCAACGATGTGACATGTGATGAAGTATGTTGCCTTCTTTCCACTGATCTGGAAAGCGCATCATGCGCTTTGCATTTACCTCGCCGCTAAGAGCCCTCGGTTATGATTTAGAGAGAAGACGGCTCAATTAATCTACAAACTTGCTTCTTCAGCTCAGGCCGGGGTCAAACTGATCAAAATGCATGATTTGTGATAGATCCTTCACTGTAAGCGACCAAGCAGAGATGAAACCGTGTCCAGTGCACAGACTTGTGTGTTCTCTGAGTAGATAGATACACACTACAACAAAAGCTGCTGCCTTTTGAGACTCCATTGCTGTGTAATACAACTTATTTTAGATTCTGGCATGCTTAAGGAATTTCACTGAAAAACATCCCACTGTAGAGAGTTAAAATGTCCTGCATTACCCCCAGCCAGCCATAAATGATGTCACATCCTATTAGCCCTCCTTGGAAGTAGATACATTTCCTTTGTGAGTGTGTGTTGGTTGGCTATAGCTGTGGTGCTAAGTCGGGGTCCAGACACCTTGAGAGGAGAGAGTGAAAAAGAGAGGTAAGGGAATAGCTGCTTCAGCACAGAAAAAGGGGGGCAATAAAGGAGGATAAAGGATGAGAAGGCTGCTAGACATTGTAGCCGTAAATCAGCCTGTCTCCAGTCTTAGATTCGCAGAGGACAGACACGTGTGATTTATGAAGTCTTTATAACCGAGGGAGGTGGCATTAGGCACAGCAAAGAGTTACAAATGGAGAGGCATTAACCTCTACCTGTGGCTGTCAGACTGAAACAGTTTTCTCTTTTGCTTAAAGAAAAACTACCATCTGAGGCTGAGCAATGAGCTCTAGGAGTTATAACCCTCTATAAAGATTAGATATTCAGTATGGTCAGGGCTGAAAAATGCACCTCTGTCACCACGTGGTTGGAGAAAGTGAACCTTTTATTTCTTCTTTTTGAATGGGGCCGTTGGACAGGCTACTTAATTCTTTAAAGTCAGCTCCTGAGCATATTTTACACTGTAGTAAATAGGAATCCTCCTGAAAATGAAAAATCTTCGGAGCAGAAACGGCCTGTGTGTTCTTAATGATGAAATGAGGCGGCGGTGTAACGCCAACAAAAGTGAAAGTGATAAATTCGACAGCTATGCTGTGAAAACACATCAAACCGAAAATCCCTTTTCCAAACATTCCACGTTCGTTTGAGCACCTTTGCATTTATTTGTTTTTTTAATTCGTTCTCATGCATTTTAATAGATCCATTACCTATAAATATCCGAACATACACAGGGACGTATCCTTAACGGGGACCAAGAATAACAAGCCCAGGAAGGCCAAGATAGAGGGGGCTGTGTGTTCATTATGATATGCAACGTTCATTTGGCACATTAATTAAGTAGCTCGAGGCAGCAGTGGCAGGATGACGGACAGGCCTAGTCACTGGGGGTACGTCTGATACTTTGCCAAGTCCGAGCCTTGCTGTCCAGCTGCTGATTTATGGACAGAGCCAGAAGTCGGAAAAGTATCCAGGAGTCATATTTTTAGTGGGCGGTAGTGCTGTGCACATGTGCAGGGTTTAAGCTTGGCCCCGTGGGACGCCATTCATCTCTCATCACTGCCATGTTGATAACATCCTCCTCTATATGATGCACACATCCCATTCAGCACAGCACACGTGCGCCCAAACGTTCACACACAGAGGAACCTGGTGGTGGTCAGCTTCCTACAAGTAGAGCCACATAAATACACAGCCTGTGTTTAGATGACACTAGGTCTCTGCATACTCTTTTTGTAATCCTTTTGTGAGTTTGTGATTTGCGGATGTTTAACAGGAAGTTATTGAGGAGTGTATAAAGCCTAGTTTCCTTCCTGCGCAGACAGTGGTGTAATTTGGCAGCATTTTCACAGCTCTAGAGCTCCTTCTGTTTGGCTCCCCCTTCCACTCCCCCAATATTTCTTCCTTATGCCTCAATTCTATCCATTTTAATCTACACTTTTACAAAAGCAAAGAAAAATGAGAGGCCTTTTCCATGCCAGCTGTCCCTTGATGTATTCTGGTCATCAACTGCACATGTGCAAATAATGCTTTTCTTCACTCATTTGAATATCAGAATAGCTGATTATGAGGGTGGCATGCGTGAGCACAACCCTTCAGGGCCAGAAAGTGAAATAGAAAGGACAGAAAGATGAAAGGAGGTTTGAGGTAATAGCTATGGGTCTGGCATTGCATATCACACTTTTAAAACACGCAAGAGTCTCAAAGGATTTCGGAAACAACATCAGTAAACATTGTGATAAATGGTCACAGTACTCAATCGTTTTGTCATTTTCAAGTTGGTAAAATCTGTTTGAACTGTTCAGAAGTCTTTGTTTCTTGGTACATTTAGTTCCTAAAGAATATGACAATAATGATTGATATTAAATAATATTCTTCATGTTGGCATCAGATGAGTTGAGGAAAATATTGCAAATAGACCAGAACATTTTAATAGTTTTAGATTAGGAAAGTTGATTCGATTTAAAAAGTGGTTGGTGTACTGCACTTCAGGGAGCCTGTGTAAACTATCGCTCGTGGATATTAAATGTAGTTACTGCACGTTTAACTGTCTCTAATTGGCTGAATTTGTGAGTATGTCATTGTTAATCCTATGTCACACAACCAGTCTCTATTGTTAAGCAGATTTGTAAAGGCAAATGCAGACTTGTTAAAAAAAAAAAACGAAAACAAAGTTAGAGTGCCGTGCGTGTTACACAGCACTACATTTATCATACTAGATCAACACTTGGGAGTCATCTGATTTCAACATATAGCGAAAGCAGAATGGTAATGTTGTGGTGATCGAAACATGCTGCATTTTTCATCAGTGTCAGATACCGGCAAGTGACAGGAGGGTGGAAACTGGCAGGAGCACTTGGCTCCATAGCTGCGCAGTAATAACCGGATGAAATGTATTCATGTATGCTGATGTGCTGCTGGTTCTGCTCACAATATGTTGCTAAACCAGATGCCTTTTACTTGCACTCTGTCTAAGTTTTCCATTTCTGAAAACCAGTGTGTTAGTCAGTGTTGATGAACGTTGCAAAAGTGCATGTATTTTATGAAGATGTGATAAACCTATCACTTTACACCACAAATAAACTCAAGACAAATGGTAAATACTGCAGTTGCACTGTACACAGTTCTTGCCGCTGAAGATATTTAGTAGTTGCTTTTATTTGAATACCACACAAAAATGTTGTTCCGGGCTGCTGCAATTTCCTGGTGAAAGTTTGGAAATTGATAAACGCTCTAATTTCTTTGGCACACAAACACTGAGCAGAATTATAATAAAATAATTTTTGTCCAACCCAATCGAAATAAATCATTTTGAAGTGATATCAATATATAGCCAGAGATGTAATTAAATCCAGCTTTCATATTGACAAATGGAAAAAAAAGGAAACTGACTTTATTTCATTTGCCACTGGGATGGTGCCTCTTTAAGAATGAAAACCGCAAATTGCTCTCAACAATTCCTATACCTCTGGAGTTGACCGCTTTAAAATTGGCCCGTTCGGAGATTATAAATATGGCTATTTGATGGCTCTGTTATTACGCCTGAGAGGGGGGAGGAGAGGGAGGGCTTGTGGCTGTAAGGTCGGATGGTTTCTCTTGATGTGGGCAAGAGCTTTGAGCTTCCACACCACACGCTTCTGTGCTCTGCAACAGGAAAAACACAGGAGATCACTTCCAAGTGAAGATGCATGTGCACATACTCACTCCACGTGCAGCTGATAGAATGAGGTGATACACAAAATAAACAGCTTGCCCGTTCACCGCACAGCACAGTAAGTGTTGAGCGTTGATGACAACACGGTGACCAGTTGCTAGTAATGGTAGCTACATAAGTAACATTCGAATGTTGGTGTTTTACTAGGTTTGCCTCATTCCATATGTGCACACCTAATATCATACCCCTAAATGTTTCATGTGGTTTTTTATTGAGGCTTTGAACTGAGACAAAGACAAATTTTCATTCCTGCCTTCATTAGGGACAATGAATCTTGCATCTTTATCCACAGTTAACGTTGAAATGAGTCATTCTTTCTAGCTGGGCAAAAAGGACACGCCATATGTTTGTTGTTTACTACCCCTTTTTTCTGTCTGTTCGTGTATACGGTATACAGTATACTTGCATGTGGGGGTATGGGAGTTACATTAGGCCACACCAGCAAGGTCGGCAGGAGCTTTGTATGCATCATAAGTCTTTATTGTCCCTGGTGAGCAGCATTTCCAGTAAACAGGGCTGTTATGGAGGCCAAGGCTCCATTTGTGTTTGTGTGCTACGAGGTCAAGAGTGGAGTCATGGAGTCAAACGGTGAATGGCAAAAAAGTAAATCCCACAGCAGGAATCTTTAACAATCTCGTTTTAACAAGAACCTTGGGTTGTTTTCTCTCTCCTCCTTTTTCCTCTCTATTCCCTTTGCATTTGGCTATCTTGCAAGTCTCCTTCTCCTTCTCTTCTCCTTGCTGTGGGTAGCTGCTGCTAGGCTGACTCAGCCCTCTGCACTATTCTTGGGTTCTGACGAACAGTGTTGATGTAGTCTGTCTGATGGCCACACGCCATAAACCAGTCTTTGTTCCTGCTGCCACCTCTGCTGAAGCAACGGCCAGTCGGCCTCGTCTCTCTTACCAAATCTGCTGCTTGACCGACCGAACAATTGATGAAGCGTAAGCAAACCACTTTAGATCAACAAAAGCAGTTTGTCTTTCAGTAAGTGAGAGGAGCAGTGGAGTGAAATGTGATACTGCACTATAGCAGAGCCCTAACATAAAAAGAAAGATGACCACAAGTATCTCAGTATAATCTTGTGGCCTTTGGGGTCAGGACAACGTGTGAAGATGTTCTTCAGTAGTTGGCTAGAGGTGACAAAAATCATTTATCACATCACACTCCTAACAAGCCTAAAGGGAACCATGTTTTGATCCAGTGTTACCAGAGGAAGAAAGAGACTTTAGTACATAAGGGACAGGCCCAGGTTTCCTGAGAGGAAGTTGGATAGAAGAGAATGGTTTGACTGTCAGGAATTACACCATATTTTGTTTTTTTTAATCAGACAAACAAGCATTCAGCAGCATTCATGACCGTAGTCTTAACAGTTAAAGACAAGACCCTTCTCATTGCTGTTCTTACTTCTCTCACTTTCATGGTTTCTCTGTCTGCTTCTCGCAGGGGCAAAATTGCTTCATTCCTTGAATCCAGTCAAATAAATACGGTAATAAACAGAGGGCGAGAGGAATAGTTCAGCACTTTGCAAACTGCCTGTCTATTCTGTCGTCTATTAAGATGTGAGATAAATTCAAAGCATGTCTGATATTAGCGTGTGGCGGCAGGGCTCAAACTCAAACCATCTGTCTCCGTGTAATCACGCAATCCAGAGAAAAAGAGGAGGGTGAAAGGTATAACCGTCGTCACTGTGGAAGGCACACGCTGCTTATTATGGGTGTTGAGAGAAACAAAAAAGAGACTGCGGTGTCCCCGAAAATAGCGTAACCGTCATCATATTATCGCATCTGAGAGGAAATTCACGTCGCTCCCACTCTCAAAGGGACAAAGGGACCTTTAAACATTCCCGTCCCAGCGTGGTGCAGACGCAAAGCGAATTCTGGGGTCGTGAAGCTCTGAACACAAATGATTGATGGGATGCCTGAGGACAGTGAATAGACAGGATGGAGGAGTGTGAGAGCGGCGCACAGAGAGGCAGAGATATGCTGACAGAAAGTGTTGATCTGACAGCAGAGAGATCAGGAGGTGTGTATCTGGTCTCTCTCTACAGTATGACCCACTAGTCTAGATGCACACGCACATACACACAGGAGAGAGGTGAAAGAGAGCACACACACACACACACACACACACCAGCGCGGATCTGGCTAGCATCGCTCATCAGTCATCTCAGTAAGCAGACTCCGCTTTTTGATAGTTGACATGGCTGCCATCAGCTGGATATGGAAAAAGCAAAGAGACTGAGAGGTTTGAAATCTTACGCTCCATCGAAAGTATAACCAACTTCAGCAGATTGTGTGGAATGTTTGAAATGGAAGGCAATCCTTAAAATAAGAGCCACAGTCTACTTTTATCAGTTATGTAAGGCTTTACAGATGCCAACCACTAATCTAATGATGAATATCGAGTGCAGACTTTGTCAAAAGCTTTTATATTGAAGGTGTTGTGATTTTAGCAAATCTCTAGATCATTTTACCTCCTGAAATTGAAGGAGCTCGGGTGGCTGGTCATAATAAATTATGTCACATAAATCAATCCACTGAAAAAAAGACCTGTGGAAGAAAATCTCCATTCATGATGGGAAGAATGAATGCATTGTCTGGGCAGCACTGTACTTCACTGTACAGCGTTCCGCGTTAAAGAGACAAATCACCCCAGGCCTTCATGAGTGGAGCATAGTGGGAGGCCAAGATGAATACAGTACATTTCCCCTCTCTGTTTCCCTCTCAGCTAAAACATAGCAATTAAAAAGTCCCCATAGAACCAGAGCCTGATGGAGCCTGCAACTCCGAGAGACACAGACCACGGCCTCTGCTCTAATTGAAACAGGGCCTAAAGTCTAACGGCAATACCCACATTTATTTATTTTCAGCCATTTAACATGTCTGAGATCTTTGTCTCGTAGAGCTAATTGCTCCTTCCGACAGGAAGACAGTGAGTCAATGGGTAGTTTATGTACAAAGAGATTTTAATCTGATCCCCCCTCCTTGTTTTCAGCCTCATGGAATTAGTCGAAAATATGGAAAGTATGAGAGTCTTTTCCAAGTGTTATAACAATACAGGATAATCCCCGACTGTTTTACTAAGGTTGGTAAATATTTAAAGTGTTTGCTGGGGTGTAAACTTTTGGTTATTGCTCTGCTGCTCAGTAGAGGAGAGTTTGTTTTGTTGCTTGCATCTCTCCAGTCCATTACATCATGAGATCATTTGTTTGAAAGTTTGATTAGGGGTCTTAGAAAATCCGCAAAAATGCACAAAATTGTTCATCCTTTTTGGCCTGGCACATGCTGAATAAAAGCCGAAAAAAAGCAGCACTGGGTGAAAGGAATGTAATCATGGTGGATTGGTGGATGTCAGTGCACTGAAAGATCTTTTTAAGTTCCCATCCGATGAGTCTCCCAGACCACTCCAGTAAAGTAGAAAATGAGAAATGTTATACTTTCTCTCATCGACCACACACTTGCTCGACTAGCTAAGTAACAGAGGAGCAGAGGCCACTTCTAGAGTAACCAGAGCTTTGATTTCCTTACGCACCCCCTTCTGATTTTTTTCTGACTGTCTGCACTGCAAGACCCCTTGTGTGTATTTTAAGCATGTCTGCACACAGTTTTACGTGCACGTGAACTTTTTTTATTTTTTTTTTGCAGCTTACTCTTTGTTTCTCACTGCCTCTGCTGCTGAATTAGCTGAACATCAGGTGAGAGGAGAGGAAGGAACCAAAGACATGGTCACTGGCTCTCGTCTGAGCACATCTGTCTGCCAGCTGTGCGTGTGTTTACACCTGACCCCAGCCAAGTCATCGTCTGGGTCACTCCCTCACTCTCTCCTTCACATTACCTCCATCCACCCCCTCCTCCAAAAGGTTTTCCTTCCTACTGTCGAGGAAACTCTTCAGCCCCAGCTCAGCTGAGCAGCTACAGGACTGCACTTCAATCACACACATGCCACCGAGCAGACACAGGCCCGAGCTACTGCAGACTTCCAAAATTGCTTAGATTCGAAGGTGATTAAAGTAATCAAAGCAAACTAAAGTTATTGAAAACGGGGGTGGATCATATAAAAGCAGAAGAGAGCCAAGCCAGAGGATGGTGGAAAAACTGTGACGGGAAGGGAGAGATTTCATAAAGAGAAAAAGCCAATTCATGGTGGTCATATGTGTCATGGCTCACGTATGACTGATACTACAATTACTGTTATTTCCCCATAAACACTAACATTGCATCATGTGCTTCTGCTTTAGAAAACAATACAAAAAAATATACCATCACATTCACAGAGACATTTCTGTCCTTTCTTATCCAAATGAAGCTGCTTTGAGAAGACAAGTGTTTACACTCACACGCACAAGGGGAAGTCTTGGTTTGACTGATTACTAAACAATGCTAATCGCCATGATAAAAATGGAGCATTAAAATCAGCGTTTGATAAACACGAGCCAGGGAGTCACTAGAAGATAGCCTTTGATACAAAGGGGTTTTTCCCCCTTCTTTGTTTTTCGTTGGTCTGTAGGTGGCCAACCACTGGGCAGAGTTTGGAGAGTAGTGAGACTGGTTTAGAGAAGGACTTAGGGTTTTAGCTGTCATTTTGTGGAAACAAACAAATCTTGGTAATCAAAGTCACTGTTTGGAGCCATTCAAGTCCCATTCCTGCTCGTCTACCAACCACGGGTTGTTGTATTTGTATTGTATTCTAAATACTCTTCAAGTTCTTCTGTTTACACATTGCTGTTATGTTACTGCAAGTACTGGTCTTAAAATTTCTTTTCCTTTTTTTTTCTGTGATCCTGTGTTTATTCTGCACAAGTTGTAGGACAATAAAATGTAGAGAAACTGTGTAAAATTTACAAACACTGTTTTGGAGTCCTGCCTTTACAAAAAGGAAAACACTTACATATGTTCAACTAAATGAAAAAGTAATAAATATTCTCACTGATTTTATTAATACTTCAAGTATTTTCTGCAATGGCAAAAAACATGAAAAAAAACACAGAACAAACAAATAACATAATAAGAGCCATATGAATCTCTTGGGTACCAAATTAAAGGTCTCTATTTTTGATCTATCTATTAAAAAGGCTGTTTGTACCCAACCCATAAACTCACTAAAAGACTAAAAGAATCTCATAAATACATATAAATTACACTGCCAGTGTTACTTTATGTGGGAATCATGTAATTTTTTCTGAAAATCACTCCCATGCAGAGGCCAAACAGGCATCATCAGGGGCCAGGGGGTCTACAAGAGTCGATGGGGGCCACATGGATGAGCACGGCCTGGTGAGCCAGACAGTTACGGATCGCTTGCTTTTAATTAGCGGCTTCACATGCAGTCCGTGTGGAGCTGCAAGCCCACCGCAAACGCATGGAAGATGTGACAGTTCCCCCTTTGGGAGACACGGCCTGGAGAAAGGCTCCGGCATTACTGCAGCGTCTCGACTCAACACAATGCCCAATGTGCACGCCAGACCCACGGCAATTAGCTTCTAAGGTTCCCCCTCGTTCTTGCCTTCTCTCTTTCTTTTTAATGTCAGAGCTTGGAAAGGCTGAATATAATCAAGTCAAGAAAAGTTTATTCTGTTTAGAATTCCATCTGGTTCCAGGGGGGCTAATTTTAGCGCCGCGCAGGAGCGGTATGCAGTGAGGCTGCATGTACCATCCTACTTAGAGCAGTGAGGAGGGGGGAGTCAGCGCAGACACCCAGGCTCCTAGGCAATAGACTGGCCGACTGGTGTTTCTAAACACTGCTGTAGCCGTTCTCCCATCACTCAGCACAACTCAGTTCCAACAAAATGTGTCCCTCTGGCAATTACCGCAGGATCCAAGAGTTTTTTCACCCCTCCACCTCGAATCCCTCTTTCCCTCTTCTCTTTCCTCACCCTTTGTTTTATGGTCTGTATCAGTAACCTTTACTGTGTTTCAGCAGTCGAGTATCACCTCAGCCGAGGGCTCTGCAAAGAGAATATCTGTGCTCCAAGCTGTGATGCTTTGTGGTGATAGTGCTGATTGGATGTGGCACTTGAAATTACCCCGGTCTGACTGCGCAGTCATTACGTACGCCTGCATCATTTACATGCAAGATGAAGCAGCAAAATGCAATTCACAGAGAAAGTATCGTCTTTGTTTCTCTATATGATGATTGCAGGACTGTGACAAAACACAACTCTCTAATTTCAGGGTTAAAAAGTGGTGTCTCCAGTCGCTCAAACTGAACCTGCACACATGGACTTTCCATTTTGCAGTATGGCAAACATGGATATGTTTTCCTAAAATATGTCTGTACACTAGTGGAGTCTAGAAGAACTGAATTTGAATTTTGTTTTAGTTAAATTCTGCAATGTAATTCATTGTCACCTGCATATCTTTATTCAGGTAAAGCATCACACCTGACTGAACAGTTTCACAGTGTAAAGATGTTTTGGGTGTGGAAAGTCGTAGTTGGTGGGACTGTGGAAGTGGCTCCCTCATCTTTTCAGGTTATGTTTGACTGCGCTGAGACAAGGAATAGAGGCAGACTTGTCCTCTGTCAGGCTTGCATTACACCAGAAGGGAAGCGTTTTTACATGTAGCTCAAGAAAGTTGAGAGAGCTTATATACGAGCTCTGTGGGACTCGGAGAGTGCAGTAGTGATTCAAACCAGTTAAGAATAACACGCCCTCACCTACTAAGTACTGTTTGGGCTAATATTTTCTCTTCGGAAAAAAACCCTCTGGTCAGAGCACTGATTTGTTCACGTCTCAGGACTGTCATTTGTCATTTTACATTGTATGTCAGCATTTCACCGTCTAAAAACCTTGTGAATCCCCACTGACCGTAAGTAGATTGTTTATGGTTTCACTAATTTGATTTTAGGGTATTTGATGGATCGTATACAAGGGCAGTAGCCGCATAATCACTGCATTGAGGCATTTATATACCCTCCATAATTAACAGTCTCACAGTGAAAACATCATGGCTTTTTTAAACCATGAGATTATCAGAGAAATGTTTATTGGTCTCGGCATACAGCTCTGAGGATATAAATATCAGTAACGTGTTCATTGCACAATTTTATGGTGCTGGTAAGTGATTTTAGTTTCCTGTAATGAATAAAGTTTTATTTTTGAAAACAGTGTAAAAGCTATTTAAAGGAATAGAATGACAATCACAGAGAGATAAATAATATTTAATGTCAGATTAAAATAGAGTTATACTATTAGTAGTTGAGCCTTTTCAAATCTGCTTTGACCAAGTGTGCAGATAAACGTCACTTGGCCTAAATTTCCAGTTTTTCCTTCCATTTTTTTTCTTTTAATTACTCCAAGGCGAAGTATGGATTGGTCATCAGAAAATACCGTTATTAATCTCTGTCCGTAGTCTTAACAAATGAACGCTACAATCATATGGAAACAATCTGGCCCTTGCCCTCGAAGAGACAAAAAACAGAGCCAAATGAAGAACATCCTTTCTCTTAAGACCTGTAATTTGTTTTTATTACCTATTAGGTGAAACACCTCATTTATCAATGTCAAACTCCTCACAAAATGATAGCTGTCCACATGTAAATCAGCTAATGCGATGTATGGTTCAGAATTAAGTGGGTTCTTTCTTATGAAATGCTCTACTCTGTGGGCTCAGTGACCCAGCTAAGCCACCCACGACCAGACGTTTTTCTTTCACAGGGCTGTGCTGCGAAAACCGAGCAGAGAACACTTAAAAACAGAACTGATTAAGCACAGACCAAACTGTGTTTATGTACCCCACACAGTAGAGCCAGGGACATGAATGTGTGTTTGCCACAAGTCCAGGAATTAACACTGCGTTACGCTGAATATTCAACACGGAGACTGATGAAAATCCAAGCAACTTTATTTTACGTGCAATCCTGTCTACTACATAAATTCAGAGGGAGGATTAAGGCAGAGTTTTACATTTTCTGTGCAGGTGATTTTACTACATGACGAAAGGTTTTGTTATTGTCCACTCATAAAGGAACGAAGTTTGTTCTTTTTTTCCTCTTCAGTTGTTCATTATATTTTACTAAATATGGAAAAATGAAATCATTAGACCTGCAAATTTTGTATGACATACTATACATTTCTGCCAATAAAACATTAAAAAACAACTCTAATGACACAAAAAGCTATTGTTAAGCTCTTAGATTTTTGCTACACATAAGACCCAATAAAACCTTTGATGTGTACACTTACTCGTGGACTGCAAATATCCTGCAACTTTACTTCTAACTGGCACATATAGAGATTTTTTTCTGTTTATGAACGCCTCTTCTACCATTGCTCCAAACTTAAAACATGCCAGTCAAGTTGGAGGATTTTGTAAGTGTTATGTGTGAGTTCTTAGAGGTGGTGGGGAAATCTCTCGCTTTGCCATCATCCACAAGCGCCTTTACGATTACTTATTCATTGTATCGCGCACTATGCCATCATAAGCAACAAGGACCACTACTTTCAGCTAGGCAAAAGCATGATGAATGACAGGTCTCGTCTGAGCTGTGCCAAGTAACACAACTCAAAATACATGATACGGAACCATCCAATACTACTGTAGAGAATATCTGTCAGTCTGGCAGACCTCTCCAGAAGAGGGACCACACACTCTTTATTAGAGCCAGTAAAATGTCCCAAAGACGTGGCTTTGACTGTGCTTTCTGCCTAGCTACTATGAACAATAGTAGGATTGTGCTGCTCCTCTCTTTTTCTTTTTGTAGGCCTATTATTTTTTCTAGCATTTGTTATTCTCACTTAAACTAGAGGCTGGCTCCACAAGTGGGCCACAGCGTCTCAGAACCGGGCCCTACTCAGGCCAGGAAAAACCCGGCGGAGCCAGACGAATAAAAAGCCAAAGCGCCGACGCCGCACGGCTCCCAATCTGGTTCCTGTCAGGGGGACATCAAGGGAACACCCGCAACGCAATCTCCAAACGTCTCCCTTTCCCTTCTCCCTCCCTGCTTTTCTGCCTCCATCTCTCCCCACCCTTCAGCGATACGTCTTACAGATGACTGAACCATCGCCAAATGCTCCCAAAATGCTGGGCTTCCTTTTTTTTTTTTCTCCATCTCTTTTTCCCTCTCTCGTGTCTCTACGTTTGGAGCCAGCCCACATGGATTGGGATCAATTTAGGATGAAATGATAATTACCCTGTCAGTTTCAATTCCGACGTGATGAAGTGAGAAACAGGAAATGTAATAAACATAAATGGAATCTCAAGCTTTTGATTGGGGACAGAATTGAATCAGACTCCACAAACTTGTTTGAATTGTCAATTCCGTGCCATCCCTGCTGAGAGACAGTTATGCATTTATGCCTCGTCTCACACCAAAATGCTGGATAAAGCCTATTGCTGCAGATAATTACTGAATTCCACATTCAATACCGAGACTATATGCCTGTTACTGTTTAGTTTGGAACTTCATACATAAGAAATGATTCGTGTCACATCTTTCCAGGGGAAAACGCAGGAGCCTTTCCCTCCTCCAAAACGCTCTTTCAGCGGGAGCCACATATCTTATTATATTTGATCGCCACATCCAGCACCTGAACTAAAGTGAGTTTGTCGTTTTCTAGCATATTTGGCGTTGTGAGATCAGTGATAGTGCACGACTAACGGTAGCCAGCTCTAACCCTGTCATGTTGGCTGTTCCACAGCTGATGTATGAAGCCGATTCCTGGCGGGCCGCGGTGCGCTGCCTGGATTTGTTTAACCCGGCAGATCAACCTTCAGACAGGAGCATGTGTGCAGGTAATGGCTGCCAGATGAGGTGAGGCCAGCTCTTAGAGGCCTAGTGGATGCTGCAGAGGAGGATCGAATAAAGAACACACATGCATACACAAATAAGCGCATAGCTCCTGGAACTGTTTGGAGAGACAACAACAAATGTGCAAATAAAAAAGTCAATATTTAAAAGCATCACAACCCCTCCCTATTTAGGTGGTTCATTGAAAGTTTATGTTTTTGGAATTTCGAAATGTTGATATAAACCCGAGTTAATTCTCGGCTCCATTTGCTGTTGTGATGCCAGGGTGGCTTTGAGCTGATGACAGTTGCCAGATAGTATCTGGACACTGGTCGGTAGTAAGAAGTGAGTGGACGTACACTGACAGCGAGGTTGCCAGGTAATGTCTGGACATTGGTCTGGAGAAACGGCTGCCTGACCAACCACAGTCTAGCAGGATGAACGGCCCCCTGTAAGGAGCATACACTAGAACTAATAGGTCTTTCCAGCCTGCATATTCATTCACAAAGCAAACAAATAAATGTCAAAGATTAAACACGGCAGGGGCATCATTGGCGCTGGCCATGGCCACCCAGTAGGCCACAACGGCTTCTGATGACGAACTTAGCCGAGAACCACTCAAACGCAAATAAACAAAAACAACAGCCTCTTACTGGGGATGCAAATAATTAATTGCCTTTAGTGCGAGGAGAAGAGCTAATATTTGCAGTGAATGCATCTTCAGCAGGGGGAAAAGAAATGTCTAAGCAGTAGATGTTGGCAGTTTTAGAATGTGCAATTTTAGTATCTGATTTCATCTCTTTCACACTGTTTTACAGCATGGCTTTTAAGGGCAAGCTAAAAGTAATTCTTTCCCCAAAGCGTCATCATGTTCTAAACTGGTCAGTATGACCGTAAATTAATTTGTTCCCCTCGCTGTACAGACAGTAAACTTGAGCAGTAAATTTCCAAGCGTAAGCTCAGACCCATCTTTTTAGAAATCATTAGTGAGTACGGCTTCTCTGATGGGTCAAATAAATCGAATTAGCCATTACACAGACCATCTTTTTCCTCAACATAGTGATTAAAGGTCCTTGAGTAATACAACTTGAGTAAGACATACAGCAAACAGCGAAGGAGGTAATATGTTAAGAAAAACACATCGGAGGAAACTGTACCACCCCGGCTCATGAGGCCGCTTTTACAAGCTCATGTAATTTAAAAAATGAACGCTGTAGCTGATATTTCACTTGACCTTCTGTGTGAACATTCGTCAGGCAAGGATCCACCAGGGAGCTCCCCACATCTCCTGCAGTGTAATTTATAACGGCAACCCACCAAGCAGCAGCAACAGGAGAACAAACTAGACCCTGGGGTTTGATAAAGAAGCTTGGCGATGAAAAGGCCTCCGCTACCAGCAGCAGCCACCCTCCTGCTTGCATAAGCCGGAGAGCAGGGGGAGTCAAGCCAAACTCTGCACCTGGCCACTGCAGAGTGCGCCAAGTCTCTTTCCTGTTCCTGTTTCCTGTTATGACGTGTTTTTCTAATTATTCTTTTTTTTTTTTCTTCTTTTTTTTCTTGGCCATGTAGTTTGGAGCAGGTAAAAGGGGCATTCAAGCATTGAAGCCACCTGGGACAGCAGGTTGAGCAAAGCACCGAGGGAGCTCTGCTCTGGAACATGTCTGCAGGCAAATTAGTCTGCCTTTACTGATTAGTCCAGCCAGCCTCTCACCTGGCAAACACAATATCAACATGTGACAGTGGAACAGATGTAACACTGTCAGTTAAGATACATGAAATGTGGGTGTGTCGATTAGTGACATTTTTTTGAATTATATAAATTCTTGATTCGTTTAACCGTCCTTATAATAAATACTTATTGTCATTTATACATTAAAGTCATCCTCCAAAATAAGAGGGGAGTCAGTCTTACCAAAAGTCTGAATCAGTATGTTTTTGACAATTTTGGTTGGTTGTATTTGCACACAATGAAGCTAGACTTGAAAAGAGGCTTTCTAAAAACATAGTTTTGATTTTTTTTTGTTTTTTGTTTGTTTTGTTTTGTGGTAGCAAAAACATTTAAAAACAAAATGATTACAGGTTTAGAATTTTCTTGGTAAACTGAGCCTTTTATTAGATTTCAATGTAATAAAAGGCTCAGCCTACCAAGAAAAAGATGTTTCAATATAGTAAAAGCAAAAACAATCCTGAAGTTTAGGTTAATGCACCACATTGGTTTTTGAAAACATTTTTTATATTATATTATTTTTATTAAGTGTGCTATGTATTTTCTTATACTCCCCAGTCTGCCCTGTCCTCTCCTGCTTTGAAAACAGTAAGAAATATCATCGCTACACACGCTGATGAATTCAAAAAAATGTCACACATTTTATATTATTTGTAAAATTAAAAACTTCCATTGTTTGCTTGTGCTGTGACAAAGCCCCGTGGTTCAACACTGGGTGGCACTGTTCTGAGGTCTTGACAGCAGCAAACCCCAAAAAAAAAAGCTGAAGATGGAGAGAAAGTGTAGCTGCCAATCTAACTGGTGGTCCGCTCTCTCACCATCCTCCTGCATCAGCACAACGCTGGCTGAGACCTGGGCAATATTTAGCCATAAGAAAATATGAAACCATGTTTCTATGGAGTACACAAAAATCTCAAATGAAAACATTTTGGAAGAAATACACCCCCAGAAAACGGACTCACATTTCAGCAGAAGTGTACATAATAATTAGTCTGACCACTCTTTTCCTCCTCTCTCTTCCTCTTGTCCTTATCCTCCTCTTCTCCTGCCTCCTCTGTGAGACAGAAATAGACAGGTAGATTCCCATGCAGGGTGGCTCTGTTCTTTATTTAAGATGTACTTTCACTGCATTTCTCAAGATGTGCTACATTTATAATCCTAATCAAAAATTTATGGGAAACTCCACATTATAAACACGAGGTGCGCGTCTTGAAGCTTTTGAGCAAGTAGGACACGTGTATGCGACTGCTTCTGAGTATCAGCCTGTATATATGTGTGTGTGTGTGTGTGTGTGTGTGTATCTAATAGTGTTGGGTATTAGAGAACTGCTTATTATTGAATGGACTCTCTGTGAGGTTCCTGAGGCAGGAGGACATCTATTAGGAGGTTAGCAAAACACTATCAGCTAATACGACCTGTAATTACACCAGCAGTGAGGAAACACAGCAAGCTAACACCAGTATGGAAACAATCAGACAATGCAAACACTGCAACTAAGCCACCCCGTGTGTATGTACATTTGTAAGCGAGTGTATGGGTGACTGAGTGAATGTATACGTGTGTGTGGACGGAGGTCTAGTTCTGCACAGATTGTGGGTGTGCGAACTGTCAAATTGGAGTGGGTGGGTGGGAGTAGAGGGAGCACATCTGGAGGGAATTTATTGTATAATTCAGTCTATTATTGCTGCGGTCGGTGCTTAAGGAGCACGCACACAATTACCGTCCACTCTGCAAGGCTACAAGTGGCCTCTGGCCTAAACTAATAAACTGTGGAGGAGGGTGGAGAGAGGAGAATTCATTTGAGGTTATCATCATCACACTCCTCTCTGCTACCTCTCACACTGACACTTACCAGAGTTTACAATAAATCAACGAGGAACACCTACTGTTCAGACCCAGATTATGGTCAAATTAGATTTGAATCTGGTTTTAAAGGTTTGAATTAGACACACATTGCTGGAAGAGCGCATGCCTCGCAAGGTTTGTTGAACTCATGTTCAAGTGTGTTATTTCAAAGCGGGCTTACTGAAAATGTTTTTAGTGACGACAATTTAGCTTTTTCCTAATCTGCTAAACTGAAGAAAATCGTTTTCTTATATTTACTCGATAGTACAATTTTAATTCAAGCGTGTGTGGATCACATACTTGAATAAAATTAACAGTGGGCAAAACAAAACACATTTTTTAACTAAACGTAATTATTGAAACAATTTGTCGTTACTCATCAACGCCAGGATGTCTGCAGGTTTTTACAAAGTCTTAAAGTGTATTAAAGTTTTATAAATATTAGGCTTTAGGAGTCATTAAATAGTCTTAAAGGTTCATTTGCGAGCTCTTAATTGCCACAAACATTAGATCTATTTTCTATCTATTTTATCTGTCTTTTTTTTTTTTTTTCTTTCTTTCTTTTTTTTTTGTCAATGTGAAGCAAACTCTTCTGGACGACAGCCCACACACAATCTTTAAATTGTCTTTTTACTTTCTGCTCGCACTTACCTGTTGGCAAAATGTATTTTAACTCAACTTTAATAATCATATTCCTTCATAAAACATGTCTCTGTACAGGCCACATATATGCTTTTAGTTACCTGCAATGCTTGAATAAAAAAAAGGGAATTTGACCCCATTCACTCTTAATTTTGGTTTGGAAATGTCTTAAAAAGTATTAAATTTAAGTGTCTGATACCTGTAGACACCCTGAACACACCACATTATTATCTAAATGCATTCTGCAGCTTTCATGTTTCAGCTGAAATATCCACCATGTTGCATTTAGTTGTTGCACAACCAAGGGACCGCCATTGGTTTATGAGGTGATGTCTTTTCATATACATTCATTAGTTCATATCATAAAATGGTCTGAAATAAAAGAGTACCTCGTCTTTTCCATTTCGGCAGCCTCTAGGAATAGACTGGTGAGGCGTCTAGGATAAAGACTTTACCAGGGGAAAAATGTGCTTTGGCCAGGCAGTATCTGGCCCGGCAGCCCTGAATGACCTGCAGTTTTTGTGATTTAGGAGCTCCTAACAGTGCTGGCAAGGAGCTCGTAACCCAGAACAATAAAGTGCTTCCCCTCCAAGCCTCCCGGCAGTGACCTCCGCTAAAAGTTAAAGGTTCAACTAACTACACGTGTCAGGGTTGTGACCTTTCACCCTCTCAATCTGCTACTTTTTCTCTCGCCTTTTTCATTCCTTGCTTTTCCACTCACTATCTCTTTCTCTTCCATCCTTCACCCTCTGCTACAGACAAAACCCCTTTCCTCCCAATACCACTTAATGACTTTCTCTCTCTCTCTCTCTCTCTCTCTCTCTCACTCGTCTACAAATGTTTGGCTAAATCTATACTGATTCATTAGCTTTCCATTCCGTAGTTTTGTTTCTATGTAATCAAAAAGAAAAGTAATATTTTGTCCAGGCAGGCTTCCAAAGCAACATTCTGCAGCCTGACAAAATTGCTGCTTACAATGCCTCAGAAGAATTGCAAATAGGCAATGATGGTCAGAAACTCACGTCATAGTTTGGTCGTAACGTTTTGTTGTTCTCAAGCTGAATTCATACTTGAGTCGCTCTTTTTTTCGGATATATTTTCATTTGAGCTCTCTGCTTGGGTTTACGGGTTATCGGTTCGTTCAGGAAGCGCGATGTTTGCATTGATACTTCAAGCCTATATGTAAGTAAGTTAGTACGAAAACAAGTATGTAAGCAGATAAAGATCTCAGTGCTTCTACCATATTATCAATATTACTGATTTTTCGCCCCCCTGTTTTACAATACAACGCGAGTTCACCGCAGCAGTGTGTCTCGCCTTCGAGGTGTTATGTCTGCCGGCTGCAGCTCAGCCCCGGTCTGTGGATACACTACACTATTTACCAATATTGAAATAGCTTGGGATGAAGTGAGTATTGAATCAGGAATGTGCTTGTGGCAGATCTCCACCCCTGATAATATAGGGTGTTTTTTTTCCCCAAGTGGTTTTGCCCACTTGTTTTTCTCTCCCGTTGCAATGCTCTGTCACTCTTCCAGTAAGTGTGTGTGTGTGTGTGTGTGTGTGTGTGTGTGTGTGTGTGTGTGTGTGTGTGTGTGTGTGTGTGTGT
>JAPQRN010000017.1:14106866-14129781 GCA_037367275.1 Coranthus polyacanthus | reverse complement strand
GTGTGTGTGTGTGTGTGTGTGTGTGTGTGTGTGTGTGTGTGTGTGTGTGTGTGTGTGTGTGTGTGTGTGTGGATGTGCGTGCACTTTAAAGAGGCTTGTTTTTATTCCGGTTGCTGTCTGTGTTTGTCGTTATACTATCTTTACAAGCCATGGGTACTGAGTCGGAATGTTAAGTCACACATGTCCAAAAAACACAATAAGTTTTGCTGGTTCCACTTCCTATGTGCAACCTCTGTGCTATGCATTATCCATTTATCTGGCTCATTCACGTAGCTACTATAAAAAATGGTTGGCTTCTGTGGCCTGTTGTGGTAAATGGCGGCAGTGTGTGCGCTTCTACGTTTGGCCCTTGCACCTTTTTTTTTTTTTCTTCACGATTAAACACTTTACATTTACAAGTAAAGACTAAATCAAGAATTTTGGAGAGCTATTTATTGCAATCATAATAGTTGAAATAAGATTTGGGGAATGTTCTTTAACTGCTATCATAAAGTTTCATGTGATTTTAAAAGTTCTCCAGGAGAAAATGAACATTTCAGAAGAGTAGGGGGAAAAAAAACGTAAATTTGACACGCTGTCATGAAGGAAAAAGACAAACTCTAGAATTTCAAAGTACTGGTGATACTTCAGAATAAAATTAAAGATGCAGACAGAAAAGGCAGCGTGTGTGTCCATTTTACTACGGCTAAGTATATTTAATTCATTTAATACTGTGCCACAACATACAGTAGTCAAAACGATACCCTACTCTTTTGTCTATCCCAATGTGCAATTTACACAGCTTGGTGATTCGGTCAGAAGGAGACCACATGATGAAGGGCGATAGACCACAGACCAAGTGGCAAAAGGACAGGAAATATGCGATGAAATGTGCAATGAAGTGGATGAGGTCACCCACACACAGCAACCGAAAATCAAGAGACTCACAGCCTCTGAATTAAAGATAATAATTTGTGTGACCTCCAACATTTAATCTGCCACCACTGAAAAACTTCTACTAGTCTAGTTTTTCCTCCTCAAAGCAAGGCTGAGCGTACATTCATTTAGGCTGAGTGTAGAGAGACCACATGAGAGGAGGACACAAACAGAAGCCAATTAGAGAACGATGGGAAAAACGACAAGAAAATAAATGTCACGAAACAGCTGCGGTCACTACTTGTGCGACAGTTAACAGGCTTTCATAAAACGGGGAAGAGAAGAAACGCTTTACATATCTTGACAAGTACAAGGGGATGTGGAGCAGCCACCACCAAGCATTCCTCTTTTAGTTGGCTTTCTGTTTTTATTTTCGACACTCTGTCACTTAAAAGGAGCACGGTGTCTTTGTTCTCTGGGTAGCATGGAAAAGTGTAGTTTGGTGTAATTGACTTTTTACTGAGGATCAGAGAGCACCTGTGCTCACTCAAGTCCACTGGCCAGACTGTCATCAAACATGTCTGACCCACTAGTACTCTTGTAAAAATGAAAACTGTGAGTATTTTTAGCATAGAATGGTTATGCAACTGTTGCATCTTGTCATTAGCTGTGTTTCCGTAATGTATTTTAATGCACAATTTTGAAGTATCGCATTAGAAAACGTTAAAGGAAACTGCAAAATTTGAAAAAAAAAAAAAAAGTGCACCGAATTTCGCAAGAATAGGCGGTGCTCTTAAAGCTGCAGCGCTTGATTGTTTTTTGACACTGGGCAAAGAATTGTACCCTCTTCTCTCGACTCTAGAGAAAATAGATAAACCCACTCCGTGACAGGAGGTTTTGGCTGCTCATAGGTGTTTTCAGACAGGTAGGGGGGTTAAATACGTGGCCTGACAGCTGTAACTACCGATCACTGTTCAGATTCTGTGTTCAGATTCTCGACGCAGATGCGTGGAAATTTTGAAATTTAAGAGGAGAGAGCTGCAGAGGGAAGGTGTGTATTTTCCCCTGACTTTGGCTCCTGCAGCTTAAATAGGAGATGGAAACACCTTTTTTAAATACATTGAGCGATATAGCAAAACATGATAACAATTTATTTTTTTTCTATACTGATCACTATCTGACAGTGTTCAGTATCACTCTATATAATTTCATGCTGCCAGTTGTAACGGTATCCTGCTGATGCCTGAAGCCCTAAGAAATAAGAAAAAATCGAAACTTTCCCCGTTCAGTGTCGACATTTGAGCATAGATTTCCAAAACTGTGCGGTTAACTTGAACGTACCATCAAGTCCGTCAGTGCCAACACGTTTTGCATGACACCAAAGCAGACTCTCAGCAGTTTTTTGGGTTTTTTTTGCTTCGTGACTAGTGTATTAAAAACGTTGACCTGCCGGTGTGACGAACAGCCTTTGAGATTCACTTGCTGAAAATCTACCCTCATGTTCACGTTACTGAGTTACATTTCATTATGGACATGTTTTGAGACAATTCTGACATAGTGAACATTTAACTCATGTGACTGTAGTCCCTTAAAGTGCGAAACACCAAAGATGAGGAGACCAAATTATTCCTCTGTCTCTTCATTTAGTTGGAAAACAGCAACAGAATGCTTTCCGTCTCCTACTCTGTTTATATTCCATGTGTAATGTGGTGTTTGTCTTCTGATGACACTACGCAGCGTAGTTAATTCACTTCAAACAAGTCAAGAGAAACATGCTTTATGCACGTTTTCTTCTGTGCAACATTTCAAAAGTTCACTTCAAACTCACTTGGCAATTTAATGGAAACATGGCTATTGTCAAGCGTGCGTTGAGCTGTAGCCATGTCAAGCAGACGGTCAGCAGAAAGACGGCCACAGTGTAAAACTGTCAGGTTTCAAAGGCTAAATGCTGCGTGTAACAGAAACACGTTCCGAATTCAATCACTCAGAATCTTACTCTGTCAGAACCCGTAAACAGTGGCTCCACGATTACCAACAATTACAGAGTAAACTTCCATCTACTGTTACCAAATGATTTTTTTTTTTTTTTTTTTGTATGTCGTAGGGGCCTTATAAATGAATGTGTGTAAAGAGCTGTTTGTTTTTTCATTGGGTCCACAATCTTCTAATCCTGGAGCACTTCAAAGTATTTACAGGAACAAGCCATAACAGGATCAGCCTCTGAACAAGGCAGGAGATCAAAGTGAGGGGCTGCTGCCGACATAAATATGGAAATAATATGACTCAGTGGGAACATAGGGTGTAACAGAGACTAGATTGGCAGACGAGAGAGAAAAAGATTGGTAGACACACGAGAGAGGAAGAGACTAGGTTTGGAGGCGACGCTGATTTTTGTACACGTCTGCTTCGTGTAACTCAATTACTCAAGTTCACCCGTTTTTTTTTGGTTTTTTTTGTTTTTTTTTATTATACCCCAAGAGCAATTTGTCTTGCAGTTTGCTGATTTTTCCTTGACCCAAACCTAGCGTCGTGGGGGGTTCCAACCAGCTGGCGTTCTTTATTGAGTGAGTTATGCCCTTACACATAAAAAAAAAAAATGCTAAAAATAACAGACAACAAAGCAGTGCGGCAGGAACGTTGCTGATTTCGCTGTATGCAGGTAGTCAGAAACTTGTTAACGTACGGTGACGCACTGGCAAACAGCGCTCCATCTGCCCTTCTCTAAGGAAAACAGAAGCTCACAGCTCGCACGCTGACGAAACACGGCACATGACCCGTGTTCATTTTCATAACCTTTGGAAATCACAAAGGAAATGTTGACTTCTAAAATCAACAAAAGTTCTGGACAGTTGCTGACATAAACAAGACGCTGTTTTAAGTCCTTTTTTTTTTTTTGTACTCTCCACATGCTTGGTTAACAAGTCTCAGATTCATACTTTTAACATTTGCGTTACAGAGAGTGTGCTGTAGAAGAACAGGGCTCGTGTTGGGTTGTGGTGTTGTACTTGTTTTGGAGAAAGCCAGAGTTTGGGTTTGGGCTGAGCTAATTGGAAAACGCCACAGACACAACACCAGAAGTAGAGTTCTCCTTTCTGCGCCATCTTCAGGTTTCGACTGCGACCGCTCTCCCTAATTCATCGCTAATATTGCAGAGATCACTGCTTTACTTCGCCGATCTTTAAGAACTATTTGCAGCCCGTGTTAGTGTGAGTTGATGGCTTTGTTTGGTTTAGTCGGTGTTTGTGTGCTTTTCAATATTCGTAAGCCAAGAGACTGCTGGCTGTTTTATTGCTCTTCAGCAGATCTGCTTGTGGACATCTGCTCTTATGCTGCTGCACTTATGTACAAGATTTCTCTTTACACTAATATGTTTTCTATTACTTGCTCTTTTGATATTATTTATGGGGTTATTGGTACAAGCCTGTGTCTTAAATGTGGTTAATATTATCTAATTGCTTTAGGGATGTTAATATTTATTTTATCTTGCACACATACTATTCAAATAAACATTTCCTTGTAATATTGGCCAAATGAAAAACACAAGATAGATTGCCAAGTCAAAACTTTTTCACATGATTTATCCTCAGCTAATCATTGTACATTTAATATGTACATTTCTAGTCTAAATCAGTTTTCTGTTCTTCATATGATTAGTTTTCTATCCTTCGTATGATTTCACTTAAACTACTGAGCTCCGCTTAGCACTTTCCAAATCCATCTGACACAGAGTAACCATAGACTTAGTTCTGAGTTGGATTTCTGTTTATCTATTGAATGTAAGGTGTTCCTAGCTATTTAGCGCCACTAAGTCGTTAGTCAGTAGTCCATAGACGGAGGTGAGCTGTGATTCTATTGTTTTCTTGTCAGCTCAATGTCACAAATCACAAATTTGCCTGAAGGAGCTTTGCAGTGTGTACAATATATGACACAATCTGTCCTTCGACCCACGGTTCGAGTAATGAACCTCTACACACAAAATCTGATCAGTTCACCCTTGAGTCCAGCCGAACGCTCGCACCAAATCTGAAGAAATTTGCTCAAGGCATTTCTGAGACACCGTGCTTTAAACCTAATGGGGACCAAATGACCGACCAGCCGACCTTCTTATAGAGATGTGTGGTGGACACATCTAAAAATGTCGCCATTGTAGGTTTCAATGTGTAATCTAAATGTTTATACGTTTTCTCTCAACATTTCTGCATACGGTTATTGTGTTTTACCTGCTCTGTGATTTTTTTTTGGCCCTTCCTCAGTAGACAGTTGGCAGATGTGCAAAATTCCAGCATTCCTGTTCGCATCCCAGCTCCCATACGTTTTTAGGTTTCGGCTGTGGTTAGGGACAAGAAAACATTGTGGAATGGTTTAACATTCTTCATTTGTTATCACATTTTTGCAGACTTTTGTTTAGGTTTAGGCAATAAAAGTGCCCCGGTTAAGGTTAGGAAAAGATCGCGGTTTGGTTCAAAGGTTCAATATGGAACCAATACGGAAGTCGCACATACTCATGTACTTGAAGTTTGAAGTTAATGCTGGAGTCTGTTTTGTCTGTCTGTCGGTTCCCATTATGTTTAAAATGCAATATCTCGGGAACAGCTTGACTGACAGACAGTCACAAAATACGGCACAAACATTCACTTGGACTTAAGGACAAATTAAAAAGATATTAGTGGCTAAGGTCGCTGTGATATCTCAGGAACACCTTGAGGGAATTTCTTCCAATTTTAACACAAAGTTCACTTGAAACTAAAGGCCGGTAAACTAAGATGTCTGTTGCTAAATGTAGGTTGCTGGTAATCGACAGAACCCCATGAACAGTTTATGATGCAAAGACAGTGAATGCATTGAACGATTGAACTTACAGTTTTTGTTTCCTGGCGAATAGTTTACCCCCAAAACCTCACCCCCAAGTACACGCACTTTGCATTACATATTTAATCTATACATTCATAAGTGTAGTTTTTAAATAACTTTTGAAGCTGGACTGAAATGGCAGCCAAGCCGTCGCTCCCTTTGTTCCCTCTGCAGCTCAGAACTTTTGTTAGGCTGCACGGCTGGAGATTTGTGCTCTGAAACCCAGATCTCAGACTTAAGCCTCATTGGAGACCGTGAGTCATCTTGACTCATTGTAGCCAGAGGTGGGTGATGAGCCAATTTATTAATTAATTATTGTTTTTTTGCCATATAATATGTTTTCGTTCCATTTGCATGTGTTGTGATTAGGGATAATCTTTAATTGATTCATTATGTCAAAAGCATATGGTTTTAGCTCCAATCTTGCATTGGTACAGTAACATATCCGCTGAAGTACGAACGAAATTGTGTTCTTTGCACTTACGCCACTTGTTGTAGCTTAAGGAGATCAAACTGTTGTTTTTATTTCCACTTCCTTAATCACAATTTATGTTTATATTTGTGCCTCAATCTGGTGTCTGTGTGTACATGTTTGTGGAGGCAAGTGTGTACGTGTGCGTTTTCTGCATTTGTGTGTGAGAGACTGTGTGTATGTGTGTGGGCGCGGGGCAAGAATTAAAGAGGCCCTGGGATGAATATGTAGAGCAGATGTAGCTGCCGAGCTCAAAGGCTTGTGCCTGGAGCCCATTTGACACTGTAGGAAATGTCGTCTCTGACAGGAGGCAAAGCGTCTGCGGGGTCACTAGGTTGAGCTAATAACTGAGATCTTCAAAATGATATAAACATATACAGAAGTATAAATTTCTGACCCTTCCAGAGGAGCGTTTCTGTCTAACAGAATAATAGAGGCTGTTGCCATAAGTCTGGGAGAGCACTTTTACGACTTCCCCATTTAATTTCTGTTCCTAACATAAAGGCATTTGTAATATAATAAATGCCAGCAACTTCTAGGGGGAAAATCTATAATTCACTCCAGTTGGGTAATTTATTCCATTTGTTTAGTCACAAAGGGCTTTGGTCCGGATCAGGAAACTACAGAGACAACTGTCTTTCGAAAGCGAGCAGACTGGCCAGTGATCAGTCAGTTCCTCCGGAGCAAAAACGAGCAAAGCGTTTCTCTGTAGTCTCAACAACGCCTCCGAGCTCACGGGCCGTTTCTACGCCATAAGGAAACTCCATGTCAGCGTTTCATCTCTGGACTCCCACTCTCTCTGACACAGCTCTCCATCTCGCTCCCCTCGCTCCCTCCCTTTTGGATTCTTCGCTCTCGACTTGCATAAAAACACACACATGCCCATAAACAAGCAGAAAAAAACATCCATTAAAATTCTGTGAAATGAAGCCACACAGTACCACAACATAATGCTAAGCAGCATGTAAGAAGTGTTTGATTTAGCAGCTGGCCTGTATGCAGACAGTGTAGCAGGAGACAGGCCATTTAAACAGTGAGCTGTTTTTGGGGGGCGCCAGCAGCCGATAGAGAAGTGAATTTGTGACCAGAAAGTTGCTGAAAGTCTGAAAAGGCTGTCAGGCTGCCTCGTAGATATTTTACCATCATTCATTCCACTGGAGCTGTTGTGTGGCCAGTAGTTGATGACTTTGGATATTTTTGCAGCTACCAGGTGTGAATGTGTCTAACTGTATAAATGTGAAGCCGGGTGTTGCTGAAAAGAGCGTGTATTGGTTTTTTTGCTGGAAAACTAAAGGCTTAAGAAAAGAAAGGTGCCCTTCATACCAATACTTTACATTCACTGAGTGAAATTGTTAATCCCTTTAAAGTGCACACTTCATAATAGTCTAGATTTGTCTTCAGATTGTTTAGAATTTCACATTTCTGCCAAGCTGCTCAGTGCCAGACACTATTTTAGATTCGTGTCCCTGTCTTCAGGGTTTGTGTTTATTTTTCTGGCAGCGAAGGCACCGAGTGTTAGTGCAAGACACTGAACAAAGACTACATGAGTAGATTTGGTGTGGGACAGGGTATATTTGGACACCCTCGCTTGTGTACAGTAGAGGCCCTGGAGCAGATTGTGGTGTGTATTTGTTTGCACCTGCCTGTCTCTGTAGCTATAACCAACAGAGATGCAAACCTCCATCTGAAATGAATTTAATAAGGGATTCAATGACGATCCTCTTCAACAGTATTAATGCATTTCTTTTCAGTTTCGCTCCATATATTCTGACTTTCACAACATATATTCTAATTTTCTTTCCATATATTCAAGTTTCGTTCCACACATTCTGACTTTCATTCCGTACACTCAAGCTTAATAATATACTGTGTATATGAAGAACACTCAGCAACATTTGAGGCCCGTATGGTATCACTCTGAGTCTGTCTTGTATCATGTACTTATCACTGACCAATTCCTGTACAGTCCGTTTTACATCTTTCTGCAATTCATGGCATGGAACTTCAGCTATCTATTGAAACCATGTGTGTCGTATTAAACACTTCCCTTCCACTTCAAATAAATCAGCCATAGTTGACGTTCTAACTTTATTGCAGCTGTATTAGGCTGCATCGTCTCAACCTACGACTGCAGATATTCTGTTATTTCTTTATTAAAGCTCCTGTTTGGTCAGGTACAACAGCTACTAACTAATAATTTCATTTTGTTACAGACCTAGTGGAAAATTCCATGTTTTTCTTTTTGTTTTTACACTTGCGGCACTTAAATCGTGCACCAAATTGCGAATTTGCTTTGCTTAAGTTGGTTTATAAAGAAAACCCTTTCATCCTTTCATGACTTTATACTCAAATCCTAGAAGGATCTATTTTTAGGGGAGCTGTTTAGAAAGGAGTTGCCACAACCCCAAGTCACCCCACCCCGCCTGTGTCCCATCTCGCCCCAGCCCATCTCCACAGAGCTTCAGTCTACCCACTCTACCCTGCTCAACCCTCCCACTCATGCCTCTGCTAATACTTCTCTGTGATGAACTAATCTCCGAGGTGAGGGTCAGGCTGCAGGAGAGGATGACACGCCTCTGACTCTCTTCATCCATCCAGGCCTTTTCATTATAAAAAAAAAAAAAAAAACCCCATGCAGCTCTGTCTTGCATGAAACCTCAACCTTATAGCCCCAGCCTCAGTCTCAACCTCAGCCCAGGGGCTTGAGACAACCAGGCAGCCAGACCCCTTGGAGAGGCATGGTGCCTTTGTGTGGCTGCACTCCCCAGCTTGTCTGCCTCCCATTATTCCTCCATTCAAGCTCCAAATCAAAGCCAGCTCACATATGAAATGCTTTTGAGGTTTAAAGCTTAACTATACCACTAGTACAACTACTGCAGCTACTATTACAGACGCTGCATGATGGATCAATATTCATGTACGAGTCCAACTGTATAGCATTACAATCTGATGGCAACTAATAACTCTAATATCAACAATATGTTTCTGTTCCCAAACTAATTAGGCACCAGTGATCTAAGATAAAATACGGGATAATATATTTTATTTTCATTAATAACTGCTCAGAGTTTTGTGGCAAGTCATAATTACAGTGTGTCCTTTTTTCTCTCTCAGTTTGACAAGTGGTCAGTCAAATGGAGCGCAAGAAGGCTGGAGACTCCAGAGTACAGAGAGATTTTTCGCTGCTCGCTCTTTATTTAATCTAGCGCGAGTGGAAATGAAATGACAGCTGTGCCATGCTCGTATACTCCCCTAACAGTGATGATGGACGCTTTTTGATTCTTTTTTTTTTGATGCTCATTTTGCTATGGTGCCCTTTCAATAAATATTTTTATGTCTGTCAGTTAATTCTGAAATTCCATCGATGAACTCTGTCCAGAAAAATAAACAGGGCAGCCACAGCAGTTAGCCTGGATGGGGAGTTGTTATTTTGTTCAGGCCATTGGCAGGGACTCTCCACAGAAATATTGCTTATTTTGCTTCGTTTCAGAGTCAAGCTTCTGACAGTTTATGTGAAAAACTGCAAACTGTATTGCCATTTAAACACAACTGCACTGCTCTGTAATTACAAGCTCCATTCACACAGATGAATGGGACAGGCAGCCACAGAATGAGGATTGTTCTTTAGGCATACACATTCCTAAGATCTATAACAAATTGTGGTCAAATTGCAATCAGAAGGAAAAAAGAACATTTTCCTCTGTAATATTTGTATCAATCTCTACTTGATTTTTAAGCATTTAACTGGAAACCTTGGAAATCCCAACAGGGCAATTTGTTGGGCAGAATTTGGGAAAACACTGTGGTGAAATTCAATGTCCGCTCTGTCAGTCATATTTCTTTATAAAGGATGTTGCTGTGTAGAAATGTTGACACAATCGCCTCAAAAATGTCCTGCGTCAAAAAGGCAACTTCACCGGGTGATTTAGACCCAATCATCTGGCTTTGTTGTAAAAGTCATGAGTGGGCCAGTGGCCGTAGTGGCCCACAACCCACTGAGTGGGCTCGCTCAAAAATAGAATAGTACATTCCAAACCAATATAACAGCGGCAGTGCACCATCACAAGACCGCAGTAAATGGCAAAATTATTGTGCATACTTTCTGAGGCACGCCTAAAAAACCCCACTGTGTCCACATGCACTCCCGCTAACATCAGGTAGCACTTAAGTGTCCTTCGCCCTAATGTATGACTAAACATGCTGCCGCTTCACCAAGCTACCCTGATATGCAGAGTGGGACACTGCCATGTGCTGCTGCTGCCTCACCGGGCAATAAAGACACCCGGCCCTTCAATAACAGGATATGGGCTGCATTTCTCATTTTGAAAATGTGCACAAACAGCTCTTTAAAATAAAAGGCAGCAACTTCTGTTGATCAAAAAAAAGAAAAGACAAAGAGTCACAGAGTAGCCGCCCATTTCCTGGGAAACTTTGTCGTGCTACTGTAGCACTTTGGACTGTTTCCCTCTCTGTGTTCTCTGTTAGTGTTGTAAAAATCAGGAATGTCCCTGTTATAATGAAGCGCCTCTCTGAAAAGACAGGATGGAGGAAAATTGAATTAATGCTAATATGGCCATTAGGTTACCACCCAGCAGGAGAAATATGGCAAACCTCAGCCATTTATGCCGTACCACTGTTAATCACTTTGTTACACTCCAAACTTTCATCTACATAGTTTTGGCCAGGAGCAGGGGGAGAACGCAAACCCAGAGCTAAACCAGAGATCTGTCTGCAGCGTAGTCTGTCTTCCAACCACGCACTGAAAGCTCCTGGTGAACACACAAACTCTGCTGTGAGGTATCCTTGAGGAAAATATCCATTTACTCCACAGCAACACACAAAGGTGTGCCTCAAACCAGGCTGAAACAGAAAAGCTGACACATGCCGGCACACTGGCTGCGTCAAATATCCCTCATGTTTGTAGTTCTCAGGGGTGAGCGTACCTGCCAGTAGTTGTTGGCCTTTGGGGAGGATATTGGATAAAAAGGTGTAGTTGCTTGGACTACAGCTGTCAAAACTTTTAATTTCAACTTGACGGCAAACCTCTCGTCATACAAAAAAATAAGTATCACGCCTGTTGGACTTTAATTTCTTGCAGAATTTATGGTTTACATATTGACTTGAAATTAGTCCGTTAATTAGCTGTGCTATTTGGAAGGAAACAGTAACAGACGCAACGAAACCGAGCGCGCCGACTGCACAGATGCAGCCTCATGCTAATTCACGTTTCACAAATCTCAATCTCCCTGTAGCCTTGCAGAGTATTTGTATATATCCCGGGAATCATCTGTTGTGTATCAAATAGATCCACAGTTTCATCTGACAATGGGAGAAGCATCAACATCAATGTGTTCCAGATCTAGCAACCTGATAGCCTGCCTTTCTTCTCCCTGTAAACAGATCATCCATTCAAAGCCTCTACATTTTACTTAAGACTAGCCCAGGCTCAGTGTCCGCTGACTGGTTCCACGTGTGCGCAGGCGGCACTGAGGTGTGTGTATGTGACTGTATGTGTGTGCGCCGGCTGTACTAAGGGGGTCATGAGTCACTGGAACTGGGACATGACTGATGCCCTCCCTAAGTCTTACTCTAATTACTGCTGAGGTGTCAGTGATTGCCCTGGTGACAATCCTGAGCTCAGCTGGTGTGCTGTTTCAGCCCCGCCAAGATGACACTGTCACAAAACCCAAGTCCGTAAGCTGTAATTGTGCATTTTCAAAAGTACTGCATTAGTCAATCACTGCACACCTTGACGTTTGGATGTGCGTAAGTCGTGGCGAGCAGCGACCCTGTCAACTGCTGTGGTAATTACTGCTGAGTAATGTTTCTAGCTTTGGCTCGAACAGAGAAAAAAACTCACCAATAAATCTGGAGGCCATTTTAGGACGTCGCCCAACAGGCTATGAGTTCGCATGGGAAAAAAAGCTCCACTATTATAAGCCAAAGAAATGGCAAAGTTGAAACCATACAACCTTAACAACATCAAATTAAAGCTCTCATCAAAAGTTGGCCGCCGTGGAAAGAGGGCGAGAAGGCACAAAGTTGGCCAACAAAGCACCACAGTTAAAGGAAATACCCACACCGCTGACTGCACAGAAGCACAGCCTCTAGTCATTTCCAATGCTTGCAAAGACAATGGGGATACGCTGAGGCTTAAGTAATAAGCACAAAATGACTTCCAGAGCGGCAGGGCCTCCTCATTTCAGCGTGGCAGCGATGCGGGGAAATCAGAGCCACGCGAGTTGAGGGTTTCATGGAGGATCAAAGATCGTGATTAGCCTACACTGTCCATCCACCATTATGGAGAGATCTGCCGCCGATGGCAACCATATGCCGGCCGGATTAACCTCTCCATCACAATCACTATCCAGTGAAAGAAGAAACAAAGAGGAGAGGAGAGAAAAGTGGAGCACAAAGCACAGGGAGCAGAGAGGAGAGAGAACAGAGAGGTGAGCAGCTCAAAAGAAATGAAGGAGGGATGAGAGGGGTGGAAGTGGAGAGGTAGAAAACATCAAATGTCAGTCAGCGATGTGTGGCATAACACGTGTGGCCAATATGCAGGATGCCTTTTGGCACGTTTCCCTGACCTATATAGTCCGGAAGTTAGAGAAACTGCAGGCTGAAACAAGTCTTTCAACTTTTAAATGAGCCACAGTAGATGCTCTGTACTGCACATTTGGAATTTTAATAAAGCTGATACTAGTGAGTACTGAAGTAGTAATTTCTCAAGCTGTGCACAGAAATGATCTTGTTCAGGAAAGTGGCGTTTTATTCAACGTGTCACTAGAACGTCGTATTTGCTCACAAATATAACGTAGGATACATATGAGTTTTAAACGTGGATAAAGCTGCCTTTTGAATAATGGGGTGTAAACTTCAAGCTTCGTCTGACAGTGTAGTAAGAAAATGCTCTGTCACCTACATTTGCTCACTACTACGTAACTGGCGACTGTCTTGCATTTAAACTTAAGAACTTTAATAGGTATTTCACACATTTTTATATGAGCTCGCAACCACAAATTGAGCTGTCTGTCCATTTAAAGCATTCAGTATGACCTGTTAGTTTGTATTCTGTTCTGAAAGGAGAGGCTGGTTGGCCTAGTTGCAGTAGCTGTGGTTCAGGTTGGTGATTGGCTGTAATTTAGTTCTAGCCTCTCAACAAGAGTAGTGGCTTCCAGAGTGAAATTGTATTTTCATCGTCATTGCAATGTGAACATGCACAATAAACACATTGCAAAAGTCTCCCCGAAATGGAAGGCAACGTTCAGAGGAAGAAAGAAAAAAGGGAGCTGATGATTTCTTAATTAAATGAATGTTCTGTGTAATCCGTCGGGCATTCGTGAGCAATGTGTTCCATAAAATCATGTTCCGCGTAATTTCACTTGTTAATTCTGTGGGCATCGGCTATTCAGTCGACTGAGTGGATTTTTAAAGGCTGATATAATGGTGATAGTCTGGAGCAGGAAGAAGCCGATGAGCATCAAAGTAATAAATGCCTGAATGAATAAATCTGGATCTCTGAACATCAAACTGATCGATAAATGTGGAACTGAACATCAGAAATGTAAAACATCCAGGTGAGAATGATTTTTATTTAATCCGTCTGTCTCTAGTTTGGCATCTATGTCAGCAGTGTTCCTATTAAAGCAGAAACACATATGACCCGTATAGCTAATATAGACACTTCAGCATTTGTTTATTTATCCCAAGTCATGTCATTATTGGAATACTGAGCCATGTTATCGCGCACGACAGATTTTCATCATATCCTTCAGGCCTGATAGAATGTAATGTGAAGGGCTGGGGATCACAGATCCATGAGCTCCGTGTGCTCGTGCGACTGCGATCCACGCAGTTCCAAAAATCAAGACTTTGAAGCCAGGCTGATGTGATGATGTGGCCGATGTAAGTTGGAGGGTTTTGAGTCCTGTCCGCAATAAATAAAATTGAAATATCTTCTTTCACGTAATTACGGTTTTGCCAAAATAGACAGACAGGTCTGTTTTAGCAGACGTTCATTTTAATTCACTTTGACTTACTTAAGTGTTTTATGGTTTAAACTATAAAATATTAAAACTCTTTGTCAGTTGTTTGTCTGTGTTATAAGCCTGTCTGTTTTGCCCACTCCTCCAGTTCTCTGCCTGTTCCAGATTACTCAGATGAGCCGATGAGTCGTAAGGTTTAATGGGCCTCTCCTCTCTTTCATCAGCAGAGAGCCCAGTCATCACTATTGAGTGGAAAGCCTATGTGGGCTTGGCTGCTCAGGGAATAGGAGCGGGATTAAGTGATATCATATTGTTTAGCAGGGGATCTCCCTCCCTTGGCAGCGGCTCTGAGATTCAGTCATGCCTTCAATAGGTGGGTAGTCATCGCGTCTTCTGCGAGCAGCGATAACTGTATTGGTGATATTTCATCTTGCAGCTGTCATGACAGTAAATTGAAGTTAAAATGAAGGCATTTGTGAGAAAAGGATGAGTCACTTGTATATCATACAGGCACATTCACTCAGCTCTATTACACATACAGAGCATCTGCGATGGTCTGTCTTTCTCTTCTCTCCAGCTGGACAAGTGACCCGGTGGGACTACTGAATCAAACTTGACACGTTTCTGCTTGAAGAGTGACCTTTCTGATCAAACACTGGTTGGTAAAGCAGCAGTTATAGTTGGTGGTGTTTTGTTCGTATAGTCTCCCGGTCTTATAGCCGAGGAGTGAGGCTTCTATAAAGTGTTTTTCACTGAGATCATGTTTGTAAATTAGCTTACGGTGAACCTAGATGAACTTACTGCAGCACAAAGATGCTTTAGGGAAACTTGGCCTCGGTTATAAGAGAAGGTCAGAGCAGATAACTGCTGCTGCTCAGAGACTTTGTAGTAGCAGTTCACACTCGGCCTCAGATGGCTCCCCTGTGGCATTTGAGCTCTCGCAACAAAAGTTAATGCGATTTTTTGGAACCTTGATACCATGAAACCTGAACTCCCCGGAGCCTCGCAGTATTGTCCAAAATTAGAGCGTCTCAAAGAAATGCATGTCACGCCAAATTCGACTTTACGCTTGTATAATACGCCACATATATTTTCTCATTCGCTTTGAGGTTTGCTGAAATTAATGAAATGGGAAGATACTGTACCTGAAACAACACAAAAGCATTGCGGTTGCTATAGAGGAAAGGACATTTGTGAATCTGGACGGGTGGTTTGTGCCTGTGAATAAGCAGACCCTTCCGTCTACCATTCCACTCTAATTAGGTGCAACAGATTCAATATAAACGTCACGGCCTTTCATATAATCCTGCCCATTAAAATAAGAACCACCATTAGGGAACACTGATGTAATGACTGTTATGAATGCAAGCAGTTCTAAATGTCAAATGTCATTTATCGTGGCCACCCAAGTTTCTAAATGTTATGAAACCTTCAGGATGGTTCACAGAGGATTATCGGAATGAATTCTATTCTCGACCAAACGCACAGGCTCAGAAATAGTAAAAGTGGAAGTACTGTGTTAAAGAGAATATAAAGAGAGAGTCTATAAATAGGTAATTGTATTGTCACATTTAAACTACGTATGTTTTGCCACTCCAAGCCAAACTAAACCAGTGCTTCAGTATTTATCAATACATCTTGAAAATTTGTGAACCTCTTAGATTGAACTCTTTTTCCGCAGAAATACGACCTAAAACGTGGTTAGATTTTCACAAGTCCTAAAACTAGATAAAGGGAACCCAGTTAAACAAAAAGACAAATCCATTAAATGTGTTCATTTATTTATTGGAAATTGAAAATCGTAAGTATTTGTGTGTGGCAATAGTATGTGAACCAGTGCCTTCAGTAACTTCAATTCAACATTTACAGTAACTGTTTCTCCGTCCTGCACACTGGCTTGGAGGGATTTTATTCTATTTCTACTTAAAGAACAGCTTCACCTCACTTGTTGGTTGGCTTCAGTTCACGCAGTCTCTTCTTCAGGTTCTTCCATCGCATTTCTATAGGGATTATGGTCTGCACTTTGACTCAGCCATTCAAAATTAGGACCGTTGTCTTGCTGCATGATCCACTGTCTGTTGAGTTTCTGTTCATATATGATACCTTGATATCTTCTGCTACAATTTAGAATTCATAGTTCCATCAGTAGGCGGGTTTCCATCCAAATGTTTTCCAAATTTTAACCACATTTTCAGAAAATCTGCAAAAGAAAATTCACTACTGTTATGCGAATATTAAGAGCTGGTTCTTCATCATCATCATCATTATGGCTTGAGAGTTTGCATGTTTAAAGTAGTATTTCCTGCAATAACATACTACCTGAGTTGTTGATTGAGGAGCTGATAGACGTAGGGTCCCTGTACTTTCAGGCAGCTGACAGATGTTGCCTCCTGGACCGAACCGAACCGCTGGTCTGGATCATATAACATTGTTTCAAACTCTTTCACAGTTTGTCAAAGCCTTTGCCTTTGTCTTTCTAGATCTCTTCATACATGGTGGCATTTCATTGCTGTTTTCCATCTAATATGGGATTTCTGTTTGTAATTCAAGCGTCTGCTTCGGTTTCTTTATTGCTCCACACATGCAGACACGCAATTATTCGCTCAGTCTGTTTCCAATGCACTTTCTCGCATTTACCTTTTATCAATACGCCGACTGTTCCACCTCCTCCGAGGGTAAAAACTTTCTTGCGATATTTGGAGGGTTTTTTTTGCAATTTGTGAAACGCACTGAATGATGGCAAGTCGTCTTAGTTCACAGGCCCAAATCAAGATACTGCCACCACCATGTTTCACAGATGGGATAAGATTCTTATGTAGGAATGCAGTGTTTGGTCAGTGCCAAACATAACACTTCTCATTTGAGCCAAAAAGTTCTACTTCATCTACTTCATCCGTCCAGAGAAGCTTGTTCCAGTAGTTTTCAGGCTTATCCACATGGCATTTCACAACCTGAAGACAGGCAGCAATGTTCTTTTTGGAGAGTAGTGGCTTCTTCCTTGCAACTCTGCCATGTAGGTCGATGTTCTCCTGATGGTGGACTCATGAACATTGACATTAGCTGCATCAAGAGAGGCTTTTTAGTAGATGTCACCCTGGGGTTGCTTGTGACCTGGACTATTACACGCCTTGTCCTCTGTGTGAACTTTGTTGGACAATGATGTCTGAGGAGAGTAACACCAGTGTTGAATGTTCTCCATTTGTACACCATGTGCCTGACAGTCATTTGGTCCAAACTCTTTAGAAATTCTTTTTTAAGCCTTTCCAGCCCAGCGAGCATCAGCAGCTCTGCTTCTAAGGTCTCTCGAAACACACTTTCATAAACCTGTGTTGTCAAGATCGGACTCTCATAGTGCAGACCTCACATCTGATTGAAATAACCCTAAACCCTAACTCGGATATCCAACTTCAAATGAATTGATTATCCCTGAGGTTCACATTCCTCTCATTTATGTAACTGATTTCCCTCTATCTATTTTATTTTAATTCCTATTTATGCAGAAAATGAGAAAATTATTATAATTATCACGACAAATGTTTAAAGGCTGACTTTTGGTCCTGAGTGAAAGCAGACGGTTATTTGTGGTTTTAAACTCTTCTTTATGGTCAGAACATGACAAACGCTTCCCAAACAGCGGAACGTTTCAGAAATCTGGAGGTAGAACATTCAAAAATAATTGTAATGATCCGCAAAATTAAGTAAAACAACAAAACACTGAACATTTCAAGTGTTTTGGCATAAACAAAATGAACCCAAAAGACAAGAAAAATGTATCTCGTGATATAAAAATGTGTTACAATAACGAGATCGCACAGCCTTACTTACAAGCAGCACTGTATTTCTATTCTAATATTATTTTGTGGCAGTGAACAAGTATACAGATGTAACATGGGGCTTATTGCTCTGAAATCTCTCTTCCTTAAGACAGTGCTGTGTATTTGTGATTATTAGCTGCATTATAACATGTAAAGAACGAAATAATCTTGCGTTAATTTGTGCTTTCCGATAAATTTGTATTTTTATTTGGCGCTGAATTACTGCAAAACTAACCCTGCATTAATGGTTAAGGAATTACTTGTTTTTCATTATGTAATTTGCACAGTGCTTTTAATCCAAGAATTGTATAGTGATTAAGTGTTACTACAGTACATTTCAAAGTGAAAAACCAGAACTCGGGTCTATTGATTCATTCCCCTCATGCTGTAACTTTAGTAGTGCCTTCTGGAAACATCTATTCCTGTGGCTGCTTATTCAAAGAACAACACAAAAGACACTTTAGAACATTTCATCAAATTTCATGACAGGGAGAAAAATACAACAAGACAAATATTATTTTTAAGTTTATGACAGTTGACATTAACAGTGATATATGAAGTGCAATGCGTAAGTTAGAAACGTACTCACTTCTCAAATGCAGCAAAAAAAAATTCTTCCAGAGGAAACAGCTTTAAGGATGAAATGTTCCCTCGGTCTATTTTGAGTGAAAGTTGGTTCATTAAATATACTGGAAAATCACATTTTCTATGCTGGTCGACAACATAAAAGTCAAAAGGAGGAAGATTTAGAATTCCAAATAAAAACTGAGACAGATTTTGTTTTTAATGTCTTGTTACTGTTATTTCAGTGGGATTAAATGGTTATACTGTACTTTGCTTAGCAAGCAGTCAGTAAACAGCACAGCAAACAGAGTATGCATGTTGGTCAGGCTTGCATATTCACTCGAATGCAAGTTTCAAGAGTTTTCACTCACTTATAAAATCTATTCCAGTGAAGAAGAGCATACTTTGTTGTTTAGTAATAGTGTCTGCACGGAAACCAAATGTTTCTTCCCCACCCTGGCTCTTTAGGGAAGACACACAAAACAGAAACTATAAATCTATCATATGCAATACAATTTAGTCACTCTTTGAAATTTGCCTTGATGAACAGTAATTGCTATCCAGACCCTTCCATCTTCTGTGCACTTTCATGTCCCCACAGTGGGTCTTGAATCATGGCATCTCGTGGTTTCCTAAACGACCCTTTCGGTGTCTGATCTTTGGAAGAAGACCACCAAAATTGCAAAACTTTGGCACCCAAAAAGGTCCTCTAGTGTGCCCATTAAATCATCTTACTTTATTCCCATCTCAATATAGCCATGTATTTCTGAACAAGATAAATATTTGAGTAATACATACTCTAGGTGCAGCACTGGTCCCAGGCCAAAAACACCACTGTCAAAATATGAGTGAAAGAGGAGCATTCACCATTTGCTGATCATTGCAGAAAAAGCTTTTGCACATCTCTGATAAGTCAGGATCTTGATTTTGTCATAGTTGTTGGAAGTCAAATTACGCATCCGGAGTAAAACATCTAACATAGACCTGAGGTCACAGAGTTAATCCTTGTGTTTTTGTTTGTTTTATGGATACAAATGAAGACCTAAGAGTATAACATGTCGGCATGTAAAAACTACGCCTGCAATTGCCTGCTTGAAATGTGCTGCGCAGAGGACCGTTCGATAATGAAATAGAAAAATAATTGCAGGCAAATTGTCCTTGGTTTCAAAAGAAACTTAGTCTAAGGTTGTTACATTCAGCACAGCTTCTTCAATTACAAACTGTTTCAAAAATATCAGATATAATGTGGAAAAAATAAACACTGATAATTTGTTGAGAGACAATTTTGAAATGTTTACGGTATGTCAGTTACATAATGCCTTTCGGGTTGTAGCCCAATTGGAGAGACACTGCTGGCTTTCATTAGCAGCAAGCATTTTTCTCCATCATATTGAACGATGCTGCCAGAAGTCTGTGCTTCTGAAAACATTGCAGGGCCCTGCCAATACGCCCCCCCACCACCACCTCTAGCCCCCCCACCCTCTCCCCTCCAGGCACAGCCAGAGCGGGGCCAGATTGCTGAAAGGCAGCACAGGCAGTGTGGCCCTTCTCCAAGACTGGCCACTTTGGAAATCGCCACACGCAAGTGCTGGCCTCCCTGTCGGTGGCGTGATGGGGTCACCTCTGGGGCCTGGGGTGGGTAAACACACATGACCCAAGACAAACTTTCACAATTCCGCCAGGTGTGCAAACAGGAGGCCGCAAAAATACCCGGAAAAGTCTGACCATGCAAAAACAATATAACTGCCTCTGATGAACTCCTCCGAATGCAGGCGTAGAGGCAGAAAAGGCCGACCAATCCAGGGTGGAGCCGTCGTCAGCGGGCAAGGCATGTTAGCATTACGCATATTAATTCGTCACGTCTCAGAGAACGAGAGAATTTGATTGGGTTGGACTGGAGGCTCACCTGTTCTGTTTGGTCCCCTGTGTGGAACTCACACAGCCCACCCAGTCAGCTGAGAATACTCAGAGCTTCATGGAGAAATAAAGTGAAAAACGGGAGAAAAAGAGACACTTTAAATGTGTAGATTAATTCTACACAGGCCTTTTCTCGCATGTTCTAAGTCAGTAAAGCTTCCCATGTGGCCACCGGTGTAGTTTATGTCTCGCTGCTACAAGCCTCTGTAGTGTTCATTTCATGGCCTGTACCCGCGATCCAATCCACCCAGTCCTGATCCATTGTCTCCTGGGCCGGTGAGTCCTGAAGCTGACCTCTGTGGGGAGTCTTCCAGGCACCACATGTTGGTTTTGTGTCCATATGAACTCTACTTGCTTGAGCAGTTGGGCCTATGGCACCAAGTCTGAAGGACACAGCAAAACAAGGATTTAACTACAACCAGATGCAGTACTGTCCTCACAGATCATCCGTTATGCTTTGTGTTAGATCTTCCTCAGATAATCATGCTGCCAGTGAAAAGGGTTGCCTGTTTGTTTGTACGCAAGGGACAATCAAAGCGTCACAATGTACTCACAAATATGTTTTAATGCTGGTTGCCAGCTAATGCCATGGAACAGACTGCACATCTGGCTTTGCATTTCTCTAAATGCTATTTCCATTTGTGATTTCAGAATTATTCATGAATGCTAATTTATGGATAATCCTACAACTGACATGCAGCGTAACAACAAACAGATAATTCTTTTTAAACTGCAGTAAATCTTTGTCAAAACAACATGCAATTTGAGCCAACTGATTTTTACTTTATAATGATATCATTGTTACAACTTACCTCTGCTAACCCCTGCTGCTAGACATTGAGTAAGCACGTAGCAGCCTGCTGGTTATACTATTAGCAATACAGATGAGAGATGTCTGCATGTCTGTAAAGTCAACCTGTAATTATCATGGCTGTATATCCCCGGGCGAGAGACTAAGTCAGATTTATAGATTTATTCTGTCTTCAAATTAGCATCATGCCTCAGATTCCAGCATTTCATCTCGCAGGCTGCTGGAATGTTTTGAGAGTAAAAAAAGGGAGTCATTGTAATTCACAAATACACATCCCAAACCACCGTCAACAATATGTGAGAGCTCGGTTCAAAGCGCACACATTAGAAACCTTGGTTAACTGCAGCTGTAGGAAATGGGGTTTTTTTTTGGGGAGGGAGGTTGTGGACTTTTCGGATAAAAAAAACGGCCACAGGAGTATCTAATTCTGTTAATTTTTCAGGGGAGACAGGCTACTGGAAGTCATCAGCGACAGCCACCGCATTAGGTCCTCTTGCTAGCTGAGGAATCTAGATGGTTTTTGGTGCCGCATTCAGATGTGATGCTGTCACAAGGCAGAGTTCATCCTCATTCACGAATGGCTACGGCTTTTCACATTAACTTGCTAACGACAACATATCATTTTAGAAATACAGATATTATACAGCACAATATAAAACATTGACGTTTTTGTTTGGTTTTAGAATTGAGTGCTAACCGTGTGACAGTTTATTTAGGTTTGAACATCTCCATTATTCCATTCTCATTCCATTTAGTGGATAATCGCCCTTAACAACTGTATTTTGTCCAATTTAATCTGGACATTTAATCTATTTTCTAATATATTAGTCATATTGTACTTTGAAAAGGTTTGAGAAAAACAAGATTTGACAGAAAAATTGAACAAATGTTACAAAGTCAAGTCAACAAACAGTTATTTCTTTACTTTTACTCAAAAACTGTATTTGTACAATTTAGCAGCACTTTACATTTTATGCTACTTTTTTACTTTTTAAAATTGATTCACATTTTAACTCCACTACATTACCTGACAGCTTTCCACACAAAACATTTGATGACCTTTTTTGAACGTGACACACTGCTGCCACTTAAACTAAACAAAAATATAAAAAGCAGTCAAACTTTATTCCCCCGTGACGAACTATAGTGGAGTTGTAGTACTTGCTAATCGAATAACAGAATATACAATAAACAGATAAAAAGGTACAATTTAAATACCTTCATGTCATTACATGTCAGTCTTATATTTCACTGCTTCCTTTACCAGAAAGGTTTTTATTTTATTTTAGGTAAAACTGTAAACTCCAGTTTTCACTTGTCCTAATGTGCAACACCTACCTCTGTTTAATTGGGCGTCTGAGCTTCTTGTTCTCCCTTAAACCGTACTCCCAGAGGTGAGGCGGTCCTCTAGGAGTATATTTAATCTGCATGCGTGTTTTAACGGCATGTCGTGGAATGCGGGTGCTTTTTTTTTTCCAGAATGTGTTTACAAGTGCTCCTCTAATGAAGACGTAATATATGCATTCCTCTGTGTCAGTATGTTGTTGGATTAGACAAATTCCAGCATATTTAATAATAACCGTTTTTTTTGGGGGGTTTTTTTTTTTTGGGGGGGGGGGGGTTGTTTTTTTTTTTTTTTTTTTTT
>JAPQRN010000017.1:14090082-14106206 GCA_037367275.1 Coranthus polyacanthus | reverse complement strand
GTTTTTTTTTTTTTTTTCCTTTCCTAAGAATAGTAAATACATTCCTTGACTGGCTTGTCCTGGATTGATCTCTGCTGACTCAGAAGAATGATTGCATACCTACCAAGCATCTAATAGACAATGCCCCGGGGTTACTTCCGTGCACGTACCGTACATGTGCAGACGGCTTTGTGTGTAGAACAATGTTTACAGTTCAACCCAGTTCTTGGGGGAACAACAACACAGACTCTCATTACTCTGTTTCTGCAGTCTGTCGTACACTGCTGTCAGCAAGAAATTAGGAAAAAAAACAAAAAAAACAGTCAGAATAAAAACATTCAGGTGGAACGTATCAACTTATTCATTCTGAGCAGTTTTATGTAATATTATTTTTGTTAAAAACAATAGTAAAAGTATAGACGTCAGAAATAATCCAGTGCTACAAGGGTAAACGCTGTAGCAATTTCTTTTTTTATTCAGAATAAATCTGTATAGACTTGAAATATTCACATCTGATTTGAATTTGAGCTGCAGACAGAAATAAGATAAAGCCATAAAGTACGGTTGTGAGTACTTTTAAATGGTTATCCTAAGACAATACAGCTAGTGAACTTTGGGAGCTGGCCTGCCTGCCTTTGCTTCAGGCTGTATTATGACTGGTTCAAGTCTGCGTCCTGCTCGTACATCTTTCTAAAATTATACACCACAATGAAGAAAAGCGGCCACTTCTAAACAATGTCAAAAATTCAGATTTAGATCCCCTTATTTTTTTTTTTTTTATCTTGTTATTGTGTTACACACGGACTGAAAGACGAGTCACAGCATTATGAAATCATGTGAGGAGGGCAATTATCCATCACAAAAGCCCCAAAGAAAAAAAAATAACCCACCGGCTTGAGAAGACAACAGAGCCTTTTGTTTGCCCCATTGTCAGTGACACAGTGCCGAACTCCTTCTCATAATGGCTTGTTTCTCCAGTGAGCCGTCTGCCTTTATCAGGCAGACTTTGTTCTCGACAGCAAGTAAACTGAGTTTCTGAGATACATAGCGGGCAGCTTATGTATAAGCTCATTCAGGTCACGATTGGCTGTTTTGACCCCCAGATTTGACTCATGGTCATCACAGTATTCCTCCTCACACTTGCTGTATGCGTGACACACTGCCATTTCTGTTATTGACATTTCCCTAGAGTGACGGCATCATGTGACTGGGGGCGTCATGTGACTCTCAGCCTTGTAGTGGAGTTGTATCATCAGTGCGATGTAATTATAATGCTGACTTAGCAGTTGAGCTGCTTGAACTCTGCTGACCTCGGCCTAACAGCTATTGTAAAATCTCTCAGCTGTTGACAACTGACCGCACAATGACAGGGTTTCAAGTGGCCACAGCTATACTGTACCAACCTCACTGGACACAAGTGTAGAAGCCGAGTTAGAGTAGGAGCAAGAGCATCACTACGGGGGGAAACACATTCATTGCTCTCCATTGACTGTTGTTTTGTTGGTTTTTTTGCGTGAAGGTAGCAAGAACCTGAAAAAAGCCTGAAAGCTATCGTGTGTTGGGAATTTTTTGGAACTAAGTTTGCATAAGCTGTTGAAATAAAAATACTGAGCCTTTAAGGTAGGGCTGGACAGTATATCGAATTTACCTATTGTATCGCCACGTGCTATGAGGAAATGTGACACATTTTTTTTCAATTTATTGGATGTGTACTTTGAGTTTTTAGTTTAGCCGTAGTCCTATAGAGCGACATAGAGGGGGCGGGGTTTATTACCTGTACTGCAGCCGGCCACCAGGGGGAGATTGCGATGTTTTGATTTCAGTTTTGAGACACTGTCATCTTTATATACCGTCTGTGGCTGAGTGGCTCTTTAGAGTCTGTTAGCACAAGTCTTCACACTAACCTGCTGGAGTTTGTATAACAGGTTTTACTCCCATTGGAAAGTCAGAAAAAAAATTCGAGATATATCGCCATTCAGGCAAAATATATTGGCAATATATCACTTTGAGGAGACGGTGGATACAGACAGGTAGATGTAAGAAAAGAAAAAAACATGAGGCATGAGCAGGAAGAATGGAAATACTGACTCGGTACGCCTACATGTGCAGCGAGCATTTTATCAAGTCATATACTTAAATGTTAGGTTACTCTGTACACTATTAATGTAAGTTAAGCTAAAGCAGTAGCAGTGGGTAGGTGACAGTAGGTGGATAAATGTGGACAAATCAGAAAGCTATGCAGTAACATTATTACGTGTGCTAGCAAGCAGCTCAGCTAACAGCAGCTTGCTAACACATAACTAACCTTAGCTTTCCAACAGCTAGTTGTCCCATCATCATTTTCATTTGGTCAACCGCCCAACTTTACTCTGCTTTGACCAGAGAACAGCTCTAATTTGCCTCCCTCGTGTAGTGTACGTGCTCTGGAGAAACCTGCAAAAAAGATTTTATACGCAGTACATTCAAATAAGATTATCCTTTCTCTCGCTTTAAAAGTGTATGTGTGTGAGAGAGAGGACGAGAGGGGTGATAAATCATCTTTATTTACCAGTTTTTCCAGTAAAATTGAGTTTGTCACTATACCTTTTACTCTGTGGTAGACATAGGGTGGTGAAATAATCCTTTGAAATACTAAATCTAATGTTTTCAGCCAGCTGCAGATATTTTTTTGTGTTTTAGCCAATTGTCCCCCCCCCGCTGTGCATAGTTTTCAGAGTGTGATGTGTTGCACTCTATCTCCGTGGTCAGTCAGTTCTTGGACGCAGACACCGCCGTAAGTTCCTGTTCAGGTGTCAGCGGCTGATCCTGTCTTCACCTTTAACACAGCATGGCATATATAAACCAGAGAGCAGGACTTGTGGAGCGCCAGTGTGCTTTTCAGACAGAGAAGCGCCATAAAGTTTCACAGAAGTGGAGAAATAGCACGAGAGCAGTATGTATGCCAAGTTGGGGAGATATATATATATATAAGTCCACCTCCATCTACTTAACACACAAATTAAACCAACTTGTCAGTGAACATTTAGAAATCATCGCTTGGGTCTCAGCGGGCCGCGCTGTTTGAACTGCAGTGTAGGTAGGCACTGTTTATCCTGGACCGAGACCTTGATTAAAATGAGGAATGGAGGAAAAAAGAAATGGCTCAGTCTCTCGGTGGTCAGCCACAGCCTCCTCATCGCACCCTCCACCAATGATCTGACTTTCCCCTTTTGCAATTTTATGTAATCACAACTCTAAGAGCTATTTTTAATGTCTGTTTAGGTTGTGCGCGCGCCATTCGATATTAAACATTTCCCCTTATTACTTAAAGGCCGACTTTATTTTCCCTCAAAGCTGTGACTCCAAAAACAGCTGTCCAGACACCACAAGAAAGGATCTTAAGTCACTGGAAGATGTAGATACCACTGCTGGACTCCAAAAGAAAAATATCTACTTTTCATTAAGATTATACCATGCTGTACCATACCAAACAATTCACATAGAACGTCAACATCCTCTTGGCGACGCTGCATCATAGATTAAGTTTCTGCACTTCCACGGGTTTTTGGAGCGTGTTTAAGCGAACCTCCCCTTGACGCCTGCTTCATTCTATGGGCTGCAGGTCACCGTCCCGCCTGAGCAGCGCTGCGAGGAGATATTTACGTTCACACCAGCAGCCAACAGAAGCTGATTGCGAGTGGTGTTTGTTTCCAATGAAAGCACGTTAATTCGGGCTCAGCCGCAGTGTAAACTACCTTGGCGTTTTACAGATGTCGCCTGTTAAAGTGAATCACTGTACCTGCCTGTTTGCCCGGCCGGGCCGTTCTGATGCCTCGCCAGAGAGAGTACACAACACGAGCCAAAAGGGCTATTAATAAGCCCTTCCTTTTCTAATACTGTAATGCCTACACGTGTGTAACGTCTGCTCTGGGCTAATTATGTCACTTCATTTTTAGCTTTCGCAGAGAGACAAATACAGACAGCCTTACAGCCTCAGTCTGAGTTAATTTTAACTCATCTTAGGTATCATTATGCTCCAATATTTTTCCAGAAATACTCTGTTGCAAGAAATAATTTTCTATGTAAACACTCGAATGGAGAGTTCATTTGCTGTGACAAAGCGAGGAAACAGTCTGCCGTATCCAGCAGCACTCTGTTACACAGACTGCGCTAATAGCATGTGTAATTTTAAGCATGTCCAACACATGATACCTCTATTATGTTTCTAAGAGAGCTTGTGATAACAAAGTGAGTCCATTTGAAAGTGTGTGGTCCTGAGTGGTAGGAGAGAGAAAGTGTCTGGCAGGGTGGGCCATCGACCACAGTCCTCAGGGCAGACCTTGGCCAGAGCTCAGAGTATCGCCAAGCTCTTCAGCTCCGCACACATACACAAGTATAGCAAGTATAAGTATACGGCCACCAGTGGAGAGCCAGTAATGAATGAAATATTATATTCCACATCATATTCCAGACTTTAACATTATTACCTACACATAAAAACATTTTTTTGTCTGAAGGAGGGCATATATTACAAAATTGTCTCTACAGCAAAATGAAGAACTTCCTCACTGGCAGTACATCCCTTGTCTTACGAGAAGCTGTAAAGAACTGAACTCATATAAGTATGTAGTATATGTTTAAGTAGCGAGGGCTGTACTTATACATACATTATACGTATACTGTGTGATCAGACAGTATGCTCGACGCGCTAAAACACTTTTTAAAGGGAATCGATTCAATAAATGCCTACTAAAAGTTTACCAAATGTCCCCAAAAACATTATTCTTTAGAAAACAAAGTCCTTGAATTTGCTTGCTATCTGGAATAAATCTGGGGTTAGCTGGGTAAAGCTTTTAGACTTGCTCATGGGCAAGAGCAACAGTTGTGGTCGAGATTTCGGTGGTGTAAAAAGTTTGTTGTGGTTTTCTTAAGGTGGGTGAACTGCTGACCTGTGCCAAGGTTGAGCAAATAATACAATGTTTGGCTAAGTTAAACTAAACTTTGTTACTGTATCTGACGAAAACATCATCCACTCCTTATAGTTACAATGTTTGCAGTTCCTACAGAATTCAGGCGGAGATATCCGAGACTGAGATTTTCACCATCAAGGTTGTTTATCACATGTCATGCCACCCAAGAAGTTATGTTTCCTGCTATGAGTTGGGTTTGACATTTATGCTTTATTTTTTCGTTCCATGTTTTAGATTCAATCACGATGTGCAAATTATATTCCCATCAAACTGTGCATAATTTACTGTGGCTCGGCAGAACTCACAGCGGTGCTGCACTCTGTCCTGCAGTTTAATGCTTTTGACAGCAAACTTGCAATAACCTTAAGAATGTTTATGCAACAGCCTAAATATTACTCCTGAAAGACTTTGGTCCTAAGGTAAATGTAAATGTGCAAGTTGGCAAACAATTGTTCTAACAATCCAGTGCATGTGCGATCTAACAATAATTAAAGAAGACTAGTGTTAAAGTGCAGTGTAGAGGTAAACTGCGTGGGTGACATTAAAGACATTAATTCCCTGAATGATAGATAATAGCTCCTCTGTACGTTCTGTTATCTTCGGTGTGTTTGCAAGCTGCTAATAGCTGCATTTCAACAGACCTTCCCTAAGGATTCTGTAACATGCAGTGCAACTCAAGAGGCATGTTCTTGTTTTAGACAGCAAATATTTACAAAGCAGCGGGCCAAGGAAAATGTTTCACTGCGCAAAAATAAGGTAAGTGGCAAAGACTTGTGGAAATGCTGTTGTGCCATGGAATTTGGGGCATAATTGTTTGTATTTTAGATTTTATTAACTTTCTTTATATATTAACGAATACAACATAAAATATATTTTTTCTAACTGAAAATGTGTATTTTGACCTCCAGCATATCTGTAGATAACATCAAAGTAAATGCAATACTTCAGACATGAATTACAACTATAGATTTGAGGACTGACCTCACTTGAAGTTAATGCATTTTCCTACATATCAGGTATTCGCGTTAGAGCTATTGTACGACACATACAGATGCAGTCAAGTAATTTATTAATTCGATGAATTAAGTAAAAACTATTTGCTCATACTGCCAATGCAAATAGCCTGCAGCCTGTAGACTGTTTTGTCATTCAACCTCAATAGAAATAAAAGCAATCTAATTGCTGGTGCTCATAGAAATGAAAAGCTACATATAAAATTTCAACATGTGTCCTTCTGGAAGCAGTGCTTCTTTTCACCTACGTTGCAGTTGGACTGAAACTCATACCTCATAACATGGAAGAAATAAAATCTAAATAATGGCTGAATGACAAACAAAATAAATCACTTTGTATGCTAAGCTTATGTAAATGACTAAATTGAAGTCAATAACTTTTCATGGGCTTTTAAAAAATCCCATGAAAAGAGCCATGTGGAGCATTTCTGTCTTAACTGTTCAGCCATATTTGCCTACTGGCTAGTGGCATGATGACAGAGATACTTTCGATACACTTTCGAACCTGACTGAACTCCCAGCTTCATTCCACACATTCCTCTTCTTCTGTACTAACACCATGTCTCCGTTTTTGATCTGTGGTAACAAACACCTGTGATCACTGATCAAAGTCGAACTCACGAGGGTGTGTACTGTTTGTGCGTGGGTGGGAATCAGCGTGTGCGCGTGCGTGCATCGGATCACAATGATTCATCCGGGATTGTCATGAGCTGCACCCAGTGTTGAGAAGGTTACTTTTGAAGTGTAATAGGTTACAGATTACTAGAAACCCTGTTAGAAGTGACGTAAGCAATGGAACTATTTTAATTACACAGTAACGTAACTCATTACATTTGATTACTTTATGACTGCTTTAACATTTTACGCTACAGACAGATGAGAGGCGGTGTAAATTCAATCAATCAAAATAATTTAAGTGCACGCTGCCAAATGACTTGGAGCCTGTCTAGACGCAGAGACAGCTCCTTGTAAACCATCCAACCCTTCGTGCCGTTGTGTTCAAATTTGTCCTAACGTCCAGAAATCTGCTAATAGAAGGCATTCGAGAACAGCAAAAAGATGCAAAGCAACAGAATGAGTGTTACATTCAACATACGCTTTTTACCAAAAGCAATAGGTAGGGATGTAACCCCTTTGGAATCACCAACACTTTGAGTAGTAACTAATTTCAACACATTTTTCTCACTAACTGGAGCATTACATTGTCATTTTATTATGTAACTAGTTAGTCCCCAACGCCGCCCGCACCACACTACAAGCTGGCAGGCCATTCTTGCAAAGTGCCAGGGTTAGTATGTGTGTGTGTTTGTGTGTGTTCAAGCTTTAGCAAAACTGTGAATTTCAGAGGGAAGACAGGTGGCCATGATTTACGGTCTCTTACAGGAATCGCCCCCGTCTGTCGCTCCTATGAGAGCCAGTAAAAGAATAGTACAGACTTGCACACACATTTATTACAATAGTGACACAAGTACGGGTTATGACACAGCAACGTAAACAGACACATGGAACAAATTCAGATTGCAAAAAAAAAAAATGACAGTAAAGAAACTCTTCAGGCCAAGTCCTCTGTAAATAAGCAGACTGAATTTCACACCACCTCCGCTACACATTCAGCTTTGCCTTTCTGTCTCTCTCTTTTCCCCCCCATTCTCTTTGCTACTCTGCTGCACATGCAAACACAGACAAACACACACACGCTCAGATACACACACACACACACACACACCCAGTCTCACACCGCGAGCCAGCCAGCCATTCGCTCCTCACTCACACCCTCAAATCTTACCAAGCTCAGCTCTCCCTGCTCAGAGGCAGACAGGAGCAGCACGGCAGCCTGTTAAAGGAGTTGAGGGAAGGAGCAACACAGTCAGAGAGAGAGAGAGAGAGAGAAGAAAGAGGGAGGGGGATGAAAGACTGAAGGGAGGCAAAGCAGAGAGCACTGTTCCCCATATGCTGAGGAGGCATGGGCGGTTGAACAAGCTGCCCCCACTGAAGCCCCCTGACTCATGGGAGCGTCAGACCCCGATCCCCCAGAGAGCCTGGAAACGCTGCCGAACCACGCGTAAGAGAGAAGGAGGGAGCCAGAGAGGAGAGGAGAGAGAGAGAAAACGAGCTAGAGAGAGGAGCAAGGAGAGGGAAGAAAGCCACAACAGTAGGCTGTCCCACTCGACTGCTGTGCCGTGATGACGTAAGAGGGCATGTGACCCAGGCTCTCCAGTGACGGCACATGGAGGGCAGGAAAGAGACGAGTTTTAAAGCTGGTGCCTTTTGGGTTGTGTGAGGGCTCTGCTCGCCTCCCAAACAACCACAGAACCACAGACGTGCGGCTCGGGGTTGGTGTTTGAGGGCGACCTGGAGTGTAAATGGTTAATCGTCGCGGGCCAGCACCAGTCACAAGGACGGCGCTAAGCGAGTAAGTACGTTCCAACCACACTCGCCAAGCAAGCAAGTCCGACACCATCTGATCTATCCGCAAAGGCGATATTTGCCTCTGCAATTTTTTTTTCTCTATAAAACCAGACCTGGTTGTTACTTGTGGTCATCCAAATAGTTGATATGTAAAAGCATGTCTTGTGGATGGCTTTTCCATTTTTTTTTTTGACGTCTTTGTGACATGCTGCGTGCTCTTGGTTTAGGACGTGTCAAGGGTCACGGAAACCACAGAGGAACAAAAGTGGGGCTTGCTGCAACCAGAGGCAGCTATGGCATCTAACAGCCTTTTCAGCACAGTGACACCATGTCAACAAAACTTCTTCTGGGGTGAGTACTGCCTTCATTGATTGCTGCTGTGTCTGGAGTTGGGTTAGGGGCTCGGGTCACGGTTCACGGGGAGGACTTTGGGTCAGGTGTTGAGGTTTGGATCAAGGCATTAAGGGGACTGGGTCAAGGGAAAGGACCTTGATTCTTGATTGAAGGATTTGGGTTTGGGTCGAGATGAGTGGAAGGGGATCAGCTAAGGTCATTGAGGAGCTTGCTATCAAGGTCCAAGCTTTTGTGGTGGAAGAAAGACCCAACCATCATCAAGGCATTTGTGGTGCGCAGACACAAAACAAAAAAAAACTCTCCGCATTTAGAGATTCCAGTATTTACTCTACGTGATGTTTATAAATATTTCTGAAAGAGAGAGATGACATGTTTGTGCAACATACCCTTAGATTTACAAAGCAGTGCCTTTGCGGAACCAAAAACAAAAGCACGGGTGATATTTTTGACAAACGTAAACAGACGCTGCACAAGAGAGTTTACAGTTGAGCATTGGAACAAGATGTGGGGTTACTGGATTGTTTGGCCCCAAGAGTGTGTGTGTTGGGTGTCTCATTGGTGTGTAAGGAAGGAGTATTGATTAGTTTGCCAAGAAAGGTCTTTAATCGCTTCCTGAAATTGTTCAGTCGCGCTGCTGTCAGTAATTAATCAGTGTAGATCTCTGCAGTCTCCCGGGACCATTTAATCAACAGACATTAATCCACACTGAAGTTACTCAATGTTGACTTCCATATTATGAATTCATATTTCAAGCACTAGAATAATTAATTTAAACTCCTAACACTTTATTAGGGCTCTCTGTTTCTCCATAAATCATTTAAATGAGAAACTGTGATTTGTTTGAATAATAAACTAAATAAAACCTTCAGCTGCGCTTGAGAAAACTCCTCTGAAACATATTTTCTTCTCGTAAAAATATTTATATTTTCAAAGAGCTGGACAATTTCACTTTTCAAATCAATTTATTCTTTCTATTTATCCACCGTTCATCAGAACACTCTTATATTTAAGAGTCTGAAAGTGGACCTGTAATAAATAAAAGCACATTAGATCCAAGAGCTCTGAACAGTAGCCGTGTCAACTTTATGATTTCCAATTACCTGTGAAGGCCAGCTTGCATGCTCCAATTTGTGGCCTCTGTTTTGGGGTTGGTGTATTCTATTGTGACAGCTTCTCTACACAATCTAATTTAATCAGCAAAATAAATGATAGTTTGGGTTTACCAGATGAATTTTCAAATTTAAACAAGCATTTTCATCCCTTTGCGACACAAGGAGAGAGGCGAGTTGAATAGGTTCCCCCTTTCGCTCTCCTCTCTCGCTCCGGTCCGTAGCCTCCGCTCCTCTGTCCAAATCAAATGTTTAAAAGATGTTTTTAAGGAGTCGGAGGGAAACGCTCCCGTGGTCAGACACAGCTGTTCCCTGGGCTCCGGCTCCACAGAAGCAGGGTGGCTCTAATAAGTTCTGAAAGCCAAGAGAGAGTGAGCGTCTTCTACCAATCACCACCACCTATTACCATGTTAACCCCTGACCTCTTGGTGTGTCTCTGGGGTCGGAGAGGAGCAGCGCTGCAGGAAATTAAAAGCATGCTGCGGTACAGGCGGAGAGGCAGACGGGAGCAGATGTGTACAGATGTTCAGGTGGGGGGGGGGTAGGGGGAGAGAAGATGATCACTGATCGATTCGTGTAAAGTATTGTGGATTGATATTGTGCTGCGGCTCATTGATGTTCATGTTTATGAACATCTGGGTTGTAAATCTGTCAGTACGACCACAAAAAGTCCCCTTGACAGCAGAGTGAGACCACCAGCACTTTCTGTTGTTTTTATTGCATAAACTGAAATATATAAATGCAATATACTGTATCGGTATTGGCCAAAACATTTGTTTATTCAGGTGAGACAAAAATAGGCACAGAATCTGTGTTGAAATTGTGTTTTTATATTGACTGAAGCCGGAAAAATTGTATATAAAACTCAAGACAGTGATTTTGACAGTTATGTATTTCTGCTAAATTTGTTTTAAATAGGCTACATTTGCTTAAATAAATTCTCCCCAGTCAGTTTCTTTTTAATTAAATCCCTTTGGTGAACAAAAATAGCACAACTCAGCTCTAGTCTTACATTTAGTTTTTACATATATATATATATATTTTTTTTTTTTTCACATCCTCCTGCTCCTGTGTTTCTCCTGGATCGTTTTGTTCAGTGTCAGCCGGTTTGCTGGGAACACAAGTCACAAAATATTGTTTAGTTAGTTTGAAAACCACATTACTCCATCCCGTCTGTACATTTGCGTTTAAGGACATTTTTAATTTAAGACTAAGCGTGCATTCCCAGCGATAAATTGCAGCGACTTAAGGGAGCGGGCAAATATTCCAAATGAAAAAAAAAAAAAAAAAGGGAGCTCATTAAAATTTGTCTTGGCATTTACATCAAGCAATTTTCATTTAATTGCTTGAAATACATTTTTTATAACTCCTCAAACTGGCAGATGAGGAGGGCAGAATAATTTTCAACATGTGTGGCACCCACTCAACCACCATTGCCTCTCTGGGGAACATTTAAGTGCCTATTTTCTCTATTACAAACTTAATTACATATAGACAATTAAGTCATGGGAGCAATTATCGTTTAGTAGAGTTGTGCAGTCGCAGTTTAAAAAAAAAAAAAATGCTTACACAGACGGACCCAAATCAACACGATCAAAAGAAAAGTGGGACGATGTGGGTAAATATCTGAAGACTCAGAGCGGAAAACTTTCCCCAAAGAAAATCTCAGATAATTTGCAGGGAAACCGTATATGTATTTGAGAAAGGCAGCTTCTGTTGCATAAGTGTTGCTTTAGATCTAACCACAGGCCTGCTTCTCGGAGACATCTTAAAAGTGAACCAGACATCCTCCCTCCTCCCCCAGCCGGGGAGACGTGAAGCCCACTCATCAATAGGTAATTTGAAAAAGCCAGGGGGAAAAATCTGAGCGCTTCACTGGCTGCTACTGTGCAGCGAAGACGCTTCCCTTAACTCCAAGCTCAAAGGAACTCTATTTAGCAATGCTTAATTGTACCTCTGAGGCAAACATGTTATTTAATCCCAGCAGGGTCATATTGATGGAGTAAAATGGTTCGTGTGTGTTTGTGAACTGCGCCAGCTATTAGGACTTATTAGTGCTGGAGGTTCACATTAGTCTACATAATTCCTGAGGGTAATCAAGGAGGGTGCTGTGCGTTAATGTGATCAGTGTTTAATCAAAGATAGATTAATTGGACTGTATTTTCGCTCAAATGTACAAACAGTGAAAGGTGGGTTTGCTGTGGCCCTAAATAGGCTGTAGGCAGTAATTAGGGTCTAAATGTGTGTGTCATGGGAACACCATAACCTGTGATTCTAATGGTTTGAAATCTGCCTTCTTGAGAAAGTGTGTTTTCCTTTTCTTTGTAAAAACATATCCTACCGTTGAGTGCGCCGTTAGAGTTGAGAAAATGTTTATTTCATAGAAAGAAAATCATCACGGTTTGTGAATTTTAAAAAAATAAAATAAAAAAGTGCAGGAAAACCCCTGATTGTAAGGCGTTTTTTCCTGCACTGTCCATTGACCAACTTTGTTGTCGTGTCCAGTCAACCGAACGTACTCTTTACGAACTGCTGATTCGTGTACAATACCTGCCTCTTTCCCATCCAAATAAAGCGGTGACGAGTAATTGAAACATGCGCGAAAAAAGAGTCTCGCTGCAGCATGAGATTACATTCGCCCCTGTAATATGGAGACTGCAACAACAAACGGAGAGAACAGTGTAAATACTCTGAAGGCACTGTGTATTATCCCTTGTTTTATCCTCGTATTCAGTAGCTCTGGGGCTAATTACACTATTATGATAAGGCAACCTGCCAACTGACTGTGCTTACTGTAGGTTTGTGACAATTGAAGTGCGGGTAATAAAAGGCGTGATGGTGCTTATTTGTGCATCGCTAATGTCTCTGTTTATTAATCAAGTCGAGCTTTCTCATAAATCATTGCAAATGTTTAATATCTTTGCCGTGTTGACTTTAGAAACATGCCAAATTAGTGTGTATTTTTTGGATAGCTCTCCAAACTACCACATGCTGCGCATAGCTATGATTTTTGAAGACACCATAATTACCAGGTAGCTCTCTGCCATTGCGTTAACCAGTGAAGCTTTTAATGCTGCGCTGTGCTATTTTCACACTTAACAAGATCCTGCAGCCCTTCATCCATTTCAATTGCATCATGCTGGGCGAATTACCGTTATCCGATATAAGCCCTCCGAGAGGAAGTAACTACCTAACACTTTGAAAACTGGTCTATCTTGGAACTGGTTCACCCTAATGAAACAGAACGCCGGTATTATAACCCAGAATCCTCTTTCTCTCCGCTCTCTCTGTTTCATGCTGTCTTTTTTTTTTTTTCTCTTCAAGTCAACCATTCAGTTCAGTTATTTAAGTCAGGGCATGGCTTTAAGCAGAGATGATACAGCAAACCACAGGAAACCTGAACAGCATTGTTTAGCGCTGCCTTGCTTTTCTGCGAAGCGGCCGAGGCGACTTCGCCTCCGCGCTCCATGTTTCTATAAGGAGGAAATATGGAGTGTCGAGCCTACTGGATGTTTGGCTTCAGCCTGTAACGATGTGAGTGAGAAGTCGGCCACAGCACCTACACAAGGCCTTACCTGTTCTACCCCACGCCAGAGAAAAGGGCAGGTTTTTCCTCTTGTTAGTTTAATCGTAAAGGAATGCGGTATCCCCTCTGACTCAGGCCGAACTCCCAAATACATAAACCGACTTACCAGCAGGTCATGAAAAGAGCAGTGCAGGTTGGACGTGTTAGTTGTATTTTTTCTGATTATTTATGTGAGGTAACACATGATGTGTGCACATTCACAGGGGTAAGGTTTAGCACAATTTTGGTGGAGGTGAAATGAGATGAGTAAAGGAGTATTAAAGAATTCTGACTTTGATCAATAGCGTGGCGGCAGATCAGTGGGGCTGTCTGACAGGATAAGTACACCGTGTTACAACGTGTCTTCAGACACTGGTTTTAACACTCACTTTCTCACAAGTCATAATCATTTATCACTCAGCATGCACATAAAGAACACTTATGGAGAGATTTTGTAGTTTTAAATGAGAGTTTGGCATGACAGTAAGGTTTGTAGCACTACTACTATAGCCCTTTAAAGAGTGTTGGGCGGTAGTCCAGTTACATGTGGTTAAACTAGTACTTTAACTACAATTTGCAGTAGTTTCCTGGTAGTTCATCTGCATTCATATTCACATAGAGATCCATGTCGTTAAACTACTTTTTTGACGTTTTTTTGTGACCTACACTACAAACTGAATTCTGGGCCAAAAAAGACAACAAATGTCTTATCTATCTTCACACTATCATTGCTTCTCTTCTGTAATTGACGTTTGTGTAGTACATGTGCAAAAGAGCAGGTGCTGCTCAGTGCACTCACACTGCGACGTCATCAGCGAGCCTGAGGAAGTATCACTATGGCCCTACTTAACCGAGTACATGACACTGACCGGCTCCACTGACAAAACGTACCATTTTACTTGTGAGCTACCAGTGATCAAGCTGTTCCTTCTGTCTGAAATGGTGCAGGTTAAAGACTGAAGTTTTAGTCGTTAAGATTGTGCAAGTAACAGAACCGATGAGTAGGACAACAAACCTATTTTTTGAAAGTTAGATATTTTTTTCATTTAGTGGTAGTCAAATTTGGCTCTACCTGAATAATACTTAAAATAATTGAAATCTTACAATTTTTCACTGGCATGTAACTTTCTTAGATTTTTTATCGTGTCGTATCACATGTACATTGATCATTTTTTTGTCACCAAGTAGTTTGGGCTGATACTCATGGAGGAAAACCAATAACAGATATGCATTTGCAGTAAAAGTGAAAAGTGAATTGGTGTCAACTTTTACTCCAACGCAGTACTTTGTTGAAACGCCTTTAAGCTGACTGTCAAATCAAATAAAGAAAGTACGATTCAACAGTATTTATTGTGAGTTTTCACATTTATTTGGAGGGGATCACTGGTACTAGATAGTAAATAATTCAGATTTCATAACTTATCATTCGTCACATGTAATCAATCAGATATAGTACTGTGGGTGGGACATTGCTCGAGACTAACAAGATCAAGTCATTTATTTTATCAGATTCTGGATTTAGAACAGGAAAAATGTGAATATCGGATCAGATAATGGGTCTATCCCTTGTTTGAACTTCTTTTGAGTAGTTTTATTTAACCAAACTACATTTCTCCTAAAGGTAGTTTTGCTGTAGTTCAACTTCTTCCTGTTGGTAGTTGACAGATTGTGAAACTACAACTACTTACGAAGTAGTTTCATCGACACAGGCTGTGAAGAGCGTGTACTGTGCATGTACAGTACTGGGGGGTGTGTTTATGTGTGTGTGAACACACTAAAGGTGTCTGTGACAGGAAGATCTGTCTGCTTGATTAATGCTCTCACTCAAAATGGCACCTGGAACCAATCCCCCTCCTCCTCCTGCCGCCCCCGTCCCATGTGCACCCTGTGTGTGTGTGCATTCCATACACTGCGCCTTTAGACGGGTGTGAGGGTGGGTGTGAGGAGACAGGAGGCACAGATGGGACGGGGGGGACTCCACGCAGAAGAAAAGAAAGGTGTGTGTGTACAGGAGGGAACAATAGATGGACGTGCAGTGGAGGGTATGGGGTGTCATTAATAACACACAGGCCCCATCTCCTAATTTGCTCAAATTACCTACCCACACATCGGGCCCCCTGCCAAAGCTGAGGTGTGAACACAGCAGATCAAATACACCTGAAAATCAGAGTGCCCACCCACCCGGCAACGCCCACGCAAGCCTTTTATTTATGGTGGTCTGCAGACTATGGGGGCCTGTGTTTGATTGTGGAAAAGAAGGGGTCGAACGATTATGCTTTCATGTGAGAGTGAAGGGTAAAATGTGACAAAATTAGAGAGCGAGATAGCAACATTAAAAGGGCGAAAAAAGAGTAAGTGAGACAGAGGAAGAGATACGATACAAAGGGACGGATCGGTTTGCGCTCATGATGAGGCATCCAGTGAGAGCAACACAAGACTGACTCTTTCAAACCACCTCCCATCTGGCACTGCGGGGGTGGCCATTTACCATCATCCCCTCCGCTTCTCCCTTCTTCCCTTTCCTTCATCCGTCTCCTTCCCCCTTATGTCCTCCCTCCATCCTTCCCCTCCCACCCACACGTTCAGGAAAGGGGTGGCGACAAACGCGATGGGGCGGCGATGCTTTGGTCACCGCAATAATCAGAACAGAGTCACCAGCACAACACCACCTGTGGCACACACACACACACACACACACACACACACACACACACACACACACACACACACACACACACACACACAC